>CAWUFW010000892.1:0-1200000 GCA_963921515.1 Calotriton arnoldi
ACCACTACTACCACCCTTAGCCAGGGGGGCTGGATGCCTACCACTACTACCACCCCAACCCAGGGGGGCTGGATGCCTACCACTACTACCACCCTTAGCCAGGGGGCAGGATGCCCACCACTACTACCACCCTCACCCACGGGGGGCAGGATGCCTACCACTACTACCACCCTTAGCCAGGGGGCAGGATGCCCACCACTACTACCACCCTTAGCCAGGGGGCAGGATGCCCACCACTACTACCACCCTCACCCACGGGGGGCAGGATGCCCACCACTACTACCACCCTCACCCAGGGGGGCAGGATGCCTACCACTACTACCACCCTCACCCAGGGGGGCTGGATGCCTACCACTACTACCACCCCCACTCATAGGATGGACAATGCATGACACAACAAGCACACCACAACCTAGGGAATGCAAGATTAAGACATCCCCCCACCACCATGACAAGCGTGTGTAGGCTGTGTCAAATGCCTACAACACCGAACATGACTTTCAACATACAATGTGACCCCCTAGCACATGTGCCACACATATATGTGTGTGGCACCCACAATGCAAGCAGCCCATGACCATTGTGGCAATGGGGCCTAAACCCCCATCATCACAGTGACCAAAAGGTAAGTGTGGGGTCCATAGCTGAAGCACATTTTGACCATTGTGGCAATGGGGTCTAAACCCCCATCATCACAGTGACCAAAAGGCAAGTGTGGGGTCCATAGCTGAAGCACATTTTGACCATTGTGGCAATGGGGTCTACACCCTCATCATCACAGTGACCAAAAGGTAATTGTTGACAAAGAAAGAGCTGCAACTGCCAAACTGCATGGATCATTCCTGCTCACAGAACCAAAAACTCATCTGTGGCAAAGTAGTGTATGTGTCCCATTGCAACATAAATTGGGGGAGCCAAATACTGCAGTGCAAATGTAACATTCCTTTGGCCATGTGCAGACAAACAACACCCATGGGGGCTGAGACCGTCAACAGTCATCAATGACACAATGACAGAAGTGACCATCAGAATGCAGAACCACATATTTGCACCAATGGGCACACAAATGCAGATACCCTGTGGAGACAGCAGATGTGAGGTGAACAGATACCATACCATGGCAGCAATGGGACACACAAACCATGATCACTGTGCTGACCGATGACCTAGGAGTCCCAGGGACAGCAGGGGAAACACACCAAACAACATACAGCCAATGGCACACCCAAGATATGCCAATGCAGTGGTGCAGATGCACAAACACAAACAGGCAGACCAACACTGTCATCATACACAGCAGGTGAGGGGTGGGGGTGCCAGTGTCCCCAGGCAACCACACAACACATGAGGAGAGCTGAATACCAATCATACAGATGTGCATACACTGCCACACTAAGGTAACTCATGGATCCAAATCCCCTATGTGGGCAAGCAGGCATTGTCAGGTGAGAGGGAGCACAAAACACACATGTCACACAGGCACGTAGGAACAACAACTGACACAGCAAGTCACAGACACACCACAGCACCACCCCCAGGGCCCCCACAATGTGGTGACCCTGGGCTGAATAAAAATACCACTGTGATGACAAAGCTAAATGTCGTTCACACTATGAACCACAGTCAGGTGTCCTGAGCAACAAACTACCATCACACCTACACAAGCACAAATCAATCAGCATGGCCAGTAAGCCAAGGCCAACATGGAGGCAGGGGCCTAGCCGGGCAACAACTCTCATCTGCACACACTCAACACCACACCCCTCGACCTCCAACAATGTGCAGCAGTGAAGTACACATGCACTGGTGACATTGCACATGCACCCATGACTATTCCAGGGTGGTGGGTGGGAACCAAGGTGTAGAAACACATCACACATGGACACTCAACAAGACTCCTGAATGTCTGACACACTGCACACTACGCTGTACATGGACATGACGGCAATACCACACCGACCAATGGGATCCCAGCCACAGTCACACACCAATGAAGAAGCCAAGGTCACCCACAAAGAACACACATAGACAACTTCCAACATTGCAGCTCTGACCCTGAGGAGTGGCAGCAGTCACACACACAACATGTCACAATCACTGAAAGATAACACAAACTGGAAATCACATGACAGGGGCAAACAACAAGTGCCAAGGGGAAACCTGACTGTGACCCATCTGCGTCTGCACACAAACTCAGCCCTGACAGCAAACACACCTATGGGTGACACCCTGATGACCAGTAATGTGCCATGCACCCACATCACAGAGAACACAGGGAGAAGACTTTGGGGGAACATAGCTCAAGTCAGCAAGCATCACAAACAGGTACAACACTAGGGATCACAGCATGCGCAGATGAATGGAAGTGAACACACAGACATGCACATACAACACACACCTTGGGTGCAGGCAATGTCACACGTGTACACACTGCCATGAGGGGACTCCACTCCTGTGTGAGGAAAGCTGTGCCATATGTTGCCTCAGTAGGGCCCCATCATGTCAGCTGAGCACTTGGTCACACAATCAACAATTAGCACCAAATGAGGGCTCCCATCACATCAGCCTGGTCATGGATGTGCCAACGGAATCATCAGCACAGATCCAACACACTTGTATAGCAATGTTGCACTGACTACACGGATGAGTCCCTCCCCATTGATGCCCAAACCTGCATGTCCACTGGAGATGGCAACACGGTCAGGGAAGTAGACAAATGCAACGATGGCAGGCACAACAGATGTGCAGGGGTGGAAGCCACAGATATGAAATTGCCAATGTAAGTAGGAAACCCATTGCCAAATACTGAACACATGACACCCTCAGATGCTGCTATTGATGACATGGATACACCACATGATAGGACACATTCCCCCTGGACCACATGGGTTCCTGCACAGTAACACTTCATAATCATGAGACCAGATATCACCATCACTGCAGCAAGGGCATGGTTAGCTGCACCAACAACATGTACATCTGAAGCATGAGCACTAGAGAAAAGAAAGTTGCTTTATTCAGCATATGTGTTGAGGCCAAACGAAGTCCTGAAAAAAGAGCAAAGGCCAATGGCCAGTCCATTGTCAAAGTTCAAACAGGGTGACACTGGCAGATGTCACCCTACGCATGCCTGCACAATACCAGGGACAATCCACTAGGAGGGGCAACCGGGGGGCAGGCCAGGCACCGCAGGGACAGGATCAGGGCTCACCAGGGGGAGTCAGGGAAGGGGTGGTGGGTGCAGGAGAGCCACTGACAACTGCAGTGGAGGTGTCTGACATGGTGTGTGCCGGCACAACTGGGGGGCATGACACAGATGTCGTGGGTGCCGGCACAACTGCAGTGGACCCTGCAGATGGGGTGGACAGGTCCGCCACTGCAGTGCCCAAGTCAGACAGGGCGGTAGTGGACTCCACTGCAGTGCCTACCTCCAGGGGAGGAGAATGGGGAACAGGCAAGGTGGGTTGGACAGAGGGGGGACACCCTCACCACATCAGTGGCACAGACAAGCGCAGCGGGGGGTGTGGTGCTGGGAGAGCAAGTGGCAGGGGAGAAGGCCGGAGCATCTTGGGGATGGTATATCTGTGGGTGGGGGAACCTGGGGCAGGGTGTGGTGGGGGCACCTGTGCAGTGGGGGCCTGAGGGATGGAGGACGGAGACCTTGTGCCTGAGCTGCAGGGTGGTGGCGGGGTCTTGCTCTTAGCACTCCGGGGGACTTGCGGGTGGGGGCCTCAGTCCGTCTGCGCCTGGGGGAGGGTGTCCGGGGGCGAGGGGCACTCTGCTCCGTGTGGGTGGGCTTCCTCTTCCCCCGGGATGCTGGAGCAGCTTCATCGGTGGGGAAGAGGCCGAGGTCACAGAGGAAGAGCTGCTGTGACTTTGGGGTTGCAGGTGAGGCAAGGGAGGGTGCTTTGGAGGGAGAGGGAACTGAGGACTGCGCAGTGCATGTGGATGCGTGTGTGTGTTCCAGGGCCCCATCCCCTGTGAGTCTGGCTTCAGTCCCCTGAATGTGCGTGCGTGTGCGTTTTGTCATTGGCGTGTGTGTCAGTGTGCTGGATGTGTGTGTGCTGGTGTGTGCCTGTGCCAGTGTGTGTGTGCCTGGGATGGGTAAGGTGCTGGGGAGTGTGGATGGAGCAGAGGCAGGAGGGGTGAGGGACCGTTTGAGGAGGGACACTGCTGCCGTCAGGGAGGAGTCCATGGACCTATTGCCCCTCTGTAGGTCAGACATGCCCGATGAGATGCCCTCCATGAACGACACCAGCTGAGTCAACAGCGCGGTGTGCGCATGGAGGACACTCAGCATGGCTGTCTGCCCTACATGGAGCTGGCGAAGGAGGTACACAGACTCCTCACTCAGGGCAGCAGGGGACACAGGGGCAGGGGGTGCGGTGCCTGGCCCAAAGGAGACACGCTCCCGGACATGGGAGCCTCCACGGACCTGGGGAATGGGAGCCGATGGGAGGGCGGTGGTGGTGCTGGTGGTGGCGGGGACAGCAACACTAGCTGGGGTGTGGTGGCTGCTGACACCCGCCTCCACAAGGGAGTCATCCTCCGAGTTGCTCTGGTCCTCAGCTGAGGTGGATGCTGCTGAGGACTCCTCGGTGTGGCTCCCCTCGCCCTCCGTGCCACTGGGTCCCTCCGACCACTCCTCGGCTGCTGACCCAGTCTGGCTCTCTGGCTCCTCCTGGTCCGTGGAGCTGTCCCCTTCCGTGGCCGTGGATGTATCTGCAAACAATGGGGAAACAGACAGACATCAGTCACCTGCACCAAACGCACACACCACTGTGAGCACAGCACATTACAGAGCAAGCCCTGGCATCATTAGTTGTACATTGCTAAAAGTGCCCTAATTGAACAGGAGAAGTCAATTGTCAGTCTGATGCCAAGCATGGCACTCACATCCCACATGGCCTTGCACCCATCTGTCTGGTGTCTGTTGGATTGCAACACCCCAGTGTTGACACATGCACCAAGTACACAGTAGTTGGACAGTGCAGAGGACACGGTGTGGACACATCACAGCTCTTGCCACTGAGTCAGTACAGGTTCACGGATGTAAGGGATGCCCAGAGTCAAATAGGAAATGCATGTGATGCATTCCAGCGACAGACACCATGATGCACCCATGTCCTGATAGCCAGCGCCACTATGGTGTGCATGTAGCACATGTCACTCCCCTGCAGGATCACCAATCAGTAGACACATGCCATGGCGGAGGCATGACTGCAAAGTCATACATCACTGTCTCAGTGATGTATGACTTTGCAGCCAGACAACAACACTCTGCACTGTGTCACAATAGTAGGTCATGGGGAATGCAAGTCCTGGAGCTGCACAAGTGCACATGTACATCCCCCCACAACACATCCTCTTAACCCTCATCTGTCCAGGTCATACCTATTGGACATATGGGAGACCTGTGACACTACCCTCTGAACCTGAGCCCCTCACACTCTGCTGTGCATGGGGAACAGCTGCCTGAACTTCACATTTACATGCCCCAGTCTGCATGGGCAGCTGATCAGACACCTATGTGTCACACAAGCATCGTCTCCTATGGTCACATCTCCAGTGGCATGCTGAGCCCCTACCAAGAAACTCCACAGCAGTCCTGGCGACTAATCCACAGCACACTGACACAGAGGCAGACACCTGAGGGGTCAAATCACTGTGCACAATGTGTCCTCTGATACACGGGAGTGGGAGTACAGAGTGTATTGTATGGCCTGGAGTAGGCATGACTGTCCAGCCCCACATGAATGAGGGATGAGCCCTGGACTGTAGGCAGCTGGCTAAGTATGTGTGACACACGTCATATACATACTCCTGGGGCCCAAACATTGTTCCCACCCGCAGCATGGGTGTGTGCCAGGTACCCCAGCCACATGTGGTGGATCAGCTCAGCAATTGGACCACAGATCAAAGTAACACGCTGAATACATGTCAGAATACAGGCATTGTGTAAGCAATGGACCCACCCATGATGCCCACCACAGAGTCAGGGAAACAGATGCTGTCTCCCACCTTGAGTCAAGCAAACTGCAAGGACACAGTCCTAAGTGACAGAATTCCCTGCATGTAAGGGCCACACCTGGGTATCAGATGAGGAGTGGGCAGTGCACAATAGAGGGACATGGCTCCTGGACAACATGACTGCTGTACTGTGGCAGTTCAACCTGGCCCGAGGAGGGCACATAACATGTTAGACAGAGTACACAGTGCAGTCTTTGACTCACCCCCTCCTTGCTGCTCTCTGGCCTTCAGCTGCCCATCCAGGTCTGGAAAGACCACCGCCAGGATCCTGAGCATGTGGGGGGTCAGGGTCCGTGTTCCGCCCCTCCTGCGAGGAGGCGACAGCTTCAGCTGGACCCGTGCAATCCTCCGGGTCCAGCCCCGAAGGTCCTGCCACCTCTTTTGGCAGTTGCGGATCCGGCGCTTGTAGACCCCCACGGACCGGACAGCCCGGACGATGTCCTTCCATATCTCATGCTTCCGATGGGCAGAAGCCTGTCAGGATGACAAAGTGATAAGGCCATTACTACACATGCAACATATCCGTGCATGACACAGTTGCATATACATGTCGCAATCACAGGGGCACATGGTGTACCCAGGCAGTGCACGGCTGCCCATGGACAGTTTTCCAGAAGTCACTACATGGTATCATAGCATGGGGAGTAAAACCCTGTTCAGAAGCACTGTCACTGCACCATACCTGTCCAGTGCAAGTCACTACACACTATGGGGGGTGACAACTACTCAGTGAGCCTGCTAGCCAGTGGTGTGCTGACTCTCAGCCTTGCTAGTCAGACAAAATGCACATTCAGAAAGGCAGTGCACAGAACACTCACCTGCTCCCCTGGTGTCCCATACAGCTTGCTGTACTGTGGAAGTAGGCTGTCCAGCAGGGCCTGGTTCTCTTCAAGGCTGAAGGCTGGGGCTCTCTCCACAGTACGTGCCATTGCAGGGTCCAGAGGGGCAGAGACAGCAGCAGTGCAGTGGCAGATGTCGTCCTGGAGCATGTAGTGCAGGCAAGTGGGCTCTCAGGGGAACATGCAGCAATATATATGTGCTGGAGAGGCAGATACTGTCCCTTGTGTCCAAAGTGATAGGTCCAAGTCGTTTGCATCTTCTGAATCTGGCCAATCCATGGAATAGCAGCACCAAAACACGCCCACAGCATCCTTCAAAATTTCAACTTCATGACATACATGATTTTGCAACATTGTTGTGGGTGACCAACTGATTTTCCAGCAACCGACTCGTTCGAATATTCGAAAACGCGTCCGTTGCCAGGCAAGCCCATTGTCAATGGGTGCGCACCGATCGGTCCATTGAGGTACAACGCGCACAGGGGTACAACGCGTACCCGCACACATTGAATGCAATGGGCCGGCCGGAGGCACCGATCGGTCCATTGCAGTACAACGCGCACAGGGGTACAACGCGTACCCGCACACATTGAATGCAATGGGCCGGCCGGAGGCACCGATCGGTCCATTGCAGTACAACGCGCACAGGGGTACAACGCGTACCCGCACACATTGAATGCAATGGGCCGGCCGGAGGCACCGATCGGTCCATTGCAGTACAACGCGCACAGGGGTACAACGCGTACCCGCACACATTGAATGCAATGGGCCGGCCGGAGGCACCGATCGGTCCATTGCAGTACAACGCGCACAGAGGTACAACGCGTACCCGCACACATTGAATGCAATGGGCCGGCCGGAGGCACCGATCGGTCCATTGCAGTACAACGCGCACAGGGGTACAACGCGTACCCGCACACATTGAATGCAATGGGCCGGCCGGAGGCACCGATCGGTCCATTGCAGTACAACGCGCACAGGGGTACAACGCGTACCCGCACACATTGAATGCAATGGGCCGGCCGGAGGCACCGATCGGTCCATTGCAGTACAACGCGCACAGGGGTACAACGCGTACCCGCACACATTGAATGCAATGGGCCGGCCGGAGGCACCGATCGGTCCATTGCAGTACAACGCGCACAGGGGTACAACGCGTACCCGCACACATTGAATGCAATGGGCCGGCCGGAGGCACCGATCGGTCCATTGCAGTACAACGCGCACAGGGGTACAACGCGTACCCGCACACATTGAATGCAATGGGCCGGCCGGAGGCACCGATCGGTCCATTGCAGTACAACGCGCACAGGGGTACAACGCGTACCCGCACACATTGAATGCAATGGGCCGGCCGGAGGCACCGATCGGTCCATTGCAGTACAACGCGCACAGGGGTACAACGCGTACCCGCACACATTGAATGCAATGGGCCGGCCGGAGGCACCGATCGGTCCATTGCAGTACAACGCGCACAGGGGTACAACGCGTACCCGCACACATTGAAAGCAATGGGCCGGCCGGAGGCACCGATCGGTCCATTGCTGTTCAACGCATCACTGTACATGTGACTGGCATATGTCAGCATGCCTGTCTCAGATGGACATATGCCAGCCACAGATAGCTCCCAGGGAGTGAGGGGCACACCTACATCACGACAGCCTGTCCAAACCTTATCATAAGGCATGTAAGGCTGCATTTCCTATTGTGTGTATGTTGGTGTACATGTTGTCCTGTGGGTGTCACCTGTGGGCAGCCACCCCCAGGCTGTGCACGTGTTAATGGGGACAGGATCCTGGGTGTTACGTGTACGTGACCACTGTGATGTGCAACTGTTCATATCTGTGCATGTGCCATGGTCACATTTCACAGTGGTGTTTGTGTATGTCATGTCACATACCCCGTGAGTCCCATGTGGGACGGTATGTTTGAGCCAGGGTGTCCCAGTGGCACAATAGTGATGGCCCTCCACAGTCTTTGTGCATGTAGTGTTTACAATGTCTCTGATTTCATGTGCACAATGGGAGACAGTCTCCACATCCACGTTGTGTGTGCATGGACTCTGATGTTGTGCGTGTGTGTCACAGACGTCCATGGCTCTCCTGCCATGGCAAGTGTGGCCACTACCTGTGGGGGTCATGTTTGTTTTGTTGTGGTGTACACATGATACTCCAGGTGATGCCAGTGTCCATGTGGCATTACAGGGTCCCTGGGAATGTGCCTGTCGTTGAGCTGTGGTGCCTGGGGCACATCTGTCCTCACATGTCACTGGGGGGTGACTGTGACACAGCATCATGATATCCAATGGGCCAACCTGGGACAAATTGATGCCACCTGTAGGACCGTGTTGACAGATGTTGGCCATGTATGTACCATACATGTCGTTCCGGTACTGCACACTTCATGTAGTTGTGCCTCATGATGATGTATGTTGGGATCTTGAGTGTGTTCAATGCCGCATATGTGGGGTGACTGACGATCTTGCTTACTTCTCCTCTGCACTGCAGGGCTCCTGCTGTCCATCGGCCATTCCCAGACCTGGCAACGATGGTGGAACGGGACAGCATCCGACGGTACCGCTTCACCAGGCAGCTGATTGAGGATTTTGCAGTGCAGTTGTCCCCACATTTGCAGCCTGGCCGGCCGTATCCTACAGCGCTGACCCCCAAGGTGAAGGTGATGGCAGCCCTACACTTCTTTGCCACCGGTACCTTCCAACATACTGTGGCGTCTGCTGGTGGGATGTCACAGACCATGTTCAGCCGTGTGCTCCGCGATTTCTTGGCGGCAATGTTGCTCTTCCTGAACCGGTACATCTATTTCCCTAGACTGCGACGACTCACTGACGTGAAGAGTGACTTTTATGCCCTGGGGAGGATGCCGCATGTCATTGGCTCCATTGATGGGACACATGTGGCTTTGGTACCACCACAGGCCCAGGAGCAGGCCTACAGGAACCGCAAGCACTACCACTCGGTCAATGCACTGGTGGTGTGTCTTGCAGACATGACCATCACACACGTGTGTGCCCGTTTCCCTGGTTCAGCACACGATGCCTTTGTGATGAGGAGTAGTCGCATCCCCAGGTTGATGGCACAGATGCAGAACCAGCGTGCCTGGCTTGTCGGTGTGTACTGACTTTGTGCCATTGTGTGTGATCTGATCTGTAGTATTCCGCCCACTTTTCCAAGTCAGCTGATGTGCACTTGTCTGTCCGTAGGTGACTCGGGATACCCCAACATGCCGTGGTTGCTGACACCCCTCAGGAACCCTGTGACACCTGCCCAGATGCGCTACAATGAGGCACATGGTCGGACCAGGAGAGTGATTGAGCGGACCTTTGGTCTCCTGAAGAGCCGCTTCCGCTGCCTGGACAAGACCGGAGGGTCCCTCCCATATGCCCCTGCGAAAGTGTGCAAGATTATCATCGTCTGCTGCATGCTCCACAACCTGGCAGTGCGGAAGGAGTTGCCTCTCATCCAGGATGACGATGACCAACATCCGCCACCTGTGGAGGATCCTGGCCTGGACCACGATGCCAGTGACGATGATGATGATGATGATGGTGATGGTGATGTCCGCACACAGCTCATCACCAACTTCTTTAGCTGAATGTGAGTATCCTGAGGTGTCATGTCAATGATGTGAGTTGGCATGATGTGTGGGTGGTGCTCTGGTGCTGTTGGAGTGTGTCCATGGGCTACTTGACTGGATGTGTGTTGCGATGTGTGGTGACAGGTGGGCTGTACTCCCCAACAGTGTTGACATGCTAACTTGGTTCTGGGTGGGTATCTTGTAACATGTATTGTGCATGAGTTTTGCTGTTCTGTCCTGTACTCCATTGCTTTTGACTGTGTGTCATTTCTGTCCTTCACAGGGTACTTTCAGATTCGTTTGGTCAACTGTGTCCACCGACAACGTGATTGCACATCCAGGCTGGTAGCTGTTGTGTCCCTACAGGTGATGTGCGCCACACCCATGGACTTCCTTCTGTCTACAGTTGTTGACTGTGTGCCCGCTACCAGGTGGGGTTACCTTGCATCTGTAGTGGTTACGGCATGTTGCTACTGTGTAATAAACCTGTGCTTCACTTAGTGATGTGCGTTGTCTGTGGTCACACATTTGACTGCCATTTGCTTACTGCACCTGTGGGCTACTTGACTACAACTGGGAATGGGTGTGGTGTCTGTGCATTGCACCGTCTTCCCTGGCAACATCAGTGTAGGCAATGAGTCAGATGGCCTAGGTGTGTATGTGTTGTGTAGCCCTGGTGGTGTGTCTCCCTCATATGTGTCACGTTGCCTGTACTCACATGCCTGTGTTGTCCTTGCTGTTGCAGTTCGCATACACAGTGTAATTTTGTTGTTCATCATCCCCATAACAGTACCCACGTTGGAATCACGACAGAGGCAAGTATGGTGTATTATTGTGTTTATTGTGATACATCTGTGATAATAGTGCATAGGATGGATTGTGCTGTACATGAATCTTGCAATCCCAAGTTCCTAGATGAATAGAAAGTCCAGGTAGACAGGATCCCCAGTATCGGGGCCACAGTTGTCTGACACATTGTTCCAACTTGTACTCCCCATGCAATGTGTGGGAGTAGTGTTGCCATCAACAGGGTGAACAGTCTGTGCACAAAGGCGAAAATCCAGAACAGGTTCAGGCTTCCTGGGAGTTGCGCTTGGCCATCAGCCTCTCACTTTCCCCTCCTCGGACGACCCCTCTTCTTGGGGGGGGGCCCTCAAGTGCAGGCTGCTGCGGTGCAGGGGACTCTCCGCCAGAGTCCTCCTCCCTCCCTGTGGCAGTTGCAGTTTGTTCGGTACCAGATGTTGTTGGCACACAGGGAGGTGTGGACTGGTTGCTGTTCATCTGGCGGAGGCATTGTAAAATGTCCCTGTGCACCGCCGTCATCTCATGTAGTACATCCCACTTGGACTCCACGCGGGTCATGTGGGAGTCCACACGTGACATGTGGGAGTCCACACGTGACATGTGTGACTCCACATGGGACATGTGGGAGTCCAAGCGGGCATGATGGGCAGCCTGCTGCTGTTTGATGTCTCTGAGGAGCCCCACTACCTGGCTGAGCTCTCCGGTGCTGGACTGGTACGCATCAGCTATGCGTACCAGTTGTGGGTCTTCATGCACACCAGCAACGTCTGCAAGCAGCGACCTCTGTCTCCCACCCCTCCCACCACCCCTGCTGACATGTGCAGTGTGTGCAGTTGCACGCACAGATAACCCTGGTCCACCTTGGGGGTTGGTGGTGGTGGTGGTGTCCATGGCCCCAGGTTGGTCCAGGGTCACTGCGCTGGTGTTGTTCCTTATTCTGTCCATGTCGGCAGGGATGGTATTCGTGGTGACAGTCGTTGGAGGGGTGGGTGCAGGGGGTGCAGCTGGTGGACCTGCTGGTGCTGCAGCTGGTGGTCCTGCTGGTGCAGCATGTTGACTTGCACCGGATGTGCCAGGTTGTTCTTCATCGTCCGAGGAGGACAGAGGCTGTACGACGCCAGTGAGCTCGGCATCCTCTTGAGCCTGGGACTGGGACTCCTCAGCGTCTGCTGCTGTGTCCCTATCATCACCTGTTTTTGGGAGACACAAACAATGTATGTCATGTTTCTGCAGGCATCAGTGGTTGACACACCTGACAGTTGTGACTGTGCCTCGGGGTGCGGGCCTGTACATTGTATTGTCCTAAGTCGTCACAGTCAGGGGTTGATATTGGTGTGGCACATTGTCCTGCATTATTTGGGCATTTCTATGTATTCTCTGGGGTGTGAACATGGTCTGCATTGATTGTGTTTGGTTGACAGCCAGACCTCCTTCCCACCCACCCACCCACCCAGTCAGTTATCCCACCATGGAACGTGCTTGCATTGCAGGGAGTGTAAGTTGTCTCTCAGGATGTCAGTCAGAGGTGTCCTGCTGTTTGTTGGTGCACAGTTGGCAGCAGGGCCTTGTGCTCCCCGCAGCAGTAGCCAGTGTCAGCCATCTTGTGAGTCCTTCTCCACTCCCTGTGATGTGAGCATGGTTCAGGGTGGTGTTGATGGGCCAGTTGTGAGGCTGAGCAATGTCTGTGACTACGACTCCCATCATGCTATTGCCTCCACCCCCCTTCCCAGCATGCCCATGCTTCCTTCCTTTTGACTCTGCTTCCCTGTGGGGTGGGCTGGCTGTGCTGACAGGATGGCTGGGAGTGTTGTCCTGGCAGTTGTTTGGCTAAGAGTCCCAAGAGTGTCCCTGTGCTTCACACAACATAACCCAGGGTGGTGGTGCTTTGTGGGATCTTGTGTTAGGATGGAGGGCATTGCATTCTACCAGGTGGGTACTGTGGAGTTTGTGTTGGGGGGGGGTGTGAGGGGAGGTGCTGGTGACTATGGTCAGTGCTGCAAGTCCCCCTTCCCACCCAGCCAGCCGGATATCCCACCATGGAACGTGCTTGCATTGCAGGGAGTGTAAGTTGTCTCTCAGGATGTCAGTCAGTGGTGTCCTGCTGTTTGTTGGTGCACAGTTGGCAGCAGGGCCTTGTGCTCCCCACAGCAGTAGCCAGTGTCAGCCATCTTGTGAGTCCTTCTCCACTCCCTGTGATGTGAGCATGGTTCAGGGTGGTGTTGATGGGCCAGTTGTGAGGCTGAGCAATGTCTGTGACTACGACTCCCATCATGCTATTGCCTCCACCCCCTTCCCAGCATGCCCATGCTTCCTTCCTTTTGACTCTGCTTCCCTGTGGGGTGGGCTGGCTGTGCTGACAGGATGGCTGGGAGTGTTGTCCTGGCAGTTGTTTGGCTAAGAGTCCCAAGAGTGTCCCTGTGCTTCACACAACATAACCCAGGGTGGTGGTGCTTTGTGGGATCTTGTGTTAGGATGGAGGGCATTGCATTCTACCAGGTGGGTACTGTGGAGTTTGTGTTGGGGGGGGGGGTGTGAGGGGAGGTGCTGGTGACTATGGTCAGTGCTGCAAGTCCCCCTTCCCACCCAGCCAGCCGGATATCCCACCATGGAACGTGCTTGCATTGCAGGGAGTGTAAGTTGTCTCTCAGGATGTCAGTCAGTGGTGTCCTGCTGTTTGTTGGTGCACAGTTGGCAGCAGGGCCTTGTGCTCCCCACAGCAGTAGCCAGTGTCAGCCATCTTGTGAGTCCTTCTCCACTCCCTGTGATGTGAGCATGGTTCAGGGTGGTGTTGATGGGCCAGTTGTGAGGCTGAGCAATGTCTGTGACTACGACTCCCATCATGCTATTGCCTCCACCCCCTTCCCAGCATGCCCATGCTTCCTTCCTTTTGACTCTGCTTCCCTGTGGGGTGGGCTGGCTGTGCTGACAGGATGGCTGGGAGTGTTGTCCTGGCAGTTGTTTGGCTAAGAGTCCCAAGAGTGTCCCTGTGCTTCACACAACATAACCCAGGGTGGTGGTGCTTTGTGGGATCTTGTGTTAGGATGGAGGGCATTGCATTCTACCAGGTGGGTACTGTGGAGTTTGTGTTGGGGGGGGGGTGTGAGGGGAGGTGCTGGTGACTATGGTCAGTGCTGCAAGTCCCCCTTCCCACCCAGCCAGCCGGATATCCCACCATGGAACGTGCTTGCATTGCAGGGAGTGTAAGTTGTCTCTCAGGATGTCAGTCAGTGGTGTCCTGCTGTTTGTTGGTGCACAGTTGGCAGCAGGGCCTTGTGCTCCCCACAGCAGTAGCCAGTGTCAGCCATCTTGTGAGTCCTTCTCCACTCCCTGTGATGTGAGCATGGTTCAGGGTGGTGTTGATGGGCCAGTTGTGAGGCTGAGCAATGTCTGTGACTACGACTCCCATCATGCTATTGCCTCCACCCCCCTTCCCAGCATGCCCATGCTTCCTTCCTTTTGACTCTGCTTCCCTGTGGGGTGGGCTGGCTGTGCTGACAGGATGGCTGGGAGTGTTGTCCTGGCAGTTGTTTGGCTAAGAGTCCCAAGAGTGTCCCTGTGCTTCACACAACATAACCCAGGGTGGTGGTGCTTTGTGGGATCTTGTGTTAGGATGGAGGGCATTGCATTCTACCAGGTGGGTACTGTGGAGTTTGTGTTGGGGGGGGGGGTGTGAGGGGAGGTGCTGGTGACTATGGTCAGTGCTGCAAGTCCCCCTTCCCACCCAGCCAGCCGGATATCCCACCATGGAACGTGCTTGCATTGCAGGGAGTGTAAGTTGTCTCTCAGGATGTCAGTCAGTGGTGTCCTGCTGTTTGTTGGTGCACAGTTGGCAGCAGGGCCTTGTGCTCCCCACAGCAGTAGCCAGTGTCAGCCATCTTGTGAGTCCTTCTCCACTCCCTGTGATGTGAGCATGGTTCAGGGTGGTGTTGATGGGCCAGTTGTGAGGCTGAGCAATGTCTGTGACTACGACTCCCATCATGCTATTGCCTCCACCCCCTTCCCAGCATGCCCATGCTTCCTTCCTTTTGACTCTGCTTCCCTGTGGGGTGGGCTGGCTGTGCTGACAGGATGGCTGGGAGTGTTGTCCTGGCAGTTGTTTGGCTAAGAGTCCCAAGAGTGTCCCTGTGCTTCACACAACATAACCCAGGGTGGTGGTGCTTTGTGGGATCTTGTGTTAGGATGGAGGGCATTGCATTCTACCAGGTGGGTACTGTGGAGTTTGTGTTGGGGGGGGGTGTGAGGGGAGGTGCTGGTGACTATGGTCAGTGCTGCAAGTCCCCCTTCCCACCCAGCCAGCCAGCCAGATATCCCACCATGGAACGTGCTTGCATTGCAGGGAGTGTAAGTTGTCTCTCAGGATGTCAGTCAGTGGTGTCCTGCTGTTTGTTGGTGCACAGTTGGCAGCAGAGCCTTGTGCTCCCCACAGCAGTAGCCAGTGTCAGCCATCTTGTGAGTCCTTCTCCACTCCCTGTGATGTGAGCATGGTTCAGGGTGGTGTTGATGGGACAGTTGTGGGGGGGGGGCAATATGTGTGAGTGCGACTCCCATGATGCTATTGGCTACACTGACTTGGCCAGCATACACAGAATTCCTTCCTTTGAGTGGTCTTCACTGTGTGTTGGTGTTGTTGTGGTGGCTACATGTGTGGATGTGTGTGTTAGTTCTATTTGTGCCACTGCCTAGCTGTAGTTGTGGTTGTGTTTGTACATGTGTTGGCACAGTTGGATGTGACTTTTTTGATGGCATGTGTTGTGTTTATCTGACTGACATACACATTTTGGGATGATTCTGTTCTAGTTGCTGTGTAATTGCTATGAGTGCATGGTTTGACTCTCCCCTTGACAGTGATGTGTGTGTTTTGTGGCAGTTTATTGTGTACATTTGTTGTGTACTCACCAGGCTCTGGGATGTCCTCTAGTCCATATACGCTCACTGGCGGAAGGATGGCCCGCACCTTCTCCTCCCAGGGCCTGAGGTATACTGGCTTGGCAGGAGGGCCACTGCCGGTGTATTGGCTCAGGTGGTAGTCTTTCTTGAGCAGCTCCCGGACCCTCCTGCGCACGTCATACCACCTGTTCTGGATGTCGGTCTTTGTGCGCCGACATGGTGATTGGGCGTTCACCCTGTTGATGATCCTCTCCCACATCTTGGTTTTCTGCGACATGGGGGTCTGTTGGACCAGAGTGCCAAACAGCTGTGGCTCCACCCTGAGGATCTCGTCTACCATGACTTCCAATTCACTATCTAGGAACTTGGGATTCTTCTTGGGGGGCATGGTGATGGGTGGTGATAGTGGGTGCTGTGTGTGTTGGTGTGCAGGTGAGGGTGTGTGGGTGTGTGTTGTGCTGGGTGTATGTGAGGTAGGTATTTGTTGGTGTGCTGCTGGTGTGTGGCTTGTGTGAGGGATGAGCTGTGGGTGTGTGGTTGCTTTCTCTTGGGTGCTGGCAGTGGAATGGCATTTGCAAAGGCTCATGGTAGTGATTTGTGTCCTTTATATAGGTGGAGTTGTTGGTGTGTCTTTGTTCTCTGTCCCCACCCCCCCAGTATTTATTGGCTTGGTAATTGCTTGTTTGGGCTTTTTTTGGTTGATTTTTCCTTTGTGCTGTTTGTGTATGTTGGAAACGTTCTTGTGACCGAGTCGGACCCTGCATTGGTCTCGTACGGTGTTTTCCGTTTCGTTCACGCTGTGTTTGTGCAGTTTTGTATGCTGCGTACGCGTCGGTCGCGGTGTATTGTGTTGCTTCGGCTCGGTTTTGTATGCGTGTCGGTCGTACGGCTTGTCCTCCGTCCGACTCGGTCGTGTTTTTCGCGCCTTGCATCGTACTTTGCAGGTTGGAGTTGGCGGGTACGATTCGGTCGGATTTGTTCCGGGTGCGTGTCGGTCGGTTGGATTCGCGTGTTTTTCCGGCCGGATTGCTATTTTCCGAGCGGGTCGGTCGGTCGGCTTGGTTTCCTGACGTGTCGGTCGGATTTATCGCGGCTTGCATCGTACTTGGCGTGTCGGGCGCCACTGGTACGTGTCGGTCGGTATTTTTCCGGATCCGAGTCGGTCGGTGCTTTTTCCGGCCCGAATCGGAATCGACCCCATAGAATTTACATTTTCTTTGAAGACAGCGAGGGCCAACCTTATGAGATGCCCTAAATGTAATGCACATTGATTTCTAAGACTTCTTTCAGGATCAAGGAGCCAAAATAAATCAGCTAAGGCCTGAGATGTAGAGGAAAATTGGGACAGTGCTAAGACTAATTTGGATGTGGTCACCTGGACTCACAACAAACGCTTGAAGAATAAGGCTTTGCAATAATTGAGTTGGCTCAAAATGGCTTGCTGAACTACTAATGAATGAGCTAGCATTAGGAGCCCAAATTAGGTGATAGGGCAGGGTTTCAGGAAACAATCTTATTAAGGCAAGCAAGTCGATGATAACTTGTTAACATGCATGGAGAGGGAGAGATCACTTTCTAAATGAGCCCCCAGGTTATCAATGAGGCAATCAGTGGTGCCGCACCATTAGACAAAGGGCAGAATTTGGATGCTAAGATGGCAGTAGTTTTTCTGCTGAGCAGCAAAGTGTTGAAGTTTTATTCAAATTACATTTCAAAGCATTGTTACTAAATCATGCTGAAATTACCTTCAGACAGTTGTGGAATGAGTCCAACACTGCTTGTTGGGAGTGATCTAGTGTCAAAATGAGAGGAGTATCATCAGCATAGTTTATGAAATTAAATTTTGGATTGCATACTGAATTGCATGACCAAAAACTTATAAAATAACATAAAAGTGCCAGCCCTTTACTTGTAAAAAGGCAGGAACATTTGAAGTGAAATTAATTTCCTGGGTTTCCTGGATTTTCAGGGAGTAGCCAATTTCTACATGGTATACATAAATGCAACTTGATTCCAAGTTGTCACAATGTGCAGTGATGCCTCTCCAAGTCATATAGTTCAGCAATAATTTATTTAATTGCACAGGTGCTGCAGAAACACACACACACACACATTACTAGGATCTTGATCTTATATCAATTTCTTTCTTTAGTTTCAATGTTTTATATATAGTCTTTCTCCCATTTCTTTTAATCAATGCTCCAGGATTCATTGTCCATAAATGGTCTAGGATTCATAAACTTGCATGTACCTTCAAAAAACGTTATATCAATCATCACAAAAGCTGAATGAACATTATTGCATATTTTTCTGCGGTTTTGGAAGATAATTCATTGCGTTTAAGCCGACACGTTTGGACCGGGGTACTGGTTGCATATCCAATTCATCTTTGAATTTCAGTGCATGTATGTAGTCTTTCTCCCATTTCTATTGCATTTTTTTCTGGGACTCATTAGCCCTTTTGGACTATTGACAGAAGTAATTTCAGCCATCAAGAAAGCTAAGTAACACATCACTCATCTTTCATCATTGCTTTGGAAAACATATCATATAAATATATCAATATTTCAGCTCATTTCATCAAGCACATGTCAAGTAAATTCCCGTTATGATGCCCTCTAGTGGACTATGAAATCAACAGGAATCATAGCAGTCAGTAACCCTGGTTCAAAGTTGAAGATTGAGATATTAATTTAATATGTTAAGGTGGAACATGAGGAATTGGAAAAAGAGATACTGGAACTGAAAAAGGGAATGAAGGAAGAGGAAAAACAGGAGCAGGTCTCAGATGTAATTAAAAAATGGAATACCGTTCCCAACAACATGAGGTATCTGTAAAGTTAAGAAAACAAAGGTTTTTTCTGGATAAAAATATTTATATAAATGGACAAATATACACATTTGCGAAAAGATATGAATCACTACTTAAATGATAATTGTTTCATTGAGTGATACATGGGAGCATGGAAAACTACAAAGCAGATTCTGAAGAAGAAGGTCCTTCAACAAGTGAAAATATGAAATTCACCTTTTTAGACAAAATGCACCTGGTATATCTGGCCAGGAACCATCCATATGAAGAGGTCAATGACAAACAAGAGGAAGAAGCCAAAGAGGAAGGCAAGCAAAAACAGAAAATGGGAACTTGCAATGGAACGTTGTATGGGAAACAAACGAACCACAACAGAAGGAATTCAAGATGGCCAACTTAAATCTATCAGATAGATCTTTCCAGTTAGGAGGGAATATCGTAGAGAGCTTAATATATGAATATGGCTACAACATATATAAGACAACAGACTAGAACAAATACACCACTTTGACTTTACTATGATGTGTAAGGAGGTAGTGGCCAAATCCTAGCACTACATTGACCTTAGTAAACAACTGATGGATAGTAATGGGTGAGGTGGTTGTGTGCATAATCATTAGCAGGAACAGTTGATGTAAGGACAGGGGTGTTCAGATGCATATGCTACAAGTACAGCACAACATGATGACATTATGACTGTATAATGAGAAAAGATGTTGTCAACAATATTATCACTTATTCAATTATGTCCTTAGGATACATGAATATTGAGATCACAAGCTCACATACGCAAAGTGGCACGGCTGGAATTTCACTCAGTACCTATTTGATATTTATTTTTGGAAATGGTGGGAGCTAATTACCTGACACAATTTGTGCGTGTTGTGCACTTTTGAATGCTTTCATAACACTGTTACTCTGATGTCAATCTCAAGTATTATGTTATGTGAATTCATAGAGCACAGCTAATCACTTGTGAGGGTATCCAGGTGCTGAGTAGGGCAGACCTGAGGGGGAAGGTGTAGATCATGCCTGTTTTATCTGCAAGAGCCATGTCTTGAGGTTCCTTTGGAAGTCCATGAGGAAGGGGAAGGCTCTGAGGTGTTTTGGGAGGTTGTTCCAGGTCTTGGCTGCACGGGTGGGCTGTTAAATTGTGTTATGTCTTGTACTGTACATATCACAATTTGCTGCAAACACCACCACCCACAATTTTCCCAAAGTCAATTTCAGCTGGTGAATCCTGTTGATGATTCCCAGGGGCAACCTTATAACACCCTGTAAATAATGAGACCTGTGGATTTTTTCTGAGGTAAGCGCCAACATCTGCATGCTATGCCCTGTTTTAATGGAAATGATACCCTGAGATACTTATAAATCATATTCATTTGAGCAATTAGGACCGATGCTGGTTATAGAACTAACTAAATCATAGCTTTTGAATCTAACTTTGAAGCACGGCACAACAGCACACATTCTGCACAATAATTTGAATCATACATGAGCAAGTGATGTTAATGAAATGCCAATATGAAGACTGGGCATCAGTGTGATTCACCATGGCAACCATCTGTGAACTGATGAGAGAAAATTATTTGTTTCCACATCACTGATTTGTGCTGCTTGCAAAAACTGATATGCTTTCTTCAACATGAAGTGATGTAAAATGTTTTGATGTGGCACATGTAGTACCAGTAATGCTACTGAGGAGTCAATGTGCAGAACTCTCAAGTTATTTTGCATTTTTATCTGTGTAGTCCTGCATTTGAAAATCTACAAACCAGAATGCTAATAAAAATTTACTTTGCTATTCTATATGTACCTGGCACAGAAAAGCTGAAGTTTTTATTTTCTTCCACAGGCTTAACTATTTTCTAAACCTCCGTGCAGCTAGCCTTTAGAGATCATCTTGAAACATGAACCCCCCCAATAAGAATTATCATAACTTGCCATTGCATTCCAAAGATGGTAACAGGGTATTATTACATACTAAGGGGCCGATTCCGATCTCGGTCGGAGGCGGACCCAATACCATTCGGTCGGGAAAAAAGCCATGCGAAAGCCTGTTTCCCGACCGAACCGTACGCGGGTCCGGCCGAGCGAGTACGATGCGAATTCGCCGACCGACTCGTCCGGGCGTCCCGACAACTCCGACCGACTCGCTCGGACTCGAACCGCTCCGACCGACTCGCTCGGACCCGATTCGCACCGCGCAATGGAGACGTTTTCCGGCCGGGTAAGTACGATGCGCACCTCGACCGCTCCGACCGACTCGCGCCGTCCGACTCGAACTCGCTGTCGGAGCCGTACTTTGGGGGTCCGTGTCGGACCCCTGTACGCTGTACCCGTGCGAGGCGCACACAGGGGGGACCCAAGGGTCCCCCTACCTGTGCGTGTACGCCGCGAGCGCTTCGCGGCGTACTCGCTGTAGGGGCGCCCTTGTCCGCCTCGCACCCATTGAGGCAATGGGAGCCCGCGTACGCGTTGTACGACCGGCTCCCATTGACTTCAATGGGAGTCCGACCGACTCGTGTCCGATAACATACGGACGCATCGTACTCGTTCGGTCGGACTGCACGGGTCCGATTCGGTCGGAAATCTCTCCGGGTCCGGCTCGGTCGGAGAGATTTCCGGCCCGAATCGGAATCGACCCCTAAATCTATTTAACTATATAATGTGCTTTCATGCTGTAGCCTTCACCAGACAATATAGGCCCTACTTCCTTTACTAGATATGTTCACCTGCCTCTAGATTTTGCAACAACACTTACACCTAAGCATGAACACAACCACAGGCCAGTTAAGGAAAGGAAGGTCTTTATTTAGCTAGGTCTGGTGGCTTAGTGGACTAATGCATCCGCTGTAATAGCCTGCATTTGACCACACGGTCACAGGTTCAAATTCCAGCGGGTACACTCAGCCGTTTGTCCTTCTGAGGCCGATAAAATGGGTACCATTGAGTTGGGTAACAATAAATATCTGTAATTAAGCACAAAGATACCTTTTGGGTGAACCTGCGCTTTAAAAAAACATGTTATGTTATTTACACAGAATGAACTGGATCACCATTCCACAAACACCTTTGCCAAGACCACTAGAGGTAATTATCCTTGATTACAGATGCTGCTGGCATTACAAGAGAATATCAATGCAGTGTAGACCTCAGCATGGAGGTGCAAGGACCACCATGCTAATGTCAATGTTCTTGTCCATATGCCTGGTGAGACATCTGGCAGAAACAGCAAAAGGTGGAGATCCTAAGGCCCTTGGGAATACCAGGTCCTCGGGTTAATAGAGTAGATTGGTAGCCAAATGGATTCACTTCCCTGCAGTGTGCAAACACCCCTGACAGAGGGAAATTCTGGGAAAGAACTGAACCTGCACCTGGACTCAGGAAGAGAATCCGTGGAATTTCCCAATTTTGTGAAATTCTTGGCACCCCAGATGAGATCATTCTTGCGGCTACCAACATGTCACACAACTTTGTGGTCAACTGAATCCCCAGAGATTACCTCAAGTAATGCAGATGCACATCAGGATGGAGAACAATCCCTGGGGATTACCTGCGCACTCAGGGTGCAGGGGGAATGAAGGGGGAGAATGCATGGATCTACTAGCTGTTTGTGTATTTGTGTGCCATGCTCCACTATCGCTACATTACTGTTTATGCCAGGTTATGTAAAAAGTGAGTGATGAATACAGCTAGCCATTCCTTACATGGAAAGAGTTTGGTGGGCTGCTGTTGGTGGCTAGGCAGGGATGTCGCAATCACGTTGCGGCTACCCTCACCTCTGCCACAACCTTTTAACTGTGTCAGGGTGGCCAGTGAAAATATTTCAAAGGAGTACCACCTCTATCTGCAAAGGTATAAATTGAGGTCTTAAATGCCACATTAGGCATAAACATTAGATGATCACACCATTCTTAATACTAGTTTGTCACTGAATGCGTCTTTAAAGGTGCTATTCATGATGACTTCTCAATCTGCCAATCTAAGGAGCATGTATTAAGAAAGAGATTAGCTCAGTGCAAATATTTTACTGCAGCAAATGCAAAGCTTAACTTATAAGCCACACATTTTGCAAGGAGACATTTATCATTCCAAGTGGACTTTCACCATATGCATATAAGTTAAACTGAAAATAGCATATGGAGTATTCCAGCATACTGTTGACCACCATATTGCCCATATGTTGAATGGAATGCACTGAATAGTCCAGCTATAGCATTTAATTAATTAGTGTAGCCATGTGAAAAATTGGTGTCTTAACCTGTGGCACTAGGTCTGGTGCACAAGGAGGTCTAATAAGGGTTTATTGTTTAACCTTTGACAGCCAGGCCAGATCAGCAAGGCAATACCCAAAGAAAATATGTGAGGTTGTGTGTGGATCAGCACAACTTATAAGAGTACATTTAAAAAATAGAGAATATATATAGATAGGCACACCAACATGGTGAGGAAATGTCAAAAAGTGTCAAAAACGGTATGCAGTATAAGCAGGCTCATATTAAACAAATAATTAAATCAGGCATAATCCCCAGCTGTTGTAGAATACCTGAACGTACCCTTTCAGAAAGTCAGTTGGGGGTTAAATATATTAGAATTGCGTATGTTCAGCCAGTGTCTGTAGAGGTGGTGTTAAATCCAGGCCAGTGTGGTTCTAAGTCACAGTGATGCAGGTTTGCAGACATTTGCATATCTTACTCGAAGCAGCTGAACCTCCAGCTTGAGGAAGTCAAACCATACAGTGAGAAGGAGGTGAAGTGGCAACTGGCCCTGTTGGTCAAATAATTGTATACTGCTCATCAAGGTGAATGCAAAGCCAGATGCCATTTGAGCCAATACTTGGTCTGGTTCTTCAGCTCAAGTTAGCTCAACCTGCTACTCCAAGTTGTTATGGAAATTGGTGCAGCTGGGCATTACAGCCAGTCTTAGAATTAGGCTCAGATCTGCCCAGGACTATGTGCTTCAATTGGCCCTAGCTCTTTATTGATTATCTTCAGGATTGGTTTTACTGGACCCAATCAAATTTATGCAAGTTCCTGTGGGCAGTAATCCCTTTGGATCCGGAAAATTTGTAGCTTCTCAATCTACAACTGCTTGAATCAGGCTATCCAGTCCCTAGTTTTCCTGGGAACTGGCTCTCTCATTTCAGGACAAGTTCTGAACATGGAGTGTCATATGGAGGTGAGGATCATTGTCTTCAAACACACCCCTGGCAGGTATTTTGAAAACAAATGGGGAGGAGATACCTTCTTCTGAGGTCAACAAAATCCAAATGCAAGTAGGATATTCATGACTTTTTTTTATTTTAATACCAGCAAACCATTGGTTGATGATCATAAGTAAATATGTAAAATGTTCCAATGTGCCATCCTTCCACTTCACACAGATATGAGTGTTTCAGGCAAAGCTAAACAGGATATATTTTGGTGTTGATTGAATATATCAAACTTGAGATTAATTGTGTTTTTATTTATTTGTCAGGGCCATATGTTCAGCAGTAAAAACATTCCAATGTTATTACTTTTACTCCCTTTAGATGTGTAGGTAGCAATTTGTTTAGGTTTGTAGCTCCATACCCATGTCCAACTAGTTCGTATGATTTACTCCAGAGATCAAGCTTATCCCGGATTTTGATAAATCATTATACAGAGGTTCTGGTTGATTAGGTGGGGGGCAGTGACATTTGAAACAGTAGTGGGATAAAAACATGCAGACTTACCTCATTATTAAATCTGTGCAATGTGTTCATTATCTGAATAGTTGAGATCTTCAAATAAAGAAAGATTTGTAGTATTCTACTGCTGTATCTGAACTTATCAAAGACAGAATATCATCTCTACCCACCCTGCCCTGAGTCACTTATGTATTTGTCAAGCCTAACTGTCTAGCACTGTTCTTTTTGCCCATATCCCATGTTTATTCACCAACTTACAATTTACATGCCAGAACAATAGCTCCAAGAAATTCGATATGGCTTGCTTTCAGATTACATTCTGAAATATAAACTTAATCAGGCCTTCCATTATTCCATAGTAGCCTCTCTCTGTTTGAATCTCTTTATTTATCTTACTTTTTCAACCCAGCATTCTTGTAAAAACCTCAGACTCAATTTTGTATTACCTTGATTAGTTAGTTTTTTTATTGTCTGAGCTCTTTGTAAAGTGCACAGTGTGGATATCAGTTAGGGACATTCCTTCTTAAATAAATAGTATAATGAAGAAAAACTACAGTTGCAAGAGTTGCACGTCTTTTCTCTTGTGAGTTGTTGTCTAAATATAATACCTGTCATTTGTCTTTTGTGAAATTTGAAATGTAAGTCTTAGTGAGCTATTCACAGCTGTGAGCCTAAACATGACTAAATCTGCATGTGTAAAATTACTCTTCCTCTTTGTAGTAAACATATTACTTTGAGCTGTTCACCATATCCGAGTGTAAATCTACGACAAAAACATAGCTCAACCCCTCACTTTAGGGGGTGGAGCCTGAATAAACATACTTAAAAACTGTAAAGTTAATATTAGTAACTTTACAATCAAATTTTACACTGTGCATGCTTTACACAATTTTCAGGTATTTCCGACATGGGGCAGAAGCCTCCACAACTGTGGCGGGGACCTCCACTTGGACGGTAATAGGAAAATTGTCTGCACCTGACACCCAGTCCCTTCCAACTATATAAATGCTGCCCACCAGAATCTGCTTTTTTCCTCTTCAGCATTCATATCCTGGAGCGGCCACATTCTGCCTCAAGGATGCAGACCACACCTCTAAAGAGGAAGACAAATTTCACTAATGAGGAGACAGCACTTCTAGCTAAATGTATGGTAAAATGCTTACAAATACCTACAAATTTATAACTCAGGTTTTATTGATTGAATGTAATTTGTTTTGGTGTCATTTTATTTATTAAAAATGAATCTATTTTTCTAAATTGGTGAGGTGTTTTCACTTTGTTACTTAGTGTTTGTGTGCTGAATAAATACTTAACACAGTGCCTCTAAGTTAAACCTGCTTTTGTATCAAGCTACCAGAGGGTTAAGCACAGGTTAATTTAGTGACTTTCTGTGGTTCACCCTGACAAGTATTGTGATTGTTGCTTGAGGGGGGTTTACACACCACTCAATCGAAACCCGATTTCTTACATATAGCAACTCTTTCGAGTATATGGGTTGCTTCAGTTGGAGCAGGAGTCATTGTAAATGTAGCAAGGCCACACACAAGTTAGGTCTTACAATGCAACCCACAGGTATGGCCTTATGCTAACAATCTTATACTCTGTAAGGAATTTTGAACCCTTTATTTTGTTAACTCCTAAAACTATATTTGGAAATGTGTTTAGGAATACCTTTTAATTTTATTCAAATGTCTCTTGACATTTATACTGGTACACTATTATATGTTTATATTTTTTTTAACATTCTTAAGGACCTATTTTGCTGTCCCATCCACCATGTGACACAGCATCAACTTCTGCTCCTAGCAGGGCACCCATACCAAGACTGGCACCACACAGCAGACTGATGGTAGAGAGTTCTAAATTAAGTGTTTGCCTTCTTCCCTTTGCATGTAATTTATTTATTTATCACTGACAGAGTAGCTGTAAATCATTTGCCACACATCCCTATTGGCACCATGCTCAGTATGTAATGATATTGTTTCAGTTATTATATATTGTCCTATGAAATTTCCTTTAAATGTGCCAATGTCAGGGTAGCATTATCAGATATCTATTAGTCCTTTGCATAAAAGCAATATTTGTGATTCTCAAAGTGAGTATTCAAACCAAATGATTAGCTTTTTCTTGTATGATTTAGAATGCCTTACTCTCCTATGCATATCTCTCTCTCCTGTGAGCTTGTGTCATACAACAGCCCCTGGTGTCCACATTGAAGACACTGATTTCATCAAGAGATATCCTGACAGCAGCTATGAGGCCCTCTACCATTCGTCGGTCAGGTACGTCTGGAAACCTATGATTTTAACTTTTGCATCTCAGCAGTAGTACTTTCAGTAAGTTATTTATCTCTATGTTGTAAGAATATCAAATGTTATTAGTCTTTTCAATGGTGAGCCTTTCTTTTCCTTTATTGTACTTATGTCTGATATGTCAGCATTTGTTTTGTGGTCATGATGACATTTATAAATTGACAATATCCACTGAAGATAATTTATACCTCTATAACTGCCAGATCTAGAGACACTTTGGAAACACAAACTACAGGCACACAGGTTCACATGGGATCTTCAAAAATTAAATCTCTGTGGCTAGAGCGAGTTTACATTGCTGAGAAATATTTTCATTCATGTATTTACCCACAATTTCATATGATTCTTTGCACTCACATCGTACTAACTTTTTTTTAACTTGCAGAACAATGTTTATTAGAGAACTGTGTTAAAATGAAAACACAAAACACTATTTAATGGACTTCAATTATTGAAATCTTCTTCTTCCAGGAACTGGGGACATTGTTCCAGATAATAATGCTGAACCACCTACAAACGGAGGACAGCGGGCAATTCTAGGAGAGAATCCAATCTTCTTCCAAGCAACAAAGTCAATATTTAACACTGCTCGACAAGAAGAAGAGGGTGAGGAGCAAAAGCTTGCCCAGGAGGGGCAGGAGTAGAACCTGGACGAGGAGGAGGACAGTGCTTTCCTCACACATAACATCTTCAAAAAAGCCAGTTGATGGTTAAGCAGCACTAGGCATCACTTGTGATTATTGCCAGTCCTCAGCCATAAGCTAATCAGCCTGTCACACCTGTGCAACACTGACCTCAACATACATGCAACTTTGTCCAATTTGCTACACATTCTTTCATGAAGGTGCATCTCTGGTCTACTCACTCATTTGAGGAAGAGAACAACCATGGTGAAGAACAGGTACCACCTATTCATCATTCTTTCCCCCAAACCACCCAGATGACACCCCTCACTGCGCTGGATAATTTACTGCCCATGTCAGGTGGTTGTCAGTGTTAATGCTGCTCACTAGGACTATACGTTTTAAGAGCAGCAGCCTAATCTGCAGGAGGATATTAATATAATGGAGACTCTTCTCTGCAAAATAGCTGCCTACTTTAAATGAGTCTCTCAGATGATTGACAGGCAGACCTGTGCCTTGGACAGCATTGCAAAATACTACCAAGGCCTGTGAAAGATGCACCAAGAACATTCTTGAACGTTTGAGGAAGAGAGTGCAAGGCAACATGCCTTTACCATGAATTTGAAGGAGACAATAGGTTAAAACTTCCAATGTCAATCTTCACGGTCAACTCATGCAGGACATTCTACTGAGCCACTTCCTGTAAGAGAGACACACAAACTGCCAATCTCACACCTGTTCTACAACCACCTGTACCACCTCCACTTGCACCACCTCAACCTCCAACACAAACAAGTCAACCACCACTATCACAACTACCCACTAAACAAGCATAACCTTGATCAATCTCATCTCCAGCATTATGTAGGTGAAGTAGTGGGAGAAACTCCCCAAAGAAACTTTTGCAGTGTGAAAAATAGCAACTCTACCCCTAACACAGTAACTGTAATCTTTCTTGATTAATACAAATTATGTACCATTTTTTGATAACAAACCGCTGTCAAACCTTTATCTGTGTTGAATGTTTGATGATGCATTTACAACATAGGAAAGTGTTAGGTATGTTCTGTACTTTGTTTACCTTCAAAGAAAATGCAATGAATTAAAAACAAACATTCTGAAAATAAACATAATCTTCTAACTTCCTAAACATTTATTTTGATTGACATACAATGATTTATTCTGAAAAATATAAACAGTAAAAAAGACATTAATATTTTAAATTGAAATATTATGAAATACATTTGTTGCAGATATTGCTCCATTTTGGAGGAAACAAAAAAATGGTCTTGGGACTGGCCAGAATAACTGCAAATGGAGCCTTAAAGCAAAGGGAAAATGCTAATTTGGAGGGGGGTGGGCAAATAAAAATACGTCAGGAAATGTCAAGGAAAGCAGTCTATATACATTGGAGAATGAGACAAGCCAATAGTCCATAAATAGTCTGAAAACAAGAGTCCACTGTCCCAAATTTTAATAACGTCATTCCCATCAAGCCAGAGGATGTACCTTAACCATGCTCCTGGCTTGGGGGCAAATGTCCCTGATCATCCTCTCTCTGTCTTCATCACAGCAATAATGAAGTCCTTCTCAGACCATGAGGTCAAATGGCTGGTCATGGCAGGACCAGACACCCCTTAGGAAGAATGAAGTACAAGGGTAAGCAAGGAACACAGGTATTACAGAAGAGCTGGGAGACGGGGCAACAGGAGGTGGGGTGGGTCGTGGAGGCCACATAAAGTTCAGAGCTCTTCAGTTACCATGTCTGGGAGTAACCAAACCTCTACAAGTAAGCCCCAGATATTACGGCCTCTGTGGGAGCATCCAAGGACACATATTCTGGAGGACGGGAATCAATCAATCAATCAGTGATTTATAGAGCGCGCTACTCACCCGTTAGGGTCTCAAGGCACTGGGAATGGGCTGCACAAGAGGGCTGTGAGGTCTCCGGAGCTGAAGTGTATCTTGTCAGTTGATGTTATTCTAGGTGAGCACTGGTGGGAGGAGATGATGCCTGTATAGGGGGTGCAGTTGCAGGCCCTGATGGAATGGGGGTCTCTAGAGTAAACGAAGATCTGGGTACAGTACCAGCTGGTGGTAGAGCATGCTCTCTGGACAGCAGAGGTTGTTGTTGCTCCAGGTCAGGAGAAGTCCCAAGATCTGCCTCCTCCTGGGAGGTGGTATCAACATCCAATTGGTTTTTTAAACTCCAGCCTGAATCTTTTTCTGAGAGGTCTTGTCTGTATCCATGCAGGTACATTACTCCTGCTGGTAATGGCTTCCTCCTTCTCACTGGTGGTGGAAAGTCTTTGTGTCAGCACCCCAGACGAATATCTTCTTGCTTGCCCTGGGCCCTGTTGGCATGAACCTGGGCCAGCCCAGTATGCTGAAGGCAATGTGAGAAAAAAGAGAAACATTTAGAATTCTGATGCTCAATAATGCATTTCAGCATAACTTCATACAGAAGGGACAATGTATTGCAAAGAAATACGATAGTTGACAATGTGGAGTCTTTAACAAATGTTTTCCTATCCTATGCTTTGATACTCATGTTTGTGGCCTTCCAAATAGTTAGAAATTATATCTGATAAAATATCTGAGGAAACAAGGCATTCAAAGGAGCATAAAAGATGCGAGAAAAGCTTATTTATTTGACTAATCCTCTGCTAAAAGACAAAAAGGATGGCTTTCAACATCTTCCACACATTGGTTATCAGTGATGAGAGTGCGTTTCTTAAGGGTGAGAAAGAATTGTTAAGGATTATCGTATTGTTGCTTATTTTTAAATCACACATTGATAATTATTTGTGTGCATTTGGGATAGAATGGGTAAAAATATATGGTAGTTAGGAAGTAAGGTAAAGTTGCACATCAGCATTCCATAAACTAACTTTGACAAAATGAGAATGCAACAAATCACTAAAGTGTAAGTTAGAGTTTATCAGTTACGTTGTCTGAAACCAGGGCCGGACTGGCCATAGCGGGCACCGGGAGTTTCCCCGGTAGGCCGCTAGGGTGGGGGCCGGTTTTGGGCCCCTGGGAGGCCATTTTTGTTACCGGGGGTCGGCAATATCGGCCCCCTGTAACAAAATCGGCCGAAACTAGCCCTCGCAAACTGCTCAGCTGCACTCCCCCTCACCCCAAGGGGGGCCGGCTGAGCAGTTTGCCAGGGCCGGTTTCTGTTCCCAGTCCGGCCCTGTCTGAAACAGAGAATTTTAAAAGCATTTCCATAATACTAAGATCAGATGATAGGTCAACCTAAACAAAACTGCTACTATACATATTTGTTCAGCAATGTAAACATTTAAAAACTTTCATAATACATAAATAAAACATGCTAAATACAACATGGAAGATAAGAAAAAAACTAAAAGTGAGCACATGACAGGACATCACTTTCAAAAATGCATATGCACTTAAGTGAATATTCCAAAAATACAATTTAACATCGCTCTGCTTTTAGCATTTTCTTAATGTTGGTAAGATAAGTTTTTTAATATTATAAAAAATGAGTCAACTTATTTATCATTAGAGCATACCATGTTAGTTGATAATATTATGTGCCAAAACTGTTTCTCCATCAGGATATGTATGGAGAATGTGGTAGTAGTCCACCATTCCTCATAGACAAGAGATTGTACAAACACATACATGCTGTAACCAAACTAGCAACTCAAGAAAAATATAGTTTGCAAGCTGATCCTGCATCTTAAGACCATAACCTCTATTCCGTACCTCACCCTCGGTGCCTGGCTGTGGGTGTAAATCAAAGTCAAAATCTATATGTAAGTCACGTAACATGGCGATGTTGCACAATATGCACCTGGCTAAAACAATCTTGCACAAAACATCTCGGGATTACTCCAGCATCTCCTGTAAGCTCAAGAATCTGAATTGCTACTTGAGGATCCCAAAAGTGCATTCAATAATGGCTTATGTGTGCCCCATTGTACCACTGTTGAGACAGTGTGGTTGGACGTCTGTAGAATCTGAGGAGGTGTGGAGAAAGAGCATATCCGACATCAACCGCAACAAAAGAATATTTTACATTTTTACAAAGGGGCCTCTATTCTATTTATTTATTTATTTTTATCTAAAGAGTTTTATATAGCGCTGGCAAGACCCTGGGGTATCAGAGCACTTTGCAGACAGAGACAAAAACAATGGACAAAGGCAATGCTTGCAGACCATAGATTCCAATATACATATTCATTGAGGGTTGGGTTACAGTGGTTCGTGGAGGGGAAGCCGAGATATGCGGGAAAAAGTTATGAGGAGGTATTAGGTGTTGAGGTCTAAAGGGTTGAAGTGTCGATTGAGGAGATCTTTTAGCTGTCTTTTGAAGCCCATATAGGAGGAGTTTGTCCTAATATGCACTGGGAGGGAGTTCCAGATTTTTTATGCATTGCCTAAGAATGAGGACATGAGCGCTTTTTTGCGTGTTTTTTTGGTGGTATGAGGAGCAGGGTGTTGGTGCTTCTTAGGTTTCTTGTCTGGCCTGCCTTAGAGAGTTTGGACACAAGGTAAGCTGATTTCCCGGTGTGCAGGACTTTGTGGGTGGGGTAGGCCATTTTGAAGCAGCAACAGGCTTCGATCAGGAGCCATTTAAGATTTTTTAGGGTGGGGGAGATGTGATCATGGCTTTATGCTCTGGTGACCAAATCTTGCTGCTGCATTAAGTATGGCTCTTAGGAGGGCTAGGTGCTATTTTGCAGAGCCAGTAAAGGTGGCATTCCCGTAATCCAGTCTAGACAGTACCATCGCTTGCGTGGCGGTGTTTAGATCATTCGGGGGGAGGAAGGGTTTGATTTTGTATAGGAGTTTTAGGCTGTAAAATGCTCTCTTAGCTGTATTCTTTATGTGTTGGTTCATGTTCAGACTTGGGTTGAGGGTGATTCCCAAGGAATTGACGGATTCATAAAGTGCAGTTTGCAGTTCAACACGTCAATGGAGTTTATCCACTCTTAGACCTGGGAGGTCAGTCCATTGTTGGATAGGAGTAGGATTTCCATCTTGTCTTAGTTGAGTTTCAGGTGGTTAAGTGAGAGCCGGTTTGGTCTGTTATGGGAGTGGAGTTAAGTCGTCGTACATCTTCTAGTGAGGATGTTTCTAGGTAGATCTGGGTGTCGTCCGCATAAAGGTGATAGAGGATATTTGCTTGTTTGAGAATGGTGGTGAGGGGTTCCATGTACATATTGAAAAGTGTAGGAGAGAGGACTGAGCTTTCATAACCCCTGGTTATGGTGGATGTGTTTGAGGTTGAGCTGTTGATTTTTATTTGCTGAGAACAGTTGTAGACATAAGAGGTGAACCATTTCACGACCAAGACATCAATTCTGTTCTGATTTTGGAGTGATTCTAGAAACTGTTTGTGATCAACTGTGTCGAAGGCCACTGATAGGTCTAGGAGGATGAGTAAGCAGCATCTGTCAGAGTCCAATGACTTGAGAATGTCATCAGCTATGTTCAGTAGGGCTGTTTCCATGCTAGATCCTTTTCTAAACCTTGATTGGAGTGACTCAAGAAGAGTATTGGCGTCAATGTTTTGGGTGAGTTGGGAGAGAACACATTTCTCAAGTATTTTTGATAGGAAGGAATGTTTGGAGATGGGCCTAAATATGTTGAGGTCCACTGGGTCTGCACCTGGTTTCTTCAGCAAAGGAGTGGCTTGTGCTAGTTTGAGGCAGTCAGGCTTTGACTCATTACTCAGAGAGCTGTTTATTATTTTGGGGTTAGGGCGTGGTTGAGTTTTTTTGCCAAGGAGGTTGGAAGAGGATCTGCAGGGTGACAAGAGTTCTTGGAATTCACAATCATCTTTGTGATGTCGTCCTCCAAAAGTGTGTTAAATGACCTCCATCTCTTGTGAGTTTAGGGGTGTCCCAGGATTGTGTCACATCCAGAGCGCTCAAGGTGAAAGGCCGCCCTTGGTGAGTTCGTACAAGGCAACGGTGCATTGGGTTTCTCCCTTCTGAGGGGAGGGCTTACAGAGAATGGCAGAATGTGGTGGTCTAAGGAGAGTTTGTTCTTTGAGAATTTATCATAGAAGAATTTGGCGGGATTGTGACGATGTTCTTTTGAGACATTGGGATTTGATTTCACTGGAGTTGAAGTTTGTTGTTTAATGATTGTGAATAGTTCTTTCGGGTGGTTTTTAGCTTTGTCTAGCGCTCTCTGGAAGAAAGTTGCATTTCCTTTCACAATTAGGTTTTTATATTTTCTGCATTTAACTCTGAGCTGTTGAAGGTGGGAGGAGGAGGGTTCTGTTATCCAGAGTCTTTCTGCCACTAATAGTTGTCTTCTTTCTGCATTCAGGTCTTAGTTGAACCAGGACCTCGAAGGAGTATCTCTGATTTTTTTAAGTGTTCCGGGAGAAAGTTGGTCTAGGATGGATGACATTGTTGAGTTATAGTTTAAAGTAAGGTCCTCTGTTGAGAGGTTGTCTGTTGGTGGGGGGAGTAGGGATTGATCTAGATCCTCCAGCGGAATCTGATTTATTTTGCAGGACCAGTGCATGGTTTTCTGAGTGTGACTAGGGGGGCTTTCATTTTTTTTAAACAGAATGATGTGGTGGTCTGACCAGTCGACTGGAATGATGTTGTCAATATTTATCACCTCCCTGTGTGCTATGACAGCGTCCAGGGTTGCTCCTCGGTTATGAGTTTGCCCTTTGCAGTGCCGGATCGTTTTATTGCTGAGCAGGAGATCATTTAGGGATAGCATGAGAGTGTCTTTCTCATCATTAATAAATCAAATGTAATACATCATGCCTACAAACATGCAGTGGGTGTGGGGGTAATATGTGCATATTGTATTTTAGGTATTATTGTGTATGTTAGAGATGCACATGTAGCCCCAGTGTGAGGTGTTGTTATTTACTAATGAGCCACATGCCTTTAAAATTGCCAGCAGTCAAGCAACGTGCAAGAGGGGACTCTTGAAAGATGTAGCTGCCATGTGTGCTTCCAGAATAGACAGCGTACAGATCCGTTAAGCAGCCCCGGGCATCGCAGGCAGCTTGCACATTGATGCAAGTGGTGTCAGTGCTGTGTGTTGCAGAAATAGATGTGCTGTGTGGTAAGGTGATTAAAGTTCCATGTGAGTGCAGTCAATGACACCTAGCACATGAGGGAAGTGGTCAAAAGCATAGAATTCCTTGGACACCCTTTGACTTTCTGCCAGTGTTTGTGGCATGCTGATAAACTGATGCACTCTTCTGTTTATGCATCTCAGTACATGATGCAAGCATCGATACTGGCTTACCTGTGAGATGCCAAAGTCTGTACAGGTGACCCTCTGGAAAGATCCAGTGGGCAGGAAATGGAGTACAGATAGTATTTTTACAAAGGCAGGGATAGCCCGGGAGCAGGTGGTAGGTGAATCAAGCTCCTACTCCCAGTCTGCAACTATGTCAAGGTTCACTACATTTGAGAAGTGGTATCTGGCAATGACAGCTTTCCTGGGCATACAAAAGATGTTGATTCTTTGCTTGTAAACCCTTTCTTTCCTCCTCCTCATAAAATAATTCCTCAAAATGAGGGACAAAGCAGCAAACATGTTCATCATAGTGAAGGAAAAAAAGTTTATTTAGTCTGTGTGTTTGTTTCTTATAAGGTAAGCACGGCTGTGATTGGTGGTTTTGAAATGTGTTTCAACTGTCGATGCGTGGTGGAGTTGATAACAATCACTCCGTTCAGTATCAGGTGTGTTACAAGTATTTTAATCTTTACTATTGAAATGTACAGCATTTGCTTTTAAGAAACATTTATTAAATAAAAAAGTAATACCCTTGTTCTAACATTAAACGGATGTGCTTTAAAGAAAAAAACAAAGATGTTAAAAAAATTCCACTTGACCTGAATTATATAGAAAATTACAAAATACTTAGTACTTTAAACAGGAATAATAAAATGATTCACTTATTTGAATATTCCCCAAATAATCCTTTATTTTCCTTTATATTTCTATAGTGATTTGCTGTCTCCATTATTTTCTATGAGAGTGTGTTGCGTTACCATTGGTTGGTCGTGTGTGGTGCTAGACTTACTCTAATGCAGTGCTGAAGTACATTTACTACTGTTTTCTGCCCTTTTTGGCTGTACTAACTTTAGAAGTGCAGTTTCTGAATAGCAATGGGTTTACTATTTTTGAGTGGGTCTTTGTACCTCCCTTAATCCATCCTTACTCCCCCCAATCCCCTTTCATTTTTTGGTAAGTATTCTCCATTTCCCGTTCATTCTTCAATTTCTCTCTTTTTCAGTACAAAAATATATGCCTATGTGTTTGAAGATCTCTGCGGTCAGGGTGGAGATCTCTGCACAGAAGAAACAGGTGAGACAGAGGCGGGGACCTCAGCAGAGGTTTCTAAAAATTGTTTGTACTATGTGAGTAGTACTATTGGAGTGCTACTAAACAAGAGTACTACAAAGGGCAGTTTGTGAATAGGCCCCGTCATTTAGGTGGGTCATGTTTGCTGAGAGTGTTGGAGGGGATCACATTCATACTTAGTACTCTTTGTGTAAACTAACTGGGTCCACTCAATATCATTTTTACAGGGACCATTTTACAGTGAAGCTCTCTGCACATACTACCAGTCATTTTCTGTGGCTCTTTCTGCCACCTGGCCCCCCCTTCAGAGGAAATACAACTGCAATTCACACAAGCATGTATATGTATTTACATAAAAAGAAAACCGATAATCCTCTTATCTGTGACGCTGCTTGCATAAAAGTATTCTATTTTGAATTAATGGGTGAATTTTCATTCAAATAGATTCATGGCGTGTACATATAATAGTTTTATGTCCACTGAAGGGTAAAACGAAATAGGTTTTGCATGTAGAAAATTATTTCTTCATTTCTTTGAATCTGCAATAATAATATCCTGGAAGAATATAACATGCATTCAATGCTGTTCATTTGAAATACAAACTATACCAGACATGACTCGATACAAATAGGCAAAGGGAATGGGAAATGCATGTTTAGTGTGTAAGTAAACCGCTAGTAACCCTCATACGATTTCTTATAATAGCATAAATGCAAGACTCTTCAGTTGCCTTATTCAAAGAGCTAAATGCAAGTGTACGCAGGTATTTTTAGAGCACCCATTAATAAGCCCTTTGTGTTGTCAACTGATCTGACCATCTGTCGAGGCTAGCTGCTGCTGTCCACATGTAGAGACGGATTTTCATTAATTTACTGATTTTTAACAATTTTAAAATGTATGTCAGAGATAACTTTGCAGAGACTCCATTTTGCTTTACCGGTTTGCAGTGGAGGTAAGTACAAAGTATACTGAATTATTCCACAGTAACGTCGTTGAGTCTTGTAAAAGACATGCACACTTGCGGAAGTAACAGTAGCAGCCCGTCCCCTGCCAAAGTGAAGGGGGGGCTAGAAGAGTGAGGTGGGGAGGGGAGGAGTGGAGGGGGTTTCGAGGACAAAAAAATAAAAATACAAAAAAACTTACCTGAACCCTGCCAACGCCGCCCACTACATTGCGCTCTTCCTTCTTCTGGGCACAGGCTCCCATACTGCATTGCGGCATGCAGCGTCAGGATTGGCTTGAGTGCTGGCAACGTGCACTCCCAGGCAGACTGGGAGCCTGTGCCTGCTCTCTCCAGCCCCAGCAACGCAGCTGGGGCTGGCGAGAGCTTCATTGCACATGAGGATTTGGGTTGCCTGAGACAGCCGGCAAACCCTCATGCGCAGTGAATGGAGAGCACTACCACTCTCCCACCAGTATTGTCGTTCCCCTGGACCTGCCCCCAAGACTCGACAGAGTTTTGGGGGCGGGTCCAGGGGATTAAAATAAAATGAAAATAAAACTGGTTTAAAACCTGCCTTATTATCGTTTTATTTGAGAGTGGTGTCAGGAGGACGGCACTCCTCCCTTCTAATGGAGGGGCCTCTGCTATGTAACAATGTGTACAGATTCTGCACAGGATGTAGATTATAACAATGGATCGTCCTTTGTTGTCCAGCCTGCAGCCCCCTCTGTCATCTTTTATCTACTGCATTGTGGAAGAAGGTGCCCTAGAGCTGCTAGCCATTCCTGATGGTAAAACCTTTAGCATAGATTACTGTAGGATTTTGCGACCAAATAATATGTCAATTTAACTTCTTAATTACTTCAAAACAGCTGAATTGCAATATTTAATAGTCCAATAAATCTGAATGATATAGAAAATACTTTTTGTTTTTGCACAATTTCAAACTGCTGGAGGAAAGGAAATATAATACATTTATGGACCCTCTGTGACTGGGTTGGAAAACCGTATAATGCACCTCCTCCCCAGAAATAATGACGCACATGTAACCTACAGGACACAAATATTACCTCATAACCTTTTGAGGAACAGCATGCGGACATCTGTGTTTCAGTGCAATTTCACACAATTCTCCTGGTTTTTCACCCAACGTCCTAGGGAGAAATCCCAAACTCTTGTTACCGACCCCATTGAAATTGCTTGTGAGCATATAATGAGGCCCTTACTGCTGCATCACGCGACCTACCTTGACCTTGCCAGGTAGGTCGCTCCCCCACCACACAGCTCCGCCTGTGCTGTCTGCCCGCTGCTCCTGTAGGTAAGATCGCCCTCCGCTTGTGGCCCCGGTGCCAGTTTTGTCTGCTTGTCTCCCCTTTCCGTGCCCCTCGCTGCCCCACTGTTGTTGTGCCCGTGATTTGCCTGCTTTCCCCCCCGTTTTTCCTTCTGTGCCCCTCGCTGCCCCACTGTTGTTGTGCCCGTGATTTGCCTGCTTTCCCCCCGTTTTTCCTTCTGTGCCCCTCGCTGCCCCACTGTTGTTGTGCCCGTGATTTGCCTGCTTTCCCCCCGTTTTTCCTTCTGTGCCCCTCGCTGCCCCACTGTTGTTGTGCCCGTGATTTGCCTGCTTTCCCCCCGTTTTTCCTTCTGTGCCCCCGCTGCCCCACTGTTGTTGTGCCCGTGATTTGCCTGCTTTCCCCCCGTTTTTCCTTCTGTGCCCCTCGCTGCCCCACTGTTGTTGTGCCCGTGATTTGCCTGCTTTCCCCCCGTTTTTCCTTCTGTGCCCCTCGCTGCCCCACTGTTGTTGTGCCCGTGATTTGCCTGCTTTCCCCCCGTTTTTCTTCTGTGCCCCTCGCTGCCCCACTGTTGTTGTGCCCGTGATTTGCCTGCTTTCCCCCGTTTTTCCTTCTGTGCCCCTCGCTGCCCCACTGTTGTTGTGCCCGTGATTTGCCTGCTTTCCCCCCGTTTTTCCTTCTGTGCCCCCGCTGCCCCACTGTTGTTGTGCCCGTGATTTGCCTGCTTTCCCCCGTTTTTCCTTCTGTGCCCCTCGCTGCCCCACTGTTGTTGTGCCCGTGATTTGCCTGCTTTCCCCGCTTTTTCCTTCTGTGCCCTCGCTGCCCCACTGTTGTTGTGCCCGTGATTTACCTGCTCTCCCCCCGCTTTTCCTTCTGTGCCCCTCGCTGCCCCACTGTTGTTGTGCCCGTGATTTACCTGCTCTCCCCCCCGTTTTTCCTTCTGTGCCCCTCGCTGCCCCACTGTTGTTGTGCCCGTGATTTACCTGCTCTCCCCCGCTTTTCCTTCTGTGCCCCTCGCTGCCCCACTGTTGTTGTGCCCGTGATTTACCTGCTCTCCCCCCCGTTTTCCTTCTGTGCCCCTCGCTGCCTATCGCCATCTCCCGCCGCTGCGTCCCCTGCGGCCCCGCCCCTGACTGCCCATTCGCTGCCCCTGCCTCCCGCCTCCCAGCTGCTCCTCCCTCCCACCTCCCCATAAATGGCGGCCGCTGCACGGCCGCGCAGCGGACGTGCGCAGCGGGCGCGCCGCTGGCGCGCCGAAGGCGCGCCAAGGCAAGCCCGCCTGCGCCCGTCCGCGACTGGACCGCGCCCAGCGCCAGAACCCCTGGATCCCACCGATGCAACACCACTCGACGGACCTACGACGCCGCCACACTCACCGCACTCAATGCCGGCCGGAACCCTGCCTGCTACCGAGCCTCACCGAGACGCACCCACGGACCCTTCACCTGCCAAACCTGCCGATTCACCTGCCCCCTGACGTGCACCACCTCCGCCAAGTCGAGCAACAGCAGCAACCACCTGAAATGCATCCTGCTGAACACCCGCTCCGTCCACAGGCACGCCGTGGAACTCTGGGACCTGCTCGACGCAACAGCACCGGACATCGCCTTCCTCACCGAAACCTGGATGAACGCTCCTCAGCGCCTGACATCGCCATAGCCATCCCGGATGGATACAAGATCACCCGGAAGGACCGCGTCAACCAGACGGGAGGAGGCATCGCCATCGTACACAAGAACACCATCCGCATCTCGACTAACTCCGACGAGACCTTCACCGCCGCCGAACACCTACACTTCCAGATACACACGGACCCCAAGACCACCCTCCGAGGCACCCTCATCTACAGACCCCCGGGACCACGCACACTATTCAGCGAAGACATCGCAGACTTCATCAGCCCGCACGCCATGCCCTCCGCCGACTACATCCTCCTAGGGGACCTCAACTTCCACCTGGAGAACAACAACGACAGAAACACCACCGCCCTGCTGGACAACCTCGCCAACCTCGGACTCAAGCAACTGGTGAACACGCCCACCCACTACGCCGGCCACACGCTTGACCCCGTCTTCTCGTCCAGCAAGCACATCTCCTTCAGCCACGCCACCGGACTCCACTGGACCGACCACAGCTGCGTCCACTTCAGCTTCAGAAAGACTGCGACCCACCACCACCCGCAACAGGCTCCCCGCCGGAGCTGGAGCAAGATCACCGCCGAGCAGCTCACCGCCTCCCTCAGCCAGAACACACCCACCGACACAACGGACCCAAACGAAGCAGCCAGCAACCTCGCCAAGTGGCTGACCGCCTGCGCCGACGACCTCGCACCACTAAAAACCCTCCCAGCAGACCCGGAAGCAAGAAAACCCCTTGGTTCACCAACGAACTCAAGGAATCCAAGAAGAACTGCCGCACTCTCGAGAAAACCTGGCGACTCGACCAGACCACAGACAACAGGACCGCCCTCAAGCACGCCACCCGCAAACACCACCAGCTGATCCGTGCCACCAAGAAGTCGGCACTCAAAGAACGACTGGACAACAACGCCCATGACAGCAAGGAACTTTTCAGCATCGTCAAAGAGTTCTCCAACCCCAGCGCCGGAAACAACGACATCACCCCCTCGCAAGACCTCTGCAACTCACTCTCTGCGTTCTTCCACCGCAAGATCACCGACATACACAACAGCTTCAACGCACAAACAACGCACCCTACCGCCGAACCAATGCCCGCCACCACCACCCTCTGCAACTGGACCCCGATCAACACCGAAGACACCACCCGCACGATGAACTCCATCCACTCCGGATCACCAACCGACCCCTGCCCACACCACGCCTTCAACAAAGCCGACGCCACCATCGCACCCCATCTCCGGGACATCATCAACTCCTCCTTCCGCACCGCCACCTTCCCGGAGAGCTGGAAGCACGCCGAGCTTACCGCCCTCCTGAAGAAACCAACGGCGGACCCCACCGACCTCAAGAACTACCGCCCCATCTCGCTCCTTCCGTTTCTCGGCCAAAGTCATCGAGAAGACCGTCAACAGACAGCTTGCCGCCTTCCTCGAGACGAATGGATCCCTCGACCCCTCGCAGTCCGGGTTTCGGGCCAACCACAGCACCGAGACCGCCCTTATCGCAGCCACCGACGACATCAGAACCCTAACCGACAACGGGAAACAGCTGCCCTCATCCTCCTGGACCTCTCCGCGGCGTTCGACACCGTCTGCCACCGCACCCTAGTGAAGCGCCTCAGCAACATCGGAATCCGAGAGAAAGCACTGGAATGGATCATCTCGTTCCTCGCCGGAAGAACCCAGAGAGTCCGCCTCTCCCGTCTCAGATCCGAAGCCACCGAAGTCATCTGCGGCGTTCCACAAGGATCCTCACTCAGCCCGACCCTCTTCAACGCCTACATGAGCCCCCTCGCAGCCATCGCACGCCGACACAACCTCAACATCATCTCCTACGCCGACGACACCCAGCTGATCCTCTCCCTCACCAACGACCCCACCACCGCCAGAGCCAACCTGCACGACGGGATGAGAGACGTCGCCGACTGGATGAGGAACAGCCGCCTTAAACTGAACTCAGACAAGACGGAAGTCCTCATCCTGGGCTCATCACCCTCCGCCTGGGACGACTCCTGGTGGCCCCCGGCCCTGGGCACCGCACCCAAGCCAACGGACCACGCACGCAACCTGGGCTTCATCCTGGACTCCTCCCTATCAATGACCAAACAAGTCAACGCCGTCTCATCTTCATGCTTCAACACTCCTGCGCATGCTCCGCAAGATCTTCAGATGGATCCCCACTGAAACCAGGAAGACCGTCACCCAGGCACTCGTCACCAGCCGACTGGACTATGGGAACACCTCTACGCCGGAACCACAGCCAAACTTCAAAAGAGACTCCAGCGCATCCAGAACGCCTCCGCACGACTCATCCTGGACATCCCCCGACACAGCCACATCACCGTACACCTGAAAGACCTGCACTGGCTCCCCGTCAGCAAGAGAATCACGTTCAGACTCCTCACCCACGCACACAAGGCCCTCCACGACCTGGGCCCAAAGTACCTCAACGACCGCATGTCCTTCTACACGCCCACACGCCAGCTACGATCAACCAGCCACGCCTCGCCACCGTACCACGCATCCGCAGAACCACCGCCGGAGGAAGATCCTTCTCCTACCTGGCGGCCAAGACCTGGAACTCCCTCCCCACTCACCTTCGGCGAACCCAGGACCATCTCGCCTTCAGGAAGCAGCTCAAGACCTGGCTGTTCGAGCAGTAACTTACCCCCTCCCCCAGCGCCTTGAGACCCTCCCGGGTGAGTAGCGCGCTCTATAAATGCCGTGATTGATTGATTGATTGATTCCTGCAGTTGCCACATTATTTCAATTGGATTTATTAACACCTTCAGTGGCAAAGGAATGGTATGCTTTATAGTGACATTGAAGAACTTAAAATACAAAAACTTTATATAGCTTTGTGCTAGTGTGTACAGTATGTCACTACCTGACAGTGTAATGCAGGTACTAAACTAAATGACTAGCCAATCAAAATTTTGGTTTTGATGTGTACTTTACCATATACTGCAAAGAAAATGCACAATAGGTTTTAGGAGTCATACATTCAGTAGTTAGAAGCAGCTGCATATGTTAGTCCAAAAGGGTTGTACATACCCAATAAATATATACCTCAGGGTCATCACGACGAGGAGACTAACAGTACTACGTAAAGTAAATGCATCATTTGCAGAACCTCGAAAATTAGTTTTCCAGTTGGTAATCTTACATCCTTTACGCATTCAGGTAATCTGCTCTTGGATATAGAATCGAAATATGAGCGCAGTCAATGCACCTTATGGCATTTGGGATTATAGCCGATGTATGAAACCCCGACTTTGCAGCATGAAAATTTGCAATTGCATTGATAAGCTGCAAGTAATGGCACATGTTCATAATCCTTCCATCTAAGGTATTCCAACAACTGTATTAGAAATTCTTAAGAAAAAGTGAATGCTAAAAAAAAACAGACCATCACAGGTTATGCAATTGCAGCACTGGTGAATGGTTACTCCTCGTCCCAGTCCTAACATAGTGAAGCAATCCTGCCTCCTGACAGCCAATCAGAACGCTTATAATATTTTCAAAGGATATATAAGCCCCTCCCACCCACCGCCATGCCTGTTATCAACAAGTCCTGACACAAGCACAGCGGGAAGGAGGGAGGGAAAAGGACTGGGACAAGGAGGACCCTAATCGGGGTAATGAAGATTAACGGTAAGCAACAAGACATTACCCCCTCATGGGTCCTCCTCGTCCCAGTCCTAACATAGTGAGGAACTCACAAGCAGAGACCCAAGAAGAAAAAACGCAGGACACGAGGGATCCTTGCAAAAGTACAAAACTTAATCAAACAAAGGATTAAGGAACAGCAGCGTGCAAAACGCCAACAGCAAAACGGGCCACAGAGGCAAGGAAAACAGCAAAGCGATAATGCCGAACAAACGTGTGAAGGGACAGCCAAGTGGCCGCTCCACAAAACACCTGGACAGAGACCCCCGCCTCCTCAGCCCAGGAAACGGACACAGAATGTGTCGAACGACCCAGCACCAGAGACGGAGGAGGCAGACCCACAGACCCACAGGATAGGCAGACCGCCAAATGCATATAGCGAGTGAAGGTGGAAGGAGAAACCAACCATCTCTGAGCCACACCCCCACATGAGAAAAACAGGGCAGGGGAAAGACGAAACCCCAAGGTACGGAGGAAGAAAAAACGAAGGGCACGAACTACCAAGGATGAAGGAACAAAGGAATCCCCATCCCCAGGCAAAATAGGAAGGGATCACCTCCAGCAGCAAATGGAACCCGGAGGAAGCTCAGGGAAAAAAACCGGGCCCAGCCGCAAAACAACCCCATCCAGCAGAAACTGAAAATAAGGGAAGGAGAGAAGCAAAGCACCCAACTCACCCAACTGCCGTGCGAAGGAGACGGATAACAAAAAAGCCACAGTTGCGGACAAACACCAGCAAATAGCCACCAAAAAAGGCACAAAAGGGTGCAACTGCAGACCCCGCAAAACAGTAGGCAAACCCAAGAAGGCACAATCACAGGAGAGAACGGATGTGGAAGCCGAAAACAACACAGAATCCAACTCATCCAGGGAGCAACAACCTCCAAAGAGGCCCTGAGACCCCGACAAGCCTGAGCCACAGCCCAACGAGCAGACAAGGCGGCAGGGGAAAGGTCCTTCAGAAACCCATCACAGAGAAAGACAAGAATAGAAGCCGGACCACCAAACATGGATCCAGACCAAGAGAAGAGCACCAAGAGAAAAAGAGCCGCAACGCACACCACAGTCATTAAGTGTTGAAGGCCGACGTGACAACGGAAAGCCACAGGCCACCACAGAAGAACAGCCAAAAGAAGCCAACGACAGCCGCTCAAGAGCCAGGACGACAGATGCAGGTGACAAAGATAGGGCAAAGACAGGTGCGGACACAGAAGCGGAGCCGGAGACAAGGGAAGCCGGCCAAATACTCCCCCCTCCAGCAGCAGCAGGAGCGGAAACCAAAGGCAGCGAGGTCAAAAAGGAGCAACAAATAGCACAGACACCTTCACCCCCCCGAATCCTCTGCAGCACCCCCGGGAAGAGGGAAATAGGAGGGAAGGCATACAGAAAGCACGAAGGCCAAGGAAACGAGAGAGCAACCCCAACGCCTGAGGACAGACCACCTCGGAACAAAACCGGGGGAGAAGAGCATCACGAGGGGAAGCAAAAAGACTGATCCAGAGAGTCCCGATCCGAAGGCAAAGGACCCGGAACAGAGGAACAGACAGACGGCACAAAACAGAGGATGGGAGGAAGCGGCCCAAGCCATCATTACGAAATTCAGAAGCCTCTGAACGTAAAGAGACCTCAATGCCAACAGATGAGATATAACCCAGACTCAAATCACTGAAGGCAGCAGGCACAGAGACGCGCACCTGGACCCCCCAAGAAGGCGCAAGTAACAACAAGCCACCTGATTGTCAGGATGAACCAACAGACTCGTCAGCCACCAAGGACCCCAACGCCGCCCCCCAACCCCAAGGACAGGCGCCCGAGGACAACAAGAGGAGAGAAGGAAGCAGAAAATGCACCCGCACACCAGGGTGGGAGAGCGAAGCCACCATACCAAATTAGGAACCAGAACAGGGGAGAGAGGAACCAGAGCCACGCAACCTGTATGGGAAGGGTCCCAACGAGCCAACAGAAGAATCACCAAGGACCTGAGGCACAGGTGAGCTCAAGGAACCACAGCCGTGGAGGCAGCCACCAACCCCCAGACCTGCAACCAATCCCGAGCCAGGGCAGAAGGGCGACCCAGCAGGACCCGCAGAAGAGTAAAAAGGGCAGAGAACCGAGCTGGAGGGAGAAAACAGCACCCTGCAAAGCGTCGAACAGGCCTCTGAGAAACTGAAGTCCCAGAACAGGAACCAGATGAGAAAAGGCAAGATCCAACATGAACCACAGATCCTAGAACAAGGCCATCAACGCCACCACCGCCAGAAGAGCCACAAGGAGGGTGGAAGCAGAAACCAGACAAAAGCAACATAGGGAAACAAAGGGAAACCCAGACTCAGCAAAACCCCCACAGCAGAAGCCAACACCGCGGAAAAACCCAGGGAGCAGTAGAGAGGCCTAAAGGCAACACCTGAAACTGGCAATGGAACCCGTCCTCCGCAAACTGCAGGAACTGCTGACCTGCCGGATAGACGGAAATGTGAAAACAGGCGACTTCAAAACCCAGAGAAGCCAAAACATCGCCCACCAGGATGAGGGGAACGACGGACAGCAAGGGATCATCCAAAAATGACCCAGCCGCACCAAACTGTACAAAGCCTGGGTATTCAGAAACAGAGCGGAAGGAACCATCGGGCGCTGAGACCAGGAACAGAGAAAAACAGAACCCCAGGCCCCGTTCCGTCACCAGAACCAGCACAACAGTGCCCCAGGACAAAAACAGGCCGATGCCAGAGAAGATGGCAGAGTGCATTACGGGGCCAATGGACAACGGGGTAACCTCGAAAACAGTCCAAAAAGGGGGACGGCCACGGAACAGAAACCGGTAACCAAGATCGATGACCAACAAGACCCACCAGGTGGAAAACAGACCGGACTAACGATCCAGTAACAACCGAGCCGAGTCCCCAAAATTGCAACATCGCCAACAATGTAGACAGGGAACTCACAACCAGCGAAACACCAGGAGTTGAACACATAACCTTTGGAGGAAGAGACCGCAACCGGAACCACCAGGTCACGGTGACTCCTCCTGGGCATAACAATATCTGACCAACACCCAGGGGCAGCAGCAGGCGCTGCAGAGGCCGGGAACCAAATAGAGCAAGCCCCCCGACCACGGGCCCGACCACAGGCCCGACCACGAAAGGGCTGAGAAGAAGACAGAAAATCCAGAAACTCCAGAAGAAGGAAAAAAGACAAGCCCCTCCGCACAGACTGCCTTTGGAGTAAGCCAAAAAGCCTTGGAACCACAAAAGGCAGGTAACGGACCAAGGCATCAGCGCAGCATCAAGGCACCAAAGCGCGGTCCAGAAAGACCTCCTACCAGCCACCGCCACCCCAGCAGCCGAGGAGAGGGCCCTCAAGGCAACAAAACACAGCAGACAGAAACTGAGCCAAGACCTCCATCTGCGCCAAAATAGGAGTGAGATCCCCCCGAACAGACAAACAGGTATCCAAACCCCTAGAATGGACCTGCAAAGCAGAGGCTGAGGAAGTGCAAGCACGAACCCCACAACGAGAAGCAGCAGAAGAACGCATGAGAGTAGACTCCTCCGAAGACAAAGATGAGGAAAAAGACATGGAGGTCAAAATAGATAGACCCCAGTAACCAGAGGAAAATGAGTATCAAACACCGTCAGGTGATACCGCTTCCCCAGAAAACGAGGAATCCCCTGCATGTTGACCTCAAGCCATGCGACAGCCAGAACCTCCAAAACGACATATTGGAAAGGCAGGTCATGCACCACCGAGGATCCAAAAAAAAAACCTTTCACTGGACATACCCCCCAGCAGGGAAAATGACCAGAAGGCTCAAGCAGCGCAGCCCGCATGGGAAGGCATCACAGCAGAATGAACCAAATCCCGCAGGCTAGACCTGGAAATCTGCAACAAGTCAACCACCTGCAGCTCCTGAAACATGATGATGCATAAACAAAGATCCTGCAGGCACTAGAGCGGAAACCTCAACACCCCTGGCCACATGCAGTACTATCAGGAAGCCACAGCACACACCAGGAAGTGCCCAGCAACTCCCCTAAAAAACTGTCCCCAAACAACCAAGTCATAGCAACACGAGACCTGGGAAAGAAAAAGGGACTGCCCCACAGTCTCCCCCACAGCCACAGAACAAACATTATGGCCGAGGGAGCCGGATGCCGCTAGAAGACCCCAGCACCTGAACGATCCGAGGCCAGAACGCAAGAGAAAGCTCCCCGCCCCAGCACATGCGCGGGGAGTGCGTTCTGGCCTAGGAGCAGGAACGCGGCCGACTGGAACACCGGTGCTGCAGTGTGCAACAAAAGAAGTAAAACAAACACTTCAACAGTAAAGAAAAGAAAAACTCACGGCACCACAAACCCAGCCCTTCAAACTCAGGAACCGGCAAGCAGGAAACACACCACACCAGCACACCAGCTGCTCCGACCGACGCCGGACAGCAAAAAACCAGGCAAGGCGGTGGGTGGGAGGGGCTTATATATCCTTTGAAAATATTATAAGCGTTCTGATTGGCTGTCAGGAGGCAGGATTGCCTCACTATGTTAGGACTGGGACGAGGAGGACCCATTAGGGGGTAATGTTTTTGTGTTCCAGATGCATCATAGTCTGATAAATCTCATCCAAAATGCTTTCACCATCTATCATGTAAGCCAGAAACACCTGGGCAAACCTCATGTTAAAAAGATGAACTTGTTTATGATAAAAGTATTCTTTTTTCTAGTGAGTGTCTGTAGCCAGCAAATGGATGTACTTCGTTTGAAGCCTAAATGTTCATTTCCTTAGGTAAGGAGCTTTTACACTGGCAACCATATTTTCTATCTACGAGAAGCATTTTGACACAAATCTCTATTTACTAACATCGGTAGACCTGAATTTGCATGAAAAATGTATGCCTTTTGAGGCAGATGGAACAGTTTTCTTACGTCAAAATCTTTTTAACTTCACACACAGAAACTTATAAAATCCTGGGCTTGACATCCTTTACATCCTTCAACTGAGGAGCAAGCATGTGTGTTTTCGTGCAAAGCAGCCTAAAGTGCACCAGAGATGGCAGAGAGAAAAATAGCACCATATGTCAGTAGCTGTGTGATTTTTTTATAAATCTGTGCCATAGTCTTGTTTCTGGAAGTCAGCATCCTCCAACATGACAAAGTACAATGCTGAAGCCAGGAAGGACCACCCAATGTCAGATTCAACATAACAGGAAGGGTATCTTTTATGGCAACATGAGTAAATAAGGGTGGCAGATTCATTTTATATTATTTGTGGTTTTATAAAGTGATAATCATCCATGACAGTAACCAGGTGCTTTGTAGCAGGCATTTGAGGCCAGCCATGGGGGCTCACTTGAAAAGCCAGGTCGTTCAGCTGCGAAATTCAAGAAGAGATGAGAAGCCTCTGATTTGTTGTGGGAGGTCTTTCCAGGCTTTAGTGGTCAGGTACAAGAAGGCACAGCTCCCTGCTTTGCTTTTGTGTATGTGAGGGGTTTGTGCTAGTGAGAGACTGGCAGAGCGGAGTTGTCTGGAAGGCTAGTGGAAGTGAATGCAGCTGTTCAGATAGGTAGCATCAGAATTGTGGAGAGCTTTGCAAGTGTGAGTGAGAAGTTGAAAGTGTGCACGCTTGTGTAGCTGGAGCCAGTGGAGTTCCCTAAGGGATGATGTGGGCTCAGTGTGGGAGGTTGAGGAAGCTGCTATGTTTTGGACGGTCTGCAGTCTTCTTGTGAGATGGTTGGTAATACCTGCATCCAGGGTGCTTTCATAGTCTAGTCTGCTGGTGATGATGGCTTGGGTGATTGTTTTCCTTATGTTGTCTGATAGCCACTTGAAGATTTTCTTCATCATCCTTGTTGTGTTGAAGCAGGTTGAGACCACTGAGTTGACTTGGGTGGTAATATCCAGTTTTTTGTCTATGATGATTCCAAGGTTTCTTGATTGTGAGCAAAGTGTGGGTCCAAGGTCTGTTGGCCATGAGGTGGAGTCCCATGGTGAGGTGTTCTTCCTGAAGACTATCACTTTGGTCTTTTCTGAGTTCAATTTGAGGCAGCTGGATTTCATCCAGGTGGTTTCTTTTGCCATGCTTGTGGTGAACATGTGGCTGGTGTTGAGTCATTTGTCCAAGAGGGACAGTATCATCTGCATGTCGTTGGCATGAGGATGTTCATGTTATGAGCTTGTATGACGTCGTCCAGTGGAGTCAAGTAGATGTTGAAGAGCATTAAACTGAGCGAGGAGCCCTGCAGGCCTCTGCAAATAAGATCCTGTGCCTCAGAGGCATAGGGAGGCATGTTGGCAGTTTAGGTTCTTTCAGTGGGGAAGGAGCAGATCCAATCGAGGTCGAGTCCCTGAATGCCTGCTTCCTGTAGTTGTTGTATTCGGATGGGATGGGAGGCGGTGTCAAAGGCACTGATAGGTCTAGACGGATGAGGGCTATAGTTTCTCTGGTCTTGAGAATCATCCAGATGTCATCCATTGCTGCTATAATGGCGGATTCCCTGCTGTGATTAAGTCTGAATCCTGATTGTAAGGTGTCGAGAAGCTGGTGTTTGGCAAGGTGGTCAGAGAGGTGGTTGTTGATGGCTTTTTCAGGACTTTGGCTGGGTAGGGAAGAAGGGGTATCATTTGGTAATTGGCGAGTTTGGTCTAAGCTGAGGATTTTTGTAGGAGGGCGTTGATAGCTGCATGTTTCCTTGGTTCCGGGAATGTGGCTGTACTGATGGAGGGGTATCATTTGGTAATTGAGGATAGGGGTGAGGGCCTCGCTGATAGGGATTGCTCCTTTGATGAAGGCATAGCGGGGTCAGGGGCCCTCAAGTGAATGGTCTTCATGATTGTTGTTGTTTCCTGTGTGCCAATGGTGTTCTATGTGGTGACGGTGGTTGACTTCCTTTGTTACTGGTAGACTTCTGGAGAGGGCTTTGGGGTCTGGTTGCCGGGGGGAAATTGCGGCGTATGGTTGTGATTTTGCTGAAGAAGAAGGTTGGGAGGTTGTTTTACAGATCTTGTGATGGGTTGATGTTTTTCATTGAAAGCTGTAGGTTGGGTGACTTTTAGACAGTTGCGAAAACTTCTTTGCTGCTGTTGGAGCTAGTGTTTATTTGTTCAACTAGGGCTTCCTCTTGGTTTCTCAGATGAGCTGGTGGTACCTCCTCTTGATGACTTTGAAGCAATCTTTTTTCACTTCCCCTTTGATGGTTTTCTATATACATTCCAGTTGTTTGCAGTGTTAATTGGTCATTTTGAGGGCTTCTGTGTACTTGCTGCCTGGTGTTCTGATGTATGCTGTGTTGCTTCATTTCATGGGGTCCAGAGTGTTGGTGCAGTTGGTGAGCCACTTGTTAAAGTTCTTGATGTTGCATGGCTGGATGCCTTTGGGTTCTGGTTTGTTCTTGTGTTGGCACTCATACAGTTTGCTTCTGTTATGTTGTATCAGTGTGCTGTGGCCGCTATGGGGGCTCTTCTGGGTTGATGGATGTTGATTGCAAAACTCACTACGGTGTGGTCTGTCCTGGTGATAGGTCTTGAGACATTGATAGTAATGTTGCCAAAAGATGTGAAGACGTGGTCTAGAATGTGTTCAGTGGCATGGGTGGGCTCTGTGACATGTTGGGTTAGTCCCAGATTCCCAAGGTTGAGAAGAAGGGCATCTGATTTGGGATTGGTTCAGTCTTCAAGATGAAAATTGAGGTGTCCTTGGGGGATGAAAGCCGGGTGTTGAGGACTAGGGGGACGATGAAATCTGTGATGTTATTTATGAGGTTGGCTCATAGGCCTGGGGGCGGTAGACTAGGATCCCACCCTGGGTGACATTTGCCATGGTTTGTAATTTAAAGTTGAGGTACGCCTGTAGGCAGAGGCAGTGCAGATGAAAGTATCTTTGGAGATGATGGCGATTCCTCCACCAGGCCTGTTTTGGTGCTCGTGTCTAGAGATCTTGTATCCGGTGGGGGTGGGTTTGAGGTGGCTGTGTCTGGTGTTGAAGCTGTGGCCCACAATGTTTCTGTGAGGAAGAGGAGGTCTGGAGCAGCGTCTTTCAGCAGGTCCCACATCTCCATGGCATGCTTGCTGAGTGAGTGGGTGTTGAGCAGAATGCATGCTATTGATGTGTGGGAGGTGTGAGTGTGTTTGTTGATAGGTGTTTCAGTGTTTGTGGGAGTGAGTGTAGAGGATATGTCCTTGGTTGGTGGTGCCGGTGTGGTGGTGCAGGTGAAGCAGCAAAGGGAGCAGGTGAAACTTCATAAGTTTATAATCGGTCGGTTTTGTGCCTGGATCTGAATTGCATCAGTGATTTGGAATGGCTATGTGCTTCCACCAACAATGTTCATTTTGACATCAAAAGCTTGAAGTGGGCCATAGCTGGAATATGTAGTCATCAAGGTTGTTTTACCACTGTGTTAGATTTGCTGCCTCACTTGAGGTTTTAGCTTCAGAAATAGTCACCCTTTTGGTTCTCAAAATCGTCCAGTGGTGCAAGGCTGTAAGCAGGGTTCCACAAGTTAAGATACTTTTTCCACAAGGCCCTGTGATCTGTTTTCAGCATGCAAAAACTCCAAGTGGAGTAAACCTGCATTTTTTAATCTGCCTTCGGAACGACCTCCCTGGGCATGAAACTACAACTTTTCCCAGTCTTCAAGTTGCGGGAAAAGACTAAGTTTCACTTTTCTCCATCGGCTGGGTAATGACCATCCTGGTGACTCCTGTAGCCTTCAGTTCCTCAATGCAGGATTCTAGGCACCAGGACTCTCTTCAGCCATGGCTCCTGCAGGATTCAATCCTTAGTGCTCATTTGGGTCTTGTTGATCAGACGTTGTTCTACATTTTGGGACCCTGGGGTGGCAAGCTGGATATCGGCCACCTGCTTCTTGGGGAGCAATTACAGACACTGGGTGTCAGATAAATCAGGAGTGCTAGTGTGTTCTGTGTTCCAGCACAGCATTCCAGTGATTCAACAATTTTTGCTTAGCAGTCTGTGTCTGTTGTGTTGCCCATTGCCCACCTTCCCACCATCTTTTGTGGCACTTCCTCTTCCTAGAGTATTCTTCCAACAGGGCCTTCTTTTTCTGGTGAAGTGTTCCCAGGTCTAGGGATGTTCTAAGGAGCTCTTGGCTGAGGTGCCAGTTTTATCCTGTACACTATCTACTGAAATTATACCACACAATCCTAACTATTTCCTCACAATCCACCTACCTTCTTTTTCAGCACTTTCCCTTTAACTTACTGTACATTTCCCAGAAACCATTTTTCAAAATGACTGAATCTTTTTGCCACTAGGCAGTTTTTCCTCCACTCCCCTATTTAAATGAGCTCTTCTCCCACCTTAGAGGGTATACATTGGTTTTATCCTCCAATGTGACTGGAACTTTGGTAACTAACTGGTTCCTGGAAATGAATAGAAGAGAACCTCCCTGGCATCTCCAAGTTAAAAGAGGTAAAGCTAATGCTGTCCTTTGCTCTTCTACCTGTTCCTCTCAATTCCCAGATAGCTAGTCCCTGATAAATGGCCAACAGTTAACAGCTCCCTGTCCTTATTGGGCTCAGATTCCGGATAGTTTCTTTGGAGCCAGAGTTGTTAACTCTCTCAGCCGAAAATGTGTATTCCATATCTGGGGGTATGATGAATGGTAGAAGTGGTTTTAAGCCATTCCTGGCCCAGGCAGCTTAAAGTGCCTTTAGTTTTTCACTTATGTTATTAAAACTCTGATTTCACCATTAAGTCGGGTTTTAACAATTAAAAAATACCTTCAAAGAACTTTGCTAGCATATTGTATGGGGGGACAAGAAATTAAATATTGTAATCCCATCTAAGCCTGCATCATGGAAATTGTAGTTGAACCTACACATTGGAATAGGTTTTAGGGCTTTAGTCACTGTCAGGGCGCACTTTTTAAATAGAGAGTTTGACACTTTTTCATATATTAGGCATTTATATACTATATTTCTCCCCTCAGAAACACGTTTTTATCTATGTCAATACAATGTAGAGTTTGAGGCCCTCCGGCGAATCTTCTGCTGGCTAGCTTGTAGAAATACTTACAAGCTAACCCAAGCTGGGCTAGAGCCATTGTGCAATCCTTATTGTGAGAAGGCTTGGTCCCTAAACCATTCAAAAGGGCATAGGTTTTACCATTACTAAAAAAAACAGGACTGGACCACGATGTACCATGTTATAGACCAGTCTCTCAATTACCTTTTCTCAGCAAATTTATGGAAACTGCAGTATTTCAACAGCTGTCCTGATTTGTTACCAAAAACAACGTGCCCCATGCAGAGCAGATGTTCCTTCATGCAGGCCACAGCACTGACTTTGCCTACAGCATTAATATTGCTGGATTTAACTGTGGCTTTTGGCACAGTTAAACACTAAATTCACCTTACCAGACTTACTCATATTGGCCTGTGGGACACAGCTTTGGGCTGACTTAGGGATGTTTTACCCATAAGATCCTGTTGATCGAGATTGGCACCTTTTGAATCTTCTTCCAGGTGTCACCCAAAGTTTCATACTTTCATGACTCCTTTTTAACTTTTATTTAACTTTTCTTGGCTCACCAGATTGAGTTTTTTGGTCAAAAACTCTTTCTCTATGCTGACGACCAAAACTTTGTTAAATTTGCACAACTTTGTAGTCAGTGTACATCCATGGATAAATTCCACACATCTTAAGTTGATTGGTTTCAAAACAGAGATTCTTTGACCATCTATGCCTACTTTTTTTGGGCCTTCTAACCTAGGTTCTCCTCCATCACCAGTTATCGTTGCAAAAAATCTAGGCATCAAAATCAATGCCACGCTAACTCAAAAAGAACAAGTGGTGGCTGTAGGTAAGTCTTTACTGTTGCAGTTATACTGCCTGATACATATGCTTTACCAGTTTACCTCATCCCCAAAAATTACTGTCATTCTATTTACTTAGAACTATCAGCAACACTTACTGTGAAATTGCGGGTTATTAAAATGTTTGTAGCTGAACTAGCCAGCAGTGTCCCATGCAGTTTCTATATCTCTCAAATTCTGACCCAACTGTGCTGGCAGTGAAGGAGGGAATTATTTCTAAGTCTCTCTGTCCGGTCCATAAGGTAATTTATTTTTAATAGCTCTCCCCCTAGTCCCTGATTTAGGCTCAATTTTCCTACCCATTCGCTTGAAATCAGCTTCTCATTAGATTTTAATGATTCCCAAGTTCCAACAAAGACAGTAGGAGGATGGACCTTTTCGGTCATAGCCGCCCAAAGCTGAAACTTGCTCCCAGATTCACTCAAGTACGAATCCGACATCATGAGATTTAAGAGGAGGCTTAAGATATGGCTCTTTCCGAGGAAGCTTAAGATATGGCTCTTTCCCCGTGTCTATCATTGTCTACTGGCAGCGGTAGGATGACTCTGTTCATGACCTGTTTAGCACCAAGATACGCCAGTGCGGTGATAGATATGCTCTAAAACAAATAAACACAAATATGAACATAACCCCTGCCTTGTGATTTTATAAGATACACTTTCGAGGTGATTCCATGCCGTAGGCCTTTTACCTTGATGTGTTACTGCAGTGCTTTTAAACTGCAGCCCACCCAGAGCACAGTGGTGCCAAGGACAGACATATTTTTGTCATATATATGGGTGGTATACATTTAAATCCCCTGCCTTTAGCGCATTTTCTGTCTCATCTGCCATAATCTTACAGCAAAGTTAAATAGGCCAATCGGGTGAAACCACTTTTACCAATACTATTTTAGGGCCAGAACACATGGACTGTGGCATTAAATAGCAGTGTCACAGTGCACAGAGCCCTGATACTGACCAAAATAGAGCTCAGAAATAGGTGAAAGACCTGGAGTTACTATTCAGGAAAGTCGAAATTTCTACACCTATATATGCTTGCATTAACAATATTTTGGAACTCATTTTGACTACGTAGTCATTTTGAAAGTAGGAAGAATGTAGATGTTTCACATATAATCAAGGAGTAAGTTCTACAAACATTTTTGGAAACTCTCCTAAACCCACATTAGAGATGGGAGTGTCCGCTGCAATTTCCCATCCTGTAAATGCACTTAGTTCCATCCTTAACACAAATGAAGTTGCATGGATTTCCGGGTATGAATGTTCTGGTGAGAAATATGTACATACAAAATCTTGACAGGTTGTGGGTATTCATCTACATTTAATGAAAACCCACCCAGAAATGTCCAAGAATGCCACCCTAATCGTGAAATTATAATGTGTGTGTGCCACCAAACTTACTGAATTTCTTCAAACCCATACGCCCTTTTTGAGGATAAAATTCTGGAAACCGTGTTTTGTGAATCGTGATTGAGAATTTACCCTTCCATTTGCCTTTTTTGGTTGTTTGCCTTAGCAGAACTTAGGTGGGCACAAACATTTAAGAACCAGTCAGGGGCCAGACCTTGTGAAAACGCTCTGCCAGGCTGAAGCGGGGGTTTCCGTCCCAGAGTAATGGGCTTGGGCCACCACCCCCCTTTCTTAAAGAAAGGAAAGCTCCCAACCGATCCTGGGTCGTACAGACCCATAACACTTATGAATAGTGATGCAAAGATATTTTCAAAGGTATTAGCCGCACAGCTAAGCCTTCTTATTGGCAAAGTGATATCCCCTCTGCAGCATGGTTTTATACCAGGCAGAGGCACTACTGATCATATACGAAGGTTGGTAACACTGTTTGATGCAGCAGAAACCCCTGGAGACCCTATGGCGCTGATATTGCTTGATACGATAGGGTCTCCTGGGATTACCTTTGGCCCGTTATTAAGTAGTTCGGCAACGGAAAGGGTTTTATTGACGCAATCCGTGTCATGTATCTGGCCCTTGCTGCTCGGCTCTGCTTAAATGGCGGACATAAAGAACCACTCTTGATTACAAGGGGGACAAGACCAGGCTGTCCTTGCTCCCCTCTTCTCTTCACGTGCTATATAGATCCCCTGATCCGGAGGATCGACGCTAACAGGAATATTAGATCAATGTGCTTTCAAGGTCATGAAACCAAAATCTAGAGTTATGCTGATGACCTGGCTGTAGTAACATCTGATCCCCAATCAACGCTTGGGGCAATTGAGGAGGAGGCACAGCTCTTTGGGATGATTTAAGGAACCTCACTCAATCAGCAGAAAACGCAGATAGTTATAAATAGTTTGGTAGACCTGGAAGACCCCTGGGTGATGCAGACAGCTACCTATTTAGAGATAAATAATACATCAGCACTGGAGCAAATTGTGGAACTAATCTTAGCCCCAGTCATTTATAAAGGCAAGAAAGATTTTGATAGGATTAAGAACCTCCACCTATCTATTGTCGGCAGGTGCAATACAATCAAAATTATTTTTTTACCCAAAATCCTGTACCTCTTTAGGGCTATACCCTTGGAATTTGAAAAGCGTTGCTTTAAGGGGTTGGAAAATATGTTTAACTGGTTTATCAGGGCTTCCGGGAAGACAAGGAGAGCACTGAGGTTTATGACACTCCACAAGAGAGAGAGGGGGATGGGCAGTGCCAGATATCAGATTGTATCACTTGGCCACAGCTCTACAGCATATGCGGGGTCTTGTGGGTGGGAACTCAGTAGACCGCTGGAGCAGGATGGGATCACCAGATGTCTATGAGTTATTGTTAGGAGGTGAGGCTCAAAACTTGTTCCTGAAATATAATGAACCTAGTTATTATAAGAGAGCTAGATTCAAAACTTTATCAGCTGCATTTCAGGTATGGGTGGCTTTTAAGAGGAAAATAGGGCTTGGTAGGATGAATTTTTACACTCCGCTTTTTAGGAACCCGGCACTGCCAAAGATTTTTCATGATACAGCTGTCACGCTGGGAGGGTCTGGGAATCCGGTGGATTGGGGACCAAATGGATGTGGATGGAACTCAGTCATTTAATGATGTTCAAGCCAACTGTGGGGTTCATAGGAAATACTTTTTTAAGTACTTGCAAATACGGAGCTTTCTAACAAAGAAGATAGGGGGACCAAAGGGATTTAGCAAAGACTCTATCATGGAGATGGTTAGGGATATGACGAGGGGTGCACCATTAGTCATATATATGAAGGGCTGACTCAACTGAAGCAGGACGATCCTGAGAAACAGACGGAGAAATGGAAACAAAATCTAGGCACAGATCGTGGCTGCTTCTTAGCTTCTTTGGAGTTAGGGAATACTATCTTGTGCTCAGCCGGATTACAAGCACAACACTACAAAACAATTTTTTCACTATACTATACCCCGGCTAAGATAGCTCAATGGGGGGAGCAAGCAGGGGTCAACTTTCCCCGATGTCGTTGTACAGAAGCAGATCAAATACATATGTTCTCAACACGCCCGCTCCTAGAAACTCTAAAGAGGGATATAGAAACGTTTTTACATCAATAACTGAAAACAAAAGCAATCTTAACTCCAGAATAAATGGTGCTAGGGGTCAGCAGCGATGTTCTGCATAGGGCACATCAATTCTTTTTGTTTCTGGCTATGGCAGTGGTTAGAATCTATATATCCTTGGTTGGATCCATTTGCCCCATTTCAGCAATGGCTTTGGAGGTTGTTGTCCATTTTTTATCTTGAAAAGGGGGTGTGTGAAAGGACGGGCCAGGGGGCTTGGAAACTAGGCAAATGTATTTGAGCCCCGCTGTACAGTTGAAAAAAAAAAGATCGGGCGATAGGTCACAGCTGATTATTTAATTCATATTAAGTATGCTGTATGATATCAATTGTTGCTTTTTAAACTGATTGCATCTGAGCTCGCAAGGTTTCACTATATAATATTCTATTGTATTTATCATTTGTATAGGCCGAATCTCCTCATGAATTACATTTGTATTCTATTCATATGATGGTGATAAATAAAAAAATATTAAAAAATAAATAAAATGAGAACCAGTCACTAAATGTCAGTTTTTTTTTTTTTACATTTCTGTGGATACGTCTTTGAAATTCACAAGGCATCAGCTGTTATGGTACTCTCAAGAGTTACTGAGTTCTCTGGTGACAAACTGTTCTTATATATTTCTGAATTCTCAAGGGGTAGCGCCCTGATTTATTTCCTACACATTTGACGACCACAGCTTGTGAGGATTCTAGAACATTCTGGGAAGGACTGCGGTAACAGACTGGGAGTGGAAGAGGAATTTATTTGCAAGCCTTGCTTGGGTCCTACAGAAATGTATTATTGTGGGTGCTAAGTTAACAATTACACGTTACAGAGTGGCCTTTTCCCAAATTTGCATTAGCATTTGACCACATGCAAAAGAAGGATTGCATTTTCACGTGTGTCTGCACCATATTACAGGGCAGGTGCATAGGCATAATGGTTGAAGAAGAATCATTTTGAATTATGGCATACCATACACTGATGAAGCCATGTTAAAAAATGGGCACTATTTTGTCTGTTTTGTTCCACCTTTATTTACCACTGCCTCTTATAAGAGGGCTACTTTATCAACCTCTGCTTTTTGAGAACGTGTGATACTAAAGACTGTCACAGACATGCTGATTGGAGAGGCATAGCAGTGACAGTGCGAAAGGTATATCCGTATGCGGCTCCCATGTTCACTGTGCTATTATTCCTCACTGATGAGGCTTACATATTGGAGCAAGACCTTGGCTGATTTGCAAAAGGCTGGTGTCACTTAAGAGTGGGATAATGGGCAAAAAAACGATGGACTGGAAGATGGTCAAATACTTACCAGTAGCTGAGATAAACCCAAAAACCCAAAAATTAAACTCCTCAGCTTTTGTTTTCTTACTTTCAAATAGAGGTCACAGTATATGCGCCAGAAAGTTACAGTGTGGCAGGGGCTTCACTCACTATGTTTATGGATGGGCACGGTACACCCTTCCCAGGAGGGTGCATATACAAATTAATACCAGAGGCAATGCAGACGGCACTGGCACCAAAACAGATGGTGCCCTTTGAACGTCCGTTGAAGAGAGGGAGCAGGGTTTCTCACATGGTCAGTTCAGCTACTGCTCTGTTTGTCTTTTAACTTTCAAAAGTATTGCGTGCGCAGTAAACTGCTTATCTGCATATTGCATACTTTGTGAGGGACGTGCAAACCAAGTCATGCACTTCAAATGAATACATGGTTCTACTTTCTTAGTGCAAATGTCCGGACGGTTTTTCTGAAAACTGAAATACCACTAATAGTCTGTGTAAAATCTGCAGTTAAGGGCTCTTGATTTTAGCAGTTAATTTTTCTTCGGTTCTTTTTCAAGAATGTCACTGCATTTTAATCATAAAAATTCAATTTCGTTTTAAATGCTGCCAAACCCATTTTACTCGTGTGGAAAAACTGGTAGCTAAGCGACTGTGCACCATTTTCTAAACGTAAATGATCTTTAGTGACTTTCATTCAAGTGTTCAAGAGGAATATTTACATCAGCACATAGAACAAGCTATGAAATGAGGATTAATATACCTTCAAATGCAGAGGAAAACGCTTATCACTGACCGAATTGCCATAGCTTGAGCGAGGTGCCTCAACAATTTCACGCGGCTTCTCCATGTATTATATTTGCCTGAAAACGTCCATTTGGGAGTATTTTGTCCCGTATAGGACTCTGCGTGTTCACGTTTCAACGTTTACCATGCTGAGAAGGCACAGTGGCACAACTGGGGGTGCTTTTAAATTGGCAAATGCATTGGAATAAACCAGTCTTCCGATTACGAAAGAAAAAACTTTTGCTTGTCGTGCACTTGTTTTTTAACACTACAGCCCCATGCTCAATTGAAAAGGGAAAACTGCAGGGCACCTCTGTTTCTTGTTTTTACTTCATTTATTATCCGGAATCGGGCTGAGGAGGGAGTGATTTTGCTCTGTACCTTGCTGAACCTTACCTGTCAAATGTATGTAATTTATTCCTAGTTTAAACCTATTTTAAATACACATCTCTGAAAGTGGCAATTTTACTGTTCATGACGGAAGAAAGCCACGGTGGCCATATGTATGAATTGCATAAAAGTATGCTGATTTGAAGGACGTGGAATCTCATTACATTCATATTTCTTCAATGGTGTCTCTTCCGTTGTTATAGAAACCAATGCAGTAATATTCCCCTTATACTCTGATAGCAAACCAAAGGCATGGCGAAATAAATTATGCCGCCATGAAGCCTGTAAGGGAAGATACTGTGTTATGTTAGTGAACGCGGACTGGGTAAAGCATTGAATCATCGCTTTAAAATATAAATTCAAAACTCTTAATGCAAAGCTCACATATATTGGTATATTCTGGATTTTAGTTCTGAAATGAAAATTGAGGTGTCTCAACCAAATATTGCACAGTGCTGCAATTATAAATAGGTTTGTAAGTGGATGTAAAATGGGAGATGTATGTACCCGGCCATCTGTTCTGGAAAGGAAATATATAGCAAAAACTATGCGTATAAAAAATGTAAATTATAGGGGGCGTCGCTTGGACGTCAGAGGGAATGGCTGCCTAGCTCCGCCGCTCGACAGACCGAAGGGGGACTACGCCGCAAATCAGACCTTCTGAGCGGATCAAATCGGCAATTAACGCCGGGATCTCAGATGTGAAACTTCGGGGATCATGCAGTGATCAATTCTACCCGACTGGCAACCACGAAATCAGCGCTTTCAAGATCTGTACAGGGGAAAGCGTGCGCCCGACAGAATACACAAAATGGCGCCGAGAGACAGCGGCGAAGGAAAGTCGAGCCGATCAGCGCTTCATCTGTCGGACATAATGCCTACAATTCCTGATGCCTGAGCAGTAGCGCGCATCAACGCCGATGACTGCTATCAGCCGGTAAGAGCGATTTTCTAAATCCCAACAGCTACACGTGGGAGCCTCATTGCGTCCTGCCTGACCCTATCATGGCCGCCAACTGCCTGCGACAGTAACCTACACTGATCAGCGCTTTGCTTCCCCAACACAGTACCCACCTTCCTTGAAGCTCGCGCGAGGGTGCGTTTCTCCGCTAACTCCTAACTTCAGCTGGTAAAGACAGTATCAACAATCCCAACAGCTACATGCGGGAGCTTCTCTGCGTCTTGACTGACCCCATCAGGGCTGCCAATGCCCCTGCCTCCATCAGTGAACCTTAACCCACGTGCGCGCCAGGAGCGTGATCTGGTACCTGCCTTGCCATCAGAGGAGATCTCCCACTACAGCACCTGAGTTAACTGTCTGTGCTACCCAAACATAACACAGACCTGCCTGATCAGCTATAAACCCCCTCCCCCTACCATCCCGGCAGCGCAGGCTCCCGGATACGCGCTGACTCTTCAAGGGGGGACAGGAGTCCGAGACCAATATAGTCTCTACAGAAGCTCACCATTGACACAGGGAATACAGAGATCTCAGACAGGCTCAGCCAGGTAATCAGGGGTGCTCTATATTAACAAAAGTCAGCCAGGCATAGTCCAACGTCGTGATAGCTATATTGCGAGTGGCACCAACGGTGATAAACAAAGACAGCCAACACAAAAAAAAAAAAAAAACAAAGAAACAAAGAAAGAAACAAAGAAAGAGGGTTCACCCACGTGGAACCTACACACATCGAAATGGCAGAGGAAAAAAACAGAAACAGTAAGAAAGTCAGACCAGATCCAACCACCTCAGATTCGCCTATTAAGGCTAAACCAGACATCCACAGTACTATGGACATGATACTAAAAAAATTAGCGGATGTCCACGACCTAGCAAAGTCTACAAAACAAAACACAGACGCCATGCAGCTGGAACTCACGGCAATTAGAGCAGACATGAACACGATGAATGTGCGAATAGGAGATGCGGAACAAAGAATAAGTGTCACAGAAGATATCACGACTCAAGCCTGCAAAGAACTTGTGCACCTTCATAAAGTCACCGACACTGTAAAGAAACAGAATGCAGAATTGGAAGACAGAAATAGGAGAGGGAACATACGAATTTTTGGTATCCCAGAAAAGTCTGAGGAGGATGCGGGATCGTGCGTGGCCTTCCTGGAATCATGGATCCCCATGATAACGGGGATAAAATTCAATCCTGGCTTGGAGCTGGATAGAGCGCACAGAATACCCACCTTTGCCAATCCGCATAGAATTGGCACCAGACCCATGATCTGCAAACCGCTCCGCTTCCAGCACACAGAAGCCATTCTAACATTTGCCAGGAAATCACACCAAGTAACTTGGGAGGGCAGGAAGATCACCTTCATGCAGGACTATTCTAAAGACACCGTCGACATACGGAAAGGGTTCCTCCAACTACGCGATAGATTGAGAGAGAAGAAAATTATTTTCTCATTCATTGGACCCTCGAAGTTTCGAATCATGGAGAATGGCAGCGCACTGATCTTCACAGACCCCCAGGAATTAGCGACACACCTTGAAGGTGCCCCTCCCCAAGAGATGGATCATGCTGCAGGACCTTCCAACAAAAGAAAGACTTGATATCCTTTTTACCCTAGCTTGTGTGTTTTGCCCCTCAGTTGTATTCGATCTATAATACGTAGTCGCTTCACTTATTCCAAGTATTAACCCTGACAGTTATCGTATTCTTATTCTTATACTTTAAGTCATTGTCAACACGTCATGACGTGACCATACATAGCAGTAAGGCCAAATATGAGAAATCCTTTTGTGACCACTTGGACCAACACAGTTTTGAAGCCATAAGTTATATGCCCATTAAGGCCTATTAGTAATGGCCCTGTTAGGAATGTTTTTTAGCAAATATGATAACCTGAGTCTGATTCTGCCGTACTTGTTCTCATATTTATTATTGAGGCCAAATATGTGGAGTCTTGTTGAGACCACTTGGATCAGCATAGTTTTTGAACCCACAATGTATATGTCCTTTAAGGCCTTTTCAGTAATAGCCCTGTTAGAAATGGTTTTAGCAAATAAGATAACCTGAAACCTTTTCTTAGGAGAGCTCTTTGAGCAGACTGATTATGCCGTATTTGTTTCCTAAGTATTCAATATTCAACTCTCCCTACCGGTCTGCCGACAGTCGGATCTGCCGTCGCAGCCCCTTCACACAATTTGTTTGTGGGAGGGAGGGAGGGAGGGAGGGGAGGGAGGGGTGGGGGAAGTAGGGGGGAAGGAGAAGTGGAGGTAGGAATTGAAATGGTTGTTCTAATTTTGCTTATTTTATTTTCATGTTTAATGTCTCATTCATGTTCTTTTGTTACGTTAGGCACACACCATGGCACAGGTTTGCTTACAACTAGCACATTCTTAAAGAGCGGAGCCCGTAAACATCGCCCGACTCTATCATTCCGATACCATTCGCATACACTAATTAGTGACGCTGCTGTAAGACCGTATCCACACCATAGCTCTAACCAATGCTACCGCGATCTGTGAGCCCATACGATGTCTCAGAACAAAACACTTACAGAAGATCTTAACATCATATTATTAAATGTTAAGGGCCTGAACCATCCGATGAAACGTAGGAAAGTTTTAGATTATTTAGCAAAAACTAAAGGAGATGTTATTCTTCTCCAAGAAACAAAATTGTCCAGAGAGGACGTAAGCTTCATCAAACATAATTGGATCGCTCATTCTGCCTGCTCACCGGCGGTCCACAAAAAAAAAGGAGTTATTACTCTTATCGCCAAAAAATCAAACATTTCACTTATTTCTCATACACACGATGATGAAGGCAGATTGCTAACTACACACCTACAGAGAGGAGAAGACCTCATTCATGTGGTCAATATATGGCCCAAATTCAGATGAACCCCAATTCTGGGAAAAGGTCTCAGATACAATTGGAAGTTTACCCCAAGACGATCTTCTTGTGGTGGGTGGGGATTTTAATATGCCATTAGACCCCCTCTTGGATAGACAATCAAAATGCAAATTTCACCCGTCTCGGTCACACGACATACTACGTAGAATCTGTGCCAGATTCAACTTGAAAGATACTTGGCGCCTCCAGCACCCAGATACAAGAGACTACACCTTTTATTCAGCCCCACATAACTCCTATTCTAGAATAGATTATATTTTAATATCCTCCACCTTTGCCCACTTTTTAGATCAAACAGACATAGCCCCGATTCTCGTGTCCGATCACTCATGTATACACACCACACTTGCAGGCGCTCACCCCACCTCGCCCCCGAAGAGATGGCGTTTCAATGACGAAATCCTGGCAGACCCTGTAAACAAAGTGAAAATTGACAATGCGATTAAAGAATATATAGAGACGAATGATCTCCCAGAGATCCCCACATCTACCTTCTGGGACGCTCTTAAAGCCACCATTAGGGGCATCATTATTGGAATTAAAGCCCAAATAAACAAAAAATTAAATCTAGAACTAAAAATCTAGAAAGCGAGATTAAAACCCTGGAAAAAAAGCACTCGGATAGGGTGGAGGATCAGGTTGTCCTTAACATGCTAGCTAAAAAGAAATACGAATATAACGCTATTATAAGCAAAAAGGCTGGTGTTTGGATTAACAAATTCAAGGCGCTCCAACTTTGTGAGGGCAACAAGGCGGGGAAACTATTGGCCTCCTACCTCAAGCATAAACAGAGACAGTTCACCATTACCTCAATTAAAGATGCCAAGAGCATTACCCATACCAAACATAAAGAAATTTTGGATGCCTTCCAAACGTTCTACAAGGACCTCTATAGAAACAAACTAACAATTAACTCAGTTGCTTGCGAACAATATTTGCAGTCATTAGACCTCCCAAAACTATCAAATACAGATAAATTAAAGCTGGGGGCACCTATTTCGGAATCAGAGATATCATCGGCCATAAAAACACTTAAATCGAATAAAGCTCCGGGGCCAGACGGCTTCTCCGCCTCCTTCTATAAGGAATTCAGCACTTCACTTCAACCGACCCTGAATAGGCTTTTCAACTCTATAGCCAATGAGGGGAGCATCACTAACTCAATGAGGGAAGCTAACATCATTGTCATCCCCAAGGAAGGCACAGATTCGCTCCTTCCCAAGAACTATCGGCCAATCTCGTTAATAAATGTAGATTGCAAGATTTATGCCAAAATCTTAGCAAATAGGTTGAATAAGCTTCTTCCCACTTTAATCAGCAACTCACAGGTGGGATTCCTCAAACACCGTATGTCTAATGACAATACTAGACTCCTATGTCACATTTTAGAGAGGGCCAAGAGCGTTACTGCCCCCCTAATCGCTATCACGCTGGACATGGAAAAGGCATTCGATAGAGTATCATGGCAGTTCCTGAAACAATGTATGCAAATATTCAACCTAGGTGAGTCGTTCACTAACATGGTTATGGCCTTATACTCTAACCCGACTGCCCGGATTGCCATTAATGGTTCCCTATCGGAGTCATTCCATCTAGAACAAGGAACTAGACAGGGCTGTCCCCTCTCACCGGCTCTCTTCCTCCTAGCACTAGAACCATTGATCCAAGATATTAAGCGTAATAAGGAAATTACCGGGGTTCTCTTCGGTGACATGCGAGTAAAATTAGCCGCATACGCGGACAATATCCTGATCGTCACAGAAAACCCGGAAGATTCCATTAAAGCCCTGATGGACACGATAGACGCCTACTCTAGACACTCAGGCTACAAACTTAATCGCAACAAATCTGAGGTCAAACCCCTTAATGTCCATGGTACGCGTGAACTGTTAGGCAATTCGGGCCTTACATGGCAACCAAACCATATTAAATACCTGGGGATTGAATTCTGCTCCACTCTACTAGAGACACTCCAACATAACGAAACTAAAACACTGGAGAAGATCAAAACATTATTAGATGCTTGGTCACCCAGATTCATAACTTGGTGGGGCAGAATCGAGACCATAAAAATGATGATCTCCCCCTTGGTGAACTATCTGATAACAATGCTGCCCCTCATCTTATCGGAGGATTTCCATCACAAACTGAACATTGTACTCTCGAACTTCCTATTGAAAGGGAAGAAGGCAAGAATCAGCATGAAGAAACTCAGGCTTCCCAAAAGGCTAGGTGGGGTTAATCTAGCTGATTTTAAACGCTACCAGTCGGCTTTCCTAGCAAAACAGGGCGCCTACTGGCTGACATCTCTGGCAGGATACACCCCTGTATGGCTAGATATTGAGAAATCTCTCCTCCATGATATCCCTCCGGCAACCCTCCTCACCACGAATCTTAACCGAATTACATGCTCAAGAACCATCTTCAAAAACACAAAATCCTCCCTCTTGAAAATAGATAAAATACTAGACATCAGCGTTAGGAAATCCAGCTTAGAATCTATTTGGTATAATCGCAAAATCCTATATAAAGGATGCATCTTATACAATGATACATGGATTAGTAAAGGCATCTACTTTCCCCACCAACTCTACGCGGGCACACAACCCCTGTCCTTTAAGGACCTGCAGTCCACATACCAACTTGAGCCAATAGAATTCTACAGCTTCTTGAAAATAAAAGCTGCCCTAGCTAAGGCAAACCTCTCAACCCTAACACCATCCCTCCCGCAATATCTCTAAAAAATAAACGCATTGGGCCACCAGGTCTCCCGAGTCTACAAATTACTGGGCCCCCAACAGTCTACACTTAATGAGAAGGTCACATCCTTTTGGGAATCGAACTCCACCACCCCGATCTCAGACTCAGATTGGTCCTGGACATGGAACTCAGTATTTAAAAATAAAATCAGTCTGGTATTGTCCCACACAAAGTTCCGGCTCCTACACAAGGCATATTGGACACCAGCCCGACTACACAAAAACAAACTCCGTGAAGACGATATCTGCTGGAACTGCAATAGTGCAGTAGGAGACTTAGAACACTTACTAACTCTTTGTCCGTGTGTGACGCCCTATTGGGATAAAGTCCTTGAATTCATATCTAAACTTTTCCCCTTTGATACAAGCGGGGACCTCCCGGCTCTGCTGGCTAAATTGGGTCACTAATTTGCGAGGGGCTGACAATATAGCGCTCCACAACTCTCCGTGGAAGACCCCGATTAGAAGCATGTGGGAATCCCTTGATCTCTTCTTTGAATCACACAAACCACCGTGAAACTTTTTTCAAACTACCCTACAATCCTACACAGTACCGAACGGTGACCCTCTATGATCGACACCTATACCATGAAATCTAGAGGGGCACATATCAAGGATTTCTAACCTCTACTCACCACCTATATTTCACGCTGTGTGGTATTATTGTTCTTTTGATTAGTCGAAAACTCTGGCAATCACTAGATATATATCGAACGTAATAGCCTTCCATGATATATGTTTCTGCCTTAGATACATCCCATGTGCCATCTATGTTATGTATGTTATTTGCTGACGCATTGATGATAGTCTATTCACCTATTATGTCTCCATTTAAGTTATTTATGGTTTTGAATTGTGCTGTATTTTCTTTTGCTTATAGTATCGTATTGTGTTTTATGTAATATGTATTATATATTGTTTTGAACAACCAATAAAACTTATTGAACTTAAAAAAAATAAATGTAAATTATACAAGAGTACGCTGCCATCACAAAGTTCAATTCTGCCGAAGGGCTTCCAGGTTGATATGTGGAACCATTAACTCATTTCAGCACTACATGGCTAAGGCAAATGCCAATCAGTGACATACCTATTGCTAGATTTACTTCGAAGTCAGATTTCCTGTACCACTGTTGCTTAGTGATGACAGCAGTTATGTGTATGCTGCTGCAGGAAGTAGAGAGCGATCCTTGGATCAAACAATGTAGTATATACATCTTAAGCATTCACACGTGCTGCAGTCTGGCCCACAAGCATATCAAACTGCCACGCACGTATTCCAAGTACGGATGATTGCTGCTGTCTCCTAATCTCTGTCTCGCCTTGCCATACGCAATCATAACCGGAAGAAAGTCTGCCTACCAAAGGCACAAGCTTTGAGAACAGTGCGCCTTCAAGCACAGACTTGCATCATGCCTTTCACCTGTCAGCCTTCAGGTGGTCTTCCCCAAACCTTTTGCCTTCCTGCTCCGATTTTTCTGATCTTGTTTTTGCTGGCATTAGGACTCTGCACACTTTACCACTGCTTACCAGTGCTAAGGTGCATGTTCTCCCTCCTTAAAACATGGTAATATTGGCTTATCCCCAATTGACATATTTTATCTACTTGTAATTCCCTAGTTATGTGGTACTACATGTACCCGGGGCCTGTAACTTAAATGCTGCTAGTGGGCCTGTAGCACTGGTTGTGCCACCCACTTAGGTAGCCCTTTAAGCATGTCTCAGGGCTGCCATTGCAGAGTCTGTGTGCACAGTTTTCAATTGCCAGTTCGACCTGGCAAAACAAACCTTTTGCCAGGCCTAAACCTTCCTCTTTAATACATATAAGTCACTCTGAGGGTAGACCCTGGACAGCCCAGAGGGCAGGGTGCAATGTATTTTAAAAAGTAGGATATGTACTTTTAGGTTTTACATATGCTGGTAGGGAAAGAAATCTCAAATTCATTTTTCACGACTGCAAGGGCTATCTCTTCAATAGGATAACATTGGAGTTGCCTTATTACATTTTATAAATGTAATTTCCAAATGGGAAGGGATAACCAATTGAAGTTTAGTGTCTCTGGAATTACATTTTAAAATTCTAACTTATGCTGAAGTCAGTTTTTCAATTGCTATTCTGAAAAATGACCCTTTTAGAAAGTTGATATTTTTCTGCCTCATCTGCTTAGTGCTTATAGCCTGTCTCTGGTCACATGACTGGGTGTAGCTGACAGCTGGGCATTGTATATTCCTCCTAGACTGCCACCACAATAGGTAGATTAGGTGTGCCTTCATTGTCCATCACTGGAATGATGGGAGAAGGGATTTGGTAACAGCCCCACTTGCACTTTAATAAGCTGTGCCCTGCCTCTACACAAAGGGCTGCATTACCCCCTGTAGTTAGTCTAGAGCCAGGACAGGGAAGGTAGCATGTCTGGGGACTTTAAAGGGAAACCTCCAGAAGCTTCTCCCCCACTTCAAAGGCATAGCCGGGTATAAATTCGGGATGTCAGACACCATCACTTCAGTACACTTCTGGAACTGTGGATACTCTACAAAGAAGGACTGCTGTGCTGCTGAAGGACCGCTACTCTGCTGGACTCCTGCTTTGCTGTGCTGACCTGCTGCCTGGTGCCATCTTACCTGGGTGAGGAGGACTGGACTTGCATCTCTTGAACCCAGAGCCCAAAGTGACTCCAACAGCTAGTTGGCTGACCTTCTGATCTGAAGCTTCAGGTATGTACCAGGCTTCCAACAACCTTGCATCTGCACATGGACTCTGCTATCTGTGAGACTACCCTGTCAAGGGGTGCCACCCCAGTCCTGGACCCTTGGAAGTGGGCTTAAAGGGCTTTGCCAGCCTCTGTGGATCCAGATGAACAGAGGCATCTTCTTTGTTGTGCAGCACAACCCCGAGTAGAACTGACACATCTATGTTGCTGCATGGATTGGACCTGTCGTAAAGACTTGCATCGCAGCTACGACCAGCATTGCCTTTGGAACCACCACTATGCGACGTATCCTCAGAACAGGCCCTCGCATCTCTCATCAATGGCAGCCTCAACAATGATTTCAGATTCAGCATTGCAGCTCTTTGGAACTGACGCATTGCCCCGACTGCGTGCTCTATCCACGACGCTGGGCTTTGCATCGCAAGCCCTGTCGACAGGATCCTCCACAATGGCTTCTTCAGGAAGGAGATCTCCTCCTACCAAATGAATGTATTGTTGCAGCTCCAGGCCTCTTCACACCAACTCAGGGAGCAACTTGGTTCAGGCTGTCAAATGCTGACATTCAGAAAAGGCTGCTAAAGGGCTTCTGTAGGTAACTTCAGGATAGTAAGTTCTAAAACCACTTTCCAGCAATATTTATATTAAACTCAACCTTGGCAAGTTGTTCTGTTCAATGTAACTATTAATTTGATACTTTGAATGATATGAACCTCTTGCAGAAGGTCCAAAATGCTGCAGCCTGGCTGATCTTGAACATCCCTAGGCGGGTTTCGGTGGGGGAAGCTTTGAAGAAACTTCATTGGCTCCCAATTCAGGCCAGAGTCACTTTCAAGGCCTTATGCTTTGGTCACAGGATCCTTAGTCAGAAGGGGCCGCGCTTCCTGCTCCCCCTTCTTACAGCTTATCGGCCCGCATGGGATCTGAGATCGCTTGGCTCTGCCAGGGTGATTGTGCCCAGGGTGCGAAAGGTTCGAGCTGGAGGGAGATCTTTTGGCTTCCTGGCTGCTAAGGCATGGAATGACCTCCCTATGGATCTTAGGACCTGCGAGTCGGAGTCTCTGTTCCGGAAAAACCTAAAAACTTGGCTTTTCCGACTCCCATCTGGTGGACAGAAGTAATATTTCTGCTTTTTATTATTCTGTCAGTCTTCTGCGCAGGAAGGCTTCTAGGTCTGGATTGTTGCGGGGTTTTCATTGATGTTCTAGCGCGGGGACACTCCGTTGGAGTAACCAGGCGCTTTACAAGCTAGCTAATAATAATGTGACCAGCTAGCTCTAATCCAAAGTTAGACTTTATTAAATGTAATCAGGTTCTCCCATGTTAGCCTATGGTGCTAGCAGCACTACTGTAGGAAAAAACGACAGTGTCTGTTTTTCCCTACCAGGGCATATAAAACAGTTTTTATCCTATCATGTAGAGATGTTTATTCTCTACATGAAAAGGTCCCATCCAGTCACTCCAACTGCTGTCCAGTCCTGTCTCCATCAATCGCCTCCCAACCAACAACATTCTATTACATCCTGACCCAATGACATTTCCACACTGTGAGCCCAAGTTACCATACATATTACACAGCTCCCTTTTTTCACTAAAGCAAAACATGAGATTAAATTAAGGAAAATAAAGCTCAATGTGAACATAAAAGAAATAATCCAGTGATAGTGTTTCTTTTCTCAACTAGTAGACAACTACATAGCAATATGGATATTTCCCTCGAACACTGCAACATATATATACATCTTCTTATATCATTCCAAAAACGAAAGGCTAATCTTATAGAGACAGGTCACTTTATATAATCTTTCAAATAGACAGGATCTGTGGTGTCTCTGCAAGACCATACCCTAGTTCCACCCTCACTCTTCAGTTGTTGAACACTCAAGATCCTCTCCCAAGGCACTCTTTCTTTGTACAGCACTATAAAGTTCACATTCCATATGCGATGATCTTCTGTTTTTACTGCATTTGTGAATTTTTTTTTATGCCCTTTACAGGTTAAGAGAGTTTAACAGCTCCCTCTTTACTCATTCAATCGCCAACTCTCACTTCAGTTTTATTTACAGATTTCCTCTTATCATAATTTTGCTTGCATGCTTGCACTTTCCTCTCCTCTCTTAACTTCCATTCTTCACCCTCATCCATCGTGTATGACTTTCCCTCTAAGTCATTGACCCACCTTGGTTCCATAAGTGTACTTGTTGTCTGCCTTGAAACAATTCCAATGGAGTCTTCCTTGTGAGAGTGCAGGTTAACTCTGTATGCCTCAACTCTCTTGCAAACCTCCTCCTTCCACACCTAACCATTATCGTTGGCCATATGTATAGTCTCCTTCAGCACTCAGTTAAAGCACTCTACCATTCCATTAGTTTCGGGGTGGTTTAATGCACATCTCTTATGTTTTATACCATACTTCCCCATCGATTCTTCTGTGTCCCAAATTTTCCTTGGTGATTTCAACCTTCACTGGTCTAACTCCAATGACCAAGCGGTATCTTTCCTTAAAGCATTTTTGAATGATCAAGAACTGATTCAGCACTGTGACCAACCAACTCACAACAAAGGTGAAACTCTAGACCTCATTATCTCAAAAGGGCAGACCATCACATTGGATACCATTACCCCTTGCGACTGGTCCGATCACCAAAGCTTCCTGTTTTATATAAACAGGGAGGTAGCGTTAAGGAAGGCTCAACCAACGAAATCAAAGGTCTGGAAAAGGGACCTCAGATCAATAAACTCAGTTGATCTAGCAGCCCACTGTAAATCTGCCCTCTACTCCCAAGCAGACTTGATCGATGTTCAGTTACTCACTGACTCCTGCAACTCGACCATCTCCAACATCTTGGACGACATTGCACCGCTCCAACAAAAAAATGCCTCAACAAAAATATCAAAACCTTGGTACAACGACAATTTAAGCACGGAACGCCGCAATCTTAGGGCAGCTGAACATTCCTGGAGATCCAATCCCTCCTTGGAACAACTAAAACTCCTTAGAGAGGTTATAAGCTTTTACACCAAACAAATCAAGAGCACCAAGGCAGACTACTTCAGACATCAACTTGATCAAGCTGCAAACCGACCCAAGAAACTATTCGAGTTGGTCAAACAGCAATCAATGGTAGGCCCAAACAACTCTGACTCTGGAGGCAGCCCACCTTCTTGCGATGACCTTGCTGCTTTCTTCAACGAGAAATCAAGGCTCATCTCCATTGACCTCGCTACTAAGAAGGCGCTCCTACCATCCCCTGGGTCCGTACCACCACTTGACCTCTCAGAAAAGTGCAAACCTATCAGCCCGAATACCAAGAATAATGCAACATGGGGCACCTTTACCCCTTTCAGTGAAAAAGACATCAACAAGATTCTTCAGAACATCATTCCATCTAATCATTTCAGTGACCCGCTGCCACCGGCCATCTTCAAAGAAATCAAGAATGCACTCATCCCCACCTGGACAAGGATTGTAAACGCTGCTCTTCACAAGGCACAATCCCAGACTGCCTAAAAGCAGCGCAGGTGTCACCTATACTAAAAAAAACTAACGCAGATAACTCTGACCTCAATAATTTCCGCCCTATCTCCAACATCCCCACATTAGCCAAACTACTTGAAAAATGCGTACAATCCCAACTCTGTTCTCACACAGAGAATTTCCAACTCCTAGACCAGCATCAATCCGGCTTCAGGAAGGGGCACAGTACCGAATCGGCTCTCACGCACGTGATTGATGACATCTTAAAAATGCTTGATCAAAATGATTCATGCCTCCTAATCCTCCTTGACCTTTCTTCCGCTTTCGACACGGTGAATCACGACAACCTCCTATCCATTCTGAAGAACAGGATGGGCTTCTCAGGTCGGGTGTTACAATGGTTCTCGTCCTTCCTTCACCATAGATCACAAAGAATCAAGGCAAACCACTCCCTCTCCCAGCCCTCTCCTGTACTCATGGGTGTCTCCCAAGGGTCCGCCCTATCTCCTATCCTCTTCAACCTTTTCTTGGAGCCACTAGCTAATTCTCTAAATTCTACGAACATTCTCTTCCATATGTACGCGGATGACACACAACTTTATTTGAAAATCTCATCCCAGGACAACATCATCTCACTCAACACTACCCTAAACACTACGCAAAACTGGTTAACAGAGAATCATCTACTGCTCAACACCTCCAAAACTGAATTCCTTTTCATCTCTCCTCCGAACCACATCCCTAAACTAGTCCCTTGGCTGAATCACCTTACTGCCTTCAAGTGCACCCCTCTCATCATAGATTCAGCCAAATCTCTCGGAATCACCCTGGACAAACACCTGAATATGAAAAATCATTTTAGCAATGTGTGTAAGGGAGCTAATCACTTGATGAGGACACTCAGAAACATCAAACCATTCCTTCCACAAAAGGGCTTCAAGCAGGTGGTACAAGCTCTGGTCCTGCCGAGGCTGGACTACGGCAGCACGACGCTCTGCGGCCTGCCCAAATACACCCTGGCACCACTAAGGGCATCACTGAACGCTGCGGCCAGACTGGTCACAGGTACCAAACGAAGTGAGCACATATCCCCAATCCTAAAATCTCTTAAATGGTTGCCTTATGAAGCTCGAATTCAGTTAAAGATTGCCGTTCTAGCACACAAAGCCCTGCATTTCAAAACTCTCAGGTACCTTGCGCAAAAGCTTGAATTATCCTGTGGTGGGAGAGCATCAAGAAGCGCTATCACTCTCCTCCTGAAACCACCCATCCTTAGGAAAAAGAGAACCGCTCTCCGAGCCTTCTCCGGCGCTGCCCCAAGGATTTGGAACTCTCTTCCACCGGAAGTACGCAGAATCTCTTCAACGACTGCTTTCAAACTGGAAGCCAAAAGATTCCTAATGAACAAAGTTTTCCCTTAACTTGGGCCGGGATCACTTGCTCGAAATCACGGATCCTACAACCATTGTACCCTCATGTGATGCTGCTCGTCTTTACTGCATTCTGTGTCCCCCTTCGTAGCCTGTAATATTCAGATTTTTCATATTACTCTCCGTGATTCACTTGTCTGGGAAACATACGAGTATTCCTGTTATGTATTCATACTTGATGTCGATACTGGATCTATGCTCTTCTTTTCCTCATCGTATACCCCCTTTCTTAGACTGTTACATACTCGTTTATTGTACTACTCTCCTTGACTCATATGTCTGGAAATTATGCGATTATTTGTCTGGGATGTATGCGATTATTCCTGTTGTGTATTCTTACTTGTTGTCAATACTGGATTTATGTCCTTCCTTCCTTCCTTTGTAAAGCGCTCTGATATCCTTCGGGATCTTGTTCGCGCTATATAAAACTTTATAAATAAATAAAGAATATTTCCATTTCTTTAGACAACAATTGCACACCATTGTCTGTAATTAATACCTTGGATATGCCTTCCCTGCCAAACACGTCTTTCAAAAACTTCACTCCTCTTATGAAGAAAACTTCAGGTCATCTTGAGCACATGTCTATCAAAACCACTAAGAAGGTTTCACACCCTTCGACATGTAATGGACCAAGAATATTCAATGCAACTTCCTCCCATGGGCCAGTAGAAAGTGGGTTGTGCTCTTGGCTTCATGGTCTTTTCACTTAAACTTAAAGCACACTACATGCATTCTCTAACCGTTCTTTCCACTTGGAGAGCCATTCCTAGCCAATCCTTTTCATCCTTATCATCATCAACCTCAAAGACTCTACCTTCCGACTTCTTCACTTTGCATACAGCAGCAAAATGCCCTTTTTCTTTTACAAAAGTTTCATGTTGCTGTGAAAGTCAGACACATTTTGAAGTTGCCCATATGTCCGGCCTTCCCACATCTAAAGCATTTCTCTAGAAACTCGTTTCTTTTCTCAACTTTCTAATAGTTTCCCTTTACCTATTTTTTAATTGTGTTACTCCCAACCAGAATTCCACTGTCCTTGGCTCCCTCCATCTTTATCATTTCCACACACTTATTAGAGTGCTCAATTTGTTTTGCCACTAATAAAACTTCATCAAGATTAGGATAATCCTTTTGCCACAGTTCCTCACGGGCTCTTTCAATGTTGCATCCAAGCATATATTGATCCCTAATTCTCTCTTCTAAAAGAGCTGCAGACTTACAAGAGGAAGCTAATCTTCCTAAATCTGTCACATAGTTTTCTACTGATCCCCCTTCCTTTTGATTCTTTTTACCAAAATGGTACCTTTGCAAAATTGTGCACACTTTCAGTAAATTGTGCTTATCTAGCTTTGGTATACACATTTCATATTAATTTTGGTCTATCGCATAATCATCTGCAACCTCTGGTACAATGCAGCCATTTTTTTCTCTGAACTTAAAGATGTGCCACACACCTTATCATACCTTTTGAAAACGTTGTTCCACTTTTGCTATTTTATCGGCGGTGTTCCAGGTTTTGTGAGAGAAGAAATTTGTTTGGAATTAGAGAAACTTAAAAATTATAGAATCATTGAAGAAGCTCAGGGAACAGAATTGTTGGCATCTGTGGTAACAGCTAGGAAGGCCAATGGATGTTTGCGTTTGTGTGTTAGTGACAAGGATGGGATCAAGTGGAAAAGTCTCAACAATTTGAAATTGCAAAAATAATTTTTATACTGACAAGCTCATTGGAAAAGTTGAGTTACTGAAACTGGTGTCATAGGGTTTCTGCACATACACAGAGCTATGCACAGGATAATAGGACCCCGGAATACAGTGGTTTGCCTACCATATACCGTAGCACCCAAAACCCCAACCCAACTAGCTTAGCATCCCATTAGTACCAAAGCACCAATGATTGGACAACCCAGAACACGGTATCTTTATCTCAGGACTCGCAGAAGCAAGAACACTCTTTCGTCACTCACTCGTACTTGTCCACAATGCGCGTATGAAGAGACACAGGGTAGATTAAAATATTTATTTCAACTTACGTGCTCTAAGGTACAGTACACGTGTCAGCACTAATAGCATAATGCATATGAATAATATAAGCAGCATGGTTACAATTCCATAGAATACAAACGGGAAAGCATTTCATAACTCAGTGGATAAATGTCTAAATAACATTACCACCCTCCCCGTGCAGTAAGATAGTTTATTATAAAAATAGAAGACCTCTGGGCTTTGACTAGCGAACCCTCATACCTCGGTCTCTAGATGCAGAACTACATCAGCAGACAATCACAGCTCTTCTCCCTGGAAAGGATTCCTCCAAGTGTGTTAAGCGCCAGTAAAACTGCAGTATTAAAGGCACACCAAGTTCCATGGCATTTGCGCCTAATGTTATGTCTGGGTGCGCGAGACTGGCCATATCAGGAAGAACCGAAATACATTGTTATGTGACCTTGTACATGTTGTGCAGTCTGAGCCCAAATCGAACAAGAGAAAAGGTGAAAGACAGAAAATGCAGACAGCGCAAAAGAACTTAGCAAGAGCAAAGGGCGAGGGAGCCCTGGCTCAATGTAACGTGCGCAAAGAAAAGCAGCATGGCAGCTAGGCCTAGGCCAACATAACAAGGCAGGCAACAAACCACAAGACACCCTCCCCTGGACAGTCCGGCGGCCAGGACAGAGGGCCAAAAAAAAAATCCAGTAGAGCACAGGGAGCGCCCAAACGGCGGAGGACAAGTCAATCCATGAAAGTGTAAGTGCAGAAAAAAGCCATACCCTCCAAGAGGACATCATTGGAATCGTCAAAAAACATAGATGCCATCCAATCCATGAGATCAAAAGAGCAGGAATGCTCCTCAGCAGAGGGAGCATCCAAAAGCAATGCGGGACAACTTGCGTGATAATCGAAATAGCTTTGATGTAGGAGATCCTGGGCAGCCGCCCAGATATCCCATTGCGCCAAAATCCCCAGTGCAGCCGCACGCGCCATACAGCCGGCAACGGAACAGTCCTGCTCATGGGCCTCTAAGGGACCCATCAACTGAACAAAATCCGGAACAGACAATGACGAATTGGAGAGGCAATAATCCAAAGTCCAGGTGAAAGGACAGCGGACACAAGTCATTACAGGTTGCACGCAAGTGAAATACGCAAAGCGAAAAGAAAGAGTATATGACACACTCAGTGTCGCCAATGGCAAGACACCAAAACCAGCCAAAAGGCGCTCACGGAGCAGCTGGAGGCGGGCCGGATCGAGCAGGTCCCATCGGGGAGCAGCCATTGCGCAGAAAACAAATTAATAGCAGGACACCAGCCGCCAAAGCGATGATCAACGGGAAACCGCCAAAGACGCTGGAAAAAATAGAATGAATAAATGCCGGGATGACACCAAAAATAGTTTGGAAGGAGGACACCAAACCAGACCCTACGACCTTAAAAAAGTGTACCAGACCCTCAGTGTTAGATGCGTTAAAAATACGATGAATTAACTCCCCAAAATGTTGGGGGAGATTAGTGTTCAAAAGGGCCTGTATTTCACTGTGGGTACTCGCCACCTGGAGAATGAATGTCTCCCGGGCGGACGTGAGCATAACTTCCTCGTTCAATAATAGTGCCTTTATTCTGCTCAGTCTATTGAAATCTGCCTCCATGGTAGGGATGGAAGGCCAAATAGAGATATCAACCTTGCCATGAGGGGGAGGAAAAAGCACATTTTTGCAGCAGACAACCCTGTGCGAAACTGTTACAATGTAAGGAATGCCAGCCTGCAGGCCACAACAGTTTTCGTTATTTAAAAGTAAATAACTACCATTGGAAAGGAGAGTGAAAGTAGGAGAAATAACAGGAGCAGGAATACCTTTCAGCACACAAGCAAGATTAGGAGCGGAAACGCTACATGAGCCATGCAATTTAATGTGTTTACAAATAAGCGAATGACCCATAGTCGAGTCGCAGGACTCCCCGTGAGAAAGACTTCCTTGCCGTCCCGAAGGCATTTATACATGAAAGGCAAGGACCAGAGTTCATGCAGGAAAGCACTGCCCAAGGGCTGGTAACGGCCCACAGGATAATGTTTCATGCACGAGTCAAATTCAAACAAGGAAAAAGGTAAAGCGATAACCCCATGAACTAGCCACACAGCAGAATCGAGTTCTGCAACAGAGAACGGCAAAGGATCCATCTTTTCGATATGTAATAAAGTGTAAGTTGCATCTTTCATGGACATGAATTGCTGTTTGTCAGTTAAATTAAAAGGTAGAAACAAGGCAGAGGTGTTCAAAAAATGCCAAGGAACTTTACCTAACTTGAGCGTTTGTAAAGTCCATGCAAACTGCATAACTGAGCGCAATTGATTCTGACCATGATATAACACAGAAACATCATCTTGTACAATATCAACAACAGAGGACACAATATTCTCTAAAGTGTAAATGCGAGAAGACAGGGTATTAATACTATTGTCAACAACAGCAAGCACCTTTTCCAAATTTGCTTGATCTATTTCCCGAAGACGGGAAGCAGCTTCAATTTGTGACAGCTTCCAGAGTTCATTATACGTTTCATAAATGAATCTCTTAGGTCGGGGACCACGAGGTCCCAAAACAAAGTCGGACAGATCAATATTGCCTGAAAGGAGGGACAAATGTTGTTTAACAGAATCAAGGGACGAATGTTGCAGCCATTGTTTGCATAATTTACCAACAGAATATGTAGTGACAGTACGGGAAGCAGTAAATCTCGGATCAGGCCTATCCTGTGTGTAGCTAGTACCTGAGTCGTGAAAACGCATTTGACATGCATTAGATGATATAGGCCATACCAACCAGGGTGACAGATCGATCTCGGAAACATTAAACGAATTATTCTGTAACAGAGCCTGTAGGGTCGCCAGGGACAGGTTAAGACGTGAGCTATCATTGGGAAAACTCGACAAGGATGGAATTGAGGGCGTGTTTAATTGTTTAGTGGTAGCTAAGCCCCAACACGTAGTCTGATAAATAGAATCATTTAGGAACATAATTTGGGTAGGGATAAGGCAAGCACGGTGCAATGCCTCGGTTCCTTGTACCTGCCATGGCTTGGAGCCCCAAATAGATTTCAAATCTACTGTATCCTCCCAGTACTCATAACCACCCACTGCTAGGGCACTTAAAAAGGAACCCGAATAAAGCAATTTGGTGTGTGTTAACATAATTTTCTGAGTTGACGTGGTATTTAGTCTAAAATAATAGGATGCGGGGTTTGACCGATTAAAATCAGTAAAATAGGTAAACTTATTTCGAAGAGTTTGTGAGCTACCTGGCAAGGGGTTTGGACAATGTTCCCATTGGGTATAGTTAACAGAACTACGCAGGGCACTTGGCTTATGGAGAAAATGATTACCCCAATGTTGGTAACAATACAAATCGGCATAATTCGCAGAATTCATATATAAATCTTCAGCATTAAAAGATGCATAATATTTTAAATCGGCAAACAATGCTTCAACGGCATGCACATCCCAATCATCAGAATGAATGTTATTTTGTACTACATCACCCATTGAAACACGAAGGACATTAGGTACATTAATAATTTCTGTCGGACCATGGATTTGATAGTTCACTGCATCCCATACGATGCCATCAGCAACTGGAAAAGCTGAAATGTTCACAAATGTGTGGTCACGCTTCATGATGTGAGACGAGGAATGAGGAGCCAAAGTTCCAGAAACATAGTCTACAGCAGAGCGTTCAGGTAAATAGTGACCGTTGATTAGTAGAAAAAACACTGTGACAAAGCCAATCTAAAAAAAAAAAAAAAAAAAACTCTCCGGGGCTAGGTTGTGCGTGTAGAAACCGTTTGAAAGGTCAAGTGTCGTTTTGTATTTTTTACGAACAAGACTGTCTACAAGCGCAGAACTGTGTGTATTCTGCACCGCAAAGTTCCGACAATGAGAATTTAAATGCCGGTAATCTAAAACTAAGCGGTACGATCCATCGGGTTTAGAAACCACGAATAGGGATTGTTCATAGGTGATACGCATGGTTCGATTACTCCCTGATATTCCAACTGTGTCAGAATTTCGGAGACGGGGCCTTTTGCCTGCCGTTTGATGGGATATTGGGGTTGTGGCTGCGGTAGTGACCGCAAAGGTATTACATGGGGAGGTGATTCTACGTCCCATCCCACATGGTTGCGGTATAACGCTGGAGCCAGGTACACAGCCCACTCAGCTGCAAGTGCTTCAGCTTTGTCTTTTGGGACATGCCTTGAAAAGCTTGGAAGGATTACCTCCTCTCCTTCATGTGCAGCGAGAACGAATGGGGGTGGCCAATCCACCTCTGCTAACAAAATGTCATATGAAGAGGTTAGATTTTCCCAAAAAATCCCTGTTATTTCACGCGGTATATCACCTTCAATTTGGATGACTATGTTGTAAAGTCTGTCAGGGGTGCCACTCTGGTGTCAGCTGTCTCTACAGTAACGAATGTTTCAGTTGCTGTCGCCTCCATATGAGGACGTAGCGCCTCCCGCACTATGGTAACTTCCGCGGCGCTGTCTAGGAGGGTCACTGCCCACGTCCAATTCAGGAGTCTCGTTCTCACGGTCTGTGGCATATTTCGCTGTTACAGCGGCAACTTTTTCTTCTGAAATTGCGGTCGAGAAAGGTGAAAGTCTTCTGCTTTCCCTCTGACTTGTTGTCGAGGTTGGTCTCGCTCCTGGGGAGCCTCTCGGCCCCTTCCTCTATCTTGCCGTCCTCCTCCACCAGCCTGTGACGACGTCTGGGCCTGTGAAGAACGAGGAGAACGCGTATCAGAGCTCTGAAACCTTTCTGGTGATTTAATTCTCGACCTATCACGTAAATCATAAGTACGTTCAGAAGAAACCGAAACTGGGAAGCGCCTCTCGACCCCGGCTTCTTTTGTTGCTTACCCTGTTTTTTCTGTCTCCAACTCTTTTTAGTGAAGACTGGTCTATCATCTTTCTCAGATGTACTTTTTGTTTGTGTAATTTGTGGTTGCGATTGAGTTTGCATTTTTACAAAAGGCTTGTTGCCTAGGCTATTTCTTCCAATTGTTTTATAAGCCCGGGCTATAATTTTCGGTAATTCGCGAGGCCTGTCCAACTCTGGGACCAAAGCCAAAGCATTCGCTACTTGAAAGTTCATAGCATCGCCCTTGACATTTCCAAGGATCAGTTCAGCTACTACATCAAACACTCCCACTAGTCTCATCCCTAATTCCACAGCCGCTTCAGGGCCATGTTCGTCCTGTACTTTTTTAATTACAGATGGTAGAACCGTCATGGAAGGAGTACCAAAACATTTTGAATAAACTGCTGCGAATACCTTACCCCAGTTTTCACATGATGTCAAATCGGGGATTAAGTCTTTTGGCAAACTTATCGTAAGGATGCGGTGTTTATCCACTGGGGATGTATGTGGAAACACCGCTTCTATCTGATCGAACTTTTCTGCAAGCCAGTAAGGATAATCGTCCTTATTTTGTGGACGTTTGCCCATCACAGAATTTACCATGACAGGACTTATGGTCACTCCAGCTGCAACAGCTGGTTGGCCAGCGACTACAGGAGCAGCTCCATGGAGGCTACCTGTAACGTATGTCACTAAGGCTCGATGCACTCGCACCAGTTCGGTATGCATAGTGCGCAGATCCGCAATCGATAATGCCAGATAATTTGGATGCGGGGTATACCCGGCCAATACAGGCCAAGTGGCCCCCTCAATGGATAAGGGGCCTAAACGAACTGCGGTAGTTGGTTGTGGGAGGGCGCCATTAAACCAAACACGGTGCTGCCAAGCCGTGAGAGGCACTTCAAGATTAGTATAGGGTCGATAGGCAGCAGGAATAGCGGTGGGTTTATATTCATGAAACAGCTTATCACCTGCATCCACCGCCTCAAAAGTGATCCAAGTGTAAAACACTTCAAAGTGATAAGCCGGATCGGCTTGAACCACAAAGACCAACTCGACCCCAGCATCGGGCACTCCGTATACACCTAGGTGTTCTCGGAGTGGTCCTCGGCTATGTGCAGCTATCGCCACACCAGCCATAACTAAACAATTGTATTCGACAACCTAACAGGGAGCACAAAATGGGTTATTTATGTAACCTTTTTTAATAACTTCAAGCTTGAAAGAACCTATAAAACGTTCAATATAGGAGGTATCACCGTCACTTACGCCTCCGGAAGCGTACGTGAGGGTTTTGTGGACAAGCACAAGTACTACTCAAGCATCTCGCAGATAAGCTGCCCCACGTTGGCCGCGCCATGTCATAGGGTTTCTGCACATACACAGAGCTATGCACAGGATAATAGGACCCCGGAATACAGTGGTTTGCCTACCATATCCCGTAGCACCCAAAACCCCAACCCAACTAGCTTAGCATCCCATTAGTACCAAAGCACCAATGATTGGACAACCCAGAACACGGTATCTTTATCTCAGGACTCGCAGAAGCAAGAACACTCTTTCGTCACTCACTCGTACTTGTCCACAATGCGCGTATGAAGAGACACAGGGTAGATTAAAATATTTATTTCAACTTACGTGCTCTAAGGTACAGTACACGTGTCAGCACTAATAGCATAATGCATATGAATAATATAAGCAGCATGGTTACAATTCCATAGAATACAAACGGGAAAGCATTTCATAACTCAGTGGATAAATGTCTAAATAACATTACCACCCTCCCCGTGCAGTAAGATAGTTTATTATAAAAATAGAAGACCTCTGGGCTTTGACTAGCGAACCCTCATACCTCGGTCTCTAGATGCAGAACTACATCAGCAGACAATCACAGCTCTTCTCCCTGGAAAGGATTCCTCCAAGTGTGTTAAGCGCCAGTAAAACTGCAGTATTAAAGGCACACCAAGTTTCATGGCATTTGCGCCTAATGTTATGTCTGGGTGCGCGAGACTGGCCATATCAGGAAGAACCGAAATACATTGTTATGTGACCTTGTACATGTTGTGCAGTCTGAGCCCAAATCGAACAAGAGAAAAGGTGAAAGACAGAAAATGCAGACAGCGCAAAAGAACTTAGCAAGAGCAAAGGGCGAGGGAGCCCTGGCTCAATGTAACGTGCGCAAAGAAAAGCAGCATGGCAGCTAGGCCTAGGCCAACATAACAAGGCAGGCAACAATCCACAAGACACTGGACATCAGGTCCTATGAGTATGGGGGAAATGCAGTCACATTCCCAGTCAGACAGCCACCTGATCCACACTGGGTCTCGCTCAGAACCATTGACAAAATACTAATTAGAGCAGCATCCTTCAAAAATAAAACAGCATCCTTCAAAAGTAACACTCATTGACTTCAAAATGCTAAATGAAGCACCACCACTCACAAGTATCATTCCCAAGCGTCTTCGGTATCAACATACAGTTTGAATATGCAGGGAAGTAGTTCACCAAGCACCACCAGATTCACAGCTTAATCTATTACCAACACTTTGATCTGCCTCCTTCTTTTGCAATGAGTCTAAATCAAGCTTGACAGCCAGCTGGACTTCCTGCACACAAAGTAGAAAAACAAAAATCTCCTATCATGTGTTATAATGAAGAGGACTTGGTGCGCATCCTTGGCTTAAATTGTTTCATGAAATTTCAAATTGCTGAGACCTTTCCACCTGATCCCATCCTCATTGCCAGTGTAACAAGGTGCTTTGGTAGAGAAAAAACAAGAAGTCATGAAGATTAGGAATTCTTTACATGAAAAGGTCCCATTCAGCCATTCCAACTGCTGTCCAGCCTCTCTTCTTCAACCGGCTCCCAGCCACCAACATTTCATTACATCATGGCCCACTGACATTTCCACACTGTGAGCCCAAGTTGCCATATATATTACAAGTGTCTTGAGGTGTTTTGATCCTATTAAAATATTTGCTTCCATGACATTCCAGAATTTGATCCTACTAAAATCTTTGTTTCCATCACATTGCAGAATTACAAAAAATGTGCTTCATTTTTGATTTCCAAACTGCTGAATGAGTACATTTACAGGCATTTACATTTTATTTGGTGTTTAAAAATGACATCGTACATCCTGTCCATTCACATTCTCTGTAACCCAGCAAGATTGTCACATAATTCACTTTACTTTTCTTTCTCTGACTGCAAAGTGAGAGATGTTTGTAAACAACAACCCCATGTAAAAAAGGAAGTAGCAATTTGTCAGAAGACTAAACCAGACATTTTACCTCTATCATTGAAGCACAGCAAATGCAACAATAGAAATCCAGAATTTAAAGGCATTTTTATTTATTGCTTGAATTTTCATAACCCACCAAAAATCAGTTTGTGACCCACCAATGGGTCACAAACTCACAGTTTGGGAACCACTGTTATAGATCATTTCACAGAAAGGAGGTATATTTGGAGCACATTTGGTAAATCAGATAGCAAATCAGCACTTTTCCTTGATGGACTGTAAAACTACTGTTAGAAAGGGGGAGGGTCTCTAGCTGGCAATGGTATTCACCCTGTCCAAGTAGGGACCCTTCCTGCTAGTCAGGGTAAGGGAGTTACACGCCCAAGATAAACCCTGCACACCCCCTTGGTACCTTGGCATGAGCAGTGAGGCCTAACTCAGAGGTAATGTGTAAAGCATCTATACATAAAAAAACACAGTACCACAGTGAAAACACTACAAATGGACACCACACCAGTTAAGAAAAATAGCCAATCTTCATCGAAACCAAACAAGACCAAAACGACAAAAATCCAACATACATAAGACAAGATATTACTTTTTAAAGGTTTAAGCAAGTTTGCCCTTAGATCTCTAAGGATGCGTTGATTTTAGCACAAAGTACCTTTGATGCATCAAAATCTGAGATGAAAAACAGTCACAGAGGAGGTAAGTGTCGGAAAAAGCAAGCAATGTGCCGATTCTTGAGTCCCAGGGAAATAGAGGCGTTAGTTCTGCTGCACGGAGGACAAGTGATACGTCGATTCCTTACTGCGAGGAGAAGCTACGCTTCGAAGTCCGAAAGCGGCTCCTTACTGTGGGGTGATGCACTGGAAACTTGGCACCCAGGTGCGATGTGTGGAAAATCCAGATGTGCTTGGGTCGATGCAGCGGTGGCAAAACAGGAGCTGAATCGATTCTTCCAGCCGCAAGCAGGTGATGCCTCGATTCCTTCAGCCGCACAGCAGGCCCTGCGTTGGAGTCGGAGCAGGGGTCTCTGACGTCTGAGACATGGTGCTCTGGACTCAGGCTGCAGCGGTTCTTCCAGCCACGAATAGGTGCTGTATCAGTGTTTCGGCCGCACTGCGGCGATCAATTGGTTTTTTAACTGCACGTCAAGCTTGCGGCGGGAAAAATGCCACTGAGGGGCGATATGTGGATTTTCAACTCATGAAGCAGCAAAACCACCCCCAAAGGCCCAGAATTGGAGTTGGCACCACTTGGCAGGTCAGACATCCCAGCTCAAGAATTCAGGGGAGCTGCAGATTAAATCTTTGATGGCCCTGAGACTTCCAACAGGAGGCAAGCACACACAAGCCCTTGGATAGCAGGATAAGAGAGTACAATCCAGTCCTTCCTCTGCCCGAGACAGAAGTAGCAAGCAGCAGGCCAGCACAACACAGCAACAGCAGAGTAGCAGTTCTCCTCCTAAAAGCTTTTCCAGTTCTTCTTCTTGGCTGAATCTCCTCTTGATCCTGAAGTGTTCTAAAAATGTGGGGTTACAGGTCCAATACTTATACCCCTTTCTGCCTTTGAAGTAGGCATACCTTTATAGGATAGTCTTTGCAGTGCACAGATCCTGCCTTGCCCTGACCTGGCTCCAGACACACTACGAGGGGGGGGGTGGAGACAGAATTGCGAGAGGACAGACACAGCCCTATTCAGGTGTCAGTGACAACTCCTCTCATCACTCTGGCTCAGGATTGCCCATCAGCCTGGTGATGGGCAATCAGGATATGCACGGCACACCTCAGCTCCCTTTATGCAACTGTCTAGAGTGAATTTACAAATAGCCCAACTGTCTGTCTAAACGAGATGTGGATTCTACAGGCAGGCAGAGGCACAGGATGGCAGAACAAGAAAATGCCCACTTTCTAAATGCGGCATTTTCGAACACACAATTTAATAACCACCTTCACAAAAAGATGTGTTTTTAAATCCTGAGTTCAGGGAACTCAAACTCCAATTCTCTATCTTTTCTCAATTGAAAGGTACACTTGTAAGGTGTTACAAGGCAGCTCCAATGATAACCTATGGTAGAGATAATCCTTAAAATAGTGAAAAACGAAATTGGCAGTATTTCTCTATAAGGACATGTAAAACATACCAGCACATATCCTACCTTTCACATATACTGCACCCTGCCTATGGGGCTACCTTGAGCCTACCATACGGGTGCCTTACATGTAATAAAAGGGAAGGTTTGGGCATGCAAGTGGGTGCACTTGCCAGGTCGACATGGCAGTTTGAAACTGCACTTGCAGACACTGCAGTGGCAGGCCTGAGACAGGTTTACAGGGCTACTCATGTTGGTGGCACAATCAGTGCTGCAGGCCCACTAGTAGCATTTGATTTACGGGCCCTGGGCACACACAGTGCACGTTACTAGGGACTTACAAGTAAATCAAATATGACAAACATGGATAACCAAACATAATCACAATTTACACAGGGAGCATTTGCACTTTAGCACTGATCAGCAGTGGTAAAGTGTCCAGAGTTCTAAAATGAAGTCCAGCATACAGTCAAAAATACAGGGGGTAGAGGCAAAAGGACAGGGTAAAGCACACCAAGGATGCCAGGTCTAAAATCTACTGTTCTGGTTTTCACCTTGAAAAATACTATTGATTTGCTGAATCACAAAAGGGTAGATTTTTCAGATGCTTGCATTCTCAGAACGAATCTTTTTGCAATATTATATATTAAACATTAAAGATAATACCATAGCATTATTCCATTACTATGAAGTGCATTTCACGATAACTGTGCAATGGTTCAACTAGGTTTCATCTGTTTTTTAAGGTTGATATGGAATACTGATAGAAATGTTGCCCTTTTTTCTTACTTATGCACTGATTTCTGTCACGTCGCTAAACTCTGCAGTAAAGAATATTCTTTCCTAAAATGAACCATTTGACAACAATCCTTATGGGGCTTTGCTTCCAATGAACCTAATGCTATAAACCTATTTTAACAAGAAAGAGAATGCTGTCAAATTGTACCAATAATAATGAATACAAAATAGTGAAAGCAACAAATGAAGTTGTTGCATATATATATATCCTGAGGGGCATATTAAAATATCTAATTAATCCAAGCTACAGGATCAACTACATTTCTTTCAAAAATATGGTAAAATATTGTAGAGTCATGAAAGCCATCTAAAAGAAATATCGGATGGATCAATGCTTGACATTACTTGACTATCTGGAGCAATGTGCGTTTTACATTTATAGGTCTTAAAACAATAACGGCCACAGGCTATTCTTTACCAAATAGTAATGCACGTGATTTTCATTGACTGAAGAATATTAATACATTTGAGGTGGATGTTATCAAGGTTTAACTTTGACACTGTGATGTGTTTATCTCAATCTGTTGTCTATCTATTCCTCTTGAGCAGAATTAAAATAAAACTTTCTGACGTAGAAATGTAGAATGCTTCCCACATGAAAATAAACATTGATGTTGCAAAATGTCTCAGACACTAATGTAAACAAATTGTCAAAGCCGATAGGCTTGGCGTTTCCTAGGATGAAAGGCAGCAGGAACTCATTTGACATAAATAATTTTTAATAGAGGTATATCCCAGGAGTGACGAATCATGGCAATACAGTTGCTTATGCAATATCCAGTATTCTTGAGAGTAAGGACCGTAGGGAAGGGCACTAAATAATTTGTAATATTAAGTAGTAAGGTGCAAAATACAATCGCCAGTTGTATCCCAAAAGTAGGAGATCCACAATAGAGTAACTGGAGTGGCATCAACTGTAATTTCTTTATGAGAGGGAACCCAAAAAGGGGTCATTGTTTAATTCAGCTCCCCCTTTTCCAGTTAACACCCAGTAAGAATAGCGGCAGGCACAAAGCAATAGGTCCTGGTGAGTAACTAATGGTGAGAGATTCGGCAGCCAGATCCTAATTAACTTGCACAAGCTCCAAAGGGCAGCAGTAGACAAGGTGTTCAGTGAAGGGTCAGAGAGCTTAAAATAGTATAATGAAAGAGAAATCCAATATGATGGTTCGGTATGGTGTAACCTATTGAATACAAGTGTAATTAATTAATTTAAACGATATAAACAAATAGCATCATTAATGATGATGTTAAACATAGCTGAAATTTGGAAACTGTTTTCCACATTAAAATAATGTGCTGCACTGTGTTCCGTACATGCATGGTTGGTAGGATGTTATGAGCAGGTGGTAGTGCAGTTGTTCTCAAGTGTTTCTCTATTACTTTGCAAACAAGCTACTCTGTATTGTATTGTACAGTGTGGCTTAATATGGCACTTTTTTGGTACACCGAAGTGCTGAAGTGCTTTGTGGACGGGTAGCGTGCTATTTATTCCTTGAGACACCTACAGCACTAGATATATTTTTTAGCATATTGAGAAATACTTGGTTATGATGTTTAACTTTCAGGTGTTACATCGTTTAAAATCAGTTTTCATGCAACTAAACTCTCATGCAATCTGTCATGGAATGTGTTGGCAAGAAGTTATGTAATCGGTCATGCATGGCGCATTAAGATGATTGCGCCTGCAGTTGTGAAACTATCATCCAAGCTCTCATGAAGGGGCCAAGCAAGTGTCTATCATCTGGAAGATATGGTACCATTAATGAAATATATAAACGTAACCAAGGAGGGCTGGAAACCCAGCCCAGTCCGATGTCCAAGGCTTTCAGGAAATACTATGTGGAGTCAACCCAGAAGTGACTGGGGGGTTACATATGATGGCATTGTTAAAACACCCAGGGGCCAGATGTACGACCATTCCGTTTTGCGGGTCGCAAAGTGTGACTCGCAAAACGGAATATACTAATGTGTCTCAGACACATTTAGCGATTCCCAATGGGGTCGCAAATGACCTGCCTCATCAAAATTCAATAGGCAGGTTGCAATTTGCGACCCACTCAGAATAGGCTACAATCACAAGGATGGTGGCCTGCTGGGGACTGCAGCCCACCATGTCTATGTTTGCTTTTAAATAAAACAACTTTTTTTTCAAACACAGCCTATTTTCCTTAAAGGAAAACAGGATGCGTTTAAAAGAAAAAAATGAAAAGACTGTGGGACCACTGCTGCCTGCTCTTAAAAAATATTTTCGCACACATTCACAAAGAGGTAGGGGTCCCCTTGGGACCCCTTCCCTTCTGCGACTGGCTTACCACCTACTTGAAGTAGGTGGTAAACTACTATTGTTTTGCAACCGCACTTGTGTGTTTTCCTTTGGAATATTTTGAGATGATTGACGCATGCAGATGGGTCCCAGGCCGAGAGGCTGGGCACTCCTGACGTCAAGTGGCTTTTGGAATATATTGAAAAAGGAGCGCCCGCCGGCTGCAACACAGGACATTGACGGAGTGTTGATGGCAGGGCCACTGTTGGAGGCCCGCCTCTATTTTGGAACTAAACTTTTGAGCAGCCAGGGTTTGCAAATGGATTTCCTGTGCACTTCGTCCTTGTTGGAATACAAAAGGAAGGGAAGTAACAAACAGTTTGAGAACTGGGTTTGAGCGGAATCTTTTTTGACATTTTACTGTGACCCAGGACTCAGCCATAATATGAAACTTTCCTTTTTGAAGGCGTGATGGAGGCACTCGGTACACAGTGAAAGCAAGTTTAAGTTTTACAAAGAAGAAATTGAATCACTTAGTGATATTAAAGTGGCAGTAATGGAGCATTATGGGCGTTGTGGTCCAGATGATTTCTTAACATATGAACTAAATGAATGCAATGGTGGTAACGAAGATTATGAAAATACTATATTTTCAAAGGATTAACCTGCATAAAAATCGAAGGAAGTGCTCACTACCAGCATTAAATTACTTTACCCAAAACTCCAATACACATGATCTACTGTCTCTTTAAATGAAATATGTGGGCATTTTGGTCCTTCTTCAATGTTTTGAGCTATGTGTTAAAAAGCTAACAAACCCGCCTAAAGAACATTTGCATATGACTGAGACTCGCATGAGTTGAAATGCGTAATGCCTTTTTTTCCTCTGAATAAAGGATCTAATGAAGCATTGTTGGTGTGGCCTGTCTCACGTCACTGAATAGTGCGTGTTTTCCTTTGGAATTGGAATATATATATATATATATATATATATATATATAACCTACTGGCGATCGCCAGTAGTTAATTATAGTTAGGACCTAGTTTTCAATATTTCCATAGGAAAAGCATTTTTTGTTTAGGCAATAACTTTGGCGCCGTTTGACAAGTCTTTGAGAAATTTTCAAAACTAGTTTGCCACTAACTTCAGCTTCTGTCGTAAAAGTTTTGGGGTGTTCCGTCAAGTGGGGGCTGAGAAAAAGAGGGGGTCCCAAAACACATTTTCGTCATGCAAGTTCCCATAGAGATTTTGAACACGACTACAGCCTGAACCACTGGACGGAATTACACCAAATTTGCCAGAAAGCTAGCTCTTTTTCCAGAAAGTTTGCTTTTTGTAATTTGGTGTTAATCTGTTAAGTAGTTTTAGAGATATTAACTGAAACTAAATTTGTATATTTAGGGATGCGGATCCTTCGCTGTTCCGACAGTCCACGTGTTAAAATCTGATTGGCTGCCAACACTTCAACCAGGAAGTGTTGGCAGCCATTTTGGAACTCAGCCTCAGCCAAGTTTCCAAAAAAACATAAAAATAAAGAAAAGGGGGCAGGGAAGGAATACCCTGACCCCCTATCCCTGGTGATGGTGTCCCCCAGGGACCCCGCCAGGGCAAAAAAGCATATTTTTTTCTTTTTTGCTGCAAAATCACAGAGGTCTGCAAGCCTCCATAGACCTTTTATGGCCCTGGGGATGGCCACCTCCTCAGAGCTTGATTGAAAAAATAAGAGGGGGTCCACGTGGACCCCCCTGTTTAGTTTTAAATTACCCCAGGAACTACCACTTCATGAGGCAAAGGAAATTAAAGAGAAGGGGAAGGGTGCCGTGCAGCACCCCTCCCAGGCCATATTCAGCCCCAGGGACCACCACCTCCTTGGGGCAAAGCCAAATTTAAAGGGTGGGCCCCCTTCTTTAACTATTCTCGGCCCGGGGCAGGCTCTACAAGAACAAAGGAGGGGGCCACCTGGCCCCCCTTCTAGAGCCATTATTTGCACTGGGGACTGCCACCTCCCTATGTCCTGGGGTGGCCACCCCAGGACATAACTGTTTGCTCTCGCTTGGTGGGAGCTTTGACAGCTCCCACCAAGGAAGAGCAAACAGTAAGTCTGCTCCAAGCAGGAAGTAGCAGGAACACTGCTCCCGTCCACTGGGAGCGGACTACTGTTTTCCTGCCCATTGTCAAGCAGGCAGGAAAACAGATGGAAGGCTGCTCCTTACATGCAGGACGAATGCCAGCTCCAGGTGGGAGGTGGGGAGCTGGCAAGGTCCATTGGGGCATTGAAGCTCCCCTGCAGTCCCCAATGTAGCTGCCCTGAGTGGTCTCCATGGCACCCAGGAGCAAGAGGCTGGGCTCTGGGGATTGGGGGACACATGGAATCCTCCCCCTCCAATAAATGGACAGTCCCTGGGGGATGTGGTCCCCAGGGCCAACATCAGCCTGGGGAGGGGGGCTGTATGGCCCTCTCCCCCATTAGTTCTTGGCCCAGCCCCAGGGGATGTGGTCTCCGGGGCCAAAATCGGCTGGGGAGGGGGGCCACACTACTCCCCTCCCCATCTATAAAGGACTTCCTGGGTTTGGCGAAGACAAAGCAAGTGTGTTTTCTCTGCAATTCCACATTGAAAGACGATCTGAAATTCTTTGTGGAGGTGAATGCATCATTGATCTATTGGAGCACAATATGTCGAGACTGTGACGAGTGGGTTCTTTCTTGTCCATACCTGGTGAGAGCAGAGTCCATAGTTCTCCCTTTAAATTACTATGTGCATTCAAATGTCCAAATCAGTTGGAAGCTTCACCTCTTTGGTCCCGCCCACCTTAGTAGTATGCAAAGGTCTTCCTGCCTTTTGCCAGGATGATGGACAGCTTAGCAAGAGGCTCTCCATCGTGTTTCCTGCCGATTTTAATAATGTATTCCGAGGAATATGAGCACAACTCCACCAAAGAAAGAAGTACTTACTTCATGTAGCTAAGAAGAAGGACCCTTATTTGGTGGTGATTCACCTCTTTGTACTCTCGTTGTCTTCATGATTCATGTTATCACAAATTTCGAGATAAAGATGCACAAGAAACAATAACATTGCCAAAACATACACACGGTCATTGGTGACATTTCCTCATGCTCCATTACGTAGCTGTAGTGTACAATACATACTGGACATTAACCCAAGGAGGTAGCACTTAGTAATTAACCAGTAGAAAGTACTTCACTTGGGTAGATATTTTGTGCAAAACTGTGGACTCTTGTTGGATAAAGGGGCAGGTGGCCCAGTAACTGACCCAGCTACTGACACACCCACACAGATACTTTGATACCCACTCACATATTCACACACTCACACACCCACTCAGACACTGATACACCCACTCACAGACCCATTCAGACACTCATACACCCACTTACAGAACCACTCATACTATCTCCCACCCACGCACAGACCTACTCAGAGACTCACACACCGATTCACAGACCAAATCAGAGACTCACACACACACTCACAGACCTACTCAGAGACTCATGTAGCCACTCACAGACCCTCTCAGACACTCATGCACTTACTCACAGAATGACTGACACACTCATGAAGATACTCACAAACCCATCCAGACACTCTCCCACCCACTCACAGACCCACTTAGACACTCACTCAGACACTCACTCAGACACTCACTCAGACACTCACATACCCACTCACAGACCCACTCAGACATTCACTCATATACCCAGTGAGACACTTATGCACTCATTCCCAGACCCACTAAGACACTCACACAACCATTGAGCAGCAGAGGCCCATGCAGGTAAGAGCGGTGGGGCCGGGTGAGGGGGATTTCGAGAGAAGAAGATGAGGGAAAATTAATTATTTATTTAATTTTCCCTGATGATCGTCTGTCGAATCCCCCCCAACCCGGACACACGGCTCCTACCTGCACAGGCTGCTGCTGCTATTGAGACACTCATGCACTCACACACCCACTGAGACACTCATGCACTCACTCACAAACTCAGTCTCAAAGGTTACCGGTTATAGTTAGGAAATAACATTTAAAAAGCCTTAGAAATTCGCTAAAAACAACAAAGGTTGCAGAGACGTTATCGTTAGGAAATAACATTGAAAAAACGTAGAAATTCACTAAACAAAACCAAAGGTCTTAGGGATATTAAAGTTAGTAAATAACATTAAAAAAAACCCTCAGAAATTAGCTGAAAAAAACAAAGGTTACAGGGACATTATAGTTAGGAAATTAGAATTTTAAAAACCTTCGAAATTCACAGAAAAAAACAAAGGTTACAGGGATGTTATAGTTAGGCTCAGATTTCACTCATACAAAACCAGTGAAACTCAGCAGTTATAGTTACATGAGCTAACTGTGACTTACGCCCCTTCAATGCACTGCTTATGACCTCAAATGGTACATCTCTCATGACATGGTCAGTGACATCACTGATGAGATCCCTGATGAAATCTCAAATGACATGTTGCTTAATGAGATACTGTATATGAAGGTTTTCTATATCCTGCAAATGTTCCCGCATCCGTTTCTTCACTGGAGGGAAGGTACTACCCACATGAAGTTTTTTGCCTGGGCAAATTAGGACATACACACAAAAATCTGAATGGCAGTTGAGGAGTTTGTCAATAGATTTTGTAGTGATAATGGGGCAAAGTAGGTCTTAGCATTCTGGCTGTACTTATGAGTCTTTGCGATTTTCCACAAGAGCAACAATATGATAGATTTGATAGATATACTATTCAATTTATGCAACAGTAGGGAAAGCATAGGACTTCGAAGGGGTAAGATTTACTATTCCTACTCCAGTCTGTGCAACAGTAGGGAAAGCATTGGACTTCGGAATGGTAAGATTTACTATCCCCACTCCAATCTGTGCAACACTAGGGAAAGCATTGTTCTTCGCAGGGGTAAGATTTATTATTTTCACTGTAATCTGTGCAACAGTAGGGAAAGCGTTGGACTTCAGAGGGGTTACATTTATTATTACCACACAAGTCTAAGCAACAGTAGAGAAAGTACTTCACTTCAAACACATTACATATTTGAATAACCCTATTAATTTAGAACAAATATAAACTATTAATATGAATATTATTAATTAACACAAAAAATATATAAAAAATAAAAAACAATAAACAATTTACATGATTATTAAGCACTTAAATAAACATCTTTTTTATTTATTACTTAATTAACTTCCCACAATATATCTCTAAAAACTAACCCTGGGCGGAGTTCGCGTAGTCGCGCTACGCTGAGTTTCGCGAAGTGGTAAAAAAACTCAGCGAGCTAAGCAGAATTTAACGAGCATGCGGAGTTGCTTGTTCCGCCCGTTCGCGATGCGTTTTTCCTGTTCGGGAACGCGTATTGCGTGTTCGGGACGCTGTTTGCATGCTCGGGGGAAATATCTCGCAAACTTGCCCAGGCGGTCGCCAATGGGCGCGGCCATCTTGTTTTTCACGTTTCCCGCCCGTACACGATGCGTATTTCCTGTTCACGAACACGGATGTCTGATGGCGCGTCCGAATGACGTGTTCGCAATCGCACACTCTCGCTGGATCGCGCGGCCGGCTACCAAAATCTCGTGGCGCACGCGAACGGATAGGCAAACTCGTCGGCGAACGCAGGGATCCAGGTAAGTCGCTACTGCACACGCAAAAATGTATTTTGAAAGCGCGAACAAGGGAAAAACTCTGCTACGCCGCGGATCGAGGAGTTTTCGGTAACTCTGCATTCTATGTGGAACGCGGAGTTGCCAAAAATCCGCAAACTCCGCGAGCGGAGCGGATTTTACCACCCAGGGTTACTAAAAACCTTACAACACACACTTAAAATATAACAATAATAAATAAGTATAACACAATTTATGTGACAATCAATAAACTAATTAAGTACCAATTAATAATTATTTATTAATTAATTATTAATTAATTAACATCCCACCATATACCTCTACAAAACTAACAATGTGCAACTAAAATATAAGCAAAATAAGTCAGTATTACATAATGTACAAAAATAATTATCAATGAAATAATGAATAATAATAAATACATGATAGTTATTACTTTATTAACTTCCCACCCTATATCCCTACAGACCCAACAACCCACTCCTAAAATATAACCCATTTTACATAATTATCAGTTAAATAATTAACAATAAATTAAGAATTAATTGTTAAATAATTATTACCTAATTAACTTCCAACCCATTACTCCTACAAACCCAGCAGTCCACACATACAATTTAACAAAAAATATAATTTTTACACAATTTACATCCTTAGTAATCAATTACATTATTAATAATAAATTAGTTATTAAGTAATTATTACTTAATTAACTTCCTTCCACTGTGAGAGCGCTGGCGGGCCTTACTTCTGGGCCCGACCCGCTCCAGCCGGGTTCTCGTCCTAGGGGAATCTGAGGCTGGGCAGTGTCGGCCGTGCCTCCTCTGCGCCCCCGTTATCATCAGAGGCAGGGGCAGCCGGGAGTGAAGAGGGCAGCTTTCCTGACGGAGGGGCCCCGTGGGGGGAATCCCTGACAGCCATCACATGAGATCTTCACACCAGGAGATGGTGCCACGGGATGGTACTTTTCTCCCCCCTTGTGCACATCAGAGTCCCCTGGTGGGCAGGACCACCCAGAGGGATTCCACTGGCTGCCGGCAATGCGAGGGGCATGCTACAGGTATCCAAAGTTTGGTGTTCACCATGCGCCGGTCTTGCACAGAGAGAGGCAGGAGGGAGCTCTTATTCCCACTTGTACAGCAGACTGAGCCCACGACTCGGGCTCAAGTAACCCCCACACAGCACTCCACATGTGCTTACACTTGATGCAAGGGAAATTGCCGCATATAGTGCTTGGTAGGCACCAAGCGCTCCTCACACTTATTGGATACCAAAATGAACAACATCACACTGTTTGGCCAGAATAAATGAAGGGGGAAGCTCTCTCCCACCGGCTGTACTGAAAGAAACAGTGTTCCTCTCACAGTTTTCTTTAAAATAAAAGGGTGAAGAACAGTCCAGTCCTTCTCCTGCTCCAGAGAGGAACAGCAGCTGCAGACTGTCCCACCCCACACACATCAGGGGCAGGGCTCCTCACACAGTTCTTCTGCTCTCCTTCCAGGCAGGTTCCTTTTAGGACCAGCTAGGATCTTTGCTGAAGTCTTTGATTTCCCTGAGAGTGCCACTAGGAGGCAAGCACACACAAGCCAGTGGAGATTCTTCGCAAGCAGGATAATACCACAGCAGGGCAAAAAGTGGCAGTCCTTTTCCTCCACCACAGACAGAAGCAGCAACTGCAGGCCAACCCACCTCTCACACAGAAAAGTCAGCACTCCTCGCACAGTCATTCCGCTCTTCTCCTTGGCAGGGTCCTCTTTTTTCTTGAAGTAATCTGAAGTCCTGGGGTTTAAGATCCAACACTTATACCCCATTTTGTCATTGTTCTCTTTGTGGCAAGGGTCTCTGAGCTCAGTCCAAACCAGTTCTGTCCTCCCTGGTCCAGCATGACCACAGGGAAAAGGAGACACAGCCTATTCAGGTGCTAGCAAATCTCCTCCAACCACTCTAAATGCAGACCAGGTCTAGTCAGCCCAGGGATGAGTCACCCAGGCAAGACAGGACACACCTCAACCCCTTTTGTGACTGTTTAGAGTGAATGCACATTCCAAGCTCCTGTCACTCCAAAACCAGATGCTGAATACACATACAGTCAGAGGCACACAGAATGATAAAGCAAAAAAATACCCACTTTCCAAAAGTGGCATTTTTTTAACACACAATTTAAAAACCACCTTTGCTAAAAGGTGTGTTAATAAATTCTGAGTTCAGAGAACCTAAACTTTATTTTTCAATCTTTTCCCAATTGAAAGTTACACATGTGAAATGTTATAGTGCAGCCCCAATGATAGCCTATGGGACAGACGGCCTTTCAACAGTAAAAAATGAAATACACAGTATTTCACAATCAGGACATGTTACACACACCAGTACATGTCCTACCTTTCACATACACTGCACCCTGCCCATAGGGGTACGTTGGGCCTACCTTAGGAGTGCCTTACAAGTAAGGAAAGGGAAGGTTAGGGCCTAGCAAGTGGGTGTACTTGCCAAATCAATATGGCAGTTTAAAACTGTGTGCGCAGACACTACATTGGTAGGTCTGAGACACATTTACAGGGCTACTCATGTGGGTGGCACAACCAGTGCTGCAAGCCCCCTAGTAGCATTCGATTTACCAGTCCTGGCACACACCGTCTGCTTTACAAGGGACCAAAAACAGGGTGAGAAAAATAGGAGGCAAAAGGCAAAAGGTTTGGAGATAAACCTGCAAAAGGGGCCAGTTCCAATATAGGGTAAAGTCAAATTTTAAGTTGCAATTTTGAAAATTCGATGTTGAGAAAGTTGGCATTTTCCTGCCTTAGCCATTTGGTGCCATTTGGTCTCTAGGTCACATGACTGGGTGTAGTTAACAGTTTACCTTTGTATATTCCTTCTAGACAGCCACACACAAAAGGGAGCTTATGTGTGCCTAGATGGGCCATCACTGACAGGATGGGAGGGAGGAGTTGGGAAAGCCCCACATACACTTGAATAGGCTGTGCTCTGCTTGCACACAAAGGGTTGCATATCTCCTGTAGTTAGTTTGGAGCCAGGGCAAGGAAGGCAGGACCCCTGTGCTCTTTGAAGGCATGCCTCTAGAAGCTTCTCCCCACTTCAAATGCACAACTGGGTATAATTATTGGACCTCAGACACCAACTCTTCAGTACACTCCTGGACCTGTGGATACTCTGCCAGGAAGAAAGACTGCTCTGCTGCTGAAAGGCCTGCCACTCTGCTGGACTGCTGCTCTGAAGGACTGTTGTGCTGTCTTTCTGCCTGCTGCCCATTGCCTGGGGGAGAAGGACTGGACCTGCATCTGTTGAACCCAGTAGCCCAAAGTGACTTCAAGGGTTAGTTGGCTGGCCTCTTGACTTGAGCCTCAGGGACACAACCTTCAACCCAGCACCTGAACTCTGCCATTAGTAAGTCTACCTTGCCAAGTGATGCCACCCCAGTCCTGGACCCTTGGAAGAGGGCCTAAAGTGCTTTCCTAAAATCTGTGAATCCAGCGGAACTGACGCATCCCCTCTGCTGTGTGGCACAGCCTCGAGTAGGACTGACACATTGCCGCTGCTGTGTGGGTCGGAACCGTCGCAAAGACCTGCATCCCCTCCTCAACTTCTTCTGAAGTGCCATTGCGCGATGCATCCTCGGCACTGGCCCTTTCATCCCTCATTGATGGCAGCCTCAACGACTATGCCGGACTCCGCATCACAACCTTGCAGATCTTCAGAACTGATGCATTGTCCAGACTGGGCATCATATCCTTTTGTTATTTATTATAATTATTATCATTTGTTAGGCGCTACGAATCATCCCCGAGGGGATCCTTGACACCAGACTTCACGTTGTAAGATCTCACCAACCAGATCCTCGCGGCCAATGCAGGACCTCGCATTGTAGGATCGCAGCACCTTGGGACCGACTCCTCGCTTTTGTTGTGTGACACATCTTCGACATGGATCCTCACACCAATCCGCAAACCAGGATTGAAGGTACTTAGTTCAGTGGACCTACCTGGGTCTCTGTAGCCAACCCACGCTATATCGCGGTCAACCTGAACTTGTGAGTTTGTCCCGGTGCAGCACGACCAGATATCCTTAGTTGGTGCTTTGTGCTTTTTGGTGCTATTTTCACTGTAATGTTTAAAATTGCATATCTCCGGTTCTACTGATTGGAAGTTTGTCATTTTGGTCTTGTTTTAATAAGTAGAAAATAACTCTATTTTTCTAACTTGGTGTGGGGTCCTTTTTGTGTGGTGTTTTCACTTTATTGCTGTTTTGAAGTGTTGCACAAATACTTTACACATTGCCTCTAAGTTAATCCTGACTGCTCTGTGCCAAGCTGCCAGAAGGTTGAGCACAGGTTAATTTAGGGTTGGCTTGTTGTTCACTCTGACAAGGATTGAATTTATGTTAAAAGAGTTCATATCATCAGAACACTTGCCGATTAGAAATTATGCACACTGAATAAATGTAGGTAAAGACAGTCCTTGAAAAGAATCCTGGACATCATTTTAAAACAGGTTGTTTTGGAGAAAATCAAAAAAGTAGTAGGGCAGACACAAAATACTTTGTCTATTTTTGAATGAAAGCACATGAAAATCCATACCTTGATATTTCCTTCATCTCCTCCAATGTGGATGAAGTTTGGATTCACAATATAAGTGTTCTGCATTCAGACACCCCTAGACATTTGGTTTTTGGGAATCTGTCGAGGAAACTGACAAGGGGTAAGGCAGACTAGGTTCTTGGAATTGTTTAGGTTGAGTTGTGTAGTGTACTTTCGAAATCTTCTGCGGTTCTGATCATTCTGCAGTTACATTTTTATATCTGGAGGTAATTCTTAATCAGCAGATTTAGTCCTAGGTCTGATTGTATCATTGTATGTCTTTTTTTTTTCGGCGCACTCGTAGAAACGTTTAAGAACACAAACTCATTTGGGAGTCAGCCCATTGGTTTTCACTTGGGCAAGGAGAAATAATACTGGTTTTAATTGGAAAGCTATAATAAAAAGAACTTTATAAGTAGAGATCTGATGCCCCATGTGAATCTTCTAAGGACTATGGGCGATAAATGCAAAGGAGATTTCAACAAATTATACATTTTTAATTAAGTAAACAATACTGAATGATTATTAGCCAATTGTAGAGTCTTTTCAGATTTCTTTCTTTTAAGAGTCCTGGAAAACCACTTAAATACAATCAAACACATTGAATTAATCAAAGTTTTATACCACATATAGTAGCTTTTGATTTAGCTTGTTAAAAACAAATGCATATATTTTTGATGTATTAAAAGTCTTATAAAAGGTAGAATGAATGATTATCTAATTTATAAATAAGGAAGGTAGGACCACAATTCTATATTGGGATATGAAACTGTACCCTAAAAGGGAGGTGCAGAGTGTTGGTATGGTTTCAGGTTCTCCATTCATTACCATGTCTAGCAAGTCTGTGAGAATTCCACCATCAAGCAGTGTCTAAACAGTTGTTCAGTCTTGACTACTACTTGACAAAAATGCTCTTTCCAATGACCAAAAAGGCAGTTAGCCTAAAACCGTCCAACACAATACTTAGATATTATCTCAGGGAGAAAAATTCAGGGCCTGAATTAGAATTGCCATACTCGCTACTCTGTAACACAACTGAGAGATCCTGTCCTCATTTTTACAAGAGCATTATAGCCAATGACACTTGTAATAAGGAAAACAGAGTAACCTCTCCATCAAATTCTAGATCAGGCCCATAGTCTTTACAAAATAAATTTAGTAAAAGATATCGCATAGAGGTGAAATTCCTTCTGGTGAGATCCCAGATTTTATACATCGGTCAAGAGGCTAGCCTAATACAGTCCTGCTTTTCATCACTAGACATGGTTGCTGCTGGCAATAGTCACCATGGATAGACTGATTTGCTGAAAACCCTACATTTTTCAGACCATCCAATGGTGATTAAATTAGAGGCCCTGGAACAATAGGGTCTGCAAGGTGTGATGTGGGAGACACTGACTGGGAGATACTTTACCATACACAACTTGATGGAGAACAATGATGAACATAGAAATATAATACAGGACAGGGCCCCTAACCATTAGTAAGAAAGTATTTCACTTAATATTTTTAATTTATAGTGTTTGCCCTATAGAATAGATCTTTGCCTTAGAAATGTGGATTTAGTGCATTCAGAAATTGTCCACCAGCCTTCTTCAAAACTCAGCATATTAGTGAACATTCAACTACATTTGAATAACTAACTTGCCCATATTCTTTGAGGACCATGAATACTTTCTGTGAAACACAGGTCTGGTCAATCTCTGCCTTAATCCTGGGAAAGTACCCACACAATCTTACCAATAAGAATGAAAGAGAGTTCTGCATCCCCATTACAGAGAAAGTGGTAGAAAAGATAGTACGATAGGAAGATACCATATTTCATTTTGCAACTGTGGGGATATGTGGAAGAGAAGACTGTTGTATGTTGGAGAGGGTACAATAGGAAGTGAAAGCAGATTATTGCAAAGAACCAATAAAGTAATATTCTGTGTCACACACAATCAGGGAGAAAGATAGAGTGTGCAACTGGAGAGGTAAACAAATCTAGGCAGTGGTGAGCAAAACAGGATATAGGACAAGAGGATGGGGAGAGTCATAGGGAGAACTTGGTTGCAGTAGTTCAAGGAAGGAAGCAGGATCTGTAGGAATAGCGTATGGCATTGAGCATATGCATAGGCCACTGTATAGCCCCAGAACAAGAGAAAGCACTGGAAGACAAAAACCAGAACCAAAGAGGGCATGGACAGGAAAAAGGGCAGAACAAAAGACAAGATTAAGGGCTTGGTTACGAGTTCAGTGCCCCATTGGACTGCTGAATCCAAGGTGGAGGTGCGCTGGCAGTCGGGGATCGCCACACCAGTGGTCCGACTGCTGTATTATGATTACGTAAACATCTCTTCCACACAAAAATAATACAGAAGGTAACGAATCTGGAGATACAGAAAACAGTTCCTAAAATACAACAAATGTTGGGGAAATAGATGTGTAAATCGACGTTTCGGTCTGTTGTGGCAAATTTGTCCGTCAGACCATCTTCAGGACGATGAAGTCAATTGTTTTAAAAGTCCCTTCACAATGGTCCAATATTCAGTTGGGACCAAGCAAATCGAAATATAAGAAACACCCAAAGGGTATCAACTCCAACAGAAGACTGATTGTTTCTGTCCGATTTAAATGTTAAGAGGGCGTCAGTCAATACGCATTATTTGACAATGCGAGCGAAACGGTAGTCTCCAACCGAGTTGTATAATTTTGAGACACCTCGCTGTGGAATCGAGTGAGTATTAGATGTATCACAGTCTCAAGCGCGTATCATTGCAGGAGCAGAGGATCTGCTCCTGCAATGATACGCGCTTGAGACTGTGATACATGGACGGACAAATTTGCCACAACAGACCGAAACGTCGACTTACACATCTATTTCCCCAACATTTGTTGTATTTTAGGAACTGTTTTCTGTATCTCCAGATTCGTTACCTTCTGTATTATTTTTGTGTGGAAGAGATGTTTACATACATGATTTGTAGGTTGTTTTGTATATCCTCTATCATGATGTTTTGTCATATTTGAATGTACCCTTTTTAATTTTACTTATATTAAAAATTGTGCACTTTTGAAAAAAGATATTCCAGTGCTTATAAATTTTCTCTCTTCTAATGTCTATGTTTTGAATAACCTCATTTATGTACTGATTGTTCAAGGGTTCACTACCAATTGGGGTTGAACACAAAAGTAACTACTTTTATACTACATTTGAGTAAGAATTGTTTAGCAGAATCCCTTGCAGGCACTTTTTGCTCATTATTAATTTAACTGCCCAAGCCTCCAAGGGTATATTGGGTTCCCCACTTTCTTGTTACTGTATTATGAGTATTGCAGTTGGGCCATTTTGGGACCGCCGCAACTGCCAGGGGTAGGTGATCCCTGGCGGTGGTGTCACGGTGTAAGGCCGCATTATGCCTCGGCAGCACCGCCCTTGTGCCGATGTGCAGGTGAATGCATGCAGAGGGGCACAAGTTGTGCCCCCTGTATGTGTGCACCCCCAGTGGCTGCACAGAATGAAATGCGCAACATTGTGCATTCAGTCCATGCAGGAACGAGCTTTGGCGCTCCCATTGTGGTGCCTATTTGAAAGGCACTACCGTGGGAAACCCAAAGAACTCCCCGCCAGACCACGAGGAAAATCGTAATCTGGCAGGCGGCTGGAAGCCCTGTTTGGCAGTGCAGGAGCAGGGGTGGGGTGGTGGCCCACTTCCACACTGCCAAACTCGTAATCGGGCCCTAAGAACTTGACAGTAGCATTGTGTTGCATTGGAGCAAGTGGATTAGTACATGAAGCTAAATAATTCCTGTGAAGTAGAGGATCACTGGGATGAAAGGAAGTGGTGGACTGAAAGGTGACACACTCAGCACAGAGAGTGGGTACATTTTTAGCTGTTCTAATGGAGAAAGACTGGAAAGTTGTAGAGACTTTGATATTTGTGGTGGTCATATGCATACTGCTCATTGCCAGTTCTGTGCTAAGAGACAACATTGGCCCGAGGAGATTGAAAGTATAAAATTAGTAGACTTCTGGCCTCTACATAATTTTTTTTTTACAGAAAACATTTTGAGGAATTTAGTAGAACATGTCTGAAAGCGCAAATGCAAATTTGTATGCCAGCTAAGTGTCAATCAACAATCTCAGGCAGAACTGTGCCAGTAACTGCTCTCCCAGAGTTATAAGTATGAAAGGTAACCATAACTCTCCTACTAGTAACCCTAGTGGTGGGAGGGTTTCAGAGATACTGAGGATTACAATTGGAACCCTGAAATTACCAGGAAAACCTATATTTTACACAACTCATGACATGTCAAATGACATCAACGATGACATTTCAAACAACATCACTGATGAAATAACTGATAACACAATAGTCATTTACATCATAGAGTTACTGTGTGTACACATGTGGATATATAACAAGGAAATTGCATATAATCCTTTCAGGCAATTGTAATTGTGCATGTAAGAAGTTATATGGTGCACCAATCACTAAAGTTAGGGAAGGAAGTAGTGCTCAAAGTTAAACTATTTAAAGGCTGAGCACATCTGGTATGGGATGTAGAGTTATGCTTGAAAGTACGTTGCGTCTCAAAGCCTGCTTCAAAAAAATGTGAGAAAGGATAGAGCTGCTGTATTTAGCCACATGCCCTTATTAAATAGATGCAATACAGTGGTATACACAACCTCTAAAGATTTTGATGCATTGCAGATTGTAGACTGGTGTTTTAAGCATGGCTCTAAGGTTGTATGCCATTGTGCCCACCTCAGGAATGTGTGATGTGTATTTTACTAAATTATAGAGGGTTGACCATAGAGCCTTGCATAAGGTGCCTTTTCAGTGGCAAATTTATACTTTTCAACCTAAAATTGCAGGTTAAGTGAAGTCTTTAAGTGGGCAATCCCACTAAGGTGAATAGAAAATGTCCATCAATGTACCATGTTAAATTACCTCAAGTCCAAAGACCCTATAGGATGGTGGCACAATGACTGTATGATGTCATCGGTGATGCCACCAATAATATTATTTGAGATGTAATCAGTGATAGCTTCAGTGATATCATTTAGCATTTCATTAGAGATATAGAATGTGAGGACATAAGCAGCATGTGACAGGTGAGCATTTTAGTGTTTTTTCTTTTTTTTTTTTTAAAGTTTAGAATGCTTTATTGAGTTGAAATACAAGGTGTAAAAACAGAGTATCATATAACAGCCGAGGTCAAATGGTATTATAATCAGAAAAATTTGGTTTAACAAGTAGGACAATAGTACAATGGTATAAGTATATAATGATAACAAAAAGAAACTTTCTAAGCTAATACCTAGACAAATGAAATTTTAGGTTTTTTTTAAAAAGGAAGGGGGGAGGGAAAAGGGAAGGAAAAGGAGGGAAAGAGAGAAATGGCGAAGTAATAAACAGTAGCTAAGTAATCATGGAAAAATTACATTAAGAAAGAAGTTGAACATAATCTTGTTAAAACGGTTTCTAGCAATGTAAATAAAAAGAAAATCAGACAGGTAACCTGGAAAGAAAGGTAGTGAGTGGTGACCAAAGAATATCCTTTTTAATCAATAGGGGTGTAGAAGTAGCAAATGCACGATCCAGTCTGTGATGATGACATAGCAGGTTCCACCAGGCTTGATATGACATTTTTGAAGTGTCCTTCCAATTGGTGGTGATAATCTGAAAAGTAATAGCTATAAACAGGTCAATGAATTTACCCACGTTTCTCTGAGCATTCCAAATAGGAGAAGAACCGCCCAGAAAAACGTGTACAACCTCAAAGGGAATATTAGTAGATAAAATCTCATTTAACTTCATCCAGATGAGAGACCAAAAACTCTTAACCATGGGGCAGAGAAAGAACATATGAAAAAAATCGCTGGTAGTGTGAGGACAGGACCAACATTTTGTATTATCCAATAATTTGAACTTATGAAGCTCTGAGGGGGTGAGAAAAAGCCTATTGTAAAAGTAATACAGGGTCTGCTTGGTACTTGCAGAGCGTGAGGAGGTATGAATCTTTGCCCAAATGGAATCCCAAGTGTAAAGCGAAAATTTGTGTGCAAGATTTTCCTCCCATAATAGTTCAATACTGGTTTTGGTCCTTGGAATGGGTGAATGAGATAGTATCTTGTATATGTGGGAGGCCTTAAATTGAGTGGAGAAGTCTAGGGAGAGAGATGGTGATTGAGAATATGTGGTGGAGGAAGAGTATTTGGATTGGAGATGGGCAAGGGATGGTATGAGGGCAGAGTAATGAAGAGAATGTAAAGGGGATATGTCATATTTATATTGAACCTCCGTGAAGTTCATGAAGGACCCATTGCACATCAGGTGCTCAAATATAAAAATGCCTTTATTGATCCATTCTTTCCAGAACAGGGCTCGATTATTAATCTTCAAGTATTTATTATACCAAATAGGAGTAAGTAGAAAAGTATCGGAATGGGGAGGGTGAGCTCTAAGGAGGGAATTCACAACTGAAGTAGAGTGTGTGAGGATAGGTGATATAAAACGTCAGGGAGGTTGAGATAAACGAGTGGCTACAGGAAAGGAGAATGGGGCGTATTGATATTGTTCCAGTGAACTCCAAGCCGTGAGAGGTGTGTGTGAAGAATCAGAAAGAAAAGTCCAGACCTGTTTAAGGGTGAATGCAGAATGATAACTTCTAATATTAGGAAAATTAACCCCTCCTAAATCTTTAGGTTGCTGAAGTCGAGTAAGGGAGATCCTAGGTTTACAATTATTCCAGAGGAATTTGGTCAGAGAAAGGTTAATAAGGTTAAAAAAGGAGAGTGGGAGAGTGACCGGGAGCATGGAAAGGTCAAAATTAATAATCGGAAGCAACATCATTTTAATCGTAACAAGTCTGCCCCACCAAGACAAAAAAAGTGGAGACCAGCTATCAGTGAGGGCAGAGAGTTTTTTAAGTATATCAGCAAGGTTGATTTTAATAGTTTCTTTAATGTTGTTAGTGTAGAGAACACCTAAACATTTAATGCTCTTAGGGCTCAATTTGAAACCAGTATCAAGAAAGAAATGGGAGAAACAGTGTTTGTTCCGTGGCATAACCTCGGACTTGTCAAGATTAAGTTTATAACCAGAGACTAGAGAATATTCTTTTAAAAGAGAAAAGAAGGTCGGCAGGGAGGTAGTGTGATTGGACAGATATAATAAAATGTCGTCCGCGTAAGCAGTACACTTAATTTCTGTGTGTTTAAACTGGAAACCTGAGTAGTGTGAAGAGTGACGCAGCTTCTCAAAAAATGGTTCTAGGGCCAAAATAAATAAGAGGGGGGATAAGGGGCCTCCTTGTCTGGTACCTCTGTGAAGTGGAAAGTATTTGGACTGGCAACCGTTGACCCAAATGGAAGTGGAAGGTGAAGAGTAAAGCAATTGGATGTATCTGAGAACGGTAGGGCTAAAACCGTGCCATTTCAATGCACCAAAAATAAATTCCCAGTTGACCCTATCGAAAGCTTTTTCAGCATCCAACGCGACCGCAGCAATCGGTGAGGTCGCCTTGGAAGCTAAATGGATAATTTTAAGCAGAGTGCGAGAATTATCTGTAATGGACCGTCCTTTAACAAATCCTGATTGGTATATGTTGACTAAATCTGGAATGACCAAATTAATATGAAGGGCTAATAACTTGGCAAAAATCTTACAATCAGTATTAATTAGAGAAATGGGTCGGTAATTTTTACATAAGGAATGGTCTTTATCCTTTTTAGGGATTAAACATAGCATAGCTTGAGTGAAAGAACCTTGAGAGGAGCCAGAAGCTAAGAAATGATTTATGATGGACAACAATTGAGGTACCAGGAATAGTTTAAACTGAAGAAAAAAACGTACAGTAAAGCCGTTTGGACCGGGAGTTTTATCTTTAGGAAGGTGGATAATGGCGTTAATAATATCTTGTTCTGATATGGGATAGTCTAGGGATGTGAGATCCGTGTGGTTATCAGAGGATTTAGGAATGGATTGAAAAAAGGAGTCAATTTGATCAGCAGAAGGGGTTGATTCAGGGGTATAAAGGGAAGAGTAATAATCAGTGAAACATTCAAGAATTTTAGTGTCCATAATGTGTCTAGTTCCTTTACTATTAGTGATAGCGGCGATCTTGGATTTTTGTTTTTTAATTTTAAGGTAAATGGCTAGGGATTTGCCGGCTTTATTTCGGCCACCGTACATTTTTGCGTTGAATTTAAGCAGATTGTTACATGCGGAATCCCAGGACTGTTTGTTATATTGCATTTTGGTTTTAATAAGAGTGGACAGAGTAGTGGCAGAATTCGTAGTAAAATATTCATGTTCTAGGGTCTCAATTTGTTTGAGGAGTAAAGTGGTGGCCGTAAGCGCCTTCTTCTTTTTCCGGGAGACATAATCTATGATAAACTCTCTAGCGGTGGCTTTAAAAGCGTCCCAGATAAGTTGGAATTGTGACACGGAGGATAGATTATTCTCGAAAAAGTCCTGCATGAACTGTGAGAATTGTTGAACAAAGAGAGTGTCCAACAGAAGAGCATTATTAAAACGCCATCTGCCTGAGGTAGGTATGTGTGTGGGGTAATCCATATCCATTATAATAGGGGCATGATCAGAGATGAGGATAGAACCAATCTCAATGTGCATCATACATTGAAGAGATGATTGGGTAAGGAAAAGATAATCAATTCGGGAGTGAGATTTGTGAACAGGGGAGAAGAAAGAAAATTCCAAAACATCCGGGTGGGCAGTTCTCCATGCGTCCAACAACCCTCTAGAAGCAATTGCTCTGTGAAAAGACTTTTGCATTTTATTGGGGATAAATTTAGATTGGGATTTACGATCTAAAAAGGGGTCCTTCAATGGATTGCAGTCACCACCCAAAATCAAATCCTTAGAGTCATGAGAAGAAAGAAGAGTAGAGAAATCATTCCAAAAAGTTAAATCAATACCATTGGGACCATACACATTACAAAAAGAAAGTGAAGTAATATTAACATTAACATTCAAAAAGAGCCATCTACCATTGTTGTCCTTGACCTCATGTTGCAAGCAAACCGATAATGATTTGTGAAACAGGATTATTACACCATTTTTGTTATTAACTGCTGGGGAAGAAAATACTTCACCCACCCATTGTTTACGTAAAGAAGACAAGTCCTGTTCTTTAAGATGCGTTTCTTGCAGTAACGTTACATGGCATTTCAATTTAGCAAGATGAGACAAGACACACTGTTTGTTAATTGGATTGCGAATACCTTTGACATTCCAAGAGATTATGCGTAAACCAGTCATTGAAAAAGCTTATTCCAAGGTAAGTAAAACAGAATAAAAAAAATTAAGAGGAAGATAAAAATATAAATGCAAAAGGCAGGATAGTGGTAAGAAGTGCAAGCCTCGAGTGGGAAAAGATGTAAAAAGGAGAAGAAGATAAGCAGACCAAAAATGAATAAAAAATGGGAGCTGAGAGGGAAGTAAGAGAGAGAAAGAGCTAGACTGAAGGAACCAGATAAATATATCAGAGAGAGAGTAGTAAAAAACCACAGCAATGGAAGAGACGAAATGGCAGAAAAAAGCTGCAACTGAGTATAGAAAGAAGGATAGAGGAGGAAGAGAAGGAGGAGAGGAAAAGAGAAAGAATGTGTAAGGAGAACACAATCTCCTCAGAGGGATATTCAAAGAGAAGATGACAAGAAGCCGAAAGACTTCAGTCACAATGACCATAAAAAGGAAGAACAGTAAAATAGGTGGGGGGGCGAGGAGTACAGAAGCAGCCCCAAGAGGGACACTGAGAAGAATAAATATAATAACCACAGAAGTATTCCAGAAAACTGTAACCATAAACGGAAATGTACAAAAGAGAAGGGAACTTACCGAACAATGAAGGGGATAACACAAGGAATGGAGTCTACAGAACAAAATAAATGGACAGTGCGGACACGCAACAGCACCACCCAAGAAGACACGAGGGGGGAAGCCTGTGGAGCAAAAATAGAAGGTATAAGAAAACAATACAAGTTTTACTCAATTCCACAGCCTCTGCCCCGTGAGTATGAATACATTTTCCAAGGACAGCCAGGTCAACAGAGGAATAAGATTCAGTCTGTGTAAATAACATTAAAGTAACATGAATGAAACAGGCAATAATGAGCATTCAGTGAAGCATACAAAACAGAACAAAAGAACAGTACGGGTACAAACGGCAACACCCAACAGAACACAAAGAGGGAGCCTGTGGAATAAAAGAGAAAAAACATAAAAGAGAACAGTCAAGTTTTGCTCAATTCCATGGCATCCTCCCTGTGAGTATGAATGAATTTCTTAAGATCAGCCGGATCCTCAAAGGTGTAAGTTCTGTCTTTGTAAGTAACTTTAAAGAAACATGGATGAATCAGGCCGTAGCTGGCATTCATGGAGCGCAGTGATGGTCTAAGGGCAAGAAAATCCTTGCGACGGTTAGCGGTGAGTTTAGAAACGTCCTGGCTGAAAAAGATTTTATGACCAGACCAGAGCATCTGTTTGTGTTGTTGTGCTGCGTTGAGAATCGCCATAAGATCAGAATTTAAAAGGAAATAGGCAATAATTCCTTGTGATTTGCTAGAAGAGGCAGAATGCTGAGGGCCAATCCTGTGGGCCCTTTGAGTATTGAGGTCAGTGGATTTCGGCAGACCGACGATCTGAGGGACATGAATCTTCAAGAAGGAGATCATGTCTGAACCTTCGGAGCCCTCCGGAATACCATAAACACGAAGGTTGTTGCACCTATTTCGGTTTTCTAAATCCTCAGTGGTTTTCTTCAGCTGTTCCACCTCACGAGAAACAGTGTCCACCTTAGCAGCAACATCTTGTGAATCACTAATCCTTTGCTCGACGTCCGAGAGGCTCGAGTCTAAACCAGACCATTTCTCCTCAATTCTTTGAACTGTCGCGGTGGTTTCTGTCAAAAAAGGTCGAATATTACGAAGTTCGTCCATAATGTCCTCCAAAGTCAGCGGGAGAGGTGATTTCTTGGCACGTTTATTTGTATTACCAGCAGAGTCTTTTCGACCAGACATATTACACCCAGATGCTCCTAAGGACTTGGTAGAGTGAGAGGAATCCATGTTGAGAAGTGAATGGCAACAGGATCCAAAAAGAAGAAAGTAGACAATTCTCACAAGTGTTAAAGTCTGTAGCGTCAAAACACAATGACTAAAACTGCGCTGAATAGTCAAATGAGGGCCTGGTCAAAATTAGCCACAGAAGTAAGCAGAAGAGCGTAAGGCAAGCAAGGAGGAGAAGAATTCAGGTGGGTCGGAAATATGTGTTATAGGTTTCCGCCATCATGACATGCCTGCCCTCATGCAATATGCAGCGTGACCTAGCAGTCCATTATGCAAAGGGGGGCTGATCCATATTGGTGGATAGTTGCAAAAGAAAACAGTTTAGTAGTGAGCTGTGTTCTGCAAGCCCAAAATATGCGCATTTAGGCAATGCTGTGAGGAAAATATGTCGACAGCCAGCGCACAAAATGGCGGCCGCAGTATGCGGGGCTACTGAGGCGAAGCAGGCATGAAGAAAAAAAGTGGTGAAATGGACCATTTCCAGGTCCAAAAACTTGCCTCAATATGCCTCGCCACTTCCCATGCAAGGAAACATGCTTTTGGTGCGGTTCCGCGATCGGGAAAAGAACCCTTTAATGACGACCGGAGCTCGATGCCACGGAGCTTCTCAAGGGGTGGCCATCTTGCGTCGCCGCCGCAGCGCGCCTCTCGTATTTTTGTTTTTTAAACATTAGTTTTGTTCGTGGTATTTCAACACCTAACTATAACTTCACATTAACATGAGGTTTTCTAACAAAGAATAAGGGGGCATATTAGCAAGACCGGCGATAAAATTATCGCCGTTTAGCGACAGGAAACTGCCGCTAAAACGGCGATAATGGGCTTGCTAATATACGTTATAGAATTCCAATAGAAGCCCAGGTTAGATGTGCAGGACATCTAACCTGGGCTTCTATTGGAATTCTATAACGCATATTAGCAAGCCCATTGTCGCCGTTTTAGCGGCAGTTTCCTGCCGCTAAAACGGCGATAATTTTATCGCCGGTCTTGCTAATATGCCCCAAGATCTTTCTACCATACCTATCTATAAAGTCACTTTAACTTTTAGTTTTTTCCAATGAATTCCTGGTGTTCTTTTCATGATATTCAATTAACTTTCCAGGTGCGCACAGCTTTTAGCCAAGCCCTGTGCCAACCCCCCCTGAAGGCGGCAATCCTCCCAATGACTCCCACAACAAATACATATTTTAATTTTTTTTCATTTGTTTTGTGAAACTGTCAGCATTTTTCACCAGTAGAAGGACTGATGAGACGGATCAGCCACATGAGTCACTAATGACGGGGCCCTTGGAATTGAATTACAAGAGTACCTGCATAGGATAATCCACACAAGAGAATACACATAAGACAAGATTGAAGTACAAACCGTGAAGGTTTATTTAATAATTCAATTGATTACAGAAGGCAAAAGGCAAATTATTATTCAATTTGTTTCAAAATACTCAAAATGCAAATAAATCAGTAAAAGCGTAGACAATGGAAGTTTAGCCCTATCTCAGTTAATATAGAAATATATAAAATGCCACATCAATGGCTATTCTATACTGAGCCAATCCAAAACTACATTTTAAGCAGTTTTGTCCCTAATTGTAAAAGCATTTCAGCACAAACAGACTTACGCTCAAGTCAAAAAGAAAGGGGGACATTTCGTTTTAGATTTCCAGTTAAATTATAAGGCCTACACAGCCCATAACATTTATTCCTAAAACCTTTAACCTAAAAGGCCATTAAGTGGCTAGGTCTATACCTTTTGATTCAAGGCAATAAAATGAAAATGACCATGAGGTTAAAGGCTCTTCATGCCATGGTTTAATCCAATAGATCCATGTAGCAACGTACGCTGTGCTGTTAGCTCGTCCACTTATTACCTCAATTAGTTTAGCTTATTTTAAATGTATTGCTCATCAACTTATTACTATTGCAATAATTTTATAATTATTCAACAGATAAAAATAATACCGTAGGCAAGTGATTCAGCCCTACAGTAACAGAATCTAAAAGAAAAATTAATCACGAGCTCAGCGCAATCATTATGAACAGTGGCGCAAATTCCTAAAGCTAAATTAAACTATTTAAATTGCCAATTGTTTTGCACAAAGGAGCGAGTTCATTTAATACAGAAACTGTCTCATCCTAGAATTTTTCAAAGCAGCTCACTAATTGTGGATTTTGAAACTCTTAACAGCATAAAATAGTTTCGCTACATTGCATTTTTTTAAACACAAACAATTTGAGTGGGTTTCAACATACGCCTGCATAGAATGTCTAGTGCTAGGTATATGCAAACTAAGGGGCATATTTATGAGAGACTTACATCATGTCTGCACCACACAAAGTGGTACATGTGTGACACAAGGTTTTGAGTCAGATTTATGAAGCCACGCAAAGCCACATTGCATGGCTTTAAGTGCCTCATAAATCTTGAGTGAGGCAACGCAGTGCAAATCACTGTGTCGCCTTACTCTACGCAAGGGAAGCATTCCATGGGTATTGTGGTGGGTGTTCCCATGCAACACCCATGGATTCTGACGCTTCCTCAGATTTACAAGAACATGTAAAACTGGGGATGCGTCAAAAACGAATCCCTCCAGAGGTGAGGCATATCGAGGAGAAATATCTTTATTTCTCCTTGTTTATTCCTCTTTCTATATGTGCTGTATTCTGTAGCACACATAGAAAGAGGAAAACGCCTCTCAGGATTGTTTTTGTGCAGGAAGGTGCCCCTTTCTGCGCAAAACAATCTTGCTAACAACACAGGCACCCTTGCAGGGGGAAAGAACAGGAATGAACGATATTGAATAAATACGGTGCATTCCTGCCCTTTCACTTTGATGTACGGCAGTGCAGCAAGGTGAGTTGCTGCACTGCCCTATGCCAAAACCCTATAAATTAGGCTCTAAGTGGTCTAGCATTTCCAAATGAAAATAACACAACTTCCAATTTTTTAAACCAGTAGAGCTGTCCTAATCCTCCCTTGTAGAAAGCAAATTGAATCAAGATCTAATATTCTTGATTTTAAAATGCAAATGTGGTAGTAAGGTTAGATAATATTGGTTCAGATTCATTGAATAAGTGTTCAAAGCCATCCAAGTGTGCTTCTTTCTTTTAACAGTTCAAACACCTCCCACAAAATATCCTCCTAGTTTGTATTTTTTAATACCATAAATTATATTAGTTATTTTGAGACTTAGGGGCCGATTCCGATTCCGGCCGGAAATCTCTCCGACCGAGCCGGACCCGGAGAGAATTCCAACCGAATTGGACCCTAGCAGTCCGACCGGACGAGTACGATGCATTCGCATGCTATCGGACTCGATTCGGTCGGACTCCCATTGAAGTCAATGGGAGCCGGTCGTACAACGCGTACGTGGGCTCCCATTGACTCAATGGGTGCGAGGCGAGCAAGGGCGCCCCCTACAGCGGGTACGCGACAATGCGCATTGCGGCGAACATGCACAGGTAGGGGGGACCCATGGGTCCCCCCTGTGTGCGACTCGCGCGCCTACGCGTACAGGGGGGTCCCCAAAGTCCGGCTCCGACAGCTTTTTTGAGCCGGACGGCGCGAGTCGGTCGGACTGCTTGCGGCGCGCATCGTACTTACCCGGCCAGGAAACGTCTCCATAGCGCGGTGCGAGTCGTGTCCATGCGAGTCGGTCGGAGCATGTTGAAGCCGCGTACGAGTCGGTCGGCGATTTCGCGGGTGCTTGCATCGTACTCGCTCGGCCGGACCCGCGTACGATTCGGTCGGGAAACAGGGCTCCGAATCGGATCCGGTAATTCCGAATACGATTCGGAGCACTACCGGCCGAGATCGGAATCGGCCCCATAGTGTATATTTTTTAATGTTTTTAAACTTCATTGAGGATACTGCTAAATTTCATCCATCTGCCATCTCAAGGTTTTGCAAAGAGTTTTGTAAGTTTGATTTCCAATGTGTCATATAATTTGAGTCTGTAAAAAGAGCTATTAGGAGTTATTCAAATCTTGAAACAATAATTGATAAAATTTTATTCCAAGGCTTGCTCCTGTGTAAATAATACAAAAGCAAGGCGTACTTGGGCCTGTTCTCTGGCATTTAATATAGCAAAAGTAACTGACAGCAGCTACATTGAGCAACATCAGCCCATCTTGTCAGTTTATATATAAACATATCAAGTCATGTATTAAAGTGGGTATCAGCTTGGGACTCACTACTTGGAGAATTAGATAAAGTGAGAGACAGGATAGATTTTTGATCAGATTTAAACAGCCATACTTAATGATAAGGCCTTTAACTTCACAGAATCTAGATAATGGAAATGCTCACCCTTTCTCTAAACAGACTCCCTATGCATTTATATGGTTTTACCTAATCCACTGGTAAGTTGTTTATATAATAACTTTGAATTGTTTTTGCTTCTGCCCAAAAAGTAATTTTTTTTTAATCAATAGTGATTGTAAGTTTATGAGTCTCGCCCTACTGGATCAAAGCTAAAACTACCATTTGTAGGCCAAACTCACATTTTGTCCAACAGGGTTGTATCGTCCACATATTGACGCATGGTTAGGAGTTACTGCTGAAGGATTTATATTAATTTTCTCTAAAGCTGTTGATAAATCAACTATATATAGGATATATATATATAGAAAGGTAGTATTGTAATATAACACAGTTATGTGTCCAAGTATTTTATGTGGATTACCACATTTGACCCGTTTTCTCCTTATTATATTGACGTTGCTGAAACCAATTAAAGTGGCATATAGCAATGAACCTCTTCGTGTCACATTAAGATTGATTATTATTGACACAGTGGTCAAGTTGTCTTCAAAGCTGCAATGGGCTTAAAATTATCTTTGGAAACATGGAAGTAAACTAAAGTCTTTCACTAAAGTTTCAACATGTAATACCGCCTTGACAAAACATTTTTCTTTAACGTCCAATGGTGATATTAATCAGTCATTTAAGAGATGAGTGTGAAACTTTCTTGTGAACTGGAAATAAAATAGAGCCCCTCCAAGTATCTGGTATGTGACAAGATAAAAGGCAGTAGTTATAAAGACTGGTAAGACGTGTGTCCCATACATATAAGTTCTCATACAAAATTGATACTTGATGCCATTTGGGCCTGGGACACCATGGCATCTGAACCTCAAGATTATGGGAAAGGTTAGTCCATTCCATTACCAAGAGCATTTGGCAGTGAAAGCTATAGACATGATTGTGGCTACACTGGATCACTGTAATTTTCTTAGTATTGTATACATGAAATTCTGATTAGTTCAGTTACAGATAATTGAACAAAAGCGATGACAGGCTATTTAACAAAGCCCCCAAAAGGATACCCATATGACTGTCCTTTGCCATTGCAACAACATACAATTGATTCCTGAAAGAAATTGGGTAACTGGTTGAGCGTGAGTTAAACCCTACTCAAGCAGCAACCACAATCCTTGTCCGTGTGAAGTTACGAGCAAACCCCAAATTAACCTGTCCTCAACCCTCTGGTAGCTTGGCACAAGAGCAGTCAGGCGTAACTTAGAGGCAATATGTACAGTATTTACACATGATAAATCCCCAAAAACCCCAAATCCAATCCAAAAAAAATGGAGATAGGCAATTTTAAAGATTTAAATGAAAATAGTGCTAAAAAGCACAAAGTGTAATCTGTGAATATCTGGCTGCGCCCGGCTGGGACAAAGTAACAAGTTTAGGCTGACTGCGATTGAGCGTGGGCTGGCTACAGGGACCCATTGAGGTCTGCTGAACATAAGTATCTTACATCCTGGTTTCGGGGTGATGCAGAGTCCCTTGTCGAGGATGTGTTGTGAAGTGGTGATTCCTAGGGGCAGCAAAGCTGCAATGGGAGGTTCTGCATTGTCGTTCAGGATGCTGCAAAAGAGGGGCTTGTGATGTGAAGTCTTGCGTTAAGATGCATCACCCTCTTCTTGGTAGGCTGAGGGCAGGAATGAGAAGTCCTACGCAGGGGACGGTTCATGCATCGTTCGCAATGTTGAGTTTGCATAGGTAATGTGTTGCTCAGCGGTTCCAATGTGTCAGTTCTGCTGTGACCACAGTTAGGCTGGCAGAGTGCCTTCAGGCCCACTTGTGAGGGTCCTGGACTAGGGTGGCCCCACTTAGAAGGACAGGACTAACAGCTGGCAGAGTCCAGGTGCGGGGATCAAGATGGAGGAAGTCTGTTATATATCTGGGGATTCTGATCAGGAGGCCAGCCAAATAGCCCTTAGAGTCACTCCTGGGTTCAAGATGAAGGTCCAGTCCTTCTCACTACAGCAGCAGGGAAGCAGGGCAGAAGGTTAGCACAGCAGGGGAGCAGTCCTTCAGGTAAACATTTCAGCAGAGTGGCAGTCCTCTCAGCAGCACAGTAGCTCTTCTTCCTGGCAGAGTTATGTTATGTTATAAGCACTTATTGAGCACATTGCTACCCATAGGCATCCCTGCGCTGATAATACTGCACATAATACTTATCAGTTTTGAAAAAGTCAGGTCTTGAGCCTCTTCCTGAAGGGAAGCAGCCAGTTTTCAAAGTGGAGAGAAGAGGGGAGGGCATTCCACAGTGAAGCCACTCTATACGAGAAGGATCGCCCTCCCATTCTCTCCCTCCTAATGTGAGGGATGATCGCTAGATGGGCAGTGGAGGAACACAGTGCTCTACAAGAGAGATAAAAAAGAAAGCCAGGCCTGAGAGATCGCAGGGCCATCCCCCCAGAAGGAGGTGTGGGAAATGCAGAGAGACTTGATCCTGATTTTATTGTCCACCGGCAGCCAATGAAGGGAGTTCAAGGTCTTCCACAGGTCCAGAAGTGTGTGAGGGCCCTATTTTTATACATGGTGCTTTCTTTGATGTTGGGGAAGTTTCTAGAGGCTTCTCTTTGAAGAGCTTGGAATTTCCCGACTTTCCTGCCCTGTCTCCAAGCTTACTGCAGAGACAATGCAGTGGTGACAAGTCTGCCTATTCCGTTGCAAGTGGGGCTGTGCCCAGCACCACCCCCAACCTGCCAGCAGGTGGCCTATTCAAGCACACCTAATCCCTCACATTGTATGACTGTCTGGTAGGAATTCACAAAGACCTGACTGCCAACTACATCCAGTCATGTGGCCCAGGAGAGGCTGCAGGCACCACAAAACAGAAAAATGCCAACTTTCTAAAAGTGGCATTTTCAAAATTATAATTTTAAATCTGGCTTTATCATCAAAGAGGACTTTTAATTACAATTTAAGAGATAACAAACATAAAAAAGCCTATCTTTCCCCATTCAAAAGCTAGCATTTATTAAATGTAGTAAGGCAACTCAATCTTATCCTATAGGACAGGTAGTCTTCACAGTAGTGAAAAATGAATTTAGGATTGTTTTCACTAACATGACATTTAAAACTTAAAAATGCATGCCCAACCTTTTAATTACTATGCACCCTGCCCCTTGTGATAGGTAGGGCCTACCTTAGGGGTCACCTATATGCAATAAAAGGGGGGTTTATGGCTTGGCAAGGGGGGTGAGAGTGCCAAGTCGAATTGTCAGTTTAAAACTGCATGCAGGCTGCAATGGCTGACCAGAGCCATGTTGTAAGGGGCTACTTAAGTGGGTGTTACAAAAAGTACTGCAGGCCCACTAGTAGCACTTCATTTATAGACCCTGGGTACATGGTATACTACTGTACAAGGGGCTTATAAGTAAATAAAATATGCCAATTAAATATTTCAATCTGGTATAAGCCAATCTTACCATGTTTAAAGGAGAGAGCACAGCACTTAAGCTCTGGTTAGCAGTGGCAAAGTGCACAGAGTCCTAAGGCCAACAAAAAATAATTCACAAAAAAGTAGAGGGTAAAGGTAAAGTGTTTGTGGGTGGCCTTGCAGAGAGAGCCAGGTCCAACAATTCCATATAGCATTAAATCATTAAAGCTACTCAATCTTCGGAGTTCAATTGCTTCTAATATCCAAGCTAAAGGGTTTTTAGCTGTTCTTAAAGTGAACATCAGAGAAGGCACACAGCCAATGGAGCAAACAATTTATCGTAACTGCTAACTAAAACAGCAAACTGAGTACCTTTCAAAGGGAAATAAAAATGTGTTGTTCCAAAACATCCCTGCAATGTATGTTTTCTATGTTCACCTTCTTCTTAGAACTAGGAGAGTGTCAAGTAGGGCATTTAACATTTTATAAATGTGAGAAAGTTACTCTTTTATGTTATTACCACCATTGTTTGTGACTGATGCTGCTGAAGCTTCCATGCTCTTGACACCAAAGCTTGCCTACATTTACTTCGTCTATACTGGTTGCCAATCCAAGTCTATCTAGATTATCCTCCAGTTTAACTCTGTTAGGTGTTTCCTATGATAACCAACAACAGCACAATTATTCCCTGCATTCTCTTGCACAAGTAATTAGATATTTTGGCATATTCTACACTTATATAGGCATGGTTTGTCCAGTATACCACCAACATGACTGCAACATTTCTGCATTCCGGTTTTACGTATATTATTACACTATAAATGAAATTGAGTTATTTAATATATTCTGGGAAGGAAAAGACATATTATAAATCCATATCTTAATTTTTCACTCCATTGTATAAAAAGATATACATATTCCATTATAACCTTTGAAGTATGTCATCTGGAAAAAGTTGTAAATCTGTGAAATGTTTTTGGGTCCCCAATTTTAACATGTTATTGACAATGTAATTACACGCCAATGACTTCTTAATTCTCAAAATTAAAATAAATTGAAACTGTAATTAAAGTGCCAAAGGTCAGTGGAGAGGGAACTGCAATGTTATTTCAAATATTTAACAGATATTTACAGACAATAACAAAAAATGCCTTTTTTTAAGAATTCAAAACTAAGGAAAACCTTGATTCCACCATTGCTACGCAAAGGACCAGAACAGAGTGGTGTAATTGGTGTCGTGTGAGAAAGAGTAGGTAGACTTAAAAGTAATTGGTTCAAGCAAGTAGAGAGACTCGGTTCACAGGAGATATTGAAACCTGAATTTTACTTTGCAGAATTCTGGAAAAATGCATAATTCACCTGCAGACCTGCCAGGCCTACAGAGTCTCTGTATGCAGGTGAAGAATAGGCATTAAAGTGTTCCCACCAATGTATTAAACTAATATTTTACGTTTATATCAATTGCACATATTTGCTTTCAACTTTAATGGCTTGCACTCAACATGTGGTGCAGTGGGCAATTTACAGGTTAGCGAAGCCTAATGAGGAGGTTTATGTCTATATTTTGCCGGCAGTAATAAAGCAGACATGTATCATACATGTGCCCGTTGGATAAATTAAAAAGTTATACGTAACCTCAACTTCCACCTAAGGTAACTTTTCACATGGTAATGTCCAGTGTCAATTTATTCATTCAGTTCTAGAATCTAAATGGCTCTGTAATCTGTAAACCAGATTACTGTTGAAAAAAGCCCCCATTCTGAGTTGTTCATTATTTGATTCAGAAATACTGTGAACGGTAAATGGCAATAGTTTGTGATGCAGTTTTTACGAGGTGTGAAAATACCTCTCCATTCAGCCATCGAGGCATGAGGAGTGTTGTCAAACTGTCTGATTCTTCCCACACAGCGCTGTAAAACTCAGAATATTTTAGCTTTTCCCAGCTCCATTTCCATCAGGCTTTACCTATTGACACTTGGTGGAGGAACAAGTGCAGAATCTTCGCACCGCTTGTAACCGCAGTTGGGATGCAAAGCAAACAAGAGTTTGCACCCGAGTTGGCTCTCTCTATGAAGGCCATAGATGCAAGTATTCTCGGGCAGATTTACAAAAACTGACGTATCTCTGCATATCAACAGAGATGCGTCAGTTAATCTGTGTCACGTAAAAAAACCCTTGCGCCACCATGGATGCGTCGCATTTACAATGCGGCGCACCGTGGTGCAAGGTTTGACAGATGCGTGACGCATCTGTCAGCGTAAAGGTAATGCAGCGCTGGAGTCGTGACGCAGCGGAGTTGTAAAAGTGACTCCGTGAAATCTTGTAGATTTCACTCTTGTAGATTTCACTGCGTCACTTTTACGAGGCTTTCCTGTGGAACGCTCACCCTGCATACATTATACCTGACGCAGGTGTAATGTGACGCAGGGCTTTACAACGTGACGCATCTCCCTAGATGCGTCACGTTGTAAATTTGTTGCAACGTGGCACATTGTTTACGACGCCGCTGCATCACAGAAGTGACGCAACAGCGGCGTAAATGTGTCGCAAGAGGCTTGTAAATCTGCCCCTACGTTTTCAGCGACGTTAGGGTGGGTTTGCAACCATACGTGTGTCATGAGAACGAAGGCGCATTCACTTTAATCTCTATTAGAGGATGTTCCTCTGTTTCCTTGGTTATTCTCTTTTTTGAGTCTTTCAGAGTATAGGACATCAATCATTCATCATGCGCTGAAGAGAGTTTTATATGTTTTTAGAAGGACAATAATAAATCTGTCATCAATATCTTATACAAAATTTATCATACTCCTCAATACTTCTCAATGTATGTACAGTAGAATGAACAACATATTGTAAGATATATATTTTTTTTAAACCATTTTTTTATTAGCATTTGATATAAAGGACATTTACACTTATACATATATAGCATATCTCCAATGTGTCTTCCTGGTGCGGGCAGCGATCGCATGGTAAATATCGGTTCACTGTTATATTTGTACATAGGTGGTACATGGTTAACGTATATAGTCTATGTTACACGCATAAATACCATACAACATGCATATTAACAGAAATAGTCACGCTCTTAAACCACCAGGTATATGTCCATGGGTGCTTAATCTGTGAACATAGCTATACTTTAGTCATGGTGCGTTAATTCATGGTTCTATGGCCTATTTTTTTTTTTATGTAAGCAAATCAATACAGGACTGTCTGCAGGTCCTGGCGGTTGGGGCACATTTCAGCCTTATTACATTTTTTTCCACTATTTTGTAAAACGTTACGACATTAAGACATTGAGAGAGACCCGTGCATGTGTAGTAGCCATCCCTCCCGGTCCCCTCCCACAGGTGTGGCCCCACTGATTCTGGGCTGGGGGGGGAAATGCTGTGAGGGTCTACATGGAAAAGTCAGCAGCCAATTCAACCAGCACATAAGCTGGCAAGGGATCCACAGTTGTCTCTGTTGTGCCCCACTGGGGATCTGCCTAGGTAAAATGCGAGTGGGGTATGTGGCTCTGTTTCAAGGCTTCCCACCCCCTTCCTGCCGATCATTTTAAACCATCTATTCAGCTATATATTCTAAGATATTTTAACAGAGATCACAGACATTTCGGAAAACTATGCTCATTTCCATCTGGACACCACACTGCGAAACGACTACTCTGACACAGTGTGCTATAAAAGTTTGTTATGTGTTTCACTTCATTTGGGGCACAAGCATGAACAATGGAAAAAATGGTTTTAGACCTCAAATATGCTATGGCTAGGCAGACAGGCGCTGATAATCTCATTTCAAGTTAAAAGATCAGAAGCCGAAGTTTGCACAGTTGACATGAAAAAATGGGGAAAAATTCCAAATGTTGTTCCTTTACTGATCAGTGAGTGAAAATGTCAGTTCAGAATAGTATGGACAACAGTACATATTTGTTCAGTGGTTGGTGTGATGCCTTTAATGCAAATCCAGATTATGTCACTTTACACTTGAGTGAAGATTCTGCCTTCTAGATAACGTGAACATTCTTCCAGTCACCCCATGGAACAACTTTTAAAGTGTCTTTGCTTGCTTTGGGAGGATGTTTTCCAAAATAGTTTTTTTAAAGATGTATTGCTTCCTTTAATGCCAACACAGTGATGGTGGTCTGTTGTTTCTTGCAACCCCATCCCTGTGTTTGTAGTCAATCACAGGAGTCACAAATAGCGCCCTGCCTAATTAATATTCATTAGGTAGGTCCCACCGTGACCCCCGTGACTAGGGAACGATTAGTACATAAGTTGCATTGCAAAATGAAAGTGGTTGGAAAAATAAACAATTTTAGCGACCATTTTTTTTTTTAGTTCATCTTGCTCTACGTTTCAAGAAACATGCTCAATTGTGAGGTTCACATGTCCAAATTTTAACCTTTTTCCTTTATTCAAGTTTGATAGGGAAGTGTTATGTTTTTCCGCGGTGCATTCTTTTTTTTTTTAATGAAGAACAAAAGGTTGCAAAAAAATACATTCAGACACCATTAAAACACTTCAAGCATCAAAGTAATGCAGCGTCTGACGTTAAATTCATGGGGGCATATTTACGAAATTAGTGGTGAAGGGCAGCTCAGCAAGTCACCTTGCTGTGCTGCCCTGCGTCACTGGGAAAGGGCAAGAATGCACTGTATTTATCCAATACGACGCATTCCTGTCCTATTTCACTGGCGCCATTTGGCAGCCTAGGGCCAATGCTAGCAGCCTTGCACCATGGTGAAAGGGTGCCTGTGTTGTAGGCAGGATTGTTTTTGTGCAGAAAGGTGCACCAAAACAATCCTGAGAGGCATTTTCCTCTTAGAATGCAGCACTCATAGAAAGAGGAAAAACATGGAGAAATAAACATATTTCTCCTCTTTATGCCTCTCGTCTGGAGGTGTATCTTTTGGTGCTTTGCCAGGTTTACAAGTTCTTGTAAATCTGGGAATGCGCCAAAAACCATGGGAGTTGCGTGGGAACACCCACTGCAACGCCAATGGAATGCACATCCCTTGCGCTTGAGTAGGCAATGCAGCAATTTATGCTGCACTGCTTTACGCCAGATTTGTGAAGCCATTCAAAGCCATGCAAAGTGGCTTTGAGTGGCTTCACAAATCTGACTTAGAGGCTTGATGCAAACGTGACTCAATCCTCTCATAAATATGCCCCATGGTCTGTGTTGTGCCTGCACAATACTCATGTTCTCTACTGCTTCATTTTCATCTGTTAGAAAAATTGAGACGTTCATGAGCATATCTCAAATTACTACTGTTCAATTTATACCTGTTTTACAGACAAAAAGCAGGCTCAGGAAAATGTGATTTGAGAAGACTATGTGAGCAATTGCACAGAACAATATTTATCATGCCAAGCACGAAATAAACTACCATTGAGTATATTAGCATCTTAAGTAATGCTAGAGAACTACACAATTAAATACAGGCATGATTTAAGTGATGGAATACTGTCATTTGCTAATTTTGACCAACCAAATTCTAGAAACCTATGTTAATGTTTTTTTTCCCCCAGAAAGTGCATTAATGCAGTGAATAGCAAAAACAGAGAAAACTAGACTGCATTGTAGCAATTTGAATTTCAGCTTTCAGCTTTTTTTTCTACTGGAAACAGGTGCTGTATATGTTGTTGCGGGCCCACTGCTGCACATGCTCAACATAATCAAGCACTGGCAAAGCCAGTAAAAATAGTGCCATGGTTTCAGAACTATTGGTTATGCTAACGTTTGGTTCCATTGACAAAAAGAAACAAATAATCCAAAGTATTTAAGAGTAGGCTACAATGCACGTGCATAAATGAACGGCTATCTTTGAATGTTTTTTTGCTAAAAAATTCCTAGATGGTTGCTGATGCGTGAAATGCACACACAAAAGTCATATTTCACCAGCAGCTCTGTAGAGTTTTGTAAATCTAAATTTACTATTCCATGATGTCTGACAAACATTTTAGAACAGTACATGAAGAAAAAAGTATACCCTTATACTGTGTACTGGAAAAGAAGCCTGGTTGCAGTGTGCAGCTATCAGATAGTACCAAAAACTGTTTAAACACATTTAAAAAGTGTATTTGGGAAGCAGAGATGTGGGAAGCAGTGGGCGAGAGGGAAAATGGGTGGCACAGCTGCAGTGTGCAGCTGCTGGGTCCTCACATATTTAATAATAACAAATATATATTTATATGAAAAAATAAAACGATTACTTGGTGTGGATGAGCAGGATAGCAACAGGCGAGGGGGGCAGGGGTTTGTGGTTCGAGGAGAGAACGAGAGAAACGCCATGTTCTCCGATAGAATCCTAAAACATAAAATAACAAGCATTTGCAATGCTATAGGTCTCGCATTTGTAAGAGTTTAAGCTATTCGCATTGTAAATGACAATGCCTTTTATTTATATGTTTTGATAATTAATACATAAATAAAAGGCAATGTCATGTACAATGCCAATAGCTCAAACTCTTGTAAATGCGAGACCTATGCAAAGAAGCGGTCGCCATTGTCCAGGGCTGCTTAGAATGTGAAAGCGCGCATGGCACGCTGAATGTTGCAGGAAAGCATGTCGTGCCTGCAGTAGAAGAAACTACTTTAAGAAAAAAGAGCTTACAGACTTAAAAAAGTCTCACCGTGTAACAACAGAAGTAAAAGGGCCAGTCCTGATGGGAGGTTACAAATGAAGACAAGGTGGTAGTAAGGAGGGACTAACAAGCCTATTAACGAATCAGAAGTCAGTATTTAGAAAGGACGGTAACACAAGCCAATGACAAATATGGGCAGAGAGTGGGTGGGGCTTCTATGAAATACTCCAATACAGCATGGCTCGCAGGGCAGCGCATGCACTGCCCAGGCTCGACCCAAAAACTTTGTTCCCTTGGGTCAACAATGTAAGAACAAAATGTATCCAATTAAAAGGACGGTAAAGAAGGTTTGTTCCGGTACGAAAACAAGAAGAAAGGAGACATGAAAGTCATCCAAACATGAGCAACGTGCTGTATGTGCTGTCTTGTTAACAATAGGTCTTCAACAATTGACATCGAAAGCTGTCTGTTGTTGAAGACGGTGATTTAAAAAATATTGTTGAGTGAAAGCGAGAGAGAGACATTGGAAAAAATAACCCTGTGGTCATGAGGGATAGACAGCCCATCCAAGCAGTGGCAAAATAGTAACATGAGATCCAATAGCTGAAAGGAGCTGACATAAGCTCACTCTCTCTTTATACTTCTTATTGTACTTTTTAAAAAAGATTCAAGGCATGATATCCCCTAGCCAATCAAAGCTGCCTATAGTGAGAGACTCGTCTTACAATGGAGTACCAGGTGAACAGTGTTTCGAAAAGCAGTAACTACTATTTGATTCTAGCAAAGAAACTGCAAAAAATGCTTTCTGAAGAACACAGAGCAACCATAAACAGGTCGATAACAGGATTTAGGCTAGATTATTGTAATGTTTTGTTTATAGATAATCCAAAGAAATTGCCAACAGATTGCAAAAGGTTCAAAATTCTATTGATACGAAACTGGTTAGAATAAAGGGAAGGCAACACATCACTTTCTGTTTTAGGCAACCTCTGTTGGTTTCCAGTTACCTCCAAATATAGTTCTAAATTGCGACCTTAGTACATTGAACCATATGGTCCTAACTATTCATAAAAAAATCTTCTTTGCTTCATTCCAAATAAGACATTGAGATCAACACAACAGGACTCTAAAACACAAGTCTATTTTTTTTTTAAATGTCGCCAAGGGAGGCTGAATTGCAACTAGAAATGAAGCCACGATTTGGAAATTCTACCCCTGGTAGTAAGGAATGCAGAATTTCTGTTAACTTGACAAAAACGATTTGAACCCTATTTATTTCTTAAAGGAGATTTGCACCCAACGCTGTGTTTGTGGCTCTTCACCATTTTCCACACGAAGGCTTATATCAATTGGTTTCAGCTCTATGCAAGTGATAAATATAACAGAGAAATGGAAAATTCCTACTGTCTATTTGACACAATAGGCACAGAAAACCCCAAACTGGAATGTTCTATATTTGACTTTGGGTAAATAACATCTTAGAACAGTGCTACTGACCATGCAAACCAGGGTAATTGATATTTCACATACACTCCACTGTATTTGAAATGTAACACTAGAAATCACGGACATTAGAACGGGATGTATGACATTCATGGCTTTACCACACATGCCTTACCACACGGATACCTTTACTACACATACCTTTACCACAAATGGTAAGTAAGGTTTCTCTTACCACCCATTACCACTTCTCACCCTGAAAACCCTAAAGCCTAAAATTACCCATACCACCCTATACCATTAGCCATACCTAAAACCTAAAATGACCTTTACCACTGCCACTGCCCACCCTTAAGTCCTAAAATGAACCTTACCACCCTTTACCTCTACTCACCCCTAAACCCTAAAATTACCAGTATCCACTCTAAAATTGCCAGTACCCACCGTTAAACCCTATGTTGCTTGAACATGAAATGCCTTGAAAAAATACAGATACAAGAGGCATTTGGCAAAACAGGAGCAATTCATTTAATTAAACAACGTGGCTAGGAGATCAGCCACAGGCATGGGGTCTGAGGACTGTCTCACAAGGGATTTTTACAGTTCATTGAATGCAATAAGGTAGTTCAGGCAATCCTTTTTTGTTAAGGAATGTGGACAACTGTCTTTGGAGTCATAAATTAATGTATTGGACGAGGAATCCAGGTCGGCTTTGACCTTGTGTGGACACAATGGGGGCCAGTGGGCAATGTGTCCAGATGTACGGCATGGGATACGTGTGATCATTGCATGTACTGTGTGTGCTGTGTCCTGATTGGCTATGTGTTCCTAACTTCATGTAGCACCTGACTTTATGGTGTTTTGGGAATGCATGCACTCCTCCAGCCATGTGTGCTTCATTGGGGCCAATCTCCCTGGACCACTGTGGTGTCGCTGCGCCTATCTGTGGGATTGATCTGTGATTTCCTGTTTGCACCTTTGTGTGCCGGCTACATTACACCCAACCTGTGACCTGTTAATCAGTGACCTTGGGGCTGTGTCTCAGAGCCTTCCTGACTATGTATTTCTGAGTTGGGGCTGATGTGGAGCTCACAACGGGCGAATTCATCAATAAAGATGCGATTTTATTTTCATACATGAATGTATCATTATTTATACTGACATTTACTTTTTCAATATTAAAAGCTAAATTTAGCCTTAGCATGAGTGTGTGTGTGTGTGTGTGTATGTGTGTGTGTATATGTATATATATCCGAAGCACTCCGCCCTTCCCTCAGTTTCTCAGGAACAGGAGCACAGACCACAAGTAGGTGCAGATTTAAATTTTATTTGGCTCGAAGAAACACCAGCAGCATGACACGTTTCAACCCCGGAGGGTCTTGATCACATGACACGCTTCACGGTACATGGTTGGTTTATATACCAAATTGTTTACAACTTTGTTCTTCTTCTTTTTTCTGTTCCTTTGCCTTATAAAGTGACAAGTGCTTATAGTTGTGCATGGAAATAGAAAACATATTGCTGGTCTATACAAGATTAAGATCATAGTTCACAATTATACATTCGGGTCTTAATACCTAGACAATGCATATGTATATATATATATATATATATGTAAATCCAGTAGTTATAGTTAGGATCGTGTTTCCATAGGAAATGCTTTTTTGTGTTTCTAATAACTTTGGCGCAGTTTGACAAATCTCAATGAAACAATCCGAAATAGTGCAACTTTTTCACTAGTTTGCACATGGAAAGCTTTGGGATGATCTGTCAAATAGGGGCCTCGAAAAAGGGGTCCCAAAATGAGTTATCTCCATTCATTTTTCCATTGGAACTTTAGACACAGCTACAACCCAAACTGCTGAACAGATTTACACCAAATATGGCTGATAGCTAGATCTTTGTTCAGAAAGAGTGCTTTTTGAGTTTTGGTGTAAATCGGTACAGGAGTTTTTAAGCAAATAATGCTAAAAAAAGGGATATCTAGCGACATGGAGATCCAAAAGATCTCCTGCTGAGATCTGATTGGCTGCCATCACCTCAACAAGGAAGTGATGGCAGCCATGTTAGGAATCGGGACTCAGTTCTAAACCCAAAGTAAATGCAGAAAAAAGACATAAGGAGTCAGGTTAGGGATACCCTGACACCCAGGCCTGGTGGTGGGGTCCCAGAACGACCCCGCCTGGGGGGACCAAAAACATATTTATTTTAATTTTTCTTTGAATTTGCAGAGGATCTGAAAATCATGTGCAAAATATTTTTAAAAACACAGGCTCCCAAGAATTAAAAAATACACTCCCCCCCCCGTATGGGGCAGGGCCGGGGGAAGGAGCAGCATTAAATTTAAGGGGGAGTGGGACCCCCTCTGTTGTCCCAAGGCCTCTCACGAGGCCTTGGGACCCCATCCCCCGGTGCTGAGATTTCATTGAAGGGGAGAGGGGAAAGGGCAGGGAAATGCTTTGATTGCTCCCACTCCTTAGGAGCAAAAGAAAACTGCTCCTGCGGGAATAGAGCAATGCCGGCTCCCACTGCACCTGTGATGGGTGGCTACAGGGGCTCCGGGCCTCCCCCCGCAACCCTCATTGAGGGACAAACAGTGGGGTGCCCAGGTGCCCTTATAAAAAAACAAAACAGTGGGTGTTCCCGGTGGAACCAGGACACCCAGAAAAAAAATAAGCCTAAAGTGAATAATAAATGAGCAGTCACAGCTTAATGTTGTGGGGTGGCTGTAGGGAGATCTGCAGCCCACCAGTAAAACTAGAAAAAAAAATTCTTGGGACATTTAAACAATGACCCCAGGAGAACGTACCATTTATTTCTAAAGCATTTCTCATGCTGGAGTTTTGGCTTTACAGCTGGAATTGCAGTGCCACCTAAGGGCCTGTTGAATTTTATGTGTTAAAGATATATCACATTAAATACAAGCCCTTTTTGTGGTTATATTTCTCATTGCATTTTGTGTGGTGTAAAATGTAGAACAGAAATATATTTGTTTTCTTTTTTTCATAAAGAAAAAATAATCTATCTCTGATAATTTATTTTCACATTTTAAATAAAAACACTGTAAAAAGAGTCTCAGACATGTAGTTCAATATAATGTTTTTGAGTCATTATTGAAACATAGATTTGATAAAAATTATTGGTAAATTTTTGGAGCAATATTATTGATCTGCTTTGTATATAGAGTGAGTGTTTGGTGTGGAGGTGGAGGTGTAGGGAGGAGGGGGAGGTTTTGCTGCCTGTTGGGATTTATTGTGGGGGTTGGCCGCAGGGTCTGGCCAGGCCCTGTGGCCAATCCCCCATCATGCACGGCCAAAGGCTGTGTGCACCGTGGGGTTGGCTGTCTGCAAGCGGTTGACTGTAGGGCCTGGCTGCAGGCCAGGCCCTGTGCCAGCCCCCGCCGCACACCGCAGAAGTTCATGCGTAGCAGGAGGTTACTTACATATTTACTTACTTATGTCTACTAACCCTCCTGGGATATAGGTCATCAACCGGGACTTTCCAGCCATCACTATCCTAGGATTTTCTTCAATCTGACTCTAAGTGTAACTCATCTCCTTGCAGTCAGCCTCAGGGCCTCAATGCCAGATGTTTCTTGGCTTTCCTCATTTCCTTTTCACTTGAGGGTTCCAGGTGAGGGCTTGCCTGGTCAAATTTGATGTGGACTTGCAGATGGTGTGACCTATCCAGCCCAAGTGTCTTTTCATGATTTCTTCATGAGCAGGGAGTTGGAAAGTCTGCTGCCATCGGTCCTTGTTGCTGATGGCATTTGTCAAGGGGATTTGGAGGATTTTCCTCAAACAGGTATTGATGAAGGTCTGGACTTTGTTGGTGGTGGTCACTGTTGTCCTCCAAGTTTCTGCTCCATACAGAAAGACTGATTTTACGTTAGTGTTAAAAAGCTTGATCAAGGTCCTTGGAGCTCCAGATCTTGAGTAGCTGAATGAAGGCAGCCCTTGCTTGGCCGATTCTTGAATTGACTTCAGCATCTGTGCTGCCCTGCTTGTCTGTGACACTGCCCAGGTAGGTGAAGGCTTCAACCTCTTTCAGTGCATCACCTGCAAGAGTGACTGCAGTTTTGCTGGCCGTGTTAGCCTTCAGGATCTTGGTTTTTTCCCTGCAGATGTTGAGGTCAAGTTGTGCTGAAGTGGCTGCCACTTTGTCAGTCTTCTCTTGCATCTGCAATTGCGTATGGGAGAGTAGGGCCAGGTTGTCTGCAAAGTCCAGGTCATTGACCTGCATCCAAGGTGTCCCATTTCTTTTCCTTACTATGGATGTTACCATAATCCTTTCTATGGCTAGCAGGAAGAGAAAAAGTGAGAGGAAACACCCTGGTGGACTTCGGTTCTCACTTCAAAGGCTTCCGTGAGTTGCCCATTCACTAGTAGAAAAACTCCCTTTTCTTGACACTTATTCACTGACACATACCATCCATTCAATATAGCTTCTATTGTGAAGGTTTGACCTTTCTTGCCAATTAGCATGTATATATTATCACTAAACACTGACCACTGTATCATGTAAAAAAGTCTGATTTATTACACATTTATTATATTTAAAATCACAATTTGATATATACAATATTGAATTATACTGGATTAAAAATAATTTTTGTTTTACGTTTTAAAATCACTAGTGAATATTTAAATATCAGAATACATCAATTCTGTTTCAATCTGATTTACTTCTTCTAATTATTCTGAGCAACAGTAGCAGTAAATACTTCACATTCACATATAATTAAAACCAACAAATAAGATGACTCAAATATTCAATATCAAATCACACCCAAAAACACCCATGGACTATCTTGCAGGTCATTCCCTTATAAGAGTTCCTAATGATTCTTATGAGTTTATCTGGCACACTGTAGTGGTCTCTCTGTCCATGCTGCTGAATGCTGTTGATGAAGTTGACAGAGGGGGGAGTTCCTATCCACTGACTGCTCAATGATGATGTGCAGTGGGGGGAGTTCCTATCCACTGACTGCTCAATGATGATGTGCAGTGTTGCAATCTGATCTGTGCAGGATCACTCTTTGCAGAAACCAGCTTGCTTGTCTCGCAACTGAGTATCAACTTGTTCCTTCATTCTTTACATGATAAATCTGTTGAACACTTTGCCTGGGGCTTATAGAAGAGTTATCCCTCTGGCACATTTTCCTCTTCCCATATCCTTACAAACATGGAGTGGAGCACGTCTACTGATGTTTCAATGTCTGCCTTCAGTGCCTCCGTAGGAATGTTGTCAGGTCACGCTGCCTTCCCATTTCTCAGATGTTTGATGGTTTGCCGTAGTTCTTCCTTGTTTGGTCTGCTGCAGTTGATTGACAAGTCCTTGTCAGTTGGATGAATGTCTGGTGGAGACTACAGCATGAGCTGGTTCAGTAGTTCTTTGAAGTGCTCCACTCATCTTTATTGTTGGCCTTCGTTACCTATGATTGTTTTTCCCAGGTTTGCCTTCAACAGGTCTTTCTGGCTTGCTGGTGGGAGGTTTGCTTATGTTATAAATACCCTAGAAATTCACAGAAAAAAACAACATAACATTTTTAACTCACAGAAATTCACCAGTTATAGTTAACTTAAGTAACTGTAACTCGTGCCCTAAGGTAACTATAACTCGCGCCCTTGACATGCACTGCTAATTACTGCACATATTACATCACTCATGACATGTTCTATGACATCATTGATAATATCACTGCAACATTTGCAATGAAATTATTAAGTTTATTCTAACTGGTGAATTTCTGTGGTTTTTAGAGTTTAAAACGTTATGTTGTGGCTGAACATTTTACCTAACTATAAGGTTACATTATCCTTTGCTTTTTCAGTAAATATATATATATATATTTGTATTTATGCATATATATATATATATATATTATCTGAAAAAAACAAAGGTTAAAGTAACATTGTAGTTAGGTGGAATGTGTTGTAAAAATGTAATGTTTTAAACTCTAATAACCACAGAAATTCACCAGTTATAGTTATCTCAGGTAAATAACTTGTGCGCTAATGTAACTATATCTCGCACCCCCACCATGCAGAGTTTAAGATGACACTGGGGATGGGGTCCCCCTGACTGAGATTGGCCGGGGGAGGGAGGACACATGCCCCCCTCCTCTGGCCTAGGGGGTCAGGGTATACCTACCCCACCCCTTATATTTTTTTTAATGTTTTAATGCTATTTAGCAAACACTGATCGGCAACAGACATTAGACAAATGGCGCATCTGAATGTGCACCCTAGATACACCACACACAGTGGTGCTATCTGACTCCTGGCACTGATATCTCGCACAATGTACTGCTGTACATTTAACACAATCACAATGAAGTTTTCACACTCTGTTCTGCTGTACATCTGACATTTTGGGAGAGTGCCCGGAACCATTATATATTACTATGCTGTTCCCTCTGCCCTCCTTGGAGCCGTCAAGCATGATAGGCAAATTTGTGTAGTGCCCTAAAGGCTTCTGAGGTGCTTCATTGCCCTAATGTAATTTCTTTAGTACCCCACTGACGTGAGAGACAAATATTTTCTTTTTTCTGCTTCAAGCAATGAAGATGTGAATATCACAAAGTTGCAATGGTATAAATGCAAGATTGCAGTTAGTCTCAATTAGTATGAATGATTAATTTGTAATTCTCAGAATTGGTAAATCATAAATGACAGCTCTGCTCTTACCATGCCAACCAAAATAAGCCAATTGAGTCAGGAATGTATTCTGGTGAAGCCTCTGTTTGCTGTTTTGTGAAGGAAGGATGTTCAGCTTCAGGATACTCCTATTGGAATGAGGTAAGATTGATTTAGTCAGACAGACTACAAGAGGCATCTAAGAGTACTGAATAAGCAATTATTTTTAATATGCAATAATATAAATGCCAGGCTGCATCTCAGTGGATCATGATCCATACATTGTAGTCAATGTACTCACAAATTGCAGGAACACAAGCAAACCCTAACTGATGGCATGGCACCCAATGAGGTAGAAATGATTCAGGAGTTGTTACTGATCTGTGAAAGGAGGGTGTGAACTGGATGTTTGAATGCAATGCCACTCCTATTTGGGTGGGGAGAGATCAGTTTGCATTTAATTGGGAAGGCCTTGTACGGGCATCTGAATAGTAAATAAATTATTATTTCAAAGTTTTAATGATTCAAATTAAAAGCTGCATTTGCCATTATTTCTTTAGATTGAGTTGTGAAAGTGACATGTGTGCCAACACTCCTGCTTTAGGAGGGACACTCCTGAATTTCTAGGCAAAAATCTCACTCCCATGTAAGTTAATTGAAAAATTAAATGTTCCTGATCTCTGTGTCTAAATCTCTCTTCTAATTTTCCCCAATAGTGGCATGCATAAAGGAGGGCGAGAAGGACAGTAAAAACATACTCTGAAGAAATGAAATTATGTTTTACTTAACCCCTTCCTTGCTCATGATGAGCTCAGCTCGTCATGCTGCGCGGTCGGACTGTGCGCATGACGAGCTGAGCTCGTCACGACCACGCCCGCGATTGGAATGTCCAGCACCTGGCTGGAATTCCGCTCGCAGCGAAGGCGTTAATGTTATGTTGCATGTTTATTCATAGAGTGCAGAATATCAACACTAAGTTATGCAGGATGCAAAGATCTGCTAAGAACTTGGGGGCATATTTATGAGCTGGTTTGCATCTCGTTTCCACCAGGCAATGTGCTACATGTGTGACGCAAACCTTAAATGCGATTTATGAAGCCACACAAGGCAACTTTGCTTGTCCTTCAGTGGCTCCATAAATCTGGAGTAAAACAACGCAACGCTAATCACTGCGCTGCCTTACTCTGCGCAAGGGAGGCTTTCTATGGGCGTTGCATGGGTGTTCCCAAACAACTCGCATGGTTTTTAACATATTCCCAGATTTACCAGAAATGGTAAATCTAAGAATGCACCAAAAAGATACGATTTTCCAGGAGATGCATAACAGGGAGAAATATCTTTTTTTTTCATTGTTACTTCCTCTTTCTGTGTGTGCTGCATTCTGCAGCACGCATAGACAGAGGAATATGCCCCAGAGGATTTTGTGCATGAAGATGCCCCTTCCTGCACAAAAACTATCCTGCATGCAATGAAGGCACCCTTGCACTATGGTCTAAGTGTGCTTTGCATTGGTGCTAGGCTGCCAAAAGGGGGCGCCAGCGCAAGGGAAAAGGCAGGAATGCAACATATTCTTTTAAATATGGCACAATCCTGCCCTTTCCCTGTCACGCCATGCAGCGCAGCAAGGTGACTTACTGCACTGCACTGCCTCACAATCTCGTAAATCTGCCCCTAGGTACTTGGTAATACTCATCAGAAAAAACCAGTAGAGAGGAGACCCACAGAGTATACAGAGCAAAGGATATAGGTCACTACAGATCAAAGACCTATGTCTAGAGATTTTTGCAAAATATTTGGACGGAGGGCTCCATGCACAGTAGTGTGTTTCAGGATCTTTTGCAGCTATCAATATTGTTCTGTTACCAAACTAGGTTGTTTTAGTTTTAAGCAGGCCTGGGCGTAGTTTGCAGAGTTTTTGCTATGCGAAACTCCGCAAAGTTACAAAAAAACACTGCGAAGTTCCGCGAGTGGCGGAGTGCAGTGCGAACTGCAGTTTGTGCTGTTATTCCTGCCGCTCGGTTAGAAATTCTTCCCGAGCGGGAGCTCGCGCTCGCGAACTTACCGTTCGCGCTCGCGAACTTACCGTTCGCGATCGCAAACTTACCGTTCGCGATCGCGAGCGGGGAAAAAACTCAGCGGCACATCGCAAAGCTGAGTTTTCTGCACTCCGCGAGCTACGCAGAGTGCGGAGTGCAGAAAACACTGCAAACTCCGCGAACGGAGCGAAGTTCACCGCCCAGGCCTAGCTTTAAGAACTTCCAGTAAGTCAAGGAAGGCCGAACATATAAAATGTTGCTGGGAGTGGATGACTCGAAGACTCAATACATTGGAATAATGGGGTCTCCAAGGATAGGGCCAGACATCTGCCACGCGTTTGCCTTGTATTCTAGTAGAAATCTGTTCCTGTAGTTTGATTTGGGAGTGAAGATAAATTGAGTTGCTGTAGTCCAATCATGATTTTGTGGGGAAATCAGTGCGGATAAACAGTTGGATTCTCGTGAGGAGATGAAGATTCTGTGCCTTATTTAGAGGATAACTTCTGGAATGCTACATATTGGGCATATTAGAAGTGTTGTAGGTTAAAACGCATTTGTAATACACTGGACATCAGCCATGTTTGTGATGGAGTATCCCATCCACCAAACTCTAATAAAGGCTTCTTGATTTTCTTGAGAAATTTCAGCATCTATGTAGACAGCCTAATTGTAAAAGTGTTTTTTTTTTTTTTAAACTTTATTTATCATGTTTGGTCAAACATCAAAATAAACCATAGCTTCAGCATTAATCAGACTTTGCACGGTACACAGGAATATCAGAAGTAAGTTACATGCATGTAAAACCCCATATTCGGGCCCGCGTGGTGCAGTCACATCCGTATAGCTCCTTGAATTTTCTCGCTCTTACACCACAGCACATAGCCCGTCCGGGGCTCACAAATAGCTCGTCGATAAAGAAATGTCCAGTGTCCCACACATTTTACAGACAATCCTGCTAGATACACTGTTCACATTATAGAGTTCCCATGCGGTAAATTGCTATATTATACTTCAGAGGTGTCCCCCTAGGTTACCACCGGGGGAGGTCCCCCATCATGCTCACTGCGCTCCCGTAGGTAGGATATCAGTGGTTCCCAGATATCCCTGGGGCGGGAAGTGGTCAGCAACAGTTCTGCATAGGTTGTTAGTTGGTCTTTACCATATATAAAATCATGAACCCAGTCTTTAAATTTAGGAGCTCTCCCCCTACCCCATCTGCAGGCCACCTTCCGCTTGGCCAGGAGCAGGCCCATGGCGGTGAACTTTCTGTGTATCTTAGGGATGTCTGCTGTGTATCCCATCAGCGTAAGTAGGGGAGAGCACGGGAGAGGGGTTGCAATCATCTTGGATAATGCTTCAAGTACCTCCCACCAGTATCCCTGGACCTGAGTGCATGTCCATGCCAAGTTTAGAAATCAGCCCCCTCCTGGTGGTATCTGATACATCGGTCATCCTCTTGTAACTTGTATTTGCAGAGCAGTGTGGGTGTATAGTAAGCTCTATGTAGAAACTTAAAGTGTATGATACGCAGCCTGCTGGTAGCTGTAATTTCTGCAGTCTGCACGCAGCAGAATTTCCACTGCTCATCTGTCACGGGAGACTCCAGTTCCCGCTCTCAGGCGACCGTGGCACCTTCCGGAGCATGCTGTCTCTCTAGCAGCGCCGCTCAGTAGATGCGAGACACGACATGTGAGGGGCCAGACATTTTGAGCGTGGTGTGCAAAACCTCCAGTGGGACAGGTTCCTGTGGAAAACACGGTGTGTTGGCCCGTATTTCGTGTTTCAGCCTTATATAAAGGAACATCTCCAGAGGGGTAACTCCCTCCCTGGTCAGTAACTCCTTTTGGTCCTTGAACCGTCCCGCGTGGTACAGATCACCCCATGTGTGCAAACCCCATTTACGCAACATGTCCCGGCATACTGCTCCCTGTGTAACTGGGCGATACAAAAGGGGATGATGGACGGAACGCTTGAGCCAATCAAACACTCACCCCCAGTCAACTGATCTGGGTTTAATCCATCATCATTCTTTAGCTCACTCCACCACCCCAGTTCAGACATGGCCATATGCAAATCAGTCTGACCCTGTGCCTCATGGGAACAGTCCAGCCCGAACTGCCAAGCCATGTCTTCCCTGGACCGGAAACAAGCATCCTAGGACCGGTTTCTGGCATTCCAGCCGTCATCAGCCAGGCTTGCTTGAATCCAGTGGCAAAGTGAGCAAGGGACCCACGTCTGGGCATACCCCCGCCAACTTAGGGCGAACAAGCGATACAAAAGGGGATGATGGACCGGAACGCTTGAGCCAATCAAACACTCACCCCCAGTCAACTGATCTGGGTTTAATCCATCATCATTCTTTAGCTCACTCCACCACCCCAGTTCAGACATGGCCATATGCAAATCAGTCTGACCCTGTGCCTCATGGGAACAGTCCAGCCCGAACTGCCAAGCCATGTCTTCCCTGGACCGGAAACAAGCATCCTAGGACCGGTTTCTGGCATTCCAGCCGTCATCAGCCAGGCTTGCTTGAATCCAGTGGCAAAGTGAGCAAGGGACCCACGTCTGGGCATACCCCCGCCAACTTAGGGCTGAACAAAAGCGATACAAAAGGGGATGATGGACGGAGCAGCTTGAGCCAATCAAACACTCACCCCCAGTCAACTGATCTGGGTTTAATCCATCATCATTCTTTAGCTCACTCCACCACCCCAGTTCAGACATGGCCATATGCAAATCAGTCTGACCCTGTGCCTCATGGGAACAGTCCAGCCCGAACTGCCAAGCCATGTCTTCCCTGGACCGGGAAACAAGCATCCTAGGACCGGTTTCTGGCATTCCAGCCGTCATCAGCCAGGCTTGCTTGAATCCAGTGGCAAAGTGAGCAAGGGACCCACGTCTGGGCATACCCCCGCCAACTTAGGGCGAACAAAGCGATACAAAGGGGATGATGGACCGGAACGCTTGAGCCAATCAAACACTCACCCCCAGTCAACTGATCTGGGTTTAATCCATCATCATTCTTTAGCTCACTCCACCACCCCAGTTCAGACATGGCCATATGCAAATCAGTCTGACCCTGTGCCTCATGGGAACAGTCCAGCCCGAACTGCCAAGCCATGTCTTCCCTGGACCGGAAACAAGCATCCTAGGACCGGTTTCTGGCATTCCAGCCGTCATCAGCCAGGCTTGCTTGAATCCCTTTGTATCGCTTTGTTCGCCCTAAGTTGGCGGGGTATGCCCAGGCGTGGGTCCCTTGCTCACTTTGCCACTGGATTCAAGCAAGCCTGGCTGATGACGGCTGGAATGCCAGAAGACCGGTCCTAGGATGCTTGTTTCCGGTCCAGGGTAAGCATTGGCGGACATGGCTTTGTGCAGTTCGTAAGCTAAGCATGCCGACTGGATTGCTCACTTGCAGGCCACCTGATGGCGTCTAGAGCTAGATTTGCATAATGGCCAGTGTCCCGTGAACATAGGGTCGGCTGTTGATGTTGAGCTAGATGAGGAATGATGATGGATTAAACCCAGATCAGTTGACTGGGGTGAGTGTTTGATTGGCTCAAACGTTCCGTCCATCATCCCCTTTGTATCGCTTGTTCGCCCTAAGTTGGCGGGGTATGCCCAGACGTGGGTCCCTTGCTCACTTTGCCACTGGATTCAAGCAAGCCTGGCTGATGACGGCTGGAATGCCAGAAACCGGTCCTAGGATGCTTGTTTCCGGTCCAGGAAGACATGGCTTGGCAGTTCGGGCTGGACTGTTCCCATGAGGCACAGGGTCAGACTGATTTGCATATGGCCATGTCTGAACTGAGGTGGTGAGTGAGCTAAAGAATGATGATGGATTAAACCCAGATCAGTTGACTGGGGTGAGTGTTTGATTGGCTCAAGCGTTCCGTCCATCATCCCCTTTTGTATCGCTTTGTTCGCCCTAAGTTGGCGGGGTATGCCCAGACGTGGGTCCCTTGCTCACTTTGCCACTGGATTCAAGCAAGCCTGGCTGATGACGGCTGGAATGCCAGAAACCGGTCCTAGGATGCTTGTTTCCGGTCCAGGGAAGACATGGCTTGGCAGTTCGGGCTGGACTGTTCCCATGAGGCACAGGGTCAGACTGATTTGCATATGGCCATGTCTGAACTGGGGTGGTGGAGTGAGCTAAAGAATGATGATGGATTAAACCCAGATCAGTTGACTGGGGGTGAGTGTTTGATTGGCTCAAACGTTCCGTCCATCATCCCCTTTTGTATCGCTTTGTTCGCCCTAAGTTGGCGGGGGTATGCCCAGACGTGGGTCCCTTGCTCACTTTGCCACTGGATTCAAGCAAGCCTGGCTGATGACGGCTGGAATGCCAGAAACCGGTCCTAGGATGCTTGTTTCCGGTCCAGGGAAGACATGGCTTGGCAGTTCGGGCTGGACTGTTCCCATGAGGCACAGGGTCAGACTGATTTGCATATGGCCATGTCTGAACTGGGGTGGTGGAGTGAGCTAAAGAATGATGATGGATTAAACCCAGATCAGTTGACTGGGGGTGAGTGTTTGATTGGCTCAAACGTTCCGTCCATCATCCCCTTTTGTATCGCTTTGTTCGCCCTAAGTTGGCGGGGGTATGCCCAGACGTGGGTCCCTTGCTCACTTTGCCACTGGATTCAAGCAAGCCTGGCTGATGACGGCTGGAATGCCAGAAACCGGTCCTAGGATGCTTGTTTCCGGTCCAGGGAAGACATGGCTTGGCAGTTCGGGCTGGACTGTTCCCATGAGGCACAGGGTCAGACTGATTTGCATATGGCCATGTCTGAACTGGGGTGGTGGAGTGAGCTAAAGAATGATGATGGATTAAACCCAGATCAGTTGACTGGGGGTGAGTGTTTGATTGGCTCAAACGTTCCGTCCATCATCCCCTTTTGTATCGCTTTGTTCGCCCTAAGTTGGCGGGGGTATGCCCAGACGTGGGTCCCTTGCTCACTTTGCCACTGGATTCAAGCAAGCCTGGCTGATGACGGCTGGAATGCCAGAAACCGGTCCTAGGATGCTTGTTTCCGGTCCAGGAAGACATGGCTTGGCAGTTCGGGCTGGACTGTTCCCATGAGGCACAGGGTCAGACTGATTTGCATATGGCCATGTCTGAACTGGGGTGGTGGAGTGAGCTAAAGAATGATGATGGATTAAACCCAGATCAGTTGACTGGGGGTGAGTGTTTGATTGGCTCAAGCGTTCCGTCCATCATCCCCTTTTGTATCGCTTTGTTCGCCCTAAGTTGGCGGGGGTATGCCCAGACGTGGGTCCCTTGCTCACTTTGCCACTGGATTCAAGCAAGCCTGGCTGATGACGGCTGGAATGCCAGAAACCGGTCCTAGGATGCTTGTTTCCGGTCCAGGGAAGACATGGCTTGGCAGTTCGGGCTGGACTGTTCCCATGAGGCACAGGGTCAGACTGATTTGCATATGGCCATGTCTGAACTGGGGTGGTGGAGTGAGCTAAAGAATGATGATGGATTAAACCCAGATCAGTTGACTGGGGGTGAGTGTTTGATTGGCTCAAAGCGTTCCGTCCATCATCCCCTTTTGTATCAGCTTTGTTCGCCCTAAGTTGGCGGGGGTATGCCCAGACGTGGGTCCCTTGCTCACTTTGCCACTGGATTCAAGCAAGCCTGGCTGATGACGGCTGGAATGCCAGAAACCGGTCCTAGGATGCTTGTTTCCGGTCCAGGGAAGACATGGCTTGGCAGTTCGGGCTGGACTGTTCCCATGAGGCACAGGGTCAGACTGATTTGCATATGGCCATGTCTGAACTGGGGTGGTGGAGTGAGCTAAAGAATGATGATGGATTAAACCCAGATCAGTTGACTGGGGGTGAGTGTTTGATTGGCTCAAACGTTCCGTCCATCATCCCCTTTTGTATCGCTTTGTTCGCCCTAAGTTGGCGGGGGTATGCCCAGACGTGGGTCCCTTGCTCACTTTGCCACTGGATTCAAGCAAGCCTGGCTGATGACGGCTGGAATGCCAGAAACCGGTCCTAGGATGCTTGTTTCCGGTCCAGGGAAGACATGGCTTGGCAGTTCGGGCTGGACTGTTCCCATGAGGCACAGGGTCAGACTGATTTGCATATGGCCATGTCTGAACTGGGGTGGTGGAGTGAGCTAAAGAATGATGATGGATTAAACCCAGATCAGTTGACTGGGGGTGAGTGTTTGATTGGCTCAAACGTTCCGTCCATCATCCCCTTTTGTATCGCTTTGTTCGCCCTAAGTTGGCGGGGTATGCCCAGACGTGGGTCCCTTGCTCACTTTGCCACTGGATTCAAGCAAGCCTGGCTGATGACGGCTGGAATGCCAGAAACCGGTCCTAGGATGCTTGTTTCCGGTCCAGGGAAGACATGGCTTGGCAGTTCGGGCTGGACTGTTCCCATGAGGCACAGGGTCAGACTGATTTGCATATGGCCATGTCTGAACTGGGGTGGTGGAGTGAGCTAAAGAATGATGATGGATTAAACCCAGATCAGTTGACTGGGGGTGAGTGTTTGATTGGCTCAAACGTTCCGTCCATCATCCCCTTTTGTATCGCTTTGTTCGCCCTAAGTTGGCGGGGTATGCCCAGACGTGGGTCCCTTGCTCACTTTGCCACTGGATTCAAGCAAGCCTGGCTGATGACGGCTGGAATGCCAGAAACCGGTCCTAGGATGCTTGTTTCCGGTCCAGGGAAGACATGGCTTGGCAGTTCGGGCTGGACTGTTCCCATGAGGCACAGGGTCAGACTGATTTGCATATGGCCATGTCTGAACTGGGGTGGTGGAGTGAGCTAAAGAATGATGATGGATTAAACCCAGATCAGTTGACTGGGGGTGAGTGTTTGATTGGCTCAAACGTTCCGTCCATCATCCCCTTTTGTATCGCTTTGTTCGCCCTAAGTTGGCGGGGTATGCCCAGACGTGGGTCCCTTGCTCACTTTGCCACTGGATTCAAGCAAGCCTGGCTGATGACGGCTGGAATGCCAGAAACCGGTCCTAGGATGCTTGTTTCCGGTCCAGGGAAGACATGGCTTGGCAGTTCGGGCTGGACTGTTCCCATGAGGCACAGGGTCAGACTGATTTGCATATGGCCATGTCTGAACTGGGGTGGTGGAGTGAGCTAAAGAATGATGATGGATTAAACCCAGATCAGTTGACTGGGGGTGAGTGTTTGATTGGCTCAAACGTTCCGTCCATCATCCCCTTTTGTATCGCTTTGTTCGCCCTAAGTTGGCGGGGGTATGCCCAGACGTGGGTCCCTTGCTCACTTTGCCACTGGATTCAAGCAAGCCTGGCTGATGACGGCTGGAATGCCAGAAACCGGTCCTAGGATGCTTGTTTCCGGTCCAGGGAAGGCATGGCTTGGCAGTTCGGGCTGGACTGTTCCCATGAGGCACAGGGTCAGACTGATTTGCATATGGCCATGTCTGAACTGGGGTGGTGGAGTGAGCTAAAGAATGATGATGGATTAAACCCAGATCAGTTGACTGGGGGTGAGTGTTTGATTGGCTCAAGCGTTCCGTCCATCATCCCCTTTTGTATCGCTTTGTTCGCCCTAAGTTGGCGGGGGTATGCCCAGACGTGGGTCCCTTGCTCACTTTGCCACTGGATTCAAGCAAGCCTGGCTGATGACGGCTGGAATGCCAGAAACCGGTCCTAGGATGCTTGTTTCCGGTCCAGGGAAGACATGGCTTGGCAGTTCGGGCTGGACTGTTCCCATGAGGCACAGGGTCAGACTGATTTGCATATGGCCATGTCTGAACTGGGGTGGTGGAGTGAGCTAAAGAATGATGATGGATTAAACCCAGATCAGTTGACTGGGGGTGAGTGTTTGATTGGCTCAAACGTTCCGTCCATCATCCCCTTTTGTATCGCTTTGTTCGCCCTAAGTTGGCGGGGGTATGCCCAGACGTGGGTCCCTTGCTCACTTTGCCACTGGATTCAAGCAAGCCTGGCTGATGACGGCTGGAATGCCAGAAACCGGTCCTAGGATGCTTGTTTCCGGTCCAGGGAAGACATGGCTTGGCAGTTCGGGCTGGACTGTTCCCATGAGGCACAGGGTCAGACTGATTTGCATATGGCCATGTCTGAACTGGGGTGGTGGAGTGAGCTAAAGAATGATGATGGATTAAACCCAGATCAGTTGACTGGGGGTGAGTGTTTGATTGGCTCAAACGTTCCGTCCATCATCCCCTTTTGTATCGCTTTGTTCGCCCTAAGTTGGCGGGGGTATGCCCAGACGTGGGTCCCTTGCTCACTTTGCCACTGGATTCAAGCAAGCCTGGCTGATGACGGCTGGAATGCCAGAAACCGGTCCTAGGATGCTTGTTTCCGGTCCAGGGAAGACATGGCTTGGCAGTTCGGGCTGGACTGTTCCCATGAGGCACAGGGTCAGACTGATTTGCATATGGCCATGTCTGAACTGGGGTGGTGGAGTGAGCTAAAGAATGATGATGGATTAAACCCAGATCAGTTGACTGGGGGTGAGTGTTTGATTGGCTCAAACGTTCCGTCCATCATCCCCTTTGTATCGCTTTGTTCGCCCTAAGTTGGCGGGGGTATGCCCAGACGTGGGTCCCTTGCTCACTTTGCCACTGGATTCAAGCAAGCCTGGCTGATGACGGCTGGAATGCCAGAAACCGGTCCTAGGATGCTTGTTTCCGGTCCAGGGAAGACATGGCTTGGCAGTTCGGGCTGGACTGTTCCCATGAGGCACAGGGTCAGACTGATTTGCATATGGCCATGTCTGAACTGGGGTGGTGGAGTGAGCTAAAGAATGATGATGGATTAAACCCAGATCAGTTGACTGGGGGTGAGTGTTTGATTGGCTCAAACGTTCCGTCCATCATCCCCTTTTGTATCGCTTTGTTCGCCCTAAGTTGGCGGGGGTATGCCCAGACGTGGGTCCCTTGCTCACTTTGCCACTGGATTCAAGCAAGCCTGGCTGATGACGGCTGGAATGCCAGAAACCGGTCCTAGGATGCTTGTTTCCGGTCCAGGGAAGACATGGCTTGGCAGTTCGGGCTGGACTGTTCCCATGAGGCACAGGGTCAGACTGATTTGCATATGGCCATGTCTGAACTGGGGTGGTGGAGTGAGCTAAAGAATGATGATGGATTAAACCCAGATCAGTTGACTGGGGGTGAGTGTTTGATTGGCTCAAACGTTCCGTCCATCATCCCCTTTTGTATCGCTTTGTTCGCCCTAAGTTGGCGGGGTATGCCCAGACGTGGGTCCCTTGCTCACTTTGCCACTGGATTCAAGCAAGCCTGGCTGATGACGGCTGGAATGCCAGAAACCGGTCCTAGGATGCTTGTTTCCGGTCCAGGGAAGACATGGCTTGGCAGTTCGGGCTGGACTGTTCCCATGAGGCACAGGGTCAGACTGATTTGCATATGGCCATGTCTGAACTGGGGTGGTGGAGTGAGCTAAAGAATGATGATGGATTAAACCCAGATCAGTTGACTGGGGGTGAGTGTTTGATTGGCTCAAGCGTTCCGTCCATCATCCCCTTTTGTATCGCTTTGTTCGCCCTAAGTTGGCGGGGGTATGCCCAGACGTGGGTCCCTTGCTCACTTTGCCACTGGATTCAAGCAAGCCTGGCTGATGACGGCTGGAATGCCAGAAACCGGTCCTAGGATGCTTGTTTCCGGTCCAGGGAAGACATGGCTTGGCAGTTCGGGCTGGACTGTTCCCATGAGGCACAGGGTCAGACTGATTTGCATATGGCCATGTCTGAACTGGGGTGGTGGAGTGAGCTAAAGAATGATGATGGATTAAACCCAGATCAGTTGACTGGGGGTGAGTGTTTGATTGGCTCAAACGTTCCGTCCATCATCCCCTTTTGTATCGCTTTGTTCGCCCTAAGTTGGCGGGGGTATGCCCAGACGTGGGTCCCTTGCTCACTTTGCCACTGGATTCAAGCAAGCCTGGCTGATGACGGCTGGAATGCCAGAAACCGGTCCTAGGATGCTTGTTTCCGGTCCAGGGAAGACATGGCTTGGCAGTTCGGGCTGGACTGTTCCCATGAGGCACAGGGTCAGACTGATTTGCATATGGCCATGTCTGAACTGGGGTGGTGGAGTGAGCTAAAGAATGATGATGGATTAAACCCAGATCAGTTGACTGGGGGTGAGTGTTTGATTGGCTCAAACGTTCCGTCCATCATCCCCTTTTGTATCGCTTTGTTCGCCCTAAGTTGGCGGGGGTATGCCCAGACGTGGGTCCCTTGCTCACTTTGCCACTGGATTCAAGCAAGCCTGGCTGATGACGGCTGGAATGCCAGAAACCGGTCCTAGGATGCTTGTTTCCGGTCCAGGGAAGACATGGCTTGGCAGTTCGGGCTGGACTGTTCCCATGAGGCACAGGGTCAGACTGATTTGCATATGGCCATGTCTGAACTGGGGTGGTGGAGTGAGCTAAAGAATGATGATGGATTAAACCCAGATCAGTTGACTGGGGGTGAGTGTTTGATTGGCTCAAACGTTCCGTCCATCATCCCCTTTTGTATCGCTTTGTTCGCCCTAAGTTGGCGGGGGTATGCCCAGACGTGGGTCCCTTGCTCACTTTGCCACTGGATTCAAGCAAGCCTGGCTGATGACGGCTGGAATGCCAGAAACCGGTCCTAGGATGCTTGTTTCCGGTCCAGGGAAGACATGGCTTGGCAGTTCGGGCTGGACTGTTCCCATGAGGCACAGGGTCAGACTGATTTGCATATGGCCATGTCTGAACTGGGGTGGTGGAGTGAGCTAAAGAATGATGATGGATTAAACCCAGATCAGTTGACTGGGGGTGAGTGTTTGATTGGCTCAAACGTTCCGTCCATCATCCCCTTTTGTATCGCCCTGTGTAACTGGGGCGTATGGAAGGTGTGGCAGAGGCATAAGGGGGTGTAGAGCAAGGTCTTACCCATTACCTTAGTCAAGCATTTCCAGGCATTATTGGTGCATGAGACTGTGTGGTGTGTTACCTTTTCGCCTGGGACTTGCGCCCCTAGCAGGGAAGTTAGGGGTGTAGGTGACATGTAGCCTTGCTCAATGGCCAAGTGTGGCATGAAAGGTGGTGGGTGAAGCCAGTATATTGTGTAGCGGGCCGGAGCTTCAAAGTCCCCCCTAGAGAATGGCTGTGTCATAAGTTTCCAGCTTAGTCTGGGTTGCTTCCCGCCCCAAGCTAGTTTGATGAGCAAGGATCGAAGAGTGTTAAAAAAATTGCACCCTGGGTAGTAAGGTATATTGATAAATAAGTAGAGGAGCTTGGGGAGGATGTTCATTTTCATCAGGGCCACTCTGCCAGCCAAGGAGAGCGGCAGGGTAATCCAGCGATCTATCCACGTGCCAATCATTTCAATCACAGCCCCATAGTTTGCTCTAATGGTCTCCACAGGGTTTCTGGTGATGTTGATCCCCAGATACTTGATTTCGTCATTGCACCAACTTAGCGGGTACTCAGGTGTGAATCTAGGAGTGTTAGGAGTTAGTGGAAAGATCTGCGATTTGCTCCAGTTTAATTTTATTCCCGATAAATGACCAAATCTAATGAATTCCCTCAAGATAGGATAAGACATACACTGGGTTCTCGGAGGTATAAGGTACAGAGATATTAGGATTTGGCGGGAGGGGTAGATTATGGCGTATTCTCTATGATGTTGCCTAATTTTGGCTGCCAGGGGCTCAATGGCTAAGGCAAAAAGTAATGGGGAGAGCGGGCATCCTTGATGGGTGCCTCGTTTAATGGGAATTGGGTCAGAGTATAGCCCGTTGACCTGGACCACCGCCTTTGGTTTAGAATATAGCAGATGAATCCAGGCCAAGAAAGGATGAGGGAGGCCCATTCGACCCAGGATGGCGTGCATATAATCCCACTCCAGGGAATCAAATGCCTTTGTGGCATCTATAGAAATCCCGGCGGCTGAGCTATCAGGATCAATGTCGTGGAGGAGCGCAAAGGTGGTGCGGAGGTTATGGGAGGTGGCCCTGCCCGGGACAAAGCCTGCCTGGTCTGGCAGGACCAATCCCTCCATGAGTAGGGACAGTCGGTTGGCTATAACCTTGGCAAGTATCTTCGTATTGCAATTAATTAAAGATAAGGGCCTGTAGGCCTTGCACTTATAAGCTGCCTTTCCCGGCTTGAGCAGGGATATGATTAGAGCTTGTCGCATGGAAAGGGGCTGGTACCCAGAGTCTCGTGCCTCTTCAAATACTTGTTTGAGGATGGGGGTCAATTGTTCACTGTAGCACTTATAAAACTCGGATGGTAGGCCGTCTGGCCCTGGGGCCTTACTGGAGCCCAACCCCATTATTGCAGCTCAAATCTCATCCTCCTCAATGTCCGCGGATAAGAACTCCCTACGGGAGTCACTGATCCAGCCTAGAGCCGTATCCTCAAAATACGTAGCTATGTCTGGGGGAGCCCGGTCATCAGTATGGTAGAGCGTGGCGTAATATTTAGTGAAGGTGTCAAGGATTTCCCGTGTATCTGTATGTCTCTGCCCCTCTTCTTCCGTGACTTCCAGGATTTGATTAGCAAATCTAGGGACTCTACTGACTTCCACTAGGGCCCTGCCAGGGCGTTCGTCCTCACCATAAGATCTGGAAGTATAATACTTTGATCGGAATTTGGCCTCACGTTCAGCTTCCTCTGAGTATTCCACCAGGAGCTCTTTGAGCCGAGCTTGTGGCAGTGCATCAGGCGAAGATGCAATTTGCGACTCGACTCGTTTGATGTCCAATTCTAACTGTGCAACGTGCCCCTAATGGATCTCAAAACCCTGCCGCTCTTGGCTATGCATAGGCCTCTAACTGTGACCTTAAAGCTCTCCCAGACACAAGCAAGGGTGGGGACACTGTCAATATTATGTGGGAAGACTATCTCCTGACGTAATTCCTCCCGAAAGGCACTGTCTAGTAGGGCTGTAGGTAGGAGTCTCCAGGATCGGTATGAATATTCCTTGCCTGGCAGCTCCAGCTTCATAAGGACTGGGGAGTGGTCCGAGAGGGTGCAAGCTAGTTGCGTTACCTCCCTAAGCCACGTGTTTAGACCAGCTGACAATAGCCAGTAGTCTAGGCGAGACCAGCTATTATGCACGGTCGAGAAAAATGTGCCCTCTTTTTGTGTTGGGTGCAGAGAGCGCCATACATCGAAGAGCCGATGATCGGTCATTATAGCCGAGATGTGTTTGGTAGCCTGTGGGTGGGAGGGCAGGTGCGGATGTGAGCGATCTACCTCTGGCTCTATCGCCAGGTTGAAATCCCCTCCCCATATAATAAATGTGGAGCCTGCATCCAATATGTGCCCCCATACCTGGTTGAAGTAGAGTGCGTCGTCAATGTTGGGTGCATAGCAGTTTAACAGGGTAATCGAGTGCTCCGCTAATCTACCCCACATTATGCTGAATCTACCCTGAGGGTCTTGTAAGGAGCCCAGTGGGCAGTAGCCCAGACCTTTCTTAACCAAGATTGCGGTGCCTCTAGCATATGTGGAAAATGAAGAGAAGCAGCTGTGTGCAGCCCATTTCTTGCCTAACGTCGGCAATGCCCCGGGAGCCAAGTGCGTCTCTTGTAGCATTGCCACCTGGACATGATGCCTATCTAGATAGTGTAGGACCTGTCTACGCTTGCGGGGATCGCAGAGGCCCACTCATTCCACGTTAAGCAATTAATGGTGGACTTACGAGTCTGTGGTTCACCAGCCATACAGCATTAGGTAATTGCAGAAGTGACATTTGCAGGACAGCATTTTCCAAATATGGATGTTCCAGGCACAATGCATGCAGCTATAGCGCGTACAACTATGAATGGTACCGTGCAAGACAAAGCAATATAACATTCTGATTAAGCATCTCCCCTTCCCCACCCACACCTGCGGCCCAATCCCGCAGAGAATGAAATCCCCCCCAACCCCAAGAACCCACAGTACAGGCATTGTGAATAGCATTCTGTAGGAATCTCGCCCCATAACCCGGTTCCGATCTGAAGGAGAGAAGAAGATATAAAGGGGGCCCAGGCTACTAAGCTCTGCACTAGCCATGTCAAAATAACAATTATTAACATCCCGTAGAACTTGTACAACATTCGTAGGGAGAATTCCCTCTGGGGGTGCATGCCAGAGAGACCGTCAGCGCACCACGCAGATGCGAGGGAGCCCTGGAGGAAAGTGTCACAAGGAACGCCACAGGGCTGAGTCATTTGAACTAGGGGCTCAGCGGCCCAGTTAAAACTTCAGAGTTCCTGGGGCGACATGTATCTCGCTCCAGTCTTTGGTGCAGCTAAAGGGAACAGTCTTACCAGCTCGCAGTGGCGTCATTGGTCTACTCGAGAACAGTACTACAGCTCCTCGTGATCAGGCGAGGATCGGCCCGATCCAGGATCATCAGCCAGTGAGATGGGCGATCGCCTCGTGCAGGTCTTCAGGATATCCTGGGTATGTTGAGGGCTGTTGAAGATGTGCATCTTACCACGATGCTGCACTCGCAATCTCGCCAGATATAGCAAGGCATAGGGGATGCCAGCCTGCTGGAGCTTCTTTTTAACTGGGAGGAATTTCTTCCGCACCTCCTGTACTGCCATGGTGAAGTCTGGGTAGAGTGCAATTTTCACTCCTTCATAGACCAGGTCTTGCTTCTCCCATGTGAGCCTTAGTGCAGTGTCCCGATCTTTGTAATTTAGGATGCGAGCCAGGATAGGGCCCGGCGGCGCACCAGGCGGCGGTCTCGCCATGAGTGTTCTGTGGGCTCGTTTGACTATCAGTACTTTGGAGAAGGCTTCAGCTCCGAAGAGACCCAGGAGCACGCGCTCCACATAGACCTCCATGCGGCCAGTGGCCGCAGACTCCGGGACTCTCACGATGAGCAAATTGTTTCTGCGCGAGCGCGCCTCAAGGTCTTCATTTTTTGCCGCTATGACTTGGAGAAGTTTCTCCATACCTTGTAGTTTGCCGCTGCTGGCACCAGTGGTGTCCTCGAGGGTGGACTCAATGGAGGTTAGACTTTGACGTATCGTGAGGAGGATGGCTTTGAAGTCCTCATCCTGTGTGGGGGAATGGGGGGGCTGATCATCTTCTCTTTGCAACTCTGCATCCTCACTAGGGGCTTGTTTCCGCGCTGGAAATTGTATTTTCGCTTGTTTGCCCTCAGTACGACCCATTATGCCCCTCTCCCCTGTGGGGCTCTCTCAGTATCTCACTCAGTGCTCAGATACAGCCCCCGGCAATGGCAGGCCAAAGGCGGTGGGGATTCACAGGAGATTTTACAGGGGTCGTTCCCGGTCCAATCTCCAGAGTCTTTGTGGTTCCCCACTGTTTCCCTCTTCGCACAGGTTGAGCTTCCTCTCAGGCCTGGAGGTGTGCCGAATTCACCACAGCCTGCGCGCGTCACGAGGCACTTCAATATAATATGTTGGAGTCCAGTGTAGCCTGTCAATAGTATAGGCCAACACCACTAACTCAGGGCAGCAATGTGGCAAAGGTAGATTTTCCCATCCAGGCGAGATGGGCAACTCGGGTTCTCGCTGCAACACACCACTGAAGCCTCCGGTGCGTGCCAGTTGACGCAGCCTGTGTTCAGACTGCTCACAGTATGTAGTAGCACATTCGCCCTCCAGACACAGCCGCTAGCGTAAATTCGTTATTCCAGGAAGGGACCCTGCGCTCAGTGCAGTATCTGCGCGCCCCCCGATCACCGCGATGTGCCTCGCATGGGTCCAGAGCCATCCCACCGGTTCGAGGATTTCCCGCCACTCGCACTGCTTAACACAGTCGGCCCAGGTCCGAGGCTGCAGCTCTATCACAAATGTTCCGTGCAGCCGATCAGTATTTTGCAGCTCCCTCCACCACGCCAAGTCTCATCGGCTCATCAGGCACTCCCCCGCAGCGATGTGGATTTTCCGGCCGCTATCACCTTGTCACAGGTCGCGGGAGCATGGCTGCAAGGTCTCGGGAGCTCCTGCACGGCCCCATCCAGTCATCCGGGCTGGCGGCTCCATTCAGGTTCAGCAGAGCAGTTTGACCGTGCCGGGTCCCCACCGCGAGTCTGCTTAGCGGGCACCGGCGCTCAGCGACTGCAGCACGTCTCGATCTGGAGCACCCAACCACGAAGCGAAGGGCATGTAATGGCACAGGCCTCCTCCCTCAGCACACGGGCGCCGCCATCTGCCGATCCGCCCAGTGGATTCGGGCCGGGATCGGGGATGAGCCACTCCGACTGTATCAAGGGCTCGGCAGCCGCTTCCAGGCAGTTTCCCAGCCACACGCTGTGTTCACGAGCCGTATTCTTAGGGTCTGAAGCCTGTAGGCACCCTGTGTGTGCAGGATAATGCCTCCGGACTGACAGAGCCTCCCTAAGGTGCGGCCATCTTGTCCGCCGGCTCTCCAGCGCCCCCTAATTGCAAAAGTGTTTTGATAGTATCTTGTACAAGGGCCATCTTTTCAGGCCCTAAGCTAGGATTCCGTTTGGTGAAGTTGTTTTTGATGATAAGCTCTTTTAGGGTGACTAAGCATCATGGGGTAGGTGGACATCATCCACTGCACAGGAGCTAGTGAATTTGTCAAAGCAGAACAATCATAAAAGCCTTTGGGCTTCCTTTGCTTTCTGTTACGTATGGAAAATCAGCTGAGTGTCTTCCATATAAATATAAACCTGTGCCCCGGCTCTATGGAGTGACTTAGCAATGGAAAGCATACGTATGTTAAAAGGAAACAGTGAGAACATTGATCTCTGAGGGACACCATAACTGATCTTCTCGGGTTCAGAACTGATGGTAGTCGAAAGAGTATCTATTGGTCACTTCAAAACAGAGACAGTGAAGCTGACTTCTTTAAGTCTGGAAAGGAGAGTATGTTGATATATGGTACAGAAAACAACACCAACGTTGAAAAAGACCCATACTCCATCAATCTACACACAATGTCTAACACAGATGGGACCACAAAGTTAGTATTACTGCCAGGATTTGAACCGCTTTGAAAAAACTCTAGCAGTCCATCCTCGTGCAAAAAATATTGTATCCAGGTGATATCTACCTTCTCTAGAAGTTTGCCCATACAGGGAAGCAAGGATATTGCAATGCTTGCTCTAATTGCTTGCAGATAGTGGGGGTTTCTGTAGTATCAGGTTCATCATTCAGAATTTCCAGACACTGGGAACGCATCTATTTTAAAGGGGCCGTTTAAAAAGTATAGGAGTTCAGAAGTCATATCACCTACAAGCATATTAAGGATCTTTGTCAGTTGTTGGTGGGAGAGTTCAGATGGAGGCTACTTTAAGTGATAGAAGAGCATTCTTTTTATAAAATGGGCTGGAATTGCCCTAGAACTCCCAAGGGACGATGCTTCTCTAGTTGTAAGATATATTGAGTGTTAGTGGTATGACTTCTGGGGCTATCTGAAACACATTTTCTAATATAAAAATAGGAAAGATCATTACACAGCTTTGATGTGCAATTAAAAGATGCTTATGTCATCTATGGAGATTGCAGTTCTGTTATTCTAAAAAGCTCCTTTGACAAATTTGAAGCTTTACTAGTTCAGGCTGTGAAGATGGTAGTCTTATCCTTTTTTACCTGTGGGTAGTAAGTAGCCAGCTGTCCTATATGCTGTACTTTCAAATTCAGTGCATAGGACTGTCTCTATTTTCTTTAATGTACTAAGGGCTTTTTTATGACGACGGCGGTCCATCGGACCGCTGTAGCCATGGTAGTGGTGCATGCAACGCTGCACTGGCAGTCCGACTGCCCCATTATGACTTGGGCAGTCGGACCACATTGGCACCACCACAACTGCCAGGGATCAGAGAACCCTAGCGGTGTTGCGGTGGTCTTGAGGCCGCAGAATGCTTGGCAAGGCCGCTGCAGCCAGCCAAGAATATTACAAGTTTCCTCTCCACTACAGTCTTCATGGTGGTGAGTCTGAAATGAAAAGTGTGGCAGAGAGGAAACAAATGGGGCCCTACATGGCCCCCTGTTGCCTCTGCGCCAGGGATGCATGCAGGGGGGCACATGGTGTGATCCCGCTGTCTGCATGCACCCCCAGTTGCAGTACAGCAAGGACTTGACAGTCCATGCGCTGCAGGAACCTGCAATGGTGTCCCCATTGCGGTGCCTGTTATGGCTCACCTATGAGCCTTTAAAAAGGCACTGTCATGGGCCAGCCACCGTGGGTCCGTCCGACCTGGATTCCGGTCAGAATTCATCGGACAGTCAGATTTGGCTTTGATGCTGGTGCAAGTGGGGCGCTGGCATGGTGGTCACTCCCACACTGCCAATGTCATAAAAAGGCCCTAAGTTTGTAATTTATGCTGATCAACTTGACCATAAACAAGCCATGCTGATTGCCTCTATGGATATTTGCTTTGATGCAATTATGCATAGGCGAAGTTGAATCAAATAGCTTTGCAGGTTGGCATTAAATCCTTCAGGTAAGACCACAGGGTGTGTTTCTCTTTGATTCAGTTGTTGTGCTTAATTAAATATCTGAGGGATGATTAGAGTCATGATGTCCAGATTACATTTTTCCAGTTTCTATCCTTTAGAGATATTTTATTTTATTTTGCACTGATTGGTCTAGGAGCTGCAAGTAAAATGGAAAGCCCCAAGTATCCGAATTGAATATAGAGGACGTTATCATAGGAGAGAGTTGGCAATGATATTTTTCAACTTGAACTCAAATGCATAGTGTTCCTTGTTAAAATCTAGTGATTTTGTTTCGTCACAGAAATGAGATGTCTAACTATGACAGCCATCTCTGCTTCTACCTTTCTGTATAAATGAAGCGCTTCATACAGTGTTTGTTGAGCTTATACTCGACGAGCATAGGTGCACACTCACCAGTCTGACACAACTCTGTCACACACAAGATGTCTAGGGCCTGATTTATAGTGTGATGTTTGGGTTACTCTTCACAAATATGATGGATATCTTGTCCACCTTACTAGAAGTGCATTATATTGTATGGTACTTGTAATAAGCAGCGGCGGCCGGCACAGGTAAGCACGGTGGAGGGGCAGGGCACGGCAGGGGGAAGCTGACAAACGAAGGAATAGGTTTTATTTAATTATTTAATTATAGCTATTCCGTTGTCTGTCGACTTCCCCACACCCCGCCTCACCAAGTTTACCTGTGCCGGCCGCCGCTGGTAATAAGGTGGATGAATATCAGTCACATTTGTGATGGAATAACTTATCCGCCAAACTCTGCCAGGTCCGCGTTATGCAGGATGCAAAGATCTGCTATTTAATGAATTTGCTGTACTGCATATCTGACTTTACGCAAAAGCCCCCAAACTTCTGTCTTGCTTGAAAAATGTCATTCTTTCCCTTACATTCAACACAATCAGATTGTCTGAGCAACATCGACTAGAACAAGTTAGAAAATCTATTAACTGAAAAGTCAAGAATGGGCGCAGGGAATGAACATCTGCACATCGCATCTGAGACCTACGGTGTATATTTAAGGGTGACAGCGCCTTTGCCCCCAGAACATGACTGCCATTAATTCATGAGAAGGCAGTGTATGCACCAAGGCAACCGGTTCCATAAAAAAATATTTGCTCGGTTTCATTTAAGTCGAAAAAAATGAAGGCTACAGAAAAATACATCTTATGCTTACTGATGCCACAAACTAGATGACCCCACCAAAAGGCAGCGCTTCAGATGTGCTTGCTAACTTACCTTCCCAGGAGACGGGACAGAATATATTGCCGCTAGTGGGTTTGGATTGATATGGCTTACATTTTTAACCCTGACTTCCACTGTTATTTTAGAGATTAAATGTCAATATGTCGCATTTTTATTTTATGTTGTAGCTCCCATCAAACTATGGTTGGTGACTTTGAGGGAAATTATGTTTGCATGTGAACATAACGATGTAAGGGGCATATCAACAAGGGGTGGCGATAATATTATCGCCGCTTTAGAGCCCGTTTTCGGCGAAAAGCGGCGATAATATTATCGCATTATCAACAAGGACACGCTAGCGCGTGTTTCCTTGCAATAGCGCCCCTTGTCAGCACGCCTCCCATCGCATCGCTAATGAGATGCAAAGGAGGCGTGCCTGACAAGACTCCCTTGGGAAATTATCGCTAAACTAGCTTCGCGATATTTACAAGAACCCCAAATCCAGTGTAGTCATAATCTTAATCGCGCTTAACGCGCCCTTAGATCTGGATTTTAACGTCTGTTAAAATTCAGACTAGGGCATACTTTACATAGGATGTGGATTATGTGCCTACGACCACATGCTCGTATCACCAATGTTAACGCTGTATTTGGGTGAACATCGCTGGTTTTCCAGCGATGTTTGCCCATTTTTGCACTATCGCTTGAATATTTATCGCTTAGGTTATACACGTTGTAAATAACGCGCTAACCTGGCGATAAATAACCGCGATAGACGGCGATAAATATGAAAGCGCTAAGCGCGCTTTGAGATATTTATCTCCGTCTGTTGCTAATATGCCCCTAAATCCTTTTACTTACGCTGTTTACGTACTGCAAACGACCAGCTGTAACAAAGACGCTGGCAACATTTTTAACAAAATATATGGCATGGTGATTTTAACCATGCATTCATCGAGTGCTCGGGCAATTGTTTATAGCTTTAGGTGTAAAAAGAGAATTTTGTCCCACATTGTGAACGTTCATAAAAGTGTTTTAATTAAAGGGGCCAAAAGTGGTGAATGTTACAAAGACGATAAGCTTCTCCATTCTCTGCTGCACACAAAACTACACTGGTGACTGCAGTACTCGACTGCAGCCTCAAAGGTGTCCACCCACATCCTGCTGTATTTCAATCTCAATCTATTATGAGTCAATTCATGCTCCATCATTCTTATTCCTCACTTAGAAAATCTCTCCTAGCAACAGTGTTTCTAAAATTAATTTGTTTTTCAGAAAATGGCATGAAAGTGTTTTGCTAGTAGGAGGCGTGTTGGATAACGAAACTGGGTTACAGTTATTTGAGTGTTTTTTTTATGTATATTTATTATTTCAAAAGGGTTTATGGCAAAGTTTCAGAGCAATAGTGGGAAAGCCACAGACCCCTAACTTTCGAGCTCACACAGTGGATTTTATTTCTGTTCCGAAAATGTTAAGGTCAACAGAGCAGGTGAAGCTGTCTGCTCTGCAGAGGCAGAATTGCTGCAGAAAATAGTTGCTCATCTTTTATAGGTCTTGAACAAGAGATCTTGTAGAAACGTTATCTTGGTATTATGCCGAGAGCACATTATGTGACAATAACGTTAATAAATTTGGCACTCGGCCTTATTCACAACATTATTTGTGCGTGTAATTCGTATTTAAATAGGGAAAAAGTATTTTTATGAGTGCAAATATATTTTGTATTTCACAGAAGTCAGATTAGCACTCATATTCAGAAGTACACTAATTAAAGTAAACCACCACCTGTAGTACGGAGTGGGTGTTCTTGAATGTCAGTTGCAGTTTGTGAATAACCACTAACTTACACATTTTTTTAGTATTCACAAACCACTCACTGGCCCCTTCAAGACCTGGAAATGGTTGGAGATTCATTCCCTTCACGTGCAGGCATATATGCCTTTACCTGTTAACAAGGGGAGAAAACAACCCCAAAATATGCTTGAGTTTCAACGAAAGGGTTTTTTTTTATTGTGAAAAATATGTTCCCTCGTGAGAAAAGAAAAAGTTACCAAGTGTGTTTTTGCTTGCTCTGTTTTTTTTTATTCTAATAAGATATTTTTGCTTGTGAAAAAGGAATTCACAAAACAATTTTTAGGATTACACCTCGAAAGGTACAACTGATGCAGTTTTTCCAGACAAAACTTAGAATCGTTTTTTTTTTTATTATATGGGTGGCCTCAGTACTACTGGTGCAAATTTCCAACTTCTTTTTTAAGAATCAAGCCCTCAGTGTATAAACAAGGACAGTGTAGGTACGTACTTAATAGAAGAAGGTAGGCTGAATAGTGATGGTAAGCAGAGGTAACTAATTTGATCTTTGCAAGTGCTTAAATCTTAACATAAGATTTTTATGTGTAATAGGGAGCACATAGCAATAAATTAAATTTCCACATATCAGCTATGGCATACACTAAATGTGGCATGATAAGTTATATGTTCATGTTCGTCTCCATTTACAGAACACAATACAGAACATCAAAAACAACCAACACAGTTGCAAGATGATGGGCATAATATCCACATCCATTACATTATTCATAAAGAAAGAACATATTATAGTTGCTTGATTGATAATCACAATCAGTCTGTCTGCCTGCCTGCCTGTCTTTTTATCTGTCTGTCTGTCTGTTCTTATAAGCCAGGTGAGACTCCATGTTTCAGGGTCCATATAGGAAATTTGGCTCAACCAAGTACATTCAACTCATTGAACCCACCATTTTTCCACATTTTGAACCTCCGGGATTTGACCTCTCTAGTGATGTGAAACTACCCTATGGAGACTCTCCAACTGCAATGCTCCATTCAAATTGGTTTGTGTTCTGCAAACTCCAACTACCACCTATTAGTATAAAATCGGCTGCATGTTGGTAGTTAGGGAAGAGACTGATAGATGTTAGCAATGGTAACACACATTCCCCTTTGAAGGCTCAGCCTGTCATCTGCATACTGGTGGACCTCTGGCAGATGAGACCAATTCTGAATTTGACTTGCGGACTCAAAGCATGGTGTTGCTGGGTCGCCCTAACTCATCTGGGTTAAAAAAGAATAAATATTATTTTGGTAAACTGTGCAGAACACACTGTATGTGCAGAAACCAGGCATTTTATGGCGAAGGGAACCTGTGAAGTTGTGTGATCATGGGACTTTACAGCCCATTTTGTGTGGCCTGGTTATTGGGAGCAATACTGCTTCTGTCAATATGGACAGAAGGAGAATAAACTACTTTTGATGCTGAGGAATAGTGCATGACTATGGGAGAAGCGCTGCACCAAATAAATTATTGCCTGTGCCACTACCCACTTCTGCCAAGGGTTCTCATGCATCTGCTCCGAAGCTTGAGCACATGCACATGTACTGGATAAAGAGTCATGGGTTAAGCAGCAGCCCACACGGTGCACATAAGAACGAAGCATTTTTTGAGAAACCAAGCAATCTTGCCAGGTGGAGCCAGTGATAAAGTGAGTGCGGCTATCATCAGATGACAGAAACCCCCCAGGAAGGGGCTCATAATGTGAATGGGTTGATATTGTTCTACCTGATAGCAGAACCATGATAAGCAGTAGGGACAGATTGATGTGTTAAACCCAGTACACTGAATGTCTTCATTGTGAAAAGTAAAATGTGACAGCCATAAGGTCTCTCAATATATAATATGTAAGGATACCCTGCACCCCTAGCCATGGATCAAAAACAAAATGTATATATATATTGATTTATAGATGGAGGCATGCATGGGCCCCACCTCTGTAAGCTGATTATGGACACGGGGACCCAATTCTGCAGGGCCGCTGTATTAAACAAAGTGAGTGGCGTGTGCCCCCCACCCGAGCCTGCAAAAGACCAAAGGCCCCTATCCCCTGGGGCCAACACAAGTATTAAAAGGGGAGGAGTCACGGAGCCCACTTCATCGAGCCTCTAAATGCCCCAGGGAATCCATCCCCAGGGCTGATGCATATATTTTTAGGGGAGGATTAGTGTGACCCCCTCCCCAGGTCTCTTAAGCCCCAAGAACCCCAAGCCCCTGAGTCACACTGCCCCCTCCCCTAACCTTGAAAGGTCACAGGGACACTATCCCCCAGGATTAGCTAAATCACTGTGTCCCGGGAGCCCAGCCCCGGGACACAGTTTCTCTACCCGCAAGAGCGGCGGCAGGGAAAACCTGTCTGCTCACAACCTGCAGAAGCTGCAAAAATTCTCCTTCCGGCTGGGAGCAAACATTTGTTTACCTGCTTGCAATCTTGCAGGTAGAGAAACTCAGACTGCTCCGCCCATGCGGGAGCAGAGAAAAATATCCATGCTCACTAGGTGGGAGCAATGCTGGCTCCCTCTGATCCCAGTACTGGGGCATGTAATAATAATAAAAATAATAATAGGCAAGCTTGTAAAGCACCTGATTACACCCACTGGTGTGTCCCCGCGCTGAGGTACAGACTCGATAGTTGTAAGGGACGGAGCAAGAGGGAGAGACTTATGAACGGAAGAGCCAGGTCTTCAGTTTCTTCTGAAAGAGTGATTCCGATGGTTCAGCACAGAGGACGAGAGAGAGGGCATTCCAGTTCTTGGAAGCCAGATAGCTGAAAGACCGAGCTCCCATTCATGCTTTTTTAACTTTAGGAACCTTAACCAGATGGGTTCCGGATGATCTGAGGCAGCGTGTCGGATTGTAAGGAGTAAGCAGATTGTGCAGGTAACTAGGACCTTTCCCCTGCAGGATGCGATGGCCAATGCACAGGGTTTTGAAGAGAATTCTGTCCTTAATTGGTAGCCAGTGTAGGTCTGCAAGAGCCTTCCTGGTGGAGGTTCTCCTGGGGAGCATCAGAACAAGGCGAGCAGCTGCATTTTGAATGCATTGAAGCCTAAGAAGGCCTTATTTGTTGCTCCCAGGTAGAGAGCATTTCCGTACTCCAGTTGGAAGTTACCAGCGCATGGACTAGGGTTTTCCTGGCAGAGGTGGGGAGCACATCTAGAGTTTTCCGAAGTACTCTCATGGTTCCAAAGCACTTCCCAGCCACCTTTGTGGGGAGCTAGTGGGCCACAGGAGTCCTGGGGCTCCCCCGCAGCCCTAAACATTGTTTTTTGTGGGTGCCCCAGGTGGGCACCGGGGCACCCACCTAAGTCCCTGGAGGATGGGGTCCGCGGGCACAGTAATGACTGTGGGAGTGGGGCCACATGCCCCCTCCCCCTAAAAAAGACTACAGCCCAAAGATTCTTAAACCTCACACCTTGATTTAAGATGAAATACCTTGGAAATCAGTGGGGATTTATGTCTCTGTAGCTCAGTTCCAGCTACAAAATCTAATGCCTTCAAGTTTCTTTCAGAGCTCATCTCATGTCAAATGTAATGTTGAAAGGATAATAAAGAATTGGAACAGAGGATGCCCAGTAATTCTACTTTTGTGCCTAATGACCTGTCTTTCAGTTACATGAACTTACACCTGAGCAAATTTGAATTTTTTGATGTTGCAAAGACAATTTATGAAAAATAAATGTTTATCTCTACCCAAGACTTGGTAGACTTCTAAATTACTTCTGCCAAGATTCAACATCCCAATGTGGTCATAAGAAGAACTTCCCCAACCTGCAGCTACTTAAGGAAAGGAGTGAACAAACCTCATCTGGGTCTTCAAGTAAAATAAAAGGGGGCATCTAAAGCAGATGTTCTGGTAAGAGACTCAGAGCCACACACCAGAGGGAAGATGTTTACAGTATACCACACACCCAGAAACTATCTTCTTGCTCTTTCCAACGGTACATAAAGGAAGGAGAAGGAAGCCAAAGGGCAGGCATCGATTTGTGGAAGTTTACATTAAAAGAAGATATTGTTTGTGCCTTCCTTTGAAGCTGACTCTTCCCAAACCAAAATGTCCACATTGGTTTACGTTTTCCACTGGAGTAGCAATCAAGGGATGTACCTAATCATAATTAGGGCTCCCGGTTTTAAGGTATTTATTTTTTTAACATTTCTGTCTGTATTTATCCATATTTATTTTTTGACCATTTTATGTGTATTTATCCATATTTATTTTGTGTTTTGTGTATAACTGAAGTTGTAAAACTGTACATTTCCATATTTATTTAACTGATAGACATGCACTCATGCTTTTGATGTCTGTCGTGATTTAGTTATTTAAACTAGCAAATATTGCGTAACAATACATTCACTAAATATTAGCATTATACCACAAATGTATGTTGACATATGCCATTATTTAAAGTAATTTCATCTTGTTTTTTTAATTTCCCATGCTGTCCATCTGCTCAGCTGTTGGGCTACAATTCATGAAAGACAGCACGGAGAGTCACTTCAAAGAAGCACAATTTTCTGTATTTATCCACTTTTAAAAATAAATGCAGACAGAAAACACATTGTTTTCTGTCTGTATTTATCTGTAAAAATCCGTAAAAACGGAAAACAGGGAGCCTTAATCATAATAGCTATTCCTTTTGGTAGGTTTAGATAGCTCTAGCAGCTGAGGTAACCTACTGTAATTTCGAAAAGAAAAAATAAAATAGTGCTTCCTATGGATGTTTAAGCCCTAGGTCAGTGAAATTTGTAAAAAGCTGGGAAAGGTCCTCCATGGAAGCTTTGCAAGGAGATGTTCAAGGTCCTCTACTAATCAATGCAGCATTATCGCTATATCTTAGGGTTCCAATCCTCAGAAAACCAGAATATTGCCCTTAACTGGGAAAAGTTAAGGGGAAAAGGTCAGCTTGCTACCTGAGGGAGGACTGGGGAATAGGACTCTGCTTTGTCTTCAACCGAAACTCTGGAAATGTTTCCAAAAGCGTCAGGGGGATGGCCTTCTGTCGACTAGAGAGAAACTCGAGGTCAAGGCAGTTCCTTGGAAGAAAAAATCAGCAAGTCTAGTTATAATGGATATTGCCTTTTGCCTTATAAAGTAAAGATAGAGAAACATAACTGTTTAATCTGTGGCTTGAATCTTGCAGAAGATCTTCTGAAGGTTTAGGAACAAATACAAAAAGCAGGAGGAACTTTTTCATGTTGTAGAAAAGCTGAGACTTTTTTTTTTTTACCTCAGATTAAACAAGGTGCTGTGGCTACCCCATTAAGGGCAAAACCTAAATCAGCACAATTTACTGTTTCTTTCCTGTGGGAGTTTTTTGAGGCTCCAGACAGACTATGGCAATCGGTATATCACCTATGGAAGTCTGCCAAACACAGCTCCCAGCCTTTGTTCGGTGGAGGATTTTGACCATCAGGAAGAGACTATACGTAAATCATTACATTTGTATTCATTTCAGCAAATTGGTTTGGAAATGTTGTTTCATTTAATGACTTTACTCTGAAGCACTTTACATGTATGATAGAACCCTGACCCATTGAGCAGCAGGTACTAAGGGAATGCTCATACTTCCTTAATAAAACCTCCTTTTTACTTCTTGTGTCCTGGATCACTGAGCTCTGTGGAATTTCATCACTACTTTTGCCCACTATTAATAATAATTTAGCTTCCCACAATAGAAACATAGATATATTTTAGTAACCCACCTTGTTGTAATGAGTTTTTGAAGTGACAAATGCACCATTTATCATGCTTTAAAAACAACTGTGACCATTACATTTCTATTGCTCAGAAAGGAAATGTTTTTGTTAGTTGTAAATTTAGCACTCACTTGTTATCATATTTTGGCATAGGTAACAATTTCATTGGTCTACTTTGTCATCTTAGTCAGGCTTTGAAAAATCAAACATTTTTACCAGACCTGCAAGTCTTGTCACTAGAATAATCTACTCTACCTAACTGTAATGCTCTTGATCCATAAACTGGTTTAAAATTGTGTGATCCTGTGCAAATATTTTATTCTAAAGAGCCAACTTTTTCTTCATTATTTCAGCATGTCTGCAGTTCAAAAATCATGTTTGTTTGATTTATTAGACTAAACTTTTGCTCCATGAATAATATAAATCTAGTACATATGTAGGGTACACATGACCCCTGACTTGCCTCTTAATTCACTAACAGTATTATCATCAGGGCGGGGCAGGTTAATGTTTAAAAACTTTCACTTTTAATAAATATATTACTAAAGCATGATATGGTGGCACACTGTCATTTACAGTTAGAATATTTCCCAGTGACATGCAGTTTTACTGCTAAAACCATATAGCATACAAATGATAATGTTTGGAAATCGGGTTTAATGTTGTATGTTACAAAAAACTGACATACTACAGTCTTTTGTTTCACACTTCCTCCACCCCAACACGATTGTCAGACAGTTCACTTTACAAAATCTTCTAACTGTGCAGTCAGAGAAAGAAAAGTAAACACCAATCTCCTGGATAAAATAAGCCACAATTTGCAAAAAGACATAAGCTGACATTTTACCTCTGTCTTTGTGCACAGCAAATGTGACAAATTAAACACAAGATTTAAAGAATCGTTATTGCTCATTCACTTTCTGGATGAATATAACACCTGTTCTTTGTCAGTCAATCTCTTGACAGAGCCAGTATGCCCTAAAAACAGCTCTCCCTGATAAAATCTAACTCGCCATTGTAAGTGGGTGAGTACATTTTTATAGACCAGTTAGTGCTACATAAATGTTGGCATTTTGCATCATTGTGCAGGAGATGCCACACGCATTGATTTACTCTGCTAGTCATTTTTGATCTTGATTTATATGCTGACTGACTTAACCTGTAAGGTTTAGACTTGTACAAATTCCTCTCTAGTGTGCACTTGTTTTCTTATCTTTAGTTGATTTTCTTTTCTTTTGTTGAGATCATTATTTTTATGAAGATAATTTATGTTTGAGTCGTTACTGTGACCTGTTAAGACAGCTAATTGAAAATTAAACTAAGATACTATATATATTTTTTCTGAGTTTTATATAGCGCAAATTCAACCCGAAGGTATCAGAGTGCTTTACACGAGCACTGGTTGCATTACAGACGGACACATTCATTTTTGTTAGGCATGGGAAGATTAAGTGATTTTCCCAGATTCACAGGATGTTTAGCGTTGTTGCCGAGATTTGAACCCGGTTTCCCAGCTTTGAGGTCGACTGCCCTAGCCATTAGGCCACATCCTCTCCCCCATATAGTGCTTTCAGAATTTAAGCTGACTTTTAGAAAGTTGTTATTTTCTTGTCCTAACCAATTGGTGCCTGCAGCCAGTCCCTGGATCACATGACTAGGTGTAGCTGGCAGTTGGTCCTTGTGTATTGCTCCCAGACAGTGAAACAAAGGGAAGGTAGGCAATGGCAGGATGCACCACTCTGACTTAACAAGGGGATGGAGCTGTCACCTACCACGCTTGCACATCACAAAGGCCCTGCTTGAACACACCCGCAAAGTGTTTGATACTAGTCTTTTGTGTCCCCAGACAAGCAGGGGCCAGGGCAGGGTAGAGGGGATGCCTGACACCTCAGGAGTGTGGAAACCTTAAGAACCTTCTCCTACTTCAAAGCGGGCACAAGATATAAATAATGGACCCTCAGACCCAACTCTTTAGTACCCATCTGGAGCTGGGGAAGCCTCAGAGGAAGGACTGCTGTGCTGCTTTGCTGAGAGAACTGCCACTCTGCTGCCCTGTTGCCCCAGTGCTTGAGTGAGAAGGACAGGACCTGCATCTTGGACCCAGTACCACCAGAGTGACTCCAAGTGCTAGTTGGCTAGCCTCGCATCAGAGCCTTAAGGCAGAATAGGCTCCAACAACGTTGACTCCAGCCCCTGGACTCTGCCAACTGTGAGTTTTGCCCTCCCAAGTGGTGCCACCCCAGCCCTAGACCCTTGGCAGTGTGCCGGAAGGTACTCTGCCAGCCCAGCTGCATTCCCAGCAGAACCAATGCAGTGCATCACCTGGCAAGACTGTGCATCATAACTGCTCCCCACTGTATTCCCGACGTAGGACTTTGCATTGCAGCCCCGCAGCCCATTTGAACCACTGCTGCGCAACGCAAGGACCTTTCACAGAACTGCTGCTGCGCAACACATCTCTATGCAAGGACCTTTTATCCAGCTTTCTGGAACTGCCGCTGAGTGATGTATCTCTATGCAAGAACCTCACATTTCCTCTGCTGCATGACGCATCCTCGACACAGGACTCTCCATTGCTCCTTAACCAGGATTTAGGGTACTTAGTTCAGTGAGCTTAACTGGGTCCCTGTAGCCAGCCCACACTCCATCATGGTTGTTCAGAACTTGTGACGTTGTCCCTGTTTAGACAAACCAGATAATCACAATTGGCGCTTTGTGCTTTTTGACGCAATTTTCACTTACATTTTTGATATTGCATATCTCCAGTTCTATTAATTGGATAGTTATTGTTTTGGTTTTACATTATTTATTACATTTTACTCTATTTTTGGAAATTCTTGTGGGATTTTTGTTGTGTTGTGTTTCACTTTATTAATGTTTCAATTGTTGCATAAATGCTTTACACATTACCTCTATGTTAAGCCTGACTGCTCTGTGCCAAGCTACCAAAGGGTTGAGCATAATATAATTTGGGTTTTGCTTGTGACTTCACCATGACAAGGATTGTGGTTGCTGCCTGAGTAGGGTTTTCACCGCCCTCAACCAGTAACCCAAATTCTTACAGTTTTTCTCAGATTACTTTGGCTAATAATTTAAATCACTTTTGTATGAATATTTAAAATTTCTACGTGATTTACTTTAGAGACCTGATCTTTCTTTTTCTTGCTACAACAAAGGAAAATTATAAAACATTTTATTGCAAGTCATAAAAATAATCGGGCTCGACTATTTTGCAGCATCTGTAAACTCGAGTACCAGACTCGTTCCAGTGTACACATAAACGTTTCTCTTTACTGCACATTTGTTAGTGGTGCTTCGTTGTTTTACATCCAATGGGGTAATCTTTGTCTAGTATCCACTGCTCCCTAATTATTCAGACCACAACATTTCACACCCCTGCCTGTATTTTATGTATTGAGGACCTGATACTTAAGAGCAGAATGCACTTATGTGATTATCACAAACGTGTGTTTAAAGTTACTATACGTACAACAACAATCCCATATCTAATGTGCAACGGGCCCTGGTAAAAGTAAGGGAAATGAGTTCCAATTTCTCCCAGCTGAAAAACAAAAGACAAACCTAACTGGGGTGCAGAAGCCCCTCAAACCCCTGCGCCCTAGTAACTGGTACACTACTAACAGATAAGCCACTGACATTGAGGTCCTGGTACACAAAGGCAGTAGCGGCCCGTGGTGGGAGTGCTGTCGGGCGGTGACGTGGGGCGGGGGAGTGGCAGGGTGGGGGGTAGTAAAGTACGGAATATGGCCGTATAGAGGTAAGTAGACATATAAATAAATAAAACGAATTTCGTTGTGCGCGCTGCATCGCATCCCTAAAATGCATTTGTTCGTCCGCGTAACTCACGTATAATAAATAGAACATTCCTCCCTAAAGAACATATCGTTCTATTGCCTTAGTAGCACATTGTTTGCAAGTTTCATTGTGGTGATGCTTGCCATCACACTATTTGGAAACCCTTTCACGACTCTTTAAAAGAGACAACCATATGACTATATCTTGGAGGTAGGCAATTGTAGCTCGTAAAGCGTTACCCGTGTAGTTTAAATAGAAGCTATACCGAACTTAAGTTAGAAAGAGATTTAATGTATTTAATCAATGCTGAATCATTTTATAAAATGATGTTTTTGGCAGCGTTTTCAAAACAATGTTTTGTGAAAAATGCTTCCTTAAATTGTCTTGGCATATTTCTGTTAGTCGTTTTCATATTATATTAGTTGACCGTAATCAAGAGCGTGGGCTCAAATGCACAATAAAGCTGGATGGGGGACCAAACTCAACTACTTGCAAGGCTTACGTTTATCTGATATACATGCAGGTGTTAGCATCCACAGCACCACAGGCTGCAGTACCATAACAAGACACACATGGTGCTATGCAAGTTTGAATAGAAATATTTATGGTGATTTTATTAATAGTGAAATGAATGCCATCACTCATAAGTAAAATAGGTGTCATGCACATGGCAGCATTATTTTACAGTAGTTATTCGTGCCTTTAAACCCTTCTCTCATTATAACAACAATGATAATATTATGAAGTAGATGAATAAATAAAAAATATATATAATACTATTAACATTCAGTCCAAAATGCATGTTTATAACTCACAAATAAATATTTATTACTGCATCAGCAACATCAAAGTGGAAATATGGCTAGCTCTGTGCTTTTAATTAGTGGGATGAAGCCGCCACTGAAGTTCCAACTCATCAAACATGTCTTTACTTTATTGCTTATGTTGAGCTACTTTTCAGATATGAAGTAGCCCTATCAGTAGCTAAAAATAGGCCAAAGCCTACATTTGTAATTCCCTCTGGGAATACATTTATACAGGCCCTAATAAGTCTTTTCAGTGGCCTAAAGAAAAATAATTTAAGGAGTAGCACTTATCTAATTGCATATTGGGAGAACGATATTATTCACAGCCGTTATATCTTTGAACGCAACACTTTGTATAAAGACAAAATATAAAAAACCAAGGGAGTAAACAATCAAAAGTTTGTTCTATGCTGTGTCTTTATTTTCCAAGTGTTTGCGATTTGAACTCCTTTTCCACTTATTCTGGGAAGCCCCCTATCTCACCCTAGAATTCTACCATTAAAAACAGCTTATCTTTTGTTTATGCCGTAGCTGCTGTAGGTACGATTTATAAGCGAAATTTCGAGGTCCATCATATGGTTTCACAGTTATAATTGTGTGTTCTCTGAGCCTTTATCTATGCCCTCAGGTTTGAAAGAATATCATTTGTGTATACAGGTAGTGAAATTACTTTTAAAAGGCTAGCTAGTAAGAGACCCTTTTTAGGTCGAGCATTTGAGACCTCTTGTATATACTTTAGTATATACTTATATGTGTATGTACTTTGTGGGCTCTGGAGATCAGCCCTAGGACTTGTCTGCTTCAGCTAAGGGGCTTTTTTCTTCTGTTCAACTGCCTCTATTTAACTGTCTTGATAGAAAACGACCAGTAGAGGTCAGTAAAATACCAGAATTGCTTTCTGCTTGTTCAACTGCCTCTATTTAACTGTCTTGATAGAAAACGACCAGTAGAGGTCAGTAAAATACCAGAATTGCTTTCTGCTGAGGGACTTTATTTTTTTGAATTTTTCTGGCAAATGCCTCTATTTTTTTTTCTTCTTTTTTTTTTTTTAAATCTTTTATTAGATTTTTTTTCCTCTGTTTTGTAATACAAACATAATAAATTAAACCAATTATACATTAGCACAATAAGATAGCAGTATTTCTGAGAGCATGGTAACACTACATTTCAATAATTGACAGATTATTACGTACTAAAACATAACTTGTATCTGCATCTCTATGTTAATGGATGTGCTTTTATCTCTTTAGTCACCGCTCGCCGCTAATTGCATTAGACACTGCTTCTATGCAAATTCACTTTGTAAATGCAGTTCCCAGCTAAACATAAGTGTCATTGAAATGTGATGCATATAAGCGATCCGTATTTGGGTATTGCTGCGTTGCATAATGATCTAACGATCTACGGCGGCGTTGAGGCCAAGAGTCTACACATTTTTATTTTTATGCCAAGAAAGATATGCAAACTAAAAAAAAAAAAAAAACGCCGATTCATTCATACTGTTGGTGGGTTGGAAGCTATATGTCGAGGTGTGCTAAAGCCTGTGCTCAACTTGTGCACGTGTACGGATTTTATAAGAGTTGTGACGTTGCTAGCGCCCCTGGGGTATCACGGAAATAACTGACTGTTCAATCTATGTTTGGGGAAGAGGGCGTCTCGTCGGGGCATTTGTGGCGAGGGGGGGCATCTAGTTGCCCACAGCTTCATCAATGTCACTGGCTCGTTGTGAAGATGTTGAACTATCTGAGTCGTCTAGATGCATGAGCGCTTTGAGGGTAACGTCCCAGGACTGCGCTATCGGATACTTGCGTAGCCCCGCAGTTTCCTCTCTATGTAGTGTAATGCTTTCAGCCTGTGCCCACACCGCGAGGGATTTCACCCAGCTGACTTGTGTTGGGGGGTCGCTGTGTTTCCACCGTTTCGTGATGAGGCGCTTTGCCGTTACTAATCCCAAATCTCTGAACCTGGTAATTACTTTATTTTTTTTCGTCCTCTTACATAGTCCCAATATGCAAAGTTCCCATGTGTACTGTACCGGCATCTTGGTACACTTCGCCAATGCCGCGGTAACTGCATGCCAATATGGTTGAAGTGAGGCGCAGGACCATAGCATATGTAAAAGGTCAGCGCCTGCTAGTTGGCACCTTGGGCAGGAAGAGGTAGTGGTATTGAAGTATTTATTCATTTTATCTGGGGAGAGGTACGCCCTGTGTAGTATATATGTCTGTATGAGTTTAAATCTCGAACTACGTGGGATAAACGTGGGGCCAGCGAGTATCATGTCCCATTCCTTGTCTGTCCATAATTGCCCCCTGTCTACAGCCCATCTCTCGCGGAGACTCGTCAGTGGTGTCAGTGTATGTGTAAGGAGAGCGGCCACCAACCAATGGACCACATGCGAACCTTCTCCTATGACGTGCAAATATTGTAAGAGCTGATGCGTTGGTGGCTCGGCAGTCATATCTCCCCAGGCCGTCGTCAAAGTCCGCATTATAGCTGCGTGTAGGAGAAAGTGACCCATAGGGATGTTATTCTCTATAGCTAAAGTTTCAAAAGTTAAAAGGGCGCCCTCTGCATATAAATCCCCCACTGTTTCCAGTCCTGCCTCGTGCCAAACCATCAGTTCCGTTTCAGACACTTTCTCTCTGCCCCTAGGAGTTCCTACTAGTGGTATCACTGGGGCATAGGGGAGTGTGTTGCGAGTTAGCTGAAGGCTTCTTCGATAGCACCTGTAAGCTAGTTCAATGTACATTTGAGGTGGGCGGGGGAGCCGTGTAATGGGATGGAACAGGTGATAAAGTTTAGATTGAGTCCACGGTGGAGATGTTGTAGCAGTATCGTCTAGGTTCTTCCCACTCATCCATTTTGCCACCCACTGTAGTTGGGATGCTAGGTAATAGAGCTCCATGTTTGGAACTGCCAGCCCACCTTTGCTCGTTGGCGCATACATTTTCCATAATGCTATTCTGGGCCTTCCCTTATTCCAAATTAAGTCTCGGAAAATACTTTCCAAGTTCCTTAGTATCTTGACCGGGACATATACCGGGAGATTTGAAAAATAGTATAACAGTCTAGGCAATATGATCATCTTAGTTAGGGTAATTCGGCACATTACGCTCAAGGGAAGAGTTTTCCAGAAATGCACCTGCGCTCGGATGGCAGCGATGGCTCTCATTAGATTGCCGTCAAGTACGTCAGTAGGGGATCTATATACGTAGACTCCCAGATATCTGAAAGTGGTTGGGTACCAGGCTAGGGTGGTCCCATTGATTATTATATCTGTTTCAGTCATGTTATTGCTAAACGAGTATACTCCTGATTTTGTCCAGTTTACTCGAAGCCCGGACATTTTCTCAAATGTTCGGAAATTGTCGGCTATGCTTGGGGGTATATTCTGTAAATCCCTTATGTACAATAATAGATCGTCCGCATATAAGGAGACTGTATGTAATCCGTCACCTAGTGGTATGCCCCAGCTCGCGCCACTGCTGGCAAATGCCTCTATATAACTTTCTTGATAGAAAACGATCAGCAGAGGTCAGTAAAATACCAGTATCACTTTAGCATTCTCTAGATTCCAGTCCATAGAAATTGTCTTCCACGAGCACCCGTAGACAATAATATTTTTTCCAAATCTGGTATTTTCAGTGATATGACCACCGAAGGCCCTGATTTTATAATAAAAACAGAGCTTTGGACTATACCATTTCCCGCTGAAAGGCAATATTTCTCTCCATGTGTTCCCATACCTGGCATGTCACGCAGTTTGGTGCTTACTTTCCCTCCATGTTAAAGAACAGTAGATGTTTGAGCACCCAGGCTAATGTGTTGCATAGCTAAATACATATAAGGTCCCAAAGGCGAGACCGATTGCATTACAAATGCTTGTTTTAGTAGGGTTACTGTACCTGTTTGTTGTTCACCTATTGAAAACAGCATGTGGTAGATGAAACAGACAGGCAGACAGACAGGCAGACAGACAGGGTCGGTAAAAGTGACATTCTTACACTGCACTACCCATATGGATCACATTTATTAAAATTACAATATTTTTGCCATGCTTAGAAGAAATTATACAAAACTTCCCTAAATTTGTTTCATTGTTGAAGGTGAAACTTTGAAAATGTTCATAATGATTCATCAAAAGAGCCCAAAATTGCAAAGGGATCTTAATAGGGAAAATTAAAATGTTAATTTCCTTAGGGTGATTTCTGTCACAGGTATAACTGAAACTGCTGACCAATTTTTACCAAACCTAATCAGGTGAAGTGACTTACCTTGCTGAAAATCTGTTTTACAGTATTAGCAAAAAAGCAAAAAAGTTAGAGGTTAAATGAGAAAAATAAAATGGATGTATAGCTTGATAGCTGGTCTCTATCTTGAATTTGCCAAATCTATCAATCAAAGTTGAAAACTAAAAGAACATGATTGGACATGGCAAACATTTTATGCTTAGTCCAAAGCAGATTTGCATATATTGTGAGTATCAGGGAATACAAACAATCTTACTAAAATATTTGTTGACACAGCCATTATGGGATGACAGATACTGTTGTCTTGTATTTTACAAACAGCACCATCCTTTGCAGGATTAATAGATACATGTCAGGAATATAATTCTTAATTTGGTAGATGGATGCTCCTGCCAACTTAATAAATCCTCTTTGATAAGGTTAAAGCAAAGTTCTTAAGGGATCTTTGCTTAACCCTTGAACGCTGTGGCACAATCATCTATCCCCGGAGCATTCATGTTAAGTTTAAGCAGTACCAATAATTTTAAAGTAAAGAACACAACAAAAGTGTGGGCCTGATGTACGAAAAAACATTGTGTGTCACTAACAGTGGCAAACTGGTTAGCAACCACTAAACAGGGTGTTTGTGATTTTCAAAGACTCCAAAACGTTTGTTTTTAAAATAGCACACTGCACGGAATATTTAACAATTCTTTATATTTGTGATAGACTATACCGAATCGCTACATGCAATTACCAAATAGCAAATCACTAATTCAATGTACAAAGCATTCACTTATAGAAAATTTGTTATAACATAGCATTTTACACATGCAAAATAACAATAATTGTAAACAGGTGGTAACCAGGTGCAAAGTATAAAATAGGGCCCAAAATGCATTGTAATCTTTCATAATGGCTGCACTCTATGATATAGTGAGGAGGATGTGGATTTTTGGAGCAGAGGAGGAGGCAGAGAGAGAACATTTTCAGATAGAGGGTGAGCCTTTTTTCAATGAACAGGCAAGATGTATGTAGGTATAGGTTTACCAAACAGGTTATTATAATTTTCAGTAAAATCTAATTAATAATTTGGACACTGTACTAAGCAGACCCACACAACGCAGTGGTGCTATTCCTTCACAAGTTCAGGTGTTGTGTAGCTTACACCTTTCAGTGTCTGGTAGCTAACACTTATTTGCCACAATTGGGTATCTCATATATTCTAAAACTACTTTGTTAATTTTTAGGTTACAGCACATATGCATTAAAACTACAGATCATGCGTCCCTAATTCCATCTCCCAAACCCCAGAAAAAAAGAGGTACAATCCTGCTTACAGGCATAAAAAGAGCATTATTGCATGGGCATTTGGGTTACTCAAAGGCAGATTCTGATGCCTGCACAAAAGTGGTGGTGCCCTGGGGTATGATCAAGCAATATGCTTCAAAATAACAACCACTTGTGCTGTGCTGCATAATTTAGTAATCTGTGAGAGACTCTCAATTGACCATGCAAGTGACAATTTAGATGAAGATGATGCAGGAATGCCCCCTCGTTGTCTACCTCCAGGAGTTGCTGGTTCAAGAGCTGCAGAGGGACATGCATGCAGGGATGATATCACAAACAGCTACTATTAAGATACATCTCACAAACATATTGCACAACGAGTACCAAAGTTTATTGAGTTCTAAACTAAACCTTTTCTGTTTATTCACAGATAATTTTGAAGATGCTGAATATATATATTATGAACATATTACTCCATGATAAAGATGTAATTTCAGTTGAAAAAATATTAATAAACAATATTCAGTTTCTTTTCTTGAAAATTGTCACTATATGTTTTACAATTAATGTGATTGATGTTCAGTGGATGGTCTTTTATGTTGAACACTGTGTGGCCCTTCCTTGACCTTCTCCACTTTGGCTGATAGTGCTCCTTAATGCAGTTGGCTCACTAACAGAAATACTGCAGACAGTTGAGCCCACCTTGGTTACCTCAACTGACCTTGGTTCCCTAATTCGTGCATTAGCAGCTTGCATTATCTAGAAGGTGTTTATTATTTGGGCTAGGCTCCTTGCTACATAACCACTGTGGTGTACTAAATCTGCATGTTTGCAGTTCTCCAACACATAGTTGATGTGGCTGTAGCCAACCTATTAAGAGAACACCCAAATGTTTAGAGTAGATTGTTCATGTGTCTCAGTTGACGCCTGTCTGACACAGAGCCTTGAGCCATTGGTGTGGCTAGATCCTATGGCTATAGTTAAGTCTTCAAAGCCTGATCTAATATCTTCATTACCTTCAGAAATGGTTTTATCAAATGTTGCTACCCGTCTGCTCAATTCATAGTAGCTTTGTGTTACTTTCTTTATATTTTCAATGTGGATTGTTACAATGCATGGAAATGTGCAGGAATAGGCGAGCTTTCCAAGACTTCCCACCTCCTGCACCTTACAGTGTGCATTAAAGCCATTTTGCTCTTTCTAAAATTGGACTGCATGGTAGTGGATGTTGCAGATTTTTTTACAAAGGAAGCAATAGTTGTGGGTCTCCTAATGTAGGGGTGTAATTTTGGCTGCTTGGTGCACTTTCAGTCTCTGTAGGAATGGTTTATATGTTTCAATGTTCATTAGGGAAACAACCGTCAACATGCAGTCAGTATCACACATTACCATTACCATGCAGTGATTAACACGCAATGCCTTTACCATGCATAGCCTTTACCTTGCATATGCCTGTACCACACATGTCTTTACAAAGAAAATGTATGTATTTATCAGGAATGTGAAACACATCATATGATGAATACACCATAGTACCTTATTTTCTGAAGCATAATGGCTAATCGAATATCTAATGCAAAGTATTTGTGGAGTTTGTGGGGCAAACAAAAGAATAGACTCTGATGGTATCTTAATATAATAGAGGCGGAAATGAGGAAATATATATATATATACATTTTTTTTTCACTGAAAAAGCCAAAGGTTACATACGTATATGACTACCTGGTTGGATGAATGGATGTCTGGTGAGTGAATGGTTGTATGAGTGGCTGTACAAGTGAGTGAGTGACTCTATGGAGGAATGAATGGGTGTGTGAGTACTGGTATGAGTCTGCGAATGGGTGTGAGTGGTTGTGTGGATATGTGAATGGGCGTATGAGAGGATGTATGGGGGTGTGAGTGTGTGTGTGTGTTTCTGTGGATGATGTCATCAGTGATGTTATAAGAGATGTCATTTGAGATGTCATCCGTAATATCATCAGTGATGTCACTAACCATGTAATGAGTGGTGTAATATGTGAGGTATTAAGCAGTGCATTGCAGGGGCATAGGTTATTGTTAGCTCAGATAAATATAACTGCTGAATTTCACTGGTTTTATATAAGTGAAATCTGAGCCTAATTATAACGTCCCAGTAACCTTTGTTTTTTTAAGTGAATTTTAAGGATTTTAAAATTCTATTTCCAAACTATAACGTCCCTCTAACCTTTGGGTTTTTAAGTGAAGTGAGATGTTTTTTAACTAGTATTCATGTTTGCAGAGAGGTGGAGAAAGGGGGCAGGGCCCACAAGAACCCTCAGCATCCAAAAGTACCTTATCCCCAACCACCAGTGTGCCAGGAGGCGTGTTTGCACAGTGGTGGAGAAAGGGGGTGTCGCCTCAAAAGTCCTCTCAGCAATTTTGCCCGAGGGAGGGTCATATAGCGCATAGCTCTACGGGGTTTTCCCTGGGCCCATAAAAACCTAGCGCAAATTGATTGTAATACAGCCAGTTGGGGGCGAGGGATTTCTATTGGTACAGATCTAAAAAAATATAAAATTTTCGGTAATATCAACATTTTAAGGACATTACAATGTCCCACAAGTGAAAGATGTAAACACTCACACCGATCCAATTGCTTTCGCACATCATTTAAAATGTTACACCAATTAACCTCAACCAATGTTTTTAAACATGTCCTCAGCTTGACCCCTAGATATGTTACCTCGTTCAAAACTCGCTGGTCATCAAATGTAGAAATGTTCGAACATAAGATTTGTGTCTTTGCCACATTGAGTTTATATCCTGATACAGCCCCAAACTCTACCGCCAGCTGTTCTATTTCTGGCATGGCAGTGATAGGATTTGGTGTTACCACTGCCACATCATCTGCATACGCAAACACACGAAAGTGCTCCTGCCTCCATATTACCGACTCTATCCCTGCACTCTGTTCTAACATCTTTAAAAACGGATCTATATACAATGAGAACAACAAGGGGGAGCAGGGACATCCTTGCCTGTTCCCCGCGAGATGTATACTGGGCTTGATTCCAGGCCCATAATACAGACTTTAGCTGATGGACGCCGATATAAAACTTGTATAGCAGTGATAAAGTTCTGTTTAAAACCAATACTGCGCAATAGAGCCCATAAGAAGTCCCAGGCAACCCGGTCAAATGCCTTTTCGGCATCTAATAGTATCAAGCTAAATTCACTCCCCGTGGTGTTAGCTATATCAAGCAAGGTTACAACCCTGTTAATATGATTGGTTGTTCCCCTCTCGGGGATAAACCCATGTTGCCGCAAGGACACCAACGGGGTTATTACTTCAGCCAACCGGGTCGCTAAAATTTTGGCAAAAATGTTGCCATCTGAGTTTAAGAGCGATATAGGCCGATATGAGCCAGGTTGATCAGCCGGTTTATCTTTTTTTTAAAAACAATAATGCTAGCCTCATCCCAACTTAGGGGGGCCGCTCCTGCTTGAGCCTGTTGAAAAGTAGTTAACATATCAGTCTTTAATATTCCCAAAAAAGTTTTATAAACTTCCAATGGGAGTTTATCGGGCCCTGTCGCTTTGCCCAAGGCTAAGCTATTGACAGCTCTTTCTAGTTCCTCCATAGTAAGAGGAGCTTCTAGTAGTTCTGCATCCTGCGTGTCCAGTTTATTACAACAGTTCTGTAGCAAAGATTCCCCAGCACGTAAATCATAAGCCTCCCCGGTATAGAGTGCCTCATAAAAGTCATGGAACACCTTTAAAATCCCAACATCAGATTCTACTATATTGCCACTAGAATCAACCATTGAGCTGATCCTTTGAGCTGCTTCTTTAGATCTCAGTCTTTGTGCCAAGCAGCGTCCAGTTGCCTCCCCATATTCATAATTTAGATTCCTATTAATAGATTGTTTCTTAGCTATCTCTTTGCTCCAATACTGATTAATTTTAGCTTTACCCCGAGCTACTTCCGTTTGCAGGGCTGTAATCTCCTGGCCCAGATGTATACCCTGCATGAGTTTTTCTTCCGCTACCATAAGACAAGCGTATAATTCCTGAAGTATCACTCGCATTTGTTTTTGCTTATATATGCCGAAGCTAAGAGTCTCCCCCCTAAAACCAGCTTTAAAAGTATCCCATACACACCCCGTCCCTGTTGAATTGCGGTTTATGGCAAAAAATTGCTCAATCCAGATCTGCATATGTGCAACATAGCTTTCATCCAATAATAACTTCCTGTCGAATGAAAATGATCGCAGTTTGATTCCCATCCTATCCATTTGAAGGTTCAACACTAAGGGTCCATGATCAGAGGACACCCGTGGATATACTTGTATTTTAGCTCCTGATAACAAAAGACCTGATGCAAAAAAATAATCAAGTCTTACTAATTTCTTGTGCGGATGGGAATAAAAAGTGTACCCTGCTTCCATGCCTTGCTGTGTAGCCCATGCATCTACCAATCCGTGATCAGCCAATAAAGATTGTAGAGCCTTGAATACCCTTGGTTTCCTTCCTTCATAATGCTTACTGTCATCTTGTAGCGCTTCAGGCTCGAGATGTATGTTTAGATCACCACATATAATTAATGGTGTGGGCCAAAGCGCCAATTCCACATTTAGCCTTTCAATTATAAGGGCCTCATCAAAATTAGAACCATATATAGAGCATATCGTATAAATTCGGCCACCCATCCGGCATTCCACTATGGCCCATCGCCCTTGTTTATCTGCCAATGCCCTTCCTGTCCCTTGTATATGATTCTTCGCTAGAATTGCTACCCCCCGTATAGTGGTGGATTGCTCAGTACAAACTAATACTGTCAGGCCTAATTCCGCCAATAGTTTCCTTTTGGCCCATGGTATATGGGTCTCCTGTATACATATCAGATCAGACTGTAGTACCCGTAGCTCATTAGTGACACGTTGCCTTTTATTATAATTGTTCAGACCGCTTACATTCAGGGAGCAAATCCGAATACCACCCGTTATGCCACTATCCCCCATCTATCTTCCCTGTAACTTCCTGCTCATGTGCTATGTGCTTAAAACCATTGAATTTCATATTTCTCTTCATCAAACCCGCATGGATTATTTTTACTGTTACCCCCCACCCCCCAACCTCCACCCCTCCCCCATCAACAACCCCCTCCTCACCCAACCACGGTTCCAGCCGGTGCCGTGTCCCCCCCACCCATCCCAAAACTAGAGGCTTGGAGACACAAGGTCTCCGAAATGGATCGAGCTTCCCAAACCCCGGACCCCCTGCCCCAACCCGAATTTGATTACAAAAAAAACATTCACCACCCATCACCATTTCACATTCCTTACTGCCATCCCAGCTAGAAAAACGACATAATACTATCAATGCCTAAATAGCAAAAGGGGTACAGAATAATATCAAGTAAAATCAGTTAATTTCAGAAGATATCTTTAGCCCTTCCTTTTTTTTTTTTTACCCCCTACGTTCATAGTGATTGTAAATACTCTTTAGCAGCTGATTCCACTGTAAAAAACCGCAGATGCTCATTGTGTATGATTTTGAGTTTAGCTGGATTCAGCAAGAAGGCTTGTGCCCCTTTATCTCGGAATGGCGTAATGAGTTGGCGAAGTTGCCATCTTTTCTCAACTGTGAGAGGGCAATAATCAGGGCGTACAAAGAACTCAACCCCCTTCCCAGTTTTCTTTCTATCTGGACGTGCCAGGTCGAACACTGCTTCTCTCGCTAGATAATTATTAACTGAAATTAAAATCGCCCTTGGTCTAGGAGAGCTCTGGCCCGGCCTGCTGCGCTGCACAAAAGGAAATCTGTGTGCCCTCTGGATCTCCCGACTCCAGTCCCATTGCGTTAGCCCAGGAAAGGCTTCAGAGAAGAGTTCAATGATAAATTTTCGGGGGTCTTGCCCCTCGGCCCCCTCAGGAATATCCAGTACTCGAAGATTGTTCCGTCGTAGACGATTTTCTAAATCAGTGACTTTCCAGATAGTATCATCCTTTGCGGTGCGTAAAGTCTCTGTAGTTGCTTTCTGTACAGCCAGTTCATCCTCCAAATTGGATATACGGGTCTCAGCCTCATTGAACCTGTCAGAAAACTTGGAACAAGACTTAGCAATTCTTCGTACTGCATTCTGCAGTTTGCGACAAGCCCCTTGCATACGCTGACTCTCTGCCCGCGTCTCCGCCCTATGAGCCATAATGCTCTGGTAAATAACAGCCAGGGAGATATCTTCAGGTTTCTCAGCAGATTCGAAATTGGCCTGCGTCCCGCTGGCCATCTCAGTCTCATTCATATATGAATAGTCCCATTGAAAAGAATCAACACTCCCGGCCGAGTAATAGCCTGTGCACAGCCCGAGGTCCCCTTGCTTGCGTACTGTTTTTAGGCTACCGATTCCCTTATGTGTGTCCAAATCAGACATTGAATAAAAGGGGGGGTCTCCAGAGTCATTTTCTTTCCTCAAATCCTGTTTGTCCCTTATCTTCCTTGTTGCCATATCAGAACTACCAGGGCCAGGCGTTGCATTGCATTTCCCCGTCTGCACCTTCTTAACTGACCCGCGAGAAGTGCCCCCTATTACGACCTTTTCAGCGTCTTTTCCAATGTCTTTATCCACTTCCTCCCCATTTCCAGCAAAGCCTTGGGGGATACCACTCATAGCCCCATCCTCACTGACCACCAAGTCTGCTGGGGAATCCTCTGCCCGCACCTCTATATTAGATTCAGGCTCGGGAGTAGCCGATATTGCACAAATGCTTTTTTTGGGTTTCACAGCCTGAAAAAATACAGGGACAGCCTTCTTACCACCCTCTATACGTGCAGCATCCTTCTTCCCCGTGGTTGTTGTCAATTTCTTGCCGTCCGTGCTGTCAGGCATTTCGACGGTGTTGCGCGCTCTTCCACGCCCAGCCTTTGGAGGCATTACACCACCGTAGTGCTTTGCAATCACATCCGCGTTAGACTGTCTTTTCGCCGGCACCATCCACTCCGTAGTCCGGGCGGCGCGTGCACACCAGGAAGCACGTCTCGTCAACGACAGGAGTCGAAGGAAAACCACACGAGGAATACTGCAGGCGATCCACAGCATGCCTGCTCCGCCAGCGCTTCACCTCGGGGTTTACGAAGTAGCCTGACCCGGTCAAAAGACTACCCACAGTTCATGGTGAGTGGAGCAGGGGGGAAACCTCCGGGAGCTCAAGCCCGCACGACCGTAATCACGGCCGCCATCTTCCCTCCTCACTTGTGAAAAAATCTTAGAAATTCACTGAAAAAAAAACTTGTGATTTTTTCAGTGAATTTCTAAGATTTTTTAAATGCTAATTTCTAACTATAGCGTCCCAGAAACCTATGGTTTTTTCACTGAATATATGTATATATATAGCATTTTCTACATAGCAAATAGACTTTTCCTTGCCATATGTTACTATGGACATTTAAACTACAGCCCAGCCAGAGAACTGCTGTGCTCCTGGCAATAGTATACTTTTTGTCATATGTGATTGGTGTGATTATGCATTTTAGCCCACATATGAAATGTATCCTTCCAGGCCATTGTTGCATTTTAGGCACCATTTAAAATGTGCTTAGAGGGAATTTAAATAGGCCAACAAATGATTTACAATGTAGAGTGCAATTTGAGGAGAAACATATGTGCTTTACTACTGTTTAGAAGTGGTAGAGAGCACTGAGCACTAAATCTAGTAAACTCAGGCATGCAAAAATGGGGGAATTGTGACAAAAATGGGGTCATGTTTTGCAATCCACACATGGATTAATGGATTCTGCAAGCTGATGCTTGAAGTTACATTACTTGTTGCATATTTGTTTGGCTGCAACTCCTGCAAAAAAGAAATAACATTCCAAATACAACTATGTGTGGTTAAAGGAAGTGCACAGTGCCTTATTTGGATACTTATGCAGGGACAGGTTAGGGCTGGTGTGAGTAAGATGCGCAAAGAGCTTTGCATCCAAAGCCTGCTCTGAATGGTCAAAGGGTGATTCAGTGGCACAGTTTGGCAATATGGGGCCATTCCTAGCAAGCAGAGTGTGATGCATATGGTGTAAGGCCATATGTAGATTCTGTATGTAGGCTGGGTGAGGCCAGTGCTCAGAACGTTGCAATAGATGAGGTCCTGTGCCCAGATCCCGCTTTCTGTGGCCACGGGTCAAGTACATGTGGGCTGGATGAGACAGGGCTTGTCTCCTGACAAAAGGCAGTGCTTGAACTCACAGTCCTGACTGCTTTGCACCTGTCTCATTTGGATGGGACATAGAGCAAGGCCTGCTCTTGGGCCACAGATTAGGCCCTTCACCCATGGCCTGCTTTGCAAGCCACGGACCAGTCCTGGTCTTTGTCAAAAGTGTGCTAAATTTAACATAGCTTATGTTCAATTAACATTTGTTATCAATCCTCATTTGTTATCAATCCCCCAGAAATTAAAAAAACAGAAGTAAAGTCAAAGTATTGTTATTGTTACAATGCAATACCTAAAAACCACTAACATCCCCGATTTTCACTAGGTTGCGCAAGCTGTAACTTATGCGCCCTAATCATGACCTCACACATGACATCAGTGATGATATTTGAATTTACAGCATAAGTGTCATCACTGAAGTCGTTTTTAAGATATTTGTGCTACAAGTTTTGTCAGATAGAATATGAAACCTTAAGCCTTGCTATGTATTGACAGTTGGGTTTGAGCACAGTTGTTGAAACATATGTGAATTGACTGGATTAGAATGTCTGTCATCAATTGAAAATCTTGCTATGACCACTATTATATTAAACAGACTTTTCACAAACCTGCCCCATTGAGGCATTGGGGCACATTTAAGTTACACAATGGGAATTTAGGGGCTGGCCTTCTTTGAAATTCATTGACTACATGAAGGCAAATGTATTAGGGTTTAGAATGTGTACAGATCTACCTTAAAAAGCACATAATTTGAACCATTTGACAGGACTTTATCATGGCAGACAGAGGTGTTCTTTGTCTCTAATGGACCTCACCACTCTAGCGCACTCAAACCCCCACCTCACAACGTGCCAGGAGGTGGTACTGCAGAGTGGCACTTAAAGGGGACAGCCCACATAACATGCTATAAGTGCCTCCTTTAATTCCGCTGCGTGGGGCATGCCCTGGCGAAGCCCAAGCCAAGGGCAGGCCAGTCTTCGCCAATCATCACCCAGATGAGGTTGGGCTAGACCACCTCTCTTTGTCCCTTGGTGTCGCAACCTCCCACAGTTTCTTATCACTGTGCCTGTGAATTATCCCATGATGGTAAAGTGTAAGGCCCCAGCTACAACTAAGGCTTGAACAAACTTCATAACAATAGATGGAAATATTAGGGAGGCCGTGGGAGCCCTAAACAAGGAAATAGAACATGCTGAGCGATGAGTCTCAACCACTATTGCCCAGACATCTAAGCTAACAGCAATGGCACCAACTGAGGCAACAGCTGAAGCATTACCAATAGATGGAAATGTTTCCCCCAATGAGACACCGTTAGACAAACAGTCAGGGTCAGCCTGTCAAGTTCTGCTCATAGTGCCCCCCCAAAGTGACGATATAGGATGACTGTCCCCTTGATAATAGCTTACCATCTGTATATTTTCAAAATAACACTCCCCCACCCAAATAGAAGAGACGCCAGAGATCAAAGAAAGTGGAATCATTTGTTGAGGCAGCAAACTGTATATCTATGCGCCTGGGAGCACGGCAAGAAATTTTTTGGGGAGAAATAAAAGGGCTATTGGAACATCTACTTTTACCTATTAACAAATACCTTGGGGCGATCAAAGACTCTTTAAAGTATCTCAGGAGTCTGTACACTGTAGGAGCTGGTACTATCATTCTACAAGCAGGGGCCGCACAATTGGATTTTGTAAATAGTAGTCATCCGTTACAGAGCGGTATAAAGGATCACATTATATGTAGTAATCAGTGTAAGCATCCCCAACAACGTCCAATGCTTCCTGACTCCAAACCATGTAATACAGGTTGCGCCACTTAGATAGTGACGTGATACAGGCCTGCCAGTCACAGACACAACTTACTTTCCCAGAAAATATGTTGCAGAAATCAGTTGATGCCCAGTCACTTGGAGCTCCTGCTGGTGGCCTTACGCAAGCCCCAGGAAAGGGGAGTAGTAACAGCAATGAGGGGATGCATGATACAATGACCAGTCACCTACCCCTGGCATGCAGTCCTTATGTGGTAGTCATGACCAATGTTCCGCCTTTGACTCCTGGCACAAACAAAACCTGTGTAAAGTTAAAGAACAAAGTTTTACATTATCCCCACTCCAAGTTTATATTCCCTCCCACCAAAGCTTACCAAATCTTGATGACACAGAGAGTAGGTTGGATTGGCCCTACCAATAAGGTGTTTAAGGGGGAGATTCTGACAAGATCGGCATTACTAATCCACACTGATGACAACATTATGCTTCTTACTTTGGGCTATTTTTACCAACATTTACATCAAGATTTGGAGACCCCCTTTGCCGGATCATACAGTCAGAAGAAGCCTGTTACTCAATATCCATCTGCTGTTCCATTATCTATTAGGTACCAATGTTTGGGCACTCTTCAGGAGAATGATTGACTGGTTATTACTGATGATTCTGTTCTTACTAATCATGAGGGTAGAGGGGTGGGCAAAGTCAATGACCAAGGCACAGGGACATTAAATTCTGTTCCTGGGTCTCCGTCTAATTCTGTGGTTACTACCTATGCCCATTGCCAATTGTCTACTAGTCTGAAAGCCTATAACCATTCTAGCTCACTAGTGGCATCCAACTGTTGTGATAACAGGGGAGAATGTTGTTTTGCCACCTGGAATGTGTGTGGACTCCGAAGTAAGCTGAACTCCCCAGATTGGCGCCACATTATCTCTGATTCTGATGTCATCTGTTTTCAGGAGACCTGGTGTGTGGAGCCTACATATGAGGAAGGGTTTACATCTTTCTTCTTGGGAGCCACTCCATCTCCAGCTGGGAGGGCTAAAGGGGGTTTGCAGATCTTGGTATCTAATTTGCTACTACCTGTTACCACAAGGAGGTTGGCGTCTGTTTCATCCTATGTGCAACTTCTTTGGCTATTATTTAAAGGAAGGTCTCATCTGGTAGTAGTCAAATTTTATAATAATGTATTTGACTCATCCCGTAGTTCTGCTGTGCATGCATTAGATGCAGGATTGGCGGAGTTACTGCAGATGATTCACTCTAAATACGTCATTCTTTCACTAGGTGACTTTAAGATACAGAAATGTCCACTTCCTGCAAGACGGGTGTGTGGCATACTTAATGCCGAGGAAGTTGGTACCCTGCATTTCCATCATTATGATTATGAGGAAACTTTGAATTCTCTCATTTTTAAATATGATCTTATACTTTTGGAAAGTAGTGGTACGGCTATTAGTTAACCGACACACTCATTTATCCGCAGGGATGCACACACCATAATTGATCACGCCTTGATCTCTACCACTGCTAGAAATATGGTTCGTTCCATTAACACCATCCCAACAGCGGTGACTGACTATATCCCAATACTTATCTCATTGATAATAATTGGCCATGATATCAAAAGATATGCATGTGTTACCAATGTTGCCCCGATCAGGCCTAATGGCGTTCAGATTAAATGGATAGGGACAGACCCACGTAGAGTGTTACAGGAATTGCTAACGTTGAACCTTGATGAATTTAGCTATTGTGTAGGGGAGAAGGTAGCTCATGAATTGGTTTGGACAGATTACCACATCACTTAGATCACTACTTTTTGACCTCTAAAACCTGGAAGTGCAGGAAAACGGGGGTGGTTTGATCATTCATGTACCAAGGCATCTAAACTTTTGAAGGAGGCCCTTCACAGATCTCCCGAGGATTTTACAGCCATTAAGTACCTATGCAAGAAATATATGTAGGCTTTAGCAGCTAGGAAGAGGGCACTACAGTAGGAGGCCTGGCTAAACTTGGCCCAGGCCTCCAAGACAAAGGACACACTATTATTTTGGCACAAAGTGAATGCCCCTTTCCTAAAAGAAAATTCACTGCCTGAACTCACTTCCTTTGTCTCCTGCGATTCATGGGTCACACATTTGATGGCTATCTTTGACACTCAATTTTAGGTAACATCATTAGCAGGGGACAAGGGGGTGCTGCATTAGCCCCAAGTCCCACTCCATATCACTCTGGAGGAGGTCCTTCTGGCAATAAATATGAGTGTGGGAGGGAAAGCGTTTGGTCCAGATGGGGTACCAGTGGTCGTGTTTACAGCCACGCAAGAGTTCTGGGGTCCTATCTTGACTAGGATACTTAATGCAGCTGCTGAGTGTTCGATTCCCACTTCATGGGCCATTCCGATCATAGTCCAGATTCTTAAGAAGGGAAATAAGTCTGACCCGGAATTTTACCGCCCTATTTCCCTCCTAGACTCTTCAGCCAAACTGATGGGAAAGGTCTTGTTGCAGATACTGGAGGATTGGGCTGAGAGTAATTCAATAATATCAGAGGCACAATTCGGGTATCGGAAAGGTCGGAGGACAGTGGAGCAATGTGTAAACTTGGATTTGCTCATAGGGAAGTAAACCAAAGCTAAAATTGGGTCCCTTTATTTATGTTTCGCTGACCTAAGTAGGGCCTTTGACTTCGTCGACCAATCAATACTTTGGTCTACCCTGACTTCTCAGGGGGCTCCGAGGCCTATATTCAGTTTCCTAGCATGCCTATATGAAAATCTATCAGCCATCGTGCGGTGTGGTCACAATGGAGAATGTTTCCCTTTATTTAAGATCAAGAGGGGAATTAGACTGGGATGTGTGTTGGCACCATTCTTATTTTCTCTATTTTTTAACAATGTGGATGGCTGATGCACCTATTGTCAGCGGCACTCGGTCCAAATTTTATTGTACAAAGACGATGCTGTCCTTCTGTCAAGGACGCCTGTCAGCCTACAAAAATTGACGGACACCTTTGGGAATTTTATGGTATCCAGTAAAATGAAGATTAACAAGGCAAGCATTTTCACAATGGTCTGTGGGAAAAAGGAGCAGAAGTGTAGGACCTTCTATATTGACGGCTCACCGATTGTAAGCGTTAACACCGTTTGTTATTTAGGGATTTTATTCACCCATCATAGATCTTGGGTGAAACAGATTCTAAATACTCAGCTGAAAATGAGCTGAATATGCAAGAGAGTAGTCAGGTTCTCCCATAAAATTGGCAGCCGTCCAGTTAAAGAAATGGTTGAAATATATAAAGCGAGAAGTTTCTCAACCTCTACCTATGGGGGTGGCCTATGGGGCTACACATCTAGAAAAACCCTTCAGAAGGAGGAGACCCACTTTGTAAAGCATCTGTTGTGTGTACTGGGATCTGCTTCATCCTATATAGTTCATATGGAAACTGGGATGCACTTTTTGGAGGACACATTAGCACTAAAACCCCTGCTACTTTGGTAGTCCATCTGGGCAAAAACAGAGACTAGTTTTACGAAGTCCATTATCTTAGATTGCCTAGCCCTAGACCCCGTTCTTAAAACCCCCTGGCTGTCATAAATACATGAATCTTTTAATCTATTGTTTAACTTATCTGTCTTAAGTGATCTCGGAAGTAGCCTTTCTATTGAGAAGAGTGTAATTAAGGTTTCCTTTATGATTCACAGACAGGAGCTCAGAATGTGTGAAGAATCTATGAAGCATGAAGTTGCCTCACACATATCGAATGATTTGCATGAGGGTTGCCAATTCTACTTGATCTGGGTTACTAACATACAGCATCGCTTTGTTTTAACAAGATTGTGGTTGGGCAGTGTCCATCATCTGGTTGCCTTCCCTGACATGAAAAAATGCCCAACTGCAACGACTCCTTGCCCATGTGATGGTGTATTGACACAAAGCACACAGCACTTCATTTTATTTTATGGCTTTTATGAGGGTTTGAGGAGACGCTACTTAAAACCAATTTTTCTTGCACAAAATGTTAGAGATTATAAAGCTACTATATGCTACATATTTACACTTGAGAATCCTTTTGTATGTTATAATACCGCACTGTACATATGGGGAGCTAGACATCTTAAGAAAAATATTGTACTGTAGTGTAGCTTAATCGAGGTAACTTACTTTTTAACGTAAAGTTTTTTTATTATACGCTTTATTTATTGATGATGTCTTTTTATTAACTTTTATGCCCATCGTAAATGTGCCGAATAAGGATTTTGAATAGAACCATTAGCAAGGTAGATGATGTGAATTTGGTGAATGACCTTTAAATAATATTCCACATAGAAAGCAATTGGTGCACCAACACATTAATACTTTAACAATTATACAATCTGTATCCCGAATTTGTTCTTCAAGTCGTCTTTTATTGACGGAACCCGGACAGACTCTCGAGATCGAATGGGGATCGGACCGCTCTAGATGTCAGCGCTTAATATGGTGCTTAACTATTGGACATTATCTGATATGAACACTTCTTGCTGATTCCCCAAGTGGTGTTCTATTTGTTGCTGGTTCACCCACTATCTTGGGCTCTTATATTTCTGAAGGCTATAGACCGTACCTTATACTCAGCATTGGTGTCTCTTATGGTGCTGAGCAGTGTTATCATAGGGTCTGATTGATTCATCTACCTTTAAGAATTGTGTATCTACAAAGTGGATTTAGGAGGTAGTATCTCCTCAGGATACATTATATCCACCCAGCAACTGGCCTTTGGAATCTGGATATAGCTGTTACAACTTTTTAAACTATTTTCGAACTGATTGAGCTGTCCGGGCTCCAGTCATCCATTCTGGCCACAGATATATTGGCCCATCGCCGCCTTGTACGTTATCGCTTTTGCTCTGAAGAAGTCCATCTCTTTGGACGAAACGCGTTAGCTGGTCTACCTTATATGTTGTTTGATACTCCTGATCAATAAAAGACGATTTGAAGAACAAATTCAGGATACAGATTGTATAATGTTTTTTTTTTTTTTGCAGAGTTTTATATAGCGCGAACTTGACCCGAATCGGGTATCAGAGTGCTTTACATAGCACCAGTTACGTTACATTAGGACACACATTCATTTTTGTTAGGCACTGGGAGATTAAGTGATTTGCCCAGAATCACAGGGTGTTCAGCGTCATTGCCGAGACTCAAACCCCGTTCCCCAGATTTGAGGTCGGACGCCCTAGCCGTTAGGCCAACTCCTCTCCCCAATAATATAATTGTTAAAGTATTAATGTGTTGGTGCACCAATTGCTTTCAATGTGGAATATGTTGGGTCCAGTAGGACCGCACCTTGACAGTGGGTGCTTGGTTTGAGTGCACACACGTTGGGGTACATTCCCCCTTGTTCTAAAAGTGAAATATTGGGGACATTAGGTTAGGTGCGAGCCAGTATGGGGTTTCACTGTCAACATCTGTATGGACCTTTAAATAACACTTGCATTCATGGAGGAGTAGCACATCTAGTCCTGTTTTTGTCTTTGTATACTGCTACTTGTAGGTATGGGTGTAGAATCCCAGCAGAATATACAATTATTAGAGTCCAAATAAAAATTAAAAAGGTTCGATAAGCTATGCACAGTTGACATGGCATAACTTTAGATATCACTACTATATTTTCTCTACATGGAGCCAAGCTCAATGTTGTTCAAATAGGCCTTTCTTATCAGCACCAATTTTCATCTAAATTCAAATGATAGCACTGAAAATTCTTAATAAATTGACCCTGTTGATGGAAACTCAAATGCTTTTTTACTGGCTTAGTAACATTCTAGCAGTGGTCAGTCTCATACAAACTATCAAATGTATATGGCATAAGTCAAAAGATGTACACTGCAGCTAAAATCTCAACATTTGTGGGGGGTCCCTTCCGTAGCATGTCTAAATGAAGAAATTCTTTAATAAACTTGAAATGTTCCATTTCTATAGTTGTAAATTCCTCCCACTTAAATTCACATCGGTTAATTAATATACAAAAATAACCTTAACAAACAGAGCCTCCCCTTAGCTTCAAATCATTAGTGCCCATTAAATGGTGTTTCTGAGAAAAAGACACACTGATGATTTGGATTTCTTAACATCCTGTATAAAATAGTTTGCTAAATCCTTTGCAGTTTTGGCCAAGAACATTCTTCATTATCCAATGATTGATTTTCTTGCAAAAGCCTTGGAGAAGCATCTCCCCTTAAAATTGTGAATCTCTTCAGATTTGGCCAACATTAGTATTTAATTGTGCTTTCAAAAACCCAATATATTTGAGTAGAAACCTCAGCATTGTACATCCGCATGTAGATCATATCTAGTTTTGACCACTATTACTAGCATGGGTGCTGTGAGAAAGTCATTATTTTTGCCCTGATCACCACCATTTTTTGCTTGGTACTGGTGGTATCTGACTCTGACTGCACCCTGGACTCTGCTTACCAGGCCCATGGCCAGTGCTCTGATTATAAGGATATGCGAATTAGGTGTAATTATATTTGGTACTGACAGCCTAGCTGTAAGTCCCTAATATATAATAGGCACATGAGTTTTGAGGACCAGTAAACTTAATGCACTTAAGTGTGCACTACTGTGGTGCCTGTTGTCATTTGGAAGGCACCACTGCCTTTCAGGCTGCCTTTACCTTACATTTACATGCAATTTTGACATTGGATTTAAAGGTACTTTCAATGCCTCAATCTACCTTATTTTTCCATATAGGTCACCCCTAAGGTCTCCCCTAGGTGTCCTAGGGTTAGGGTGCCTTCTAACTATAAGCAGGGACATTATAAAAAATGTTTTATAAGACCTGGTAAGGGAAAAATTGCCAATTCCATTTTTCTCCATTGTAGTAAATGGCTCCATGGGCTAACATAGAGATATTTTATTCATGTATAAATATTGGCAGGAGTCACCTAAAAATGTACTTAAAGGTATCTAATTAATAGTTAAGATAAATTCAACAACTTGCCCCTGTTAGATTTATAACTTTTACACAAAATAAGTTATTAAACTTTCTTTTCTGTGAGCCAAATTCCATCTTTCCAGCTGCCCTCTCCTGATTGGCTAGCATTTCCCAGACTGAGTCAGAGCTGCTTGGTGAGGTGTGAGGTGTCCTGTCAGAGCAGACAATGGGTTTCCTGTGAGTAGAGAACTTTAGCTGCAGAAGACAAAAGGCAGGAAGAGGGTGGGGGAGCCAAACTGGTCTTCAACGGGAGAATGACAGTTTAGGACAATCACAGGCTGACCTCCACATCCTGCCCCCCAGCCATTCAGGAGCCTCAGTAATTAGATTAATCACGGGGTTGGAAGGGGTGTTTTAATGAAATTTAGACACACCAGTGGGTTGGCTTGGCCAGATCTAACCCCAAAGGAGAGACTTTCTCCATAGTGGATTTTGAGAGAATAGTACTTTCTGGGACTAGAATATGCCACACTTTGGAGGAAGTGGTCTGCACCTGGGTGACACCCTGCATCCCATTGGTCAGAGGTGCCCACCTGCTTGACCCCCAGAAACTGTGAATAAATATGGGAGAGCTGCATAGCTCCTCAGATCTGCTGCCTGAATCTACAAGAAGTACTGCCCTGCTGGAATCTGGATCTGCACCCAAAGGACTGCACTCTGAAGGACTGCACCGGCTTCACAATCTGGTACTACAGCTGTACGGACTTTGCTTTGCTTCAAGAAGGATTAAGAAATGGACTCCTTGCAAGCTACAGGTTATCAGAGCTGGCCTGCATCATCTCCACCAAGAGTCCCCATCCTGGAGTGAGTCTGGTGGACTTTTAAGGATTTAGCCAGGTGTGTTGTGGGAATTGTATTCCAGACATTCCAAGGGCCATCTAGGAGATTCCAGACCCTTGGATTGGTGTTTTAGACACTTTGAACCCTCAAGGAGACTTTCTCGAAGAAGATCCAGAAGTTTGGTGAACTTTGGGAACTTTTTGTCGAAAAGCTCCATAAGGTGACCGACTCAACGTCGAGAGTCAAGCCAGATATCTTCAACCGCGAACTGGCCTGGATTTCCGGTTTGTCCCACTGAAAGTTCCGGAGATCCAGACTTCCAAGATTAGACTGTGGCCTCATTGAGAAGCAATCCGACAACGTTGCATCAAAATCAGCCTGCTGGTGGAGAACCTCTCAATGTCGAGAGAAAAATCCTCCAGAAAAGTTTCTAAGTCCGAAGATATAATTTTAACCGAGACCTCCCTCTTAGTGTATCCAACCAGGGCTCCATCGTAGTCAGCCTCAAACTTTGACTTTGTCCCGGTCAAGGGTGGCCAGAGGTCCCAAATTGACACTATATGCTTTTAGGTACTAGAAAGTGTTTATTCTTTAAAAGTTTGTATCTCAGGTTCCCTACATTGGAGTTCTGTTGTTTAGTATCTATTTGTTCATAAAAATATAATCTATATTAATTAATTGGAGTTGGATTTTATTATGTGTTGTGTCTTACTTATTTAATTTTTGGGTGTTTTTAAATTATTTACATACCTGTGTCCTAAGTTAAGCCTGCCTGCTTGTTGCCAGCTACCAAGGGTTGAACAATGGAATAATTTATTGAGACCCTAATTGAACCTTCTATTGTGTATGTGGCCTTATTACTAGTGGTAAGTCACTACTTATCACAACTAATAATCCACTTTCCAACAAGTGCTTTATAATTCGAGTTTTTCCAGACATCTTTCCGAAAAATCCTTGGAGGAGAAGCTCCTAAATATCCACACAAAGTCGATTTTAATTACTATTCAATTATGACCCATTGTGCTGGCACTGTGCCTTAAAGTTAATCGTTTGCCAGAAGCATGCCATAAATATTCTTTTGCAGAGATTATCCAAACCTTATGTCATATTGGCTTTAAAGCTTACCCTATTCAACTAACAATGATTTTCTAGTGTCTTTTAAATATAGCATCAGCAATTCTCCGCACTCTGTTCTCGAGGGGAATCCCAAAACCTGCGAAATTGTGAATTTTAAAATGGATCCTGCGAAAAAACACACTTTTGCAAGGTCCACAATATTTTTCTGTATACCAAATAGTTAAATATTATTGATTATGTCCTGACATCACATCTTACAGGATTTCAAATAACGATTTTTTCTCGAATACAATATTATATGACATTGAATATGTACGTGTAAAAGAATGGTTTCAGTGTTTGAATACTTCCTAAAATATTTCTTAAATGATGATCTCGAACTTAGAGAACTGAAGTTTTTTTCTTACACTCCCTTTGTGTCTCTATTGCAATCAATGTTTAGGTTTTTTTTGTTAATCAATAATGCATGATTGCTGCAGGCGCACTGCAGTTCTAAAATAAAAATCAATTTCACATCCTAAATAAAATATTGCTAAACAGGGATACAGATGTGGTATTTTATCCATAATTCAGAGATCAGTAATTCCAAGGTGTAGGAATACCATGCTATTATGAGTTGTACCCTGAGAATTCGGCAATTGTCATGGAATGTCTGGGGTGAAAAACACTGGGAATGTGTTTTTACTACATTCGTTTTAAATACGTTTCTGCTTGTGACTCCCATTGCCAGGCGAGTCGAGATTTACAAGCCAGTCAGAATGATGTCTGAAGATGAAAATCAATTGCCCTAGTATCAAAAATGGCTGCAAAGATTAATGCTCTGTATGCTCAACGGGAAAACGCATGTGGAACATTTTTTATAAGATGTTATATCTAGCCATGCAATATTAAAGATCCTCGAGGATGAGTGTTCTGTCCAAATAAGCATGTTTTTCTTCTTCTGCATTTAGAATTTTATGATGCATGTATGTATGCCTTATTGCTTCTCTCCTATTCTTGAAAACACGTATATGCAAGGAGGACATATCAACAAAGGTGTTTATTTCCTACCAACAGCTACGAGTAAGTCTTTTCAAAGTTTGAAAGTCCGTAGCTATGTTTAGGGAATGTGTATAAGATGCTAAGAGTAAAATAAAGCTCGCCTGGCGAATACACTCTTGATTGTGCTGGTCTAAATACTAGGGGCCTGATTACGATGCGGGCCGAAACAGCTCCGTCTGTCAGTCGGAGCCCTTCAGCCCACATCGTAATCGGCTGGTCGGATTCCTTTCCGACCGACCCATTTTGATGGAGTCAGTCAGAAGGGAATCCGAATCGGATTTCCGAATTGCCTCCGACGGGCTTGCAGAGCCAGTCCGCCATTCAGAGAGCCTTCAGTAATCCCTCGGCCGGCTCTTTCCGGCCGAGGGATTACGATGGCAGATTCCCAAAGCCTTTCTGTGCCGGCCTTTCCGACACAGAAATGCTTTGGGAATCTGTCTTTGGGGGCCCCCAGCAGGGTCCCCATGGGTGCAAGGCCGCCAAATGGTGGCCTAGGGGGCACCTATGGTGCCCCCCTGTTGATCACTGAACCCTGTGGCAGGCACCGTGAGGTGCCTGCCACGGTGTGCAGGGATACACTGCACCCCTGCTATTTACAATGAGAGTATGCATTCAGTTTGGAATGCATGCTCCCATTGTAAAGTATAGGATTAAGACCGAACAGGGTTTGGTCGCATCCTACTTGCTGGGCTGGAACCGATGACAGGAGGCCGTTCGGTTCCAGTTCCCAACCAATGTCGGATGGACTCGGGTCCGCCCAACATCGGAATCGGCCCCAAAGAGTGAAAAACATCACTGAGGATCTCTGAGCATCTCCGGGCGAGTTGGAATTGGCACAATATTCCTGACAAAGGCAGCAATGCACTGCAAGAGAAGGCTTGAGAAGAGAAGGCAAGAGAAAAACATTAACTAACAATTGCCCAGGATCTAAAATTGATGGCTAACGTAATGCTTAATGTATATCACTCTTGAAAACATAGTATTGCAGTGCCGCTATTTTAATAATATAGACTCAGGGGCAGATTTACAAGCCCCTTACGCCACTTTTGCGTCACTTTTAACATGGGAAAAGTGACGCAAAAGTGGCGCAAGAGGCTTGTAAATCTGCCCCTCAGTTGTCAGCCATTTGATTGTAAAACTGGACAATATGATCATGGGCATCTGTATGGAATCCTCCAAATGTGAAAGTGGCATATGATGGAAATCCATTGCTTTTTCGCACTTAGAAACAGCCCAGAACCATCAAGGTTAGCCTTAATGCTAAAATAATAATGGGGCAACATTTCAACATTGCTGTGGGGCATACTATATTGTTGGCTGACTAGACTGCATACCTTAAGTGCTCTAAATATCTGTGATGTCGACTTTGTGATGAGAGAAATGTTTGTTTTAAAGCTGGAAGGGACTTTTTATACTGTGTTCATCCCTACCTTGCTGTGATACTCCATCCATTCTTTCTCCCCTTCGTCCCATCCTTTGCCAGATTGATGCTCATCTTTCTGCTGCTTTCCTTCAATTTAATCCTTTTGCAACATTAAGCAGTTGCAAAATGTTTCTGGATGTTTTTATTTCTTCACTTAGAGTTTGATTTCAGCTGTGGTTTACGGTCATCTGTGTGTGTTGATATGAGAGTGACACTTCAAATCTAAATGGTTTTGGGTAGATTTTTGAGTGCGCCCTAGGTTTCATTGTTAGTAAAGACGTTTTCAACATAAATGTTTTGCGACTATACGTGAAGTGACAGTATTACTCCTTGTCACTTGCACTAAAGGTGACTGTCAGCTTGTTCCTGAAATATGTAAAACACTTCTCACAATTTTGCTGCCATAAAACATTGCACTTTCTAATGTGATGGCTTGCACCGGAAATGTAGTTTTGAACACGAGGCTGCACTTCTTCCATCAATACTTTACCTAAGCTAAAAGCGTACTTAATACATCCTACATCTAATCTTCTAGCATTGCTTACCACCCCCAAAATTCTGATTGTAATTTTACATTTTGTAAAGATTTAAGAGGAAAATGTTAATTCAGAGACGTGTGGAACACTCCTTTCTTTGTTGTCCTTGGATATTGGGGTAATATTGAGGCAATATTTTCAAAAGAACTCTTGCATCAGTCTGGAAGGATGTGCTCTGAATAGCAAATTCATTCTGGACTGTAAAATTCTTCATTGGTGTTTCAATGGTGTCACCATGTCTCAAAGCTGCTCTAGAGTTCTTATGCACATTCTGGCCCTTATTACGATGTCGGTCGGATGAGCGTCCGACCGCCATCGCTGCGGCATGGAGACCGTCTGACAATGCAGCGCGCGCAATAAAATTTGTTTTATTTATTTATTTGTTTACTTACCTCTGTTCGGCCGTATGCTGTAGTTTACTACCCCCCACCCTGCTCCTCCCCCGCCCCGCCCCACCGCCCCGCGGCACTCCCTCCACGAGCCGCTACTGGTTGTTGGATCTATGGGACTTTAAGACAGACTGCCTGCAGAATCGAAGTTTTGGGCGTCTAACTTTAATGTCTGGAAGTCAGAGATGCCTGCAGCCAGTTGCTGTATACAAACAGTACAGCAAGTTGGGAAAGACTCGATCAGTGAATGGCTTTAAGTGCATGCAACGGCCAGTATACGCTCTATTTCAATCACTGCTGTGACTAGGATTCAACTCGCTTCCGGTGTTGTGAAACAGTTTGGGGCAATCATGAAACTTCAGTGTTGAGTATTAACAACAATATGCAAGCCTTTTGGTATTCGGGGCATAAATCGAGACCAAGGGAGTGTTCGGCTGGGCATTGGTTCAACTGAGCTGGTTGAAATCATACTGTTGATATTTAAAACATATAAGATGCACTCCTAGCAACCATAGTTGTTTAAAAGAATGTTCACGCTGCTGCGTGATGGTCTGGCGTGAGCTGTTTACCTGAGGAGTTGCGAAGTAGTCCTCGAGCAGCAGATCTCTAGTTGGTAGCTGTGGGCTATGGAGGGCACAAGCCTGGGCACCTGTCTTTGGTTGTGTTTCCATGACGACCATTTTTGTTATGCAAAACTACTAAATCTGCGGTTACCCAGAAGGAACCGCTGTCACGTCATTGTCCAGTATGAACTTGGAGCAGTTGCGCTGAGTTAATGCGCCACGCCTGCCACGTCACCACGTTCATTTAATTACAGCACATTGTGTTGGGGCAGCGTAAGATGTTGTGACATAGGGACTGCTCTGTCACATCCTAACAACATTGGTTATGGTCAGTTGGAATGAGTGGGGCTGAGCAGCAGGATGCTGTTCCTGGTGGGGTTGTACCATCTTACCTGTAACTGAATAAACCTACATAATCTACACTACTGGCAACTGGACTGATTACCTACAAGGACCTAACATTGTTTACAAAAGTTACTTTTCCTAGCCTGATCAACAATGATTGACTACCTTACATCGTGCTCACTTTGTTTTACCAGTCAGTACAACAGACTTACCTGATGTTGCAAGCAGATCAACTTCGAATATGTGATTCCATCAGAATGAGCTCTGTCTTTGTGCTGCTCTTGAAAGGCCCATTTGAAAAAAGACATTTAGTCCGCCTCCGTGCATGGTGGCAGGTGACAGGTTAAAAGCTTGATGGCAGGCCTCCTCATGATGGACTTAAGTCAAAACTTTAAGAACCGAGTTCTTTGCCCACCCTTGGACCCCATGCTTGGAAATATGACAACCACCTAATTTTGACAGGGACAGAGATCTTTTTTAGAAAACAATGTGCACTATCGGGACCTGGTTATACTTCTGCCCTTCTGCTTGGTGAATATTAGGGTGGGAAGCAAATGTAATTCTACCAGTTTCAAGGAGCCGATCAGCAGATTGCATTTCAATGCCTGTCACATCCTTTACACCACCATAGTCAGGATGTGTGTACCTGAGCCTGGTTGAAAGGTGAAGGGGTGGGAAGACAGAATGCATTTGCAACAGAGGTGGAATTACCATCGAACTCTCTATTGTAAAGAATACATTTTCCGAATGAAATGCTAACACCGTCATTCACACGTCAGGAGAGTTTCACTTTTTCTGAATGTTTAAATGACAGTGAAAATAACTGAAAGACAAGTAAATTGCACTTTAAAATAAATGAGTTGTAACTAAATGTAACTGCATCGTCTATAATCAGAGGGACCGGGCAAGATGTGAAAGTGCTTACCACACCTGTGAAATGTTACTGAGGGCTCCTTCTCAGTAGGGTGGAAGTCAGTTGGTTCAGTGAGACATAGCAAGCTTCAGTCACTATTTTACCAACTTAATATATAAGCAGCATGTAAGCAGGAGATTCCCACCACTGACTGATCAATGATTTGTGAAAACATTTAACTGAATCTACATTAATGCATTGCAGGATGACAGCTGCAACATGTGAAAGTGCAAAAGTGCAAAGCACACCTGTGATTTACTACATATGATCGAGTTGGCTCAGCCTCCACTTCAAAATTTGGCAGCAGCTAGTCGGAGGTGGCTAAATCACGTATATCAAAGTCGTAATAGAAGATATTGGTTGCTTTGGAACAGATTTTAAGGAAAGCACTCAAAGATATATCCTCAGTTACAGTTTGATGAAATATGTGTCTGTATTAGAGCATGGCTAGGACTTGTATCGATCATTGAAAGATAAAATTGGGGGCGGTTGTTTTTGAAGTTAGTAGTGACGTTCCTATAAGGAGCAAAGGTTGTAGTTTATCAGGCACTGCTGTTGATTTGTGCACTGTATCTACTAGTTTAGGTGTCGTTAATATTTGTTTAGTCAGGAATGTAACATTTCCATTGGTGGGAATAGTCTAAAGGCATGTTTGATTTATGTTCAATATATGATTGGAAAAAAGGAAGATGGCTAATCAGTGAAAAATCCACATGTAGTAGTAAACAGAATATTGAGTATGCAAATATGGTATTCTGTTAACTGATACTGCTTCTGGAGATTAGAGCTAGCATAGGGAGCTATGATAGTTTGAGCTGGACAGAAGCACAATATTTTTGAAATTATTTAGTGTTTTGCGAATTTCCATATTTTGTAGTGCATGAAAAGCGACCAATGGAACTAGACCTAAGTGGAATGAATGTCTATGTTTGCTTGAAGTTTACCTCAATATCTAAACTCACAATTTCCATCCACCACACGCATGGCTCAAGTGGCTTTCCTATGTCTTGCTCCGGTTGTACCTCAACAGTTTTTCAACATTGTCCTGAGTCTACTTCTCCCACCTTTAGACCCGTAATATTTTCACTCACAACTTTAAGGATAACCACACCTTCAAATCTCATAGTACTAGCACCTTGATTCACCATTATCACTGGCCAACATTTTACTTTTCCATTCACTAATTCACACACATTACAGCTACATTACTTGCTCTTCCGAGTGCCCTACAACTGACTGCTTCATTTGGCACCCAGGTAGCCCCCTCTTGCTGCCAGCGTTCTACTGTACTTTTCTCCTACTGTATTGAGCTGAGTAGTAGCAGCATTTGTAATACATGGCTGTGCCCCATTACTATGAATGCATGCATGTGACTGATGCAGCATAAACACAGCTGCAAGCATTGTAACACTGTACAAGACAGGGGCCTTAAAGTGGGTGGTGCAGAGAAGATGAGCAGGGAAGAATTTAAAACAAAAATACAGTACTCTTTTTGCGCTTATCTAACCCAATCCCATTCTCCATATCAGCTTATATATGGCACGCATACCGTCCCTTCCGTTTCCCCTCAACATTTTATTCCTGGACTATAATGAAGGCAAAATCAGTTGTATTCCGGTTGCCACAAAAACATATAAATTAGACAAGAATTTCAAAGTGTCAGAGTTGGTCAATAAGTGTAATCTGAACAATTGTTTGGACTTTCTACATCTCGTTCAGTGTTGTTTTACTAGTTTCTCTTTATGATCCTAGAAACAATTTGAAATGATATTTTAAGGCTAGTTACAATTAGTTACAATTATTTTGAAATGTTTTCATATCAACTGAGCTGCAGCTCCCTGAAACTCTTTAAAAATGACAATCAATATTTGATAAATTCGGTGTAATTTGACAGAGTTCTTTTGAAAATGTTTCCATTTTGCTGCAAAATTGCAGAAACCCTTTGTATTATTCACTGACTTTTAATTAGGTGTCTTGGGAAATTGTGAACATGCAAAAGAGAAATGAGATGTTAAATGAAGATTGTGGGTGGGAAAATACTAGCTAAAAAGTTATGCAGTTTCCATGTACACGACCATGAGCTGCTATATCATAGGCAGGGCCGGACTGGGAACTGAAACCGGCCCTGGCAAAGTGCTCGGCTGGCCCCTCTTGGGGTGAGGAGGGGGGTGCGGCCGAGCTGTTTGGTACGGCCGATTTCGGCCGATTTTGTTACAGGGGGCCGATATTGCTGGACCCCGGTAACAAAAACGGCCCCCCAGGGCCTAAAACCGGCCCCCAACCTGGCGGCCTACCGGGGAAACGTCCGGTGCCCGCTACGGCCAGTCCGGCCCTGATCATAGGTCATTGACATAATAGCTCGTATTCATTTATTTCACATGCAGGCCACGCATTTCGTTACAGATTTGCCATGCAAATAATTATTATGTTATTACTGAAGTAATTCTTACGTCATAGGTCATAGATCCAGGAATGTTTCGAAACGGATGCTGGTTATGTACAGATGGACATCGATAACAGAGTGAATATGATTGAAGGGTATATGTAATTGTAGATGTTTCGAAGGTGTCTCTATTGCAAACTAATGGCCTAATTTAGATATTGGCAGGCAGGTTATTCTGTCGCAAAATGCCGGCTATACCATCTGACTCATTACAAGGACCACAGGCTATAATGCACTTGTAATAAGGCAGATGGGCAATCCATCCAAAGGCGTAGGAGATACTACATTTCTGGGAGATATGGCTGGGAACACAGTCAGCCTTGGAGATAGTCAAGCTAGGGTCTGGTTTCACTCCAAAGACAATTCACAAGCCGACCAATCAGAAGATGTAAATCAGGCAACTAATATCATGAAAAAATATGGTGAATGTTTTAAAAAAAAAAAAAAAATTTAAGCTATTCTCAGTGTCTCAATTAAGTACATGTATTATGTTACTGAATTCAGTGACGTTAATTAAAAGTAATATTTTTTTTAAAAAGGAAACAATCAATAATGTCCTCATGTCCTGATGCTGTTGCCACAAGTAGGGGAGAGGAGTTGGCCTAACTGCTAGGGCGTCCGACCGGGAAACTGGGTTCGAGTCTCGGCAATGACGCTGAACATCCTGTGATTCTGGGCAAATCACTTAATCTCCCCGTGCCTAACAAAAATGAATGTGTGTCCTAATGTAACGTAACTGGTGCTATGTAAAGCGCTCTGAAACCCAATTCGGGTCAAGTTCGCGCAATATAAAACTCAGCAAAAAAAAGTTACCCAAAATATGTTTGTTGTTCTTGTGCTCAATTTATATTGCCTATATTATTATTAAATGTGAAGGAAGAATATTTATATTGTTTACATGTAAGTAAGGTTTTTGTAGATCATGCAATAAATTACTTCAATGTGCTCTCAGACAGGATGGCTATGGAAGAAGGCATATAGCAAAATAAAGTGTTGGGCTGTAAATCACACAATTTGGTCAAGTGGGAAGCTAGAATTTATATACAGGATTGCACATTTTACAGTGCAGATACTGGAGAGTTACATACTTCTCACTTTTGTTTAATGCCTAAGGTGAGTGCATTGTGTTCAGTTACTTAATTTGTGTTATTCAATTAGTGCTAGTATATGGTGTTCAACAAATACACTTATCACACCTTAAATAAAAATTACAATATACACACATACGTTAATGTGAATTGTCATAAGATTTAAAGGAGTGCTTTTATGTTTGAAATGTTTCCACAGACACTGGAGATCAAAAACTGAATCAGAACTTGCCTTTCTAAAGTTAAATCATGCTGAAGAAGTAAACTCTGTGGGGAACCTGAGAACTCTTTGTTTTTTGATAATTATTTAATTGAGATCACTGACCTGTTGAGCCTCTCCAAAAAGTGTTTTTTTCTCAAGTCAGCTGAGGCAGAAGTAACATTAAGAGAAAATAGAATGTTGTGTCTTCCTTTGCTCTGCTGGTGGTCTGGCTTGATAAACAGACTGATTCAAGGGGATGCTCAACACCTTAGTAACCGCAATTAAAAAGGCAAAAAAACAAAGAGGTTATAGAGACCCTACAGAGTCTGCTCCTCAGGTCACAGTGCTTCAAGGTGACTTATGCAATGTGCAGCATGGGTTCAGAGAGATGGTCTGCCACAGTTTAAATTACACTTAAAACCTGAGGGAATATTTTTCCCTGCATCCCCCCCAACTCCAAAATCTGTGGAGGAAATATTCCCTCTGACCCCATGGTTCCTAAGCCCATGTATCCATCACATTGTGACAGTTATCCACTTGTGAAACTCTAAACCAGACCAAATGTTTAAATTATTTTTATTTTGGAAAATACATCAAGGAATGTTACTAGAATTATCCTAACCACCATGCACAACGTGTGTATCATTTTAAAATACCTAACCTGTACGGGTCAATACACAAATCTATTTGCACTTGTAAGTTTAGCTTGCACAAATAAATGGTGTTTTGAAAACACTTTTGAAATTTGCAAAAATTGTTTTTTATACTCATAAAAACATTTAATCCCATGAAGAATTTTGCAAGAGTAGAGCCCAAATTTACAAAATTCTCAGATAAAGCAGGTCAGCAACCAAAAATTCTGTGCTGCATTGCGTGACAGGGAGAGAGCAGGACAGCACCATATCTACAGAGTTATGGCACTCTCCTCCCCTCTACCTAGCACCCAAGCAGAATTTTGCTGCCGAGTACCATGCACACAGCTTTGCACCATGGTGCAAGGGTGTGTGTATGAGTCTAACATAGGTTTTGTATAGGAAGGGTTGCCTTCTAGTACAAACTACTATGCCTTAACAACTTCACTTGTTATAGCCTCTACCCTCAGTATTTGTGTGATTATTGTTGTGGGCTACCAGCACCGGCAATTGAGCGAATATATAAACAAATTATACAGAGTGTAACAAATATGGATTATGATGACAAACGAGAAGAAATGCTTGATGATCTTTTTAATGACAAGCAAGAGACTAGTGTAGTACATAGAGTACAATCATCTGATAAACATGCCTTAACAACTGTTAAAATGTCTCCTACTTGTATGTGTGCTGTACACATTCAAAGTCAAAAAAGAAAGGAGAAACAAAAAAAATTCTCCTTTTAATGCCTGTTTTTATGTGGCATTAATTTTTGTTGCAAAACACTATTATTGTTAGTAGATAGGATGTTGTGTCCAAAACCATGGGTGGTTGCATGGGAACGCCCATGTACCACCCATGGAATGCCCCTTGATGCTAAGTAATGCAAAGCAATGTTTCACGCTGGTTTGAGTTACTTTCATACTAGTTTCCAGAGCAAAATAAGTTTTGCACTAGAAAGTAAATTATTTAAAAAACATTTTGCACTGGTTTGCATCACAAAAGTGACACAAACACAGCGGAAAATGTAAGTAAAAGTGGCCCTAGATCTATACCCAGGGGTGAAGCTTGAGTGCGGAGTAGGCATTACAAAGCAAGTATGGCCTGAACATTTGTGCATGCAGAAATGTGCACATTTGTGGGGGTTTTCATATTTACTTCTGTTCCATGGGAAAGGTATGAAATTTGTGCAATGTCATGAAAAGAGAGGAAAGGAAACACCCCAATAGCGTTGAAGCTGTAAGGGAAAGATACTTTTTCCACAGAAAGAAATATTTCACAAGAGTGAAAAACAAATTAAATGAAAATGCCATTGCCTAGATGCAATGGCACTTTCCCATGGGCAATTATGTACTGTGCAATTGAGTATGCTGAACTGCTTTTATGTAGTGAGAATTGAAAATTCACTAAAAGCTTACCACAACAATGTCTACCAATATTTTACTGGCATATAACTGCAGATGCAACTCTGGTAAAACTTTATGAATTGAAAATATGAGTAAACTAACATCCATGAGAGGTCAGAAACATCCAAGTGCAAATGGACTACTTTTCCTAAGATCTGAACCCTAGAACACACGCCCTAAAATAATTATGTGTGTATTGTTTAACTGAGTAAAATAGAGGAGCAATTTAAAAGCATACAAATGATGAGAACATGTTTTATGGGGATTTTGTGGACAGGAAACTGTGAGAAAATGGCCCTATTTGCATGGTCACCCCCATTGGCTCCAGACTATATACATTGCAGTGGCATGACCAGTATGGCTATAGTTAGGTCAGACCTTCCATGGGAAAAGGCATGTTCTTTATTCGTAACTCTTCTATGGAAAGTATTATGCTGATCTATCGAGCAGGGTACAGGAAGCATGGCCCAAGAGTGTGATTTCTCATTTTAATTCTCTTAGGAAAATTCACTTACTGATACAGAAAGTGTGATTTTTGCAATATGGTGTAAATCCATTCAGCTGTTTAAAAATAATTAGCATTTAACAAGGGGCTCAGATTGGGCATGAAGCAGTTAACCTTCACAAAAAGTTAGAGATATCTGGAAAGTTGGGTACTATGGGATACCAGGGTACTTCTGCGAAACCAAAAAGTTTCAAAATAGTTGCTTTTGGTCGGCTTAAGGGCCTTTTACTTCTGTTGGCAATTTCAATACAGCAGAAATGGAGAAGGAGCTACTGTAGTGTACTGAAATGACCTTACTGGCTGACCGCCACATTAGAGAAAATGTTGCAGCTATCATCATAGGCTTGGGGAACACCATCTCTGATTCTTGAGAATTTTTAAAAAAAAGAGTACATAAGGGGGAATATTTAGAACACCCTTGTCCCCAGGATCATCCCTTAGGTAATTTTTTCTGTTTTATAAATATATTTTTGAATGTGGACATTGTGGTTCTTGCAGGCGAATCTTCACACCCAGTGAGACCATCATGTGTGGAACTGTGTTCCGTCTCTGTACCAAGGTACCAAAAGGTTTAAGAAAAAATAGTTAAAAGGATCTGGTCACAGACCCTGTGGCACACAGCCGTTGTGTAGGGCATAGGTTGTGCACATTGGGGGTTAGCGATTGCAGTGATCAATGATGTCATCAATGTCATTTAATATGTCATGAGTGATGTAATATGTGATTTCATAAGCACTGCATGACACTGCACAAGGTACAGTTACTAAACTATAACTGCTGAATTTCAGCAGGTCTTTCGGTTTGTAAATAATAGTTCATACCTCATTTCAATACTCTATAGCGTTGTTGTTCTATATAGCAATGCTGCACTTAATATTTTATTATTATTGTATATGTTATAGTTCTTGAAAAATTACAGCCGTTTATCATCTCGAAATTGTCTCTCCTACATATGCCTGAAGTCTAATTTAAAATTAATACCCAGACTATTAAGATGTTTCTCTACAATTCACATTTACATTTCCCAATGGAAAAAGCAATTTTAAAGGTTGAATTTTCTCAAGTCCATTATTGAAATGTCAGGTTAATAAATAGCACCAATATGAGCAGAGGAATAATATTGCTCATTTTGGCTTTTTTAAATTAAACTCATGTAAAATCTTTTTAGACGTTCAAAAGCTGAGGCCCCACACAAAATGTGTGCACTGTTCATCCTGCTTTTTAGTTAATATATAACTAGAATAGCTTTTTATATTTACTAGTCATTAGGAGTAATAATATTTGGGAAAATGTGATGCACATTTTTTGTGTGAAATGTGACATTTAGCTTCAAATAGACACTGCAATAATAAAAAGCAAAGACACATGCAAAGTGTAAACTATGCATGTGCAGAGAATGTATTCCATAAGTGATTGGATGGTGCTGCCCTGGTTAAGGTCATATCGAAAGACAGGTGTTGTGAGCGATATTGCAAAAAACTTGCTTGTTATGTTATACAGGTGCACATTGTCCCTGTGCTAATCTGTATGTTGGAGTGCTTGCACAGCTGAATAGAATGACTGTTTAACTCACTACTGCATAATAGTGTGCTGGTGGACAGGCTTGGCCCCAGATGGGAACTGAGGACCTGCATACACCGTTTGTGACCACACCCACCATTATTTTGGCCTCCAGGCTTGTCCTTTATGTGATAGTAGTGTTTACTGGCACAAAAGCAGCAACCTTGGCCCCAGCTTCACCACCATGGTATGAAGCTTGACCACCCTATGGCTTCCACAATTTCTAGGCTCATCAATATCACATCCTAAAGTGTCATTCAGGATGGAATGCCATTTGCAGACTGTGCCCTAGGTCCTTCTACATTTTCTACCTCCCTGAGAATATGGCTTGTCCAGTTACATGTTTCCTAATATCAACATTCTAAAACCTAACAAGAAATTCCTTAATTGCATAGACCTTCTCCCCCAACAAATGAGACAGCACCACCTTACAAAATATGGAGAATTTACAAATACTAAGCGTGCAAAACATTTTTCCAGCAAAAATGTGTGAAGTTCTCTATTTTGTCTTTAACAAATATTACAAAGCTTAATGGTTTTTGTGAGAAAATGTTTTTGCATGGTCACACCCTTTTTTTGCTGAATGTTATTGCTGGGTTTAGACTCTGCACACTGGGGCACTGCTTACAGTGCCAAGTGTATATGCTCCAACTTCTAAAATGTGTAGAAAGCGGCTAATTCCTGATTGGTGTATTTAACTTTTCTATAAGTAATAATATATGTTGCAGAAATACAACCATTGCATGAAATTTTAAATGACACCTGTAGACAGAAGCACTTATTGTGCCATTCACTACTATGACAAAGGAAACATTAGTTCCGGGCATACCATTGTAGACTGACTGCTGCAGTACAAAATCTGTGATGCACCAGTTAAAATAACCCTTTTGACAAGTAAAAAGCCACTAATTTAAATATGGTTATGTCATCTCTATGTAAACCTTGTAGCCCACATGGTACACATGGTAGGCTGTATGTATTTAAAAGTGGGTCTTGAAAAAGTAAATGTTCCCTCTACAATGACAAGGCCCGAAATACTATTTTCACTGTGCAGAACTAGCTATCTATGAAGAAAATCAGAGTACAGATTTAAACACATACTGTTTCTCTGGAATGGTAGAAAAAGAAAACTATTATTTTTAATAGCTAATAAAAATTCAATTCAATGGTGAAAATGTCTTTTAGAAAGTTACCTTTTTTCCTGGTTTAAGTTCCTGGGTGCTAATTTCCATTGTCTCTGCAGATTCCCCCAGCCTTTGATCAACCTGGGTGGAGGTGTGAAAGAGCTGGGGAATTCGTGCTAGAAGGCCACAATAGGCTAAACTGATTTGGCAGAGATGAGCTTAGTATAATATACAAAGCGGGATCTATGACCTCAGTGTCAAATACTGCATGCCACATCTATCTGAAGCACATTTAAATGGGAGCAAACAGGTTGCCAGGATAATTCTTGTGTATTCCCTGTCTGGTCGCCAGAGGACCCTGATTTTGTCCAACCAAATAACTGTCTATGGGTTTATTGTGGGTACAGTTCCTGCTTCAAAGTGAATTTTAGTGTTAGATGTAGTAGGACACCTGTGATTACCATAGTGCACTCCTTTATACACTTACAAACTTTAGAGCCCAAGTTAAGTGTGGCCAAAGTCTTTCACTATCTCAAAATTGCCCTGTTACTTGGCATTTTAGGGCTGTTTTCAAGAACTAGTGAAAATGTGGTTTCGATTGCTCATGGAAACTTTTATCATATTGGTTAGGGTGTGTCTAGGAGTTATCCCCTCCCACTAGCTAGTGACAAGTATAAATGTGGCACCCTAGGGCACCCCATTTGAACAGTACTGAACATGCAAAAGGATACCAAACAGACTGGTCCTGCTGCACTTGGCATCTGTGACCTGGGAAAAGGACCTTAGGAGGTTGGACTCTCTTCCACTTTAAATCCAAGGACAGAAAGGTCCCCAAGGATCATAAGGCTGATCCCCTGGTTGGACCCAGTAACTTAAAAAAAGCTGAAGAGGACATTCCTGAGAAGAATTTCAGCTGCCCAGAATAAACATTGACTGGACTCTGCTATTACCCTCTGCCTAACAACCTGAGAGCCTCTAAGTGCCCCTCCCCCACCCGAGGCCCCTGTGACCTTGGAAGCGTACTCCTGTGGTTGTTGTAAACCAAAACAAGTTTGAGAACTTTTAAAGAACTTTTGCTCTAGAGCTTCAATGGGACTGACCACTGAAAAGTATTTGACTTGCACCCCACAACATCGGAATAAGTGCTAGATTTTTACTGAATGTAGAAGAGTTTTACCTCAGATAAATGACAAAGTTCCTTTTCAGATTGGGACTTATGAACTTTTTCAAACTTCCAGACCCTAAAGGGGCCAGTATATTTGGTACATCCAACCCACACTCCATCGCTGTCTGCCTAATACTGTGACCACGTCCCAGTCTACTGCGACCATTTACAAAATTGGCACTTTTAGCTTTTTGGTGCTTTTTTCACTTAAATCTCTAAAAATTCATAATTCTGGTTCATTTTGGTGTCATTTTGCTTAATCATTTTTTTCTCCTTTCGTAATTTGGAGTGGGATTTTTTGTGTGCTATGTTTTTGACTTTTTAACTGTTTTTGTACTTCTAAATTCTTTACATATTTTACATATTTTCTCTAAGTTAAGCCTGTCTGCCCTGTCTGCTCTGTACCACATCCAACAGGATTTGTGCTCAGGTTTGCTTACTGAAACCTTTGACTGAGCTTAACAAGATAGTGACTTTATTACTTGTGATGAATACACAAGAACCCCTCTAATACACTACAAATTCTGTCTGTGCAAAACAAGATACATTTCTCTGCATAGTGACATCATCTTTATTCGAATTGAGCTCAGCAAAATAAGATGCATTTTTCTCTGCATCCTTACATGTTATGAAGTTTTTGTATGTACATAACCAAATATAGGACAAAATTGACTATGAAAGTGTACGTTTTGCAGATCATTTCTGTGTAAACCTTTGTAGCACTGGAGAAGAAATCTGACTCCTTTCAGTGAAGTATATCTTTCGTAGTGTTAAACATGTATGCACAATAATTGTTGCAACTTAATAGGTATTTGAGAATATTGCAACTGCAGAAATAATTTGAAAATTCTAATCAGTGACTAAATATTTGCAGAACATACCCTATGAATCCTTCTACACAACCACGACGGTGGCTTAAATAAAATATGTTGAAAATGACATTTTGTGGCCAGTAAAGTTTGAATGATTCAATATCGACCTTTTAAACATGAAGAGGATTTAAAAACAGAACTACTAAACCCACATTTTTAGAGTAAAAATATGTTTTTAGACAAGTGAAAAGCAAACTCATACCATCCGCATGTGTTAAGATTTCAGAAAACCTCCATCATGACTTTACAGATGCAGTGCAGCACTAGGTATTTTATATGGAAACATTTAGACGCCATGTAGCTTTGCACTCCAGTTTTCACACCTATATTTAGTTTACAATGAAGAAACATATCTCATTTTAGAATAACGTAAATTGTACTACTTTAAGAATTACATTATTGCAGAAAATAGATATTTTATGGCATTGTAGCATTTACTTAGCACTCTTACCCAAGTTGAGACCCTGGAGCACTTCAGTGTGATTGGACGTGACAAACAGCTATGCCATTTCTTGTTTATGGTTGGTAGAGTGTGGACTTTTAGTGTGATCTCTATGATTTCTCAGACATTTGGACGAGTGCTTCAATCATTTTGCTGCTAATTTGTGTCTTTGCCAGCATAGATGTGGCTAGATATGGACAAGCCAGCATACTTGTTAAATCTTCATCTATGCTGACCTGTCTTTATGTTCCAGCATTTCGAAACAGTCATGTCTTTAACATTCACTAGAATTCTAGATGCTAATTAATTATTCTTATTCTTGCCAGCAGAGTTTCATGGATTGTACTTTAGACAGGGAAAGGAGTAACACCGATGCAACATTTTCTTTAAGGAGAAACTAGAATTGTAGCCAGTCTGAGCAGAAACATCCTACTTTGGAGATATGTGCCCCATTTGACGTGAAATAAGGTGTGCTGGGCACCAAGGATGGCCCAATGAATTATGCAGGCAGCCTTGAGTAAGATTTCTCTGGCCAAATGTAGTTAGTGTACAGTTTTCTGTTCTGGAAATGTGCTTACTCCTGTAAAGGTGTAGACGTTGTCTGGTAACCAGTAGCGGCTCGTGGAGGGAGTGCTGTGGGGCGGGGAGGAGTAGGGTGGGGGGTAGTAAACTACGGCATACGGCCAAATAGAGGTAAGTAAACAAATAAATAAATAAAACGAATATTGTTGCGCGCGCTGCATCGCATTTGGCAATGCAGCGCGCGCAATGAAATTAATTTAATTTATATATTTGTTTACTTACCTCTGTTCGGCCGTATGCCGTAGTTTACTACCCCCCACCCTGCTCCTCCCCCGCCCCGCCCCACCGCCCCGCAGCACTCCCTCCACGAGCCGCTACTGCTGGTAACTGGTTTCTGGATTAAGTGGAGTCAAAAAGTAGACAGAGTGTAACTCCAGACTACAGTCTATTAGAATAATCTAGGCGCAAACGGACCAGGACTCGAGGTTCTGAGGGGATTCTGGATGTTGAAGCTTATTTTGATGCCACAGATCACCAGACTTGAGAAAATACTCTTTTTTTTAAACAATTTTGTAGTGATATATGCATTTATCCATGCTTGCATTGATTATTGCAATGCTGTATATTTAGGGCTTCCTGATAAGTCTGTCATGAATCTTTGGCATATCCAAAAGGTTGTAGCTCAGATTATATATGACATCAGTTAATTTGACCCTATCACTTGTAAAATTAGCTACACTGGCTTACTGTGAGGAAAAAGAATAACAATTTCTATATCTCCTTTCCTTTATTATTTTCTAGGACAGTTTGATGCATCTCTTTACACATCATCTTCCAAAATACTATTTATTATTACCAAATTCAGCTCAAGGCCTGATTATAATGGTGGTCGGATGAGCATCCGACCGCCATCGCAGTGGGATTGGGACCGACCAACAAGTAGTCAGCGGTCCCACCCACCAAATTATGATGCGACTGCCGTGTAGGCGGTCGGAATCATGGCTTTTTCCATTGCGTCTTGTTCCAAAATGGGCCACAGCACAAGCTGCATAGAAAAAGGGATGTTTTTAAACATTCATGCACTGTATACTCCCAAAGTTTCTTTCAGACAGCCCTTCCATGGTGGTTGGACTGAGCAGGCAATGCACCTATTGTACAGAATATGATCCTTGAGCCCTTGGAAAGCGCCGGGCAGACCCCCTGACCAATGCAGTCCGACCGACCACATCATAATGCGGCGGTCAGACCGCTCTGCTGGATGTCGGTCGGACAGCAACTGATGGCTTTTGGATGGTGGTCCGAACAACATCCTAATGAGGCCCTAAGTGTGATTGGGTAGTAGAGCATTCAGACTGCATACCCACAAGGCTTGAAATTCACTCCCACTAGAATCAAAGATAGAGCCCAATCCTCCAAAATATAGATCAATTACATGAATCTTATATCTTTACCATATCGAGTAGAACTTATATTCTTAAAATGAAATCTTTCAGAACATGGCCTTTATTACAAGTTGGTCAGAATTTGGTGTTGGGATTCCAGAAATCAGGAATCACTGTACGAACTTCCAGCCATACTGAACTTTCCCTAGATTGAGGACTAACAGGTCGGACCTGGAGATATCAGGTTATTTTCTCAATACCAAAAGAAAACTGATGTCATTTTCTGTTACTTTGAGCAAGGGAAAGGTCAACAGTGAGTGAGAAAAACATAAGGTGACTCGAGTCCTTTATTATTCAGAGTCATAAGAAAACATAGTGGGTCATATGACATAAAACTGAAAATTGGAATAGAAATTCTTCTAGCCATGGTGCATATCATTTATTCATAAAATTGCCAAATGCCTCAAGTTAAACAGTCTGGTGAATGTTTAACAGACTTTAGAGTGATCTCCCTATTCCATTACCTTTATGCTCCACCAAGTATAGAAAGACAGCAAACACCACCTCTAACACATTTGTTCCACTGTGACATGCAGTAAAGGTTTTCCTTCTACTTCAAATTGCAAAGGAACCCAATTCAGCGAATATTATCACTGTTCTGTGTGCGTTCACTGCTTCAAACACAGCTTGCACTCATATAAATTAAATAGAAAATATATTTTTTAAACAATTCAATAAATGATAGCAACTATTTAGTCACATGACAGCAGGCTTTACGCTGTTCTCCATGATTTTCATTGACAGCAGCTGCGGCACAGGATGCAGTCTTTGTATTGGTTTCCAGAAACAGACGTTCAGTTCTAAATTCTTCTGGGCAGTTTTGAATAGCAGTGTTTTTAGAGGTATTAATAGCAGCAAAAGACGTGCATAATACATGGAACAAAGATGCCATTCAAAATCTTCTTAGTACTTCTTTATATTTAGGTCAGTAAACAATTACTTCCATAAAGTTGGTTTAGCAACCAAACCACCCAAGTCAGCTAATGTTCTTGTGCAGCATATGAGATAGATCATTAATCTCTCTGGGACAGACCGACCACATTTTCAGCGCCAGCAAAGCTTTGTGTTCATCAGAAATAAATGCATATGCAGAGATAGCTTTCCTTACCTAGATTTTGTCATAAATGAAATTTACAACCTTAAATTCCAAGAAATTACCATTAGATGTGCGCTTTAAGAGACCTTCAATTAGGTTGCGATGTCATGTTTAGATATCTTGAATGACTAAGAAGTTTAGTTTGTGACGTTCTTTTAACAATTCCCTTGTTGGCATCTTTACCTACCTGACTGAAGAAACCTAGGAGCATCATTTCTTAAGCCCGAGTCCGAGGAGTTCAGACAAAGGTGAGGTATTTACAGCACCACAAGGTGCAGTACTACGAACGTTTATTAAACTCAAAAACAAATATTTAAAATAGGTTAATGTTAAATATTACTGTACATAAAGGATGCATGTTTATTTTAAATGCAGGATAAAATAGAAAAAATGGTGCAGTACTGTTAATGTAATATGGAATTAAATATTTAATACAAATATATTAAATTAAACTAAAATTATTTTTCAGAAGTTTAAATTAAAAATACATTTCCAAGTCAAGTTAAAAAGTTTATAAATCATTAATAATTATTACCAGTGCTGAACCGAATTTATAAAATGCATAACATTTATTTAAATATATATTTTTAAACGTATTGTTAAATACAATTTTTTTATTGTTATGTTTTATAATGAAAGTTATTTATAATCTTTACAATTTAAATTTAATGTAAAATGATTTCCTATTGGGTTTCATTTTAAAATCCTAAATCCATTCTTTTTTATTAAGGGTGTTGCGGTACCAGTGTGCTGGAATTACTACTCGTTTTATTTTTTTAGACGTTACTAAGATTCATACATTTAGCTCCACCCTGTTTTTCAGGGGATGGAGAGACGTAAGTCTACACTTTTGAGTAATTTACACTTGGAATTTGTAAATAGCCAAAAGTAGAAAAGTAACTCAAAAGTGTAAGAGTAAATTACACATGTAGGTTAACTCACAAGTGTAATTTACCTTTGTGAATAGCTGAATATCCACACATAAATCCATCTTTGAAACATTTGGACCAAAGGATTGCCAGAAAGAATGCACATGATTTTGGTGCTGATTTGCGAATACTCTTGATTCATGCAACATATTGGTAAATATTTGTCACTTACTCCATCCAGATTTACGTGTGACTTATATTTTATGTTTCGAAGACTAAAGAATACTTACTAAGAAATAAAAATACACAGAATTACGTTTTTCTGTTGGTGAGTATAGCTTACTTATGGAAATTCAGGAGTAATTCTTGTCTAAGATATATTTAAGACACAGCTATTGAGAGACAATATTTTGCATTCTAAAAATTTGTCATGCTGGTTTGTTGGCAAAAAGGAGGATAATGAGTCAGTTATATGCATTCTATTCATAGCTGTTAGAAATGGGGTTTCTGGTTGTCTAGTGTATGTACCTTAGCCAGGCAAAACCCACCACTCTAGTCAGGATAAGGAGTAGACACCCAAGATGACCGCTGTCACCCCATTGGCAGCTTGGCAGAGTAGTCAGGCTTATCCCAGAGGCAATTTGCAAAGCATTCGCACAACACACACATGCACACACCAGTGACACAATAAATACACCTCAAAAGAGACTCCACACAAGATTATATAAAATATCTCATATATTGTATATAACACATACACAACAATCACATAAACCAATAATCACTTTTGCCAACTAGGCAATTGTCATAACATCACAGTTAGTGCAATAAGATAGGGACTTACATGTTGCACACATCATAAAAACAGCATCACTGTGCATACAAGGCAAATCCTGAAATAATGCTGACAATGCAAGGCAAAACAGCAGACATTAGAACACATAAGGGCCTGAAATGCAGGTTATATGATACGTAAATCATAGCTGCTGAGCATACTATGCAATGTGACGAAAAAGAACATACAAGACAGCAGCAGGGCATAAATATGAGGTAGTTAGGTATTGAATATGAATATAGGACTGAACATAAAAGGTAGGTCCCAGCACTCCTCGGCTCCTATTACCTATTATACAGTAATTTTTACAACACGTAGGTTGCAGGAACACCTGCACACCTACTGCCTGAGTTATGGTGATTCCGGAAGTTCTCAGGATGTGGCAAAATTCCTAATGGAAAGCGGGGCCTCCGTCAAGGTTTTACCATGTCCTGAAAACCAGTGCCCCCACGGTATGTGCAGAACCAGGGAAAGTGGGGGCATGCATCCACAATGCCCGATCCAGTAGGGAGACTATGGCTGCAAAAATTAAACAAGTCTTGGATCACTGTGTGAAGATGCAGAGCCAAAGTGAAACAAGCCTTGCCCCCTCGTGTAGCCGCCAACAAGCCACTGTGCCACCACCAAGGTATGTTGCGACAAGGGGGCACACCCTACAGACTTTAGCAGGGGAGAAGGGCACAAATAAGGCAGTTGTCCTCTTCACACCGCCTCCAGGCGAGTATACCTAAATCATTGCGGCTTTGGATTGAAAGCGCGGGCCGACAACCAAATTCCCCCGGGGCCTGACTCACCCTTGGGACTCTTTGTAAATCGTATCAGGCTGTTTCAGTCGGGTTGGCGGTCTCGCGACCGGAGCCTGCGGCATCTCCCTTGGCCTACACTTGAATCCTGGAGAGGGGGTCGGGCGAACGTGTCTTCTGTATCCAGACCGCTCATAATTGCCAGGTAAAACATCGATGAAAGGCACTGCGGGGGGCACTCCTCAATCCTGAGGCACATACCCCCTCGAGCAGCCTGGATCGGGGGTGGAGGCAGCGCAGAGCAAGGGGAAAGTGAGGATCCAATATCGGATCCTAGCACTCGGTCTCTCTTCTAGAGCGGTGCAAATCCTGATCACCACCCAACTGCCAGAAACAGCGCTCAACATGGGCTGGTTTGTAGGTCGTAGGGCAAACCGGCAAGGCCTGGGAGAACACTGGGGGCACAAAGACATGAAACAGCAGGCAGGCAGGCCAGCACAGATAGTCTGTTTGCAGAGGAGCAGTCCCTCCAGCACAATAAGCAGATGGTCTAAATGGCGGTTCCTCCTGGCAACACAATAGTTCCTTCTGGCAAAGTGCAGTCTGTAGAGCCAGCAGCGTCTGGTTTCAAGTCCACACAGTGTCTAAAATCATGCGGTCAGGACCCCTGTACTTATACTCAAAATGTCTTTGATCTGGAGGTAACTTCAAACAAACTTTAGAAGTGCACAACACCCCCATTCAATCCTAGTCCTGGCACCAGACACCCTACAGGGGGGTGGAGAGAGCATTGTGAGAGGACATGCACAGCGCTATTCAGATGCAGGTGACAACTCCTCCCACCACTCTAGATCAGGAAGACCCACCAGGATATGCAGGGCACACCTCAGCTCCCTTTGTGACTGTCTAGAGTGAATGCACAAAACAGCCCCCTGCAGTCTAAACCAGACATTGACTGGAGTCAGGCTGCAAAGCACAAAGAGCCATAAGCACATAGAAATGCCCACTTCTAAAAGTGGCATTACTAAAATAGTAATGAAAAATCCACTTTTACCAATAAGTAGGATTTATCACCACTATTCCACACATACCAAACATGGCAACTTTACTCCTTCCAGATTCGAAATTACCACTGAAATACATGTCAAGAAATGTCCAATGCAAACCTATGAGAGAAGCAGCCTCACAGCAGTGAGAAAGCAAAAAGGCTGGTAGTCACTACCAGAACATGCCGCACATGCCCTACCTTTTACCTACACAGCACCCTGCCCATAGGTCTACCTAGGGCCTACCTTAGGGGTGACCTATATGTAGTAAAAGGGGAGTTCCAGACTTGGCAGGTAACTTTAACCTTGGCAGTAAACTGCACATGCAGGCCCTACAGTGGCAGAGGCCTGAGACAGGTTCGAAAGGCTACCTCTGTGGGTGGTCAAGCAGCGCTGCAAGTCCACTAGTAACATTTAATTTACAGGCCCTGGGTTTACAGGATACCACTGTACAAGGGACTTACAAGTTAATTAAATATACAGGTGTAGACCAATCATATCAAGTTCAAAGGAAAGAGCACATGCACTTTAGTACTGATCAGCAGTGGTAAAGTGCCCAGAGTCAAAAAGCAAACAATAACAGGTCAGAAAAAATACAGGATGAAAGCAAATAGTTTGGAAACTACCCTGCAAAAAGGGCCAGGTCCAACAATAGTAAAATAAGCTTTTTTATTTAAAGATCTTTAGAGTTAAAATCTGGAATGATTCGCTAGTTTGTGGATTTGCTAGTGTGCTTTTCTGAAAGGGTGTCAAGAGCTGTAGGCAAATGTTGTATCTGTTTCTTTCCCTTTGTTTGCCAGAGGAAATAGCTATTTCTTCCTGGTGCCATGACGTTCCTTAATACAGCAGTGAATTACACGAAAGCAACAGGCATCCTTACGTAAAGCGGTAGAAGCCTCTCAGGTGTAAAAGTCCCCCAGGCAAGGAAAGAAGATGAAGATGTAAAATCCAGAGCAGATTGAAGGTAATACCAGACACAAAACATTGCTGTAAGCCAGAGTGGAAGAATCCAGCATAAGTCAGTTGAGACCAACCTAACAGCAAAAAGAATGATATGTAAGGTACACAATAATTGGAAAGGATAGAGATTTTACTGAAAAAAACTGGTGCATTGCCAAGTAGATTCCTCACTGTCTAGGCTGGCTCAATATGAAAATACAAGAATTGACATGCAAAAGGACAGGAAATGACACACAGAATATTTAAATGGCATGTTGGTTTCGGTCCTATGCCTTGAATATAAATGACTTCTAACTGGACTTGGGAAAATATAGCTTCTCACATAAGGCAAGGCTCTAGATTGTGAACAAGTTGGGGGGTGTGGTCAACTTGCGAGCAAGATGGCTGCACACTAAGTGAGCGCCGCAGAAACCAGATGTAAAATCGCTCAACTTCTGTGCAGCGCTGATGGTGTGTGGTCCAGCTGTGGTCGCAGGCACTCTTGGTGACCGATTGATTACAATTAGAGCAGCCTAGGGCCCCTCTGAGATAGAGGGGCCGGTGCCAACACACAGGCCGTGCGGAGGCAGTGGCGCACACCTGGGAGGTGTGGAGTATGAGGCACGGTGAACAGACGGGTACTAGACCTGCAGGGTGGAGGGGAAGACCTGACCAAAGCACCAACACTACCTGCCTGGTGGGGAGTGGAGCAGTGCTGGGCTGCTGAAGACAGGAAGTGAGGCGTGGGCCACCCTGTAGTGATTGCTGAGGCCTAGTCTGAAAGGCTCGGGAGACCACAACAGGGAGTGGATGCTTTTCTCTCCTCCTGGTCTCTTCCCCCTCTCATACCTTCTTCCTCTACAGTCCCCTGCTCTTCCAGCCATGGGGGTGGCGGCGCTGCTTCTTGGTGAGACACACGGCTGAGAGAGGATCTGCAGAGCTGGCAACTGAGCAGAGGTTCCTGCCGAAGTCCGAGAGGTGAGGCGTCTGGTGGCTCCCGGTTTGCAGGCCCGGGGAGGAAGCCACTAAGGCCTGCTGATTACCCGTTCTCCCCCTGGGAGGGAGGATTGGACATTGCCACCCTTACTGACTGTGCCACCAAATAGAGGTGGGGTCCATGAGTTTGAAGCAGCACATAGTCCTTGTGGGCTGCCGAGGATTTCAACCATTAACGTGGATGGTAGAACAGATCTAACTGGGCCCTGAAGGCCATGTAACTCAGACACGACTCTCACCACTCACCCTTACCCCCCGATGAGCCAGACAGGGTGAAGATTGACTAGCCAGGCTGAGTGTTGCCGGGACTGGTGGCCGGCTGGGACGGTCAGGCCCCCTTGGCGGTGAGCGGGTCCCACAGAGGGGCCTGACGGCATTGTGGATTTCTTAGGGCCCCCTGAACTAAGACAGGTTTCCGAGCAGTAGAAGAGTAAATGCTACATCAGTGGAGAGCCCAGAGGAAGCAGTGGGACACCCTGCCTGTCTTCTGATGTGTTAGGGCAATGGTGAGAAATCGTGGGGCCAAATCCACACAATCCAATAAACTCGACAGGTACGCTGATCTGATGTCCACCCAGAGAGATTCCTCTCTGCATGCAGGGAATGATGCTGGCCCTTCTACTCAGGTCAATGAAGAACCCACGCTATGTGAAAAATGGCAGCAATAAGGGACCTGAGAGGGACATTGGAACCCAAGCTAGATACAGTCACTACAGATGTGAACCCACTGAGAGCAGATATCAGGAACATTGTGGACAGGGTGAAGACAGCAGAATCTCAAATCAATGGTCTCCAGTCCACAATGAAGTGCTTGAAGGAGCAGGTCTAGGCCCTCACCAAACACAATGCAATACTTAAAGCGAAAGTCGTCGATCAGGAAGGCAGGTCTAGGCAAAATAACATCAGGTTGGTGGGGGTCCAGGAAGGAACTGAAGGGCCTTTTGTGGACCTGTTACTAGAAGATCTGATAATTAACACGCTCTGCTTAAAAAGACTTTCTAAATTCTTCTCAGTAGAGTTAGCACATAGAGCATTGGGCCCCGACCAAAACCGAATGCCCCGCCACGCATGATAGCTGCCAGAAAATTTAACTATAGGGACCGAGATGCAATTCTGCAAGTGGCACATGTCCATGGTGAATTATGTATCAAAATGTGACAATTAGATTCTTCACAGACTTCACCTTGCAGGTCCAGAGACAGAGATGAGCCCTACGTGATAAAGATATCAAATATATGATGCTCTAACCTGCCAAGATAGGGGTCATCAGCGATGGCAAAACGTGTCATTTTAATACTCCTGAGGAGGCCTGGGATTGGGTCGAGGGATTGCCTCCTGCTCATCGAAGAGAGACAAGATCTAAAGAAAGTTGAGGTCCAGGGACAGAGACTACACTCCATCCGAAGGACCCCCCTGTCGACCGTCAATCTTCGGATCAGTTAGTGAACATGTGAGAATAATCCTATGGGGCTATGCTTATCGATCTGTAGGCTCTAGATAGCATGCAGAGGGATAGATAGCTCACAGGGCGTTGTAGCTTCTTTGAATTCAGATTGCGTGCCTGGAATATTGCAACAAGATGTGTTGGCATTTGGTGGATGTTTCCGAATTGTCCTTTAACAATGTAAGAAACTGAACAATGTATACATTACCCATACAAGCTGTATGATGCAAAATCAATAAAAACATTAACATTAATTAAAAAAAATAGATTGTTAACAAGTTCCAGGTCAGTTTCCTTATTCCAGTCACTTCAGTTATTGGTGCATCTTACGTGTTCATGCAGAAATCATAAATTTAGTGCCCAAGCCACACTCTGCAGGCCAAGCAGCAGTGGTGTAGCTAGGGGGGGGCGGCACGCCCCAGGCGGCACTATTTTGGGGGCAGCCGGCGGCAGCTGCTTAGCACAGGTGGCCCGTGGCCAGCCCAGGATTTGTTTGGGCACATAGTCACTGAATGTGATGTACACCCACCACCCCCACACGTACGGCTGTCACTGAGCAGCACTGCACACGTCTATGTAAGTGCAAGCGCACCTGCTTGCAAATGCTGCACCACCTAGCATAGTGGTGGTGCGGCACGCGGCGTACTATGCATGTGGGTCCCAGGGCCGTCAATCTTGTAGCGAACGAAAGCACTACCATTGAAGGCTCTGGGCATCATTTTGGGCCAGCCCCCGCGCTGTGCTGTTAAAATGCAGCAGTGACGCGCACGCGCGCCACCACTACGCGCTCTCGGAGTCTCGGCAGTGCTGGGCGATTTGCTGCAGACAGACAGTCCAGCAAGATTAAGAACAGCAGCAGTCTCACTTAGTTCGAGACCGACCACCACCGCTCCAAGCCTACATAAGGAGGCCCTAGCGATTTGAATCGGCCAGAGTGAAATAGCACAGAATTCTCAGGTAAGCTTTAGTTAGGATAGGCCTGCACTTGTTAGTTCGGTTTCTTGTAAGCGTTCCTATGCCCCATGTGCGACACTGACCCCTCCGAAAAAGTCAAATAAACAGAAAGGCACTCACTGTAGTATAAGAAAGTGCTGAATATCCGTGCGGCTCCTATGTTCGGCCAAATCTCTGCTCTCCTCTCCTCGTGAGCTAGGGTATGCGAGGCTCATTCAGAATATATATCTCCATGATATTAGCTCAAAGCGCCCATGGGGCGGTGCACTGACCACGGGGCCCTGGTGGGGGGGGGGAACCTTCCTATTTCAGGGGCACTGCTAATGAAACGGAACATTAGATTTATCCCGCATTTAAAGTCGCTACCAGCTACACTGGGCCATTTGTGGAGAATGTGCTACCCCGAGCTCTAGAGTTTGTGAAATATATATTGACTAAATTCGTGTCCCGCACCCCTCTGCCCCTAATGCCCACGGCCCTACTTGTCTATTTATGGAAGCGGGCGATAGCTGAGGCTTGGGAAACACTTGGCCCTGGTGCCCCAAGTTCGGGTGAGATGGCGTGGGCAGCTGCCACACCCAGAGAGGCCCAGCAGGTTCTGGATGGTGCTGGAGCGGCTGGCACCTTCTAGACTAGGCCGCGGTGGACGCTTGCGAAACCGGGGAGGGCAGGCCCGGCTCTTCAGCGCCGTCACTGCGCCCTTGCATTAAGAGGGACATCAGTAACATGACTGAGCTGTTTTAGCGCTAGGGGTACTGATATGGCAATTAAGAAGAATTTAACGCCAGGAAATGAAAATGGATTTATCTTTGTACTCGTATTAAACCAGAGCTAGGAATTAGGAAATACTGCACACCTCAATGATACGAGGTAAAAAATGGGACACACTGCACTTTAATGTCACAAAATACACATTGTGCATGAAAATGTATGCATCAGACCGCTGCATTGCACTATATAGCAGCTGGAATGATAACGCACCTATGCTGGAACCAAGACATTTTTTATTACAAAGCAACATTTGGCTATTGTCGTCCTAAGTTATCCAGTGTGTGTGTGTATGGGGAGAGGGTGGGGCTAGTTTGTGAGTTCTTGATTCCTACCAGAGATGGGCAAGCCAGCGAGTCTCGAGCTTGGCTCAGGGTGAACGACTGTCTGTAGCTCGGCCCTTGTCCCATGGGGACTGGCTGAGCCAAAACAGAGCTGAGCCAATTATTCCAGGCACTGCCTTTCAACTGGTAATCACCAAGGGGGTAATAGGGATAATAGGCACTGCATGGAAAAAAGCCCCCCACTCAACCCCACATGAACAATCAATAGCCACAATGAAAATGGGGTGGCAAACACAATTAAAAACAATTAAAGCACCTAAGATTGTGAGGGATCAGCATACATCAAACACAATCAAAACTGTCAAACCAGACGTCTAATTAAGTCAGTCGAGATACAACTGAAGCTGCATCAGTTAGGAATACATTTCATTACACCAACAATGTTTCCTTACACCTTTTTTTTAAAGAAAGTTTATACATATAACTTTTAGTAACCTGTGATACTTGTATTTATTGAACACAGTGAACTAATTTGGGTCAAGGAATAACTGAACACAAAATATTATACTTTGGGGATGAAAGTGAGAGAATATATATTGATCCAGTGGCAGATCCACACAATGCGCAACCAGGAAACCTGGTTTGAAATCACAGCTTCTTGACAAAATTATGGATCCTGTTCAAATCTGTTTACTTCACTGAGTCTCATTGTAATTGAGCAGCAAACCTTAGGCAAACTGAAGAAGAAATTAAGTTCAGATTATGTGTTTTATAAAAATCTCACTTAAATGTGGTTTAATATACAATGATGTAGCAGCACATACTATAACGATATTGTCTCTGTATACAATGGAAATGACAAAGATATATCTCTTGGTGCACTAATGACAGTGAAGGTATATTTGGAGGTGGGAGAAAGCTCATGTTTAAAATGTATTAACTTTCACAGATAGTAATGTAGTGATATGATCTAATGTACTAAAGTCAAACACAAGTGTTGACGAAATAACCTGCTTTGATGTGAAAGACAGTTTGTCATATTTTATTTGATATTTGCTGTATCAGCCTATTGATGCCTCCGCATGTTCTGTGACTCTCACAGCCCAGACAGGCTCCTGGCTCGGCTAGGACTTGGCTCTCTATATAAATCTGCTGGCTCGCCCACCTCCAGTACTTACAGCAGTTAACTGGGATGCTGCAGGGGCTGCATCTCATTTCTCCCCCATTGAATATACACTTTATGCATTGTAGTTGCATTTGTGTAGCACATACACCCTTGATGGAACCCTTAAGTCTCCTCCGTGGACGAGGTGCCCGCTACTCCCTTAGTTGTGGTTAGTCTGGAGAATGAATGTGTATAGTGTGGCCTATGTGACATTGGTTTCATGCATAAGGACCTGAGCTGTGTTTCTTAAATGACATGCATGGAGTGGAGCAAAAAGGAGATAGCTATAGCTTTGCTTATGTTTCTAAATACATTTGTTGTTTGGTAGAGTGTGGGTGTAGAGTGGGACCTAAGTGGGAGTTGTTTTTGTGTTGTGCTTGATGTCTAGCGGGTGGTTTTACTGATGTGGTCTTGTAGCAGCAGTTAAGTATGGTGTGGTTTAAAGAGGAGGAAGGGATACATTTACTTATGCGTTTAGCTACCATTTTAGTGCTGGTGGGCCTTCATCAACTGAGACTTGACCTTCAAGGTTTGCTCTATGCTTACGCCGCAGCTTCACGCCCTTTCTTATGCAGTGGAGTAGAGAGTGGCGTTGTAACTTAAACCCTGCCAATCCACCCCTGCTGCTCGCCGTCATTTTTCCCCAGACCCTCCCTCCTCCCCCCGCCGCAACCTGCCATGGGCGGCAATCTGAGGGATAGCCCCGGGCGCCAGAATCCCTAGCTACGCCACTGTCAAGCAGCCCATCACTAACGAGCTGCTGCATGGCACAACGTATTTGTCTCAGTCATGTTCCTGCTGTAAGCCAAAGGCCCTGGTAACACACCCCTGAGAGACTCGAGCACCAGAAAGAAATGGGCTCTTGAGGTGTAAGCTTCCACGAGCTCATGTCCGAACAGATGGACGCCACAGAGTGCAATAAGAAAACTACAGGAATATAGCTCTATCCTTTATAATGGAGTCCACTTTAGTGATTTTAATAGATTGTAGCAGAGCAATGAACTGCGCTAGGATACCCTTCTGTAAGTAACCTTCCTGTAGCAATAATGTATTCAAGTACTAAATATTGACGTAATCACCGACGTTCGTTACTCTTTTTGGAGGAAAGTTCTTCATAGCATTGCCCTGACCAGTTCATTAATAAAGTCTGATATATTAAAATGTTAATGCTTCACCGGGCTCCAATATGTTACTTTACTATCTCAATGGGGTTTATGATGACTTTAATGAACGAAACTTCACATCTACGGGCAAAGAACATTAACTCTGAAAAATCGAGGCTTCTTTCCACAAACTTTAATTGTCTATATCGCACTAATTAAATATACCATAATGTTTAAGCATATTAAAAATATTTTATATTATAAAGAGATGAGTCAAATTTTGAAGTGTTATGATTTCAAAACGCAACAACATTCATTAAAAAACTTTTAATTCTGCGAAAAAACACATGAAAAAACGTTCAAGATAAAAAGTTTGTAGAGCATCACCTTAAAAATGTTAATCAGGCAGCACTATTTTAACTTTACAAATATTGTTCTTAACCAGTATTATTTGTCCTCTAGCGATATGTTAACATTGTCAGATACAATTGTGTTGTATGCGTGTGTGGAAATAAGGTACGTTATTGTCTGTACGCGCACGGGTTCATAAATGTCTTGTGGATTAATGCACGTGGAATTTATCATGTTTTTCACAAATGTTATTGCGAGATTCATTATGAACACTACTAATGCATAAGACGATGACTTAGTAAATTCACGAGCTCATCTGTATCGTACAGGGTTGTGTTAGGTGTTTATCTCATTTAAAGATGTATCCAAGGCTGGGAAGAGACAGCTGCGTTTATATCAGCTCCACACATTTTGGTTGCTGTGAACATCATAAAATGGAAAGTGTGAACTCTTATCATCCATCACACCCTTCCAGCTGAGAAGGAAGCCTCCAATGAGGATGACATTTTTTGCTACTGAATGAATCAGAATGAACTGAACAGCTTTCTGATATTTATCCTTTATAGCACGTGACTTTTAGCATTCTTTAACTTTCTGGTTTTCCTGTTAAACTGACCAGATAGAGCCAAATTAGGTCAGTGTGGGTGCATTTAGAGGTATTATGATTTACCCAATAATGTAAAAGAAACCCCAGAGAAAAATATAAATGTCATAACATGGTACACTTATACATTGTTCTCTTTAAAGATGTAGGCTAGATATGCATTGTTGGAAATTGCCCTTTTTGCAGGATTATCCCAAAACGTTTTGCTTCTTCATCCTATTTTTCCTGACCTGTTTTTGTTGGCTTTAGGACTCTTGGCACTTTACCACTGCTGATCATTGCTAAAGTGCATATGCACTCTGTGTAAAGTATGATTATAATTGGTTATCAATGATTTGCATGTTTGATTTACTGGTAAGTCCCAGCATTGGTTGTACCACCCACCTGAGTAGCCTTGTAAATGTGTCTCAGACCTACCGATGTAGTGTCTGCACGCACAGTTTGTAACTGCCATGTCGACCTGGCAAGTGCCCCTACTTGCCAGGCTCTAATCTTTACTTTTCTTACATGTAAGACACCCCAAGGTTCCCCCATGGGCAGGGTGCAGTGTATGTCAAAGGTAGGACATGTACTGATATGTGTGACATGTCCTGATAGTGAAATACTGCCAATTTTGTTTATTCACTATTGAAAGGCTATATGTCCCAAAGGAAAGTATGGGAGCTACTTTGTAACATCTTGCAAGTATAAATTCCCATCGGGATAAGATAGAGGAATAAAGTTTATGCTTTCTGAACTCAGAATTTAATAACACATCTTTTAGTGAAGATTGTTTTCAAATTGTGTGTTTGAAAATGCCACTTTTAAAAAGTAGGCATTTTCTTGTTTAACCATTCTGTGTTCCTCTGCCTGTTTGTGCATTGACTGTCTGGTTTTGCAGTGACGGGGCTGGGGATGTGCATTCATTGTAGACAGCCACTGTGGGGGCTGGTGTGTGCCTGGCCCTTCCTGGATGACTCAGAGCTGAGCTAAATAGACATTGGCTGCATTTAGAGTAGTGGGAGGAGTTTCCCTTACACCTGAATAGGGCCTGTGTCCCTAGCACAATACTTTCCCCACCCCCTGTGGTCATACTGCACCAGTAAGGACAGAACTGGTTTGGACTGGGCTCAGAGACCCTTGCACAAAGAGGAACAAAGACAAATTGGGTATAAGTAGTGGACCTTAAACCCTAGAACTTTAGATCACTTCTGGACTCAAGAGGAACCTTTGCCAGGGAGAAGAGCTGGAGAGCTGTGAGGAGGAGTACTGTCCTTTTGCTGTGTGGGGTTGGCCTGCAATTGCTGCTTCTACCAAGGAAAGGACAAACCTGAAACTTTGCTGAGAAACCTGCTTGAAGAAGAATCTCCAAGGGCTTGTGTGTGCTGGCCTCCTGTTCTGAAGTCGCAGGGACACAAAGACTTAACTCCCAACTCCTCTGAACTCTATTGCTGAGAGTTCTGACGTGCCATGAGGTGCCTGTTCCAGTTCTGTGCCACTGGAGGTTGTTCCTGCTGTTGGGAGCTGGAAGAAACCTAAGAGAAGCAATCTCTGACGCCGTCAGCGATGCCACCTTGATGCCACGACTTGCACCGAGGCCCTGGGCACCGCTCGTGAAGTGCACAACGCACTATCCGGCCTGCAACACAGCTCCGACGCCCTTCAACACCTGCAGTTATCGCCTTTCCCGAAGCCAGCGCTCACACCGACTCCGTCATCGCCAGCGCCTGCATCCTGTTATTGCGGCATTGATAACCACCGAGGATGACTCCAGGAACTCACCGACTTCGCATCGCCTCACTGGAACCCACGCCTCACCGCCGACGCAACCAACTTCCCTTGTCCTGGATTCGACAGGTCACCTCCTCAGGGACACGATGCCTCGCCTCCCCTGTGGCAGCCAGGAAGCCAGCCTCGACCTCGCCACCAACGCCTCACCTCCATGACACCGTACATCATCATAGACTTCATTTCCAAAGTACTGTTTGTGTAGGGGTCCATGTGACTCCATGCCCGATGCCGTGCATCTCGCAGTCAGCGCCGTACTTTGGATTTATTGCTGTCACAAAGTCGTAATAGCCCCAGGTGGAGCTAATAGTTTTCTACAAGCTTTTTTGGGGGAATAACTGTTTTGAAGTGCTATTTTACTACATGTATGTTGGATTTTTGTGGTTTTGGTCTTGTTGAGTTTAGATAAAGATACTTTATGTTTCTAAACTGGTGTGGTGTTCATTTGTGGTGTTATCACTGTATTACTGTGTGTTTTGAGTACAAGTACTTTACACATTGCCTTTGGGATAAGCCTGTCTGCTCGTGCCAAGCTACCAAGGGGGTGAGCAGGGGTTATCTAAAGTGTTTATCCCCCTTACCCTGACTAGAAGCAAGGGTCCCTACTTGGACAAAGGTGCATACCTCTGCCAATTAGAGACCCCCAGTTCTAACATGCATTAAACAAAACGAACAAAGGCCATGTTGTACTAAGAGGCAGGTCACAAATAGCGGTTGGAACATGCAACTAACTGTTTATGACATTTCTCTGATTTTGTAATGCAACCTATGTAGTAACAGGTCACATCATGGAATCTCCAGTTTCAGGGGGTCACAGGATGTCTTATGGTAGAAAAAGAAGAAGCGCTCTACGAGCCCCTGTGATTGGCTACAAAAATAGAGATGGTGGCCTGCAATGAAAATGGTGATGGGAAAATGCTTGCAAATAGTCACATGACTGGCAAACATTCAGGGCAGTATCCCAATCCATTGCCTTTTTGCCCAAAATGCCACCTCAGATGCAGGAAAAAACAAATCAGCCAAGTCTGGTCCTGTCTGAATTAGAGCAATCCAAGACCAGTTTCAGCCTATTTCTGTATTTTCAGTAGGGTGCAGTTGGTTTCCAGCGGCATAGTGAGTATTTGGCCCACCTCTCAGTATGCACTTGGACACTTATGGCATTACATCAAACACACAAAACATGATAGGCGGAATGCTTGCAAAAACATCTAACCACTAGCAATCGCCTGTTAGCATCTTCATAATTTTGGCCACTATGTCACCTCAGATTAGACTCAGACATATGCAAATCCACTCTGGGTTTGCTTGTGGTCCCTTCTGGAGGGACCCTTACCCAGCATTTTCTAGAGGGACTGTTCCAGTGTGGAGCAGGGTAAGCACTGATTTGCATGAGACAGGCCTTTGTCTAGAGTTGCACAGTGGGTGAAAAACAATGGGTTGGAACGCTACCCCAAGCGACTTTCAGTAGCTAGACTATCTGCAAACATTCCTCTCATCACCTTTTGTTTGTATTAAGCCTGCAGCAAAAGGAAGACCATCCTCTCTGCATTTGGATTTTACTTAAATGACCCAGTGGTGCTTTTTAACAAAAAGTGTTTCACATTTTGGAACCTATGACTGGAAGCAAGCAGTGGTCCCGTGGACTACTTCCTGCTCCCCCGAGGTCACTCAACAAAATTCCTAATGCAAAAGCTGTCCAACAGGGAAAGCTTCCCTTTTACAAATGGTTCACCACCTCCTTTGAAGAGATGGCAATTTTTCAATGAACTGCATATGTGGTCACAAAGAACTAGACCATCTCATTATGATTCATAAGTACCTTTACACCTGCTTTCTAATTGTGATTAGGAACAAAGCAGGAAACCAAATTTGCTATTTTTAAATGCTTCACTGAATTGCAAAAAGGGATTAGTAGATAGTAAAAAAGGCCATTTTGCATTCACAAACCCTGTGAATTTGCAAATCACAGGATTTGCATCTGCAAATAGCTTTGTATATCAACCCCAATGTTCCCTAATAATTAAATTTCTACGTTTCTTCTAATTATGATAGCATTTTTTACTTCTTATAGCCAACACAACCTTCCAAAATAGAAATTGATAGCTAGTCGGTGGCATTTCCAAATAACATAGCAGTATAGCCCACTGCAGAGGGCCATACACGCCACTATAGGCTTTCTACTCAACTTTAATGTCTGATATAGCTGAAAGAAGAAAGACTATATTGGTATTAGGACATTTTATCCATATAGGGAGAAATGTTTTAAACCTTGAGAAAGTGAAAGACAAATCTTAAAATGTCAGAATTAGTCTATGCCAGTCATTAGTTGTCAAAAGCTACTCTATTGTCTTAAATGGAGTGCACAGCATTCCAATGATCTAATCCTTTTGTAATAAATTGGCAAAATGAGACGCAATAATATATCATTTTATTTCAAAATATTTAATGTAATGCAGTATAATTTTGGCTTACCACATTGTGTCCCAAACTTACATGGTCTTGCTACGATTATTGAAAAAAAAATAGTAAAATTATTGCCAAAACCCAAAAAAATCAACATTTTTGATATTGTATGACCGTGTATAAACAATGCTCCTTCTATATCATATCCCTTACTGAACAAAATATTTGACAACAACTTGAACTCAAAGACAGAGAACTCTGTGTTTTACTGTAGCTTCCATTGAGGGTACCCGTATGCTCACTTACATATTCTGGTGCAGTCTAAGAAAGGATTCCCTGGGCCACCTCAGCTGTTGGCAGATACTCATAAAGGCAATATTCACTGCCCTTCACTGATGTGTGCAATCAACAAAACACAACTAAAACAAAATAATAATAATATTAATATGAATAATACTAATTTTTATTATAATCATTGTTATTATTAATATTAGTAGTAGTGGTAGTAGTAGTAGTGGTAGTTGCAGTAGTCATAGTAGTAGCAGTGCATTTACAATAATGGCTACATATTAATGGCCATTCATGCTATACCCACGCAATTTAGACATTGTTCCACAGCGTTCACAGCCTTTATTTTGTGTAGGTTGAGTGTAAAACATTGCATACAATATTGAAATGCATGAAAATATGCCTAAATGTCACTCATGTATTGCAAACACAAATCTAATGGTATTCTTTATGAACAAAACATTTACTCTTTAAGTAAATACATTATATGCAAAGTCTCAAAGTGCCACAAATTAGATGTGCTAAATTCTGATTTATTTACTTAAAAAACAGCCAACTATTGACCTCAATAGAGAAATTGCAAGCAGCCTTAACACATTTTGCACATATGGCAATTGTACATTCTCATCAATTGTAAATAAGAAACTGAAGTAGTCATGAGAGGTCCCTGAATAACATCTCATGTTTGCAATGATTCCTTTGTCCAATAAAAAACATCACTTTGGGGTATATTTCATCTTTACACCTTCATATATTCCTTGGTGGTTTGAGAATAAAAGTGTACACAGTGAACAAAAGGGAACATTAATCATGCAGTGAACACCAGAGAACGCTCTCTTGAGAATCAGAGCAGCAGTCAACTCAAAAAATGAATTACTTTAACTAAGGATGTGGTTAGGGAACGCTATCAATGAGTCTAACTAATTAAATCAAGGCAGAAGCAAGGGAATCTGAATGACAGAGGGCAGTGTACATGTGGAACAACTAGGCACAGTAAATGGTAGTAAGTACAATTAGCGTTAATCATATCCTAAACAACATACTGTGTACATGTGTAGATGGCAGATGAATGATGAAATGTTCTCTAAAACATTTTTCTTCCTTACACTTCATAACCTTTGGGACAAGAGCTTTGCATGTGAAAATAACATACAGCATTTTGCTGAGTGTAGAATCAGCACATTTTGCAAATTTTTCACATCCAAATGTTGCTTATATCAATAGTTATACTTTCCCTGCACATTTTATTAAATATATTAATGTGTTCTACTTCAGAACCCTCTAATGGTTTTAAGAAATGTTACTATCAGTCACAAAGTCCAGCTGTTTACACATTATTATTAGAATATAGTCGAAGGGAGTTCAAAGGATTAAGGGATTATGCACAAAGGTAAATTCTGTCATAAACATATGAGAGTAGGATGCCTCCTTGGAGGTAATTGTGCATGCTACAAATGGATTGGGTTGTATTGTACTGTATTTATGGCCAACTTTACCTCACTTACCCTGACAGGAATTGATAAAGGGATTCCTGGCATGTGTATGCAGATTTAAATGTTTGAAGAGCTCCGCAATGAACACAGAATTCTCAGCACCCATACATCCCACTCAAGGGGTGGAAAAGTGGGCATGGTTAGCTTTGTAAGTTTGTGGAAACCCCCAAATATATGTGTTATCAGTATTTGCAACATCTTCTATGTTCCCTTCACTTTCCCCTTACCACTCTTCTCTTTCCCCTTACCAACTTGGAAAGGTAGAATTTTACTCTCACCAAAGGCTGGATTCAATTTGTTTTCAGGTTGGTAAGGGAAATGGATCACTCCCCATTTGTGGTGTAGGGGAAGTAGTTTCTATGCAGGGAAACATATTCCCCCAATGAAGAAAAGAAAAATAAAGTGAGCCATTTACACAGGGGATCCTATTCACCTTGTGTGGAATTCTCTGCTGTAAGTTCAAATGCCCTTTCCAGGAATATTCATGGCTGACCCTGGTTCAGCTTTGTTTAGCTACTTCTGTGAATGCTGGTGAATTCCAGAACATAAAAAGGTGGGCCTGTTCTATTTTGTGATGTGCAGAGTTCTCCACCCCAGCTACAGAGTCTCCGCAGTCGTAAACTTACTCTTAACTCATAGCTGCAAATACCAAAACAAGGTTAAACCTATACAAAAGTCTGAAGAAGGCCCTTGGAGTGCAGATTTACTACATTCTTTTTGTGTCTTCAGCTCCTATTGAATGTACTTAGCCAGCTCGAATATGAATTCTGATGGAGTGTGCAGCAAACACTAATACAATGACAATAGAAAAAATACATTTGGAGAAACAAACATTAATGTCTTGAAAATAAATGTACATAACAAATATTCAAAATATTCACTAGAAACCAGTAAAAGATCACAAGTGAAAATAGGGGAAACTATCTCACAAATAAAGGTATATGTTTAGCAGGATTTACATTTTGGAGCAGAAGAATAAAGAGACATAATTTGTACACCCGAAAGAAATGTTTTAATTAGATTGATGCTAGTTTTTGTCTGATCGATTGTGAGAATCTGGACTGGTTACTCGGTGTGGAAGCAAGGAATGAGCTCCCACAAACTTTTAGAAACAGAGGACCTGATTTAGAAAGATATTGTGCAATCTCAAAGACTTCAATAAAATAAAAGGACTTTTGCAAACCTTTCTGACTCACAAATAGGAGGAGGCATGTAAGGGGTGTTCCACTTCTACTTGCAAGTCACCAAGGTATGTATCAGTGATTTGACACCACAATTGTGGCTGCAAACCATTGATCATTTACAAACATCCAAGTTGGGGTGGTACCTGATTTGCAAAAAGGAAGCTTTTCCCCTTGGATAGCTTCACGTTTGGAAACCATGCTGGGCGGCGTTTGGGGGAGTAGACAGTGTACTTTGGCACCACTGCATTCTTTCCCTGATGTTTTTCCAGCATGTCAGCGTTTTTTAAAGTAGCACCTATCCCTATAGTGGACATGTGCTTTTTTTTTAATGTTGACTTGCTTGGAATGTGAACTTAGTGACAGATATCATATTTCTTTCACAGGCCTTCTTACCTGCTTTGGCAGCTGTTCATTGAGAGTCACAAAATTGTACCTGCCCCACTAATATTCATGAGGCCGGATATTTTACAACTGCCTTGGAATATACATTATGTGATGTGATCGATCAGTACATCAGTTGCATTTCAAAAGGCTGGGCAGCTCACAAAATGTCCACATTTACACCCAATATTTGTGACCTGACCAATGATACATGAGGCCCCCTTTCTATGAATAAAAAGCAGAAGTACAAAGCATGTTTCAATATGAAATGGAATCCTTCACTGTGACAAGTCTGGAAGCTGCAACCAGGCAGGACTCTCCAAGGCCAGATAGTGTTGCCACAAGGTCTCCTAAATCTGTCTTCAGCAAAAACCCTACTGAACCTGGATTTCTTTTCCGGGTTGGCTGTGACCTTCCTAATAAGCTTCAGCACCTTGTCCCCATCCTTCAAGAAAAAAACATGACTGAGTCCCCTTTTTTCTAAGTAATTGGAAGGTTCTTTCAGTTTTCTCTCCATCCGATTCTCCACAGGATCCAGTACTCTGTGGTCAGCTAGATCCTCTTGGATTCAGGAGCCCTTTAGCTTTTTGTGTCAATGAAGAAGGCAAATAGAAAGTCAAACTCATAACCCTTGGACAACAGTTCTAGTCCCTTGGAATAGCAGGATTCAGGAATTCTGGCATCCTTGAGTCCTTCAGTGAGTATTCTTTTTCCAGCAGGCAGAAGTCAAGTGGAGCCTTCCCAGCTCTATCTATCACTGGGGACAGTTTGTCTCCATTCATCCACTCTCTTTCTCTTCGTTAAGGGGATCATTCAGAGTTTGATGAACAGGGTACTCTGACAAAAACATGGTAGAGCCCTGTGTCCACCAAAATCATGGTTCACCTGTTCTTTTTATAGTTGGGAGAACTGCCATGTTTCCAATGGTGGAGTCTATTCTGGCTATGATGGTGGAAAACTTTGATCGACAGACCAAATGACATTAGCCTGTCAATCAACTGAAGTCATGCCATCTATCTTATTAAGGGTGAATCTTCGAACATCAATTTTCCTGTTCAGTACCACAAGGTAGTTCCCTAGTAGTCTCAAACTGAACAAAAAAAGAAAGGACACGTGCTGGGAGAAAACTCTCAACATGTCATTTTGTTTTTCAGCAGCAAACTTCTTTTTCTCTTCGGGTGTACTGAACACAACACCCATTCTTCAAAGCTTCAGTGCCTTCAGTGGATTCATCCTGGTAGTGGCTCGGTTGAAGTCACTGAGATCTCTGCCTCTCTAGAGGGGGTATTGTAATACCAGGCCTTACTCTGCCAGGGCAGTAGAGAACCTTGTGGAGTGAACTTGCCAAATACAGTATAGAAACGAAACAATACATAATCCTATTAGTCGCTTTGGTTGGAGCGTGAAACCCTCTAGGGAAGATTAGCTGGGAAGTACAGCAGGGGTTCTTAAGAGTGGATATACTCTCTGCTCCAAAAAGTCCAATCTTTTCATTATGTAGGTATCTTTACTATGCTTATTGCTCTCAGATGTCAATGAGACTGGCTCAAACAATTGCAGTACTAGTGTGGAGGCTTTCCAGGCACATATGAACAAATGTCATAAAAGTGCCTTTGGTGTAATTATACTAGACATCTAAATCCACTAATTATGTTTATAAAAATCTAGCATAATGCAGCAAAGATTGAGTTTCTAGTCCCTTCGTAAGCCAAGTTATGTGACTGTGAGATTTGTACAGTCTTTTCCAAAAAATGAAAAAGTGTTCTCCACCCTTTGAAGTAATTAACATTTTTGAAACCTGTAGGTGCAGAAACATGTCACCCATGCATTTAGCATGGAACACCAGCACCTCTATTAGCAGGGTTACAGTAATCACTATGGGCCCAATCAGTGCACTAGTGAATGCAAAAAAAAATATAAAACACAGGAGCCCCTGTGACTATTACCTATAATGTGGCCAATCACAGCAAATTCCCGAGTGTGGCAAGCTCTTGTGCGTGGAGGCCTCCGTTGAAGACTCACCACGTATGGCCACCACTGAGTACCAGGGCATGGGTGTCCCAGGAAAACCAGAAGCCAGTGCACTTCTAGTAGGGTAATTGAGTCCAACGGAAAGTGCTGTCCCCTATCTGCCAGGAGTGCAGTGCCAAAGTATCAGAATCACTCGTGTTCAAGCCCTGTCCTGCAACAAAGGACAAAGTGCCCCAAGGTATGTCTACAAGGAAATGAGGGGAAGGCACATACTGTAGACAATGGCGGGGAGACCCCACTAGGTCCCCCACGTACAGGACGGCAAAAGAGCAGCTGACCGCAAACACGCTGCACAGCTGTGTGAGGTGCGAGGGGTGTGGCTCAATGCGGGCGGGGGAGACCTCCCTTGGTCTCTCTGGGCTGTTCCGTGTGTAAACAATGATCATGGCCAACTGCAGGCATGAGGAACCTTACTCGGTATCTCCTCGCTGTGCCGTGTTGAGAACAAAAGCACCCGCTGCAAAGTCAGCTGCACTGCTTTCTTCTCGAGAGCCACAGGTTCACGGCATTCAGCAGTGTTGGGCCTCCCTCATGGCTACAGTGCGAGTCGAGTGAGCACGCCAGTTCGTAAGGTGATTTTGACAATCCTCGGCCAGGCAGCTCCCAAATCAGTGCACAATTGCCTGTGCGGTAGGAGCACGGTGAAAGGGTGGGTTGCTGAGGGCTCTGTACACAATGTTGGTATGGTGGGAGCCACAAGAGGGGGGGCATGTTCATCTCGTAGCGCCACTCTTTCTCCTTTTTGTTGCCTGTGCTCGGTCTCAAGGAAAACAGCAGTGCTCAACACATGTTGCTCATCAAGAGCTCTCCACACGTGCTGATGTGAAAATGAAGTGAAAGTATAAAGCGCTCACCATGCGCTAGTTGTAAGGAGAAGCCAGTAGTGCACAGCGCTCCCAATGTGCTGTGCTTCTGGGAGAACACATGGGCACAAAGGAGGATAGCAGGTAGCAGGCCAGCACTCAGGGCAGATACTTTAATGGTGGTTTCTCTTGAAGGTCCTCAGTCCTCTGGCAATGTGCAATTAGTAGAGCCTGCATCAGGGAGCAGACGTCAGCAGGCCAAAAAGCAGAAAAGCTTGAGATGAGTCCTTTAGGCAGTGCAGCTGTCCTTCTGACCGAGGTTCAGTTCCAGATCCAAAGTGCTCTAAAAACATGTGGTCAGAGCCCCTGTTCTTATACTCAAAATTGATTTGAAACAGGGGTCACTTTAAAAGTAACCTTAGAGGTGCACAACACTCCCTTTCAACCCCAGACCTGTCTCCCTACATCAGTAGGGGATAAATCACCCCTTCGTGTGAGGTCGGGACATAGCCAATACAAACGTTAAGTGTGAATGACCTCCTCCTCCTAGTCCAGGAAGAAGATCAATATGCAGATGTAATCCCTGTCACACCCAGCCCTTCCTGTGTGGTGGCTGTCAGGAAAGTATGCACCAAGTGTAGCTGCCACCCTGCGCAGACATGGAGTGGAGTCAGCCTGCAAAGCACAAAGAGTCATAAGCACAGAGAAATGACCACTTTCTAAAAGTGGGATTTCTAAAATATTAATGTAAAATCCACCTACACCAGTAAGCAGGATTCATCACCACTATTCCAAACATGCCAAATATGGCAACACTACTCCTTTCAGATCAGGAATTGCCATATAAGGGATTTCCCAATGCTAGCCTATGAGAGGAGTAGGCCTCACAGTAGTGAGAAACCAAATAAGCTGTTTGTCACTACCAGGATATGCCACCCAAAAAGGCAAATGTCCTACCTTATACTTACACAGCACCCTGCCCACAGGGCTACCTAGGGGGAAATGACCTTTTCAACGCAGGCTGAACCACGTTTGCCATTTCCCTGCAAATGTAGCAGTGCTTACCTGAGCCACACATCTGACTTAACCACGCATGTGCGTGGTTAAGGCAGATAGCAATCTAGTGTCTGGATGGTCGGGGAGAGGAAGAGTTGGAACAGGTATCTCCGGATGCAGACAGGTATGTGGGGCTGGGGCTGGGTTGGGGGGGTAGTTTTTAGGGGTGGGAGTCTGTTTTAGGGTCCCCTGAAGTCTTTTTAAAGAGAGCCAAGGTTTTAGGGGGGGTCAGGGTAGTTTTAAGGGCTGGGGCCAGGTTGGGTGGGCATTTTTAGGGGTGGGGTTGGTTTTAGGGCTCAGGACAGGGGGTTCGGTGTAGTTTTTTTAAAGGGGGACAGGATTTAGGGCTCAGGACCACTGGAGTCTTATTTTCTCTTAAGGATAATTGTGTCACATCACTGGATTGATGTGAACATCAGTAATAACTGGCAGTGCTTCAGCTCCACCAAACTTGCGGCTGTACAGCACTGTTTAACATTAAGTGAACTGCAGTGGTTTTCGCGGCTGAGCCCTTGGCCAGGGGTGGGTGTAGTAAGCAGAGTTTCGCTACGCGGAACTCCGCGAAGTGACAAAAAATATCTCCGGAGCTCTGCAAGTGGCAGAGTGCAGTGCGAACTGCCGTTCGCGCTGGTTTTCCTGCCACTCGGGTAGAAATTCTACACGAGCGGCAGCTCGCGCTCGGGAACTTACCATTCGCGAGCTCGAGTGGGGAAAAAACTCTGCTGCACTATGCGGAGCAATTACTTTTTGTATGCTAAAAAATATTGTATTAATCCTGTTAAGTTGAGGAACTTCTGAATACATAATGTCTGCCCTGAGTCTGACCAAAGTTCATTGGATGATGCAAGCACATCTGACAAGCAAGTTGTAAAAGTGAACGTGGGTCAGAATAGATGGAATATGTCAATAACATATGCGATCATAGTGATTGTTGGGATATCACATCTCGTGAGCCTACAAACCATAGAGCACCCAGTGATTCAAATGTCCCAGATTGTGAACTACAGCAGAGTGAGATGACAAGTTGGAGAAGTAGACTAAAGGACATAAAGCCAGGTGGATGAAACTGATAAGCTATCTTACAGCCTGTCCTATGAATGTTAGGCTTAACATGTATCTAACATGTATCAATTATAAACATAATTAATGTGGGATATGAAGATGAAAAGAATTGTACTGAAGTATGTATATTTACAATACACAGTCAATAATTGTATTATCATGTAGCTTAAATGATTCCTGTATATAGTATTGTGATCACCAAATGCTGGAAAAGCACAGCTGTAGAAAAGGAAGCATGTTAGAGGCAGTGTTGTAAAAATTAACATGAACGCCTTAACCCAAAAATGTAAAAGTTATCTATTTTTTTACTGAGTGAGTGAGAAGGATTACCGAGGGTCACCACACTTCCTGATTTAGTACCAATTGGTCAATGGGCACAGTGGAGAACAGGCCTATCTTTTTATATGTGGAGTCTCTAATACAAGTGCAATTGTAAAATTACTATTGGAAAAATTAAACTGGTAGTTTGTGAATACCCAAAAATGTAAACTTACTCAAAAGTTTAAATTTAACTCCATGAATCAGGCTGAATGCCTGTTTGTATCTCGGACCATGAGTCTCTTGCAGATATTCTGCACTGGAGTACAAGCTAGGAAAATATATTTGTTTCTCATCTTGTTTCTGTAAATCAGCCATGTTGCTTCAGACACAGCATGGTTTACAAAGACCATGACAAAACAAAGTAAATGCACAGCATTATACTGGACTATTAGACATCTTTCAATCAGGTGGTCACAAACTGTGATACTTTGGAGAGAAGGAGGTACAATGCAAGGAAGTGCAAGTATTACCTTTTCTTGTTTCATTTAATATTGTTTGTCAGTATTAGTTGGAACTTTCTTAAAGCATATTTCCTGAATTTAAGAGTGCTCTGGTTTTTGACAACTTTTCTGGGCAACGGTGAAATGCTTAATATGCTTTTGTGATACAACTCTTCATCTAACAAGAGTGGACTCTGTATTCAGAGAATTTTAATTGTGGGAAAATTTTGCCACTTTTCTATTCTTTGCAAATTTTACATTACAAGAAAATCAGAGATATGTACACATACATAATTCTTTGTCTTGCTGTTTTATTGTATGTGGGATTTGTGTTCCATTTCTAAATAATTATTGCTGATAATGTCGGGGTGAGTGGGATTTGTGATGATGCAATGTATGAATACTAAGAATGTGTCCGAAACTTAGAAAAATATTTTGATGTGCAGCAAAGTCTAGTGAAAAAGCATAATAAGTAGTCAACAACTTGTTGCAGTTTTGTGTTTTGTTCTTGCATCATGATAACTGGACATTTCAAAATCAAACTAGCAACCATATTTTTTATTATTAAAATTCTGGATACCCATGGAAATCTATTGGTGGATGATAGAACGCCATCACCATGTATAATGACCACTGTTTGTAAATGTTTCAAAACAATTCCCTTAGCTCTCACATGTTTAAGAACACGCCCTCTTCTCAATCGGATCTGTTATACCGCAATAGCTTTCCTCACTTATGATCCAGCAGAAGGGATATGGGCCCTTTTGTCTCCTCCAGTTTTGATCTTTTTAGGGAGCTTGTAGAATAAAAGAGTTAGTTTACAGTTCAAATTTAAATACAGGGCAGCCCATTTGATTACAAATCACTCTCAAAAACATTGCATAGCAATACAGAATTATCAATGGACTTCCAGCTCTGCATACAAAGTTAATTCTCAATAGCAAATAACCAATGGGAACTTCAGAGATCATGGTACAGAACATAAAACCACAACATAATAATAAGATTGAAAAGTTCGACCTTCCTGTCTATAATGCATCAAGATCTCTAAGTCTATAGTAAACTACCCTATGAATGCTAAACTATGTTTGATTAGATTCGTAAAATAAAGAGAAAGGTGTCAGCACTCAGCATTAGACTTCAGTCGAAGTTTCAGAATAAAACATTGCATAGCATAAAGCCATACAATTAGAATGCAGTGCAGAAATATAAGATATAGAGGTCTAAAACTCTCCTAAATCTCAGTGTAATGTGCTGCATATGATCGCAAGCACTACCTAGTTATACTCTCAAAGACACTACTAAATTATTGCTGTTGACCCAATTAGAGGCTACCTTCAAACAATACTTTCTTTCACATGACATAATCGAAATTCCTTCTCCTTAGATGTATGCTTCAAAAATTATTTGATAACTCTTTCTTGTTGCTTCCACATGTCTTTAGTCAACCTTGAATTTATGCTGCCATACAGATAGTAAGCCTCCTTTCAGGCCGCAATTTCTTCCACCCTTGACTCCCTTCACACAGACTTATCAACTTCAATCCGAGTACCCACGGCCTTTGGTCAAGTTAACTAACAAAAATTCAATACACATTATAACTAAATAAGACTAATACATGTGCAATCAATTTTATAGAGTAAATGTATTTCTCACATATACATGTCTGTTGCATAGCAGAGCAACATTTTTTTCTTATAAATGGATAAATAAACTATAACTCATTATTACTAAAAGCATAAGTAAGACATGAGTAAAAATGTAGTAATTACAGCACATCATGTGAAACCTTAAGAGTACTTTTCTCTAACAGATTGCATCATATTTCATGAATACATAAAGCCAAATTATACATATGCAGCCTAATCAATGAAAAGGAAGGAAGAGGCAAATTTATGCTGCTCCAATCCTCCCTCTGATGGTGTATGGAGCCATCACAGATAACAATCTGATCTTATGAGACGAACCATCTAAAACTGTGTGGTCTTCATCATTTTTGTCTTGAATTCTCCAAACATTTCATATCATTATAATATCTATTCGGACTCTCTTCTAATTCTACATCTGCTCTTTTTATCTTCACTCCCTGGCTAAGTTGAGCATATTTGTATCGCTTAAAGATCAAGAACAGGGATAGCGCACAAATGAACATTTTCAAAATGGGCTTCAAAATTGCACCCAATATTCAACTTACTAAATTTCAAAACCACTTTCACACAGCAGGCAATCCATTTCCAAAAGTTACCCAGACTCCTCCAGCTGTTAACCCTTCCAAATCCTTCATCAACCCAGTTATATTCTGGATATACTTAACCAGATCCCAACTCTCATCAGGTATATTAGAACAACATTGTCGGACTTTGAGCATCCAGCAAACTTCGCCTTCTTTTGTGAGTAAAAAATCTAACGCAAGTCGTCTGAAGAACCATTGATCTAATCAATACCATTTCTGTATTAATAAGCGGCAGATAATTTGCAGTACTAATAGCTGACTTATCCACTATTGTGGACAGCTGCCTCATCTTCAGATCATTCAAAATCACACCTACAAGTGGAATGATGGCACCAAAGCTGTCACCTACTACTTCGGCTGCATTAACACTTTATTTTGTCTTATGTTTCTTTTACCATACTGGATCATCGAAATGCTCCACAAGATACATTTTCTGGAACACTATACCAAGATAGCATGTGCCATGCCATCCATATGTCAATTTAAAATATGCTTTCTGTCCACAGATGAAATACACTGCAGGAATCACAGAATCATTTTCTTCCAAATAATGGGGAGTCCTTGCTCTTGCTTCAAATACTTGATCCCAATCACTCTCCCCTAAGAACAATGGATCAAAACAGCTTTGATCAACATGTATACACAATCATAGTTTCCTCTCAATGTGTCTTTATGTAACATTTTATTTTTCCAAATTGGCACTTTATCATCAACAGAATGTGAGGTAGTTGGTGCAACTGTTGAAATCCTTTCTTCTGGCCTATATGTAGCTGGAGACAACCCCGTACGTTTTGTTATAAGTACCACTACTACAACTAATTAAATGCCTTTTACAATACATGCACGGCTATTAGAACTAACACTAGGTGTAACATCAGCTATAGAGTTTATTTTGGTTTTGGCTTCCATTTCTTTACTAAAATCTAAACCTTTGTGTGAAGCATAGCAGCTACAGGATCTTCCACTCATTTTTCACCTGTGCGAACAGCAAAACCAAGTTTGATCAAACAAATTATATACAAAGTCTTTATGAGCCATTCTTTCTTTCTTGCACCTTATTCAATGTCTCTCATGATAAAAGGCTCGAGTTCACTATTAATCAGTTCAAAAAGAAAATTCTTCAGGCCATTAACTAACAATAGATACTCATGGACATCCAGAAAAGGAAGTTTGATAATGTTGAAAATGAAACGTCTCAAAGTACTCATTCTTATCAATAGCGGAAATTCAAACTTGAACTCAAACAGTATCTCAGGTTCCTTCAGATTCAGATGAACTTCCACAACTATTCCATGATTCGTACACTACAAACTCTCATTCATTTGTGAAGAAATATGTCCATCCAGGAGAAGAATACCTCCGACAAGCCACCCTCACTCTATTTGATCTTCTAATTATATCTGCCTCTCTTTCTACAATGTCACTCAGATCGGAGTTCTCTGTTTCTTCTGGAATTTCAGGAAGGTCACCTTCTCTTTGCGGAATCAGTCTTCCTCCCTCTTGTGGATCTGGACGGGATTCGCCAACTGCCACTCATGACTGAACACCACTATACCTTTTGTCTGGGTCTGACTCGTGTTCTGTTACTGTCACAGAGCAACTTTCTTTCCAACCTCAGTGAACAACCCTTCAAGACCCTCATCAGGTTGGACAAGTGCTGTTTTGAATTCTTGCAAGTCCCCGACAGCTTGACTAACCTGCTCCCATGGCCTTTCAACCACCACTGGCTCTTCTGAGACAGGCACTGTTATCTCATCAAGGGGACATGGAACTTGGTGAGTATGGGTAGCATGCCCTCAATTGGGAACACCTCTGCATTTGACAGCAGTCATGGTGACCAGAATTACTTGATAAAGTCCAGCCAACGAGGTTCAAAACCTCACATGTTTCTTGACTAGGATCCAGTCACCAGGGGTCAGGTCATGGCATTGCTCCTGATGAGGTGGGACCATAGCAACTTCAACCTGATGACGCACAGAATGCACTACATCAGCCAGTACTTTACAGTAATCGAGCACCAAATCATCAGTAATGTTGACTAGCACATTGGCAGGAAGTCTCATTAGCCTCGTCTAAAAGGTCCCGGAAAAATAATAGATTATCACCCTCACAACCTTGGTTTTCTCCAAACTTAAGAGAATTGAAGCAGTCCTATAGATGTCAAGAGCATCTTTGGAGATTAAGTATAACTTACTAGAAAAAGAAAAATACAAACAAAAAAGTGCAGAATACAAGGCTCAGATTATGAAGCAAAAATCTGCATATTTTCTCAGAAAATTGTGGCTGCAAAAAAAGCTCTAGTAAAGAACTGCACTCTACAATCAACAAACTGGCTAACTATTGTGATCAAAAGAAAGTAGAAAGTAGTCAGTCGCTTTGTGATGGGATTGCATTAGCTTTCTAAAAAATAGTTCTCAATATTTTTAACTCCTTCACCAGCTCCTTGAACAGAGTCTCCACAGCTGCTCACACTATCAAAATGGGTGATCAGGGCTGGAGTACCTGCGTATTCCATCACTAAGCGCTGCTAATGTTTCCTTCCCATCCTTCTTGGCATTCTTGTCATTATCGATGGAACAAGTGCAGGAGTTAATTCTCAACACCCGATCGGGGTCTCCATATGATCCCTGTCCTCCAGATAACCTGCATTCGTTTTCCAGAACTATAGCGGGTATTTTAACGCCAGTTATTAATGAAATGTTTAGGCATGGCTCTTTTCCATTAAATATGAAAGTTGGTTCAGTTCTCCCACTGCTAAAGAAACCTCAGTTGGACCCTTCCCTTGCAAATAACTATCACCCTATTTCTAGGCTCCCCTTTACCACCAAAGTTGCAGAAAAGGCAATCAATAAAGAACTTACCCTACTCCTGGAATCGAATGATCTACTGGATCATTCACAGTTCAGGTTTCACTGCCAACACAGTACTAAACTGGCTCTAATTACTGCAACAGAGGAACTAAGGGCATTACTTGATGGGGGAACTCTGCAGCGCTCATCCTTCTTGACCTTTCAGCGGCAGTCGACACGGCCAATTATAAGATTCTGATTGACCGTGTTGAATCTCTGGGTATTAGTGCTTTAGCTCTATCATTACTAGCCTCCTTTCTCACAGATAGATTGCAATCAGTGTCTTTGGATGGCTACCACTCAGATTCTTTTTTTCTCCCTTGTGGGGTTACATAGGGATCGTCTTTGAGCCCAACCCTGTTTACTCTTTACGGGGCTCCGCTACCCACATTGATCAGAAATCTGGGTTTTTTGGTGGTCTGCTATGCTGACAACACTGAAATTGTCATCTCAGTTGCTGGCAACCACAAAGAGTCAGCGGCCAACTTCAGCAATTGCATGCAACAAGTTAACAACCGGATGACGTGCAATTGTCTGAAGGTGAACTGTGATAAAACCGAGATGTTACTGCTGGGAAATAATAGCTCATTCTGGTGGCCGGACTGGTGGCCGGAGGAGCTTGGCACCATTCCAACCCTGGTCACTAAAGTGAAAAATCTGGGGGTGATTTTTGATAACCATCTGTAGTTTGACAAACAGGTGAATGCCATTACCTCAAGTGCCTTTTTTAAGTTAAAAATTATGAGAAAGATTTTACCTTTTATTTTTTTGGAGCTGAAGAAACTAGTGGTAATTGCCCTCACCTTATCCAAAATAGACTACTCTAATGGTCTGTAAATCTATTTACAGAAACGGCTCCTTCGTAGCAAACTTCAAATTCTGAAGAACTTGGCTGCTCTCCTATTGCTGGGAATACCTAGACAAAGCTCAGTGACTAAGACTCTAGTGGAGCTTCACTGGCTGCCAGTTGATAAGAGGGTAGACTTTAAGGCACTTTGCATTGCCCTTAAGGCCTTCCGTGGAGAATGCCCAGACTATTTTAAAAATAAATTGATCAGATAAATTACCGCTAAGCCACTTTGATCCTCCTCAGCAGCCAACCTTAAAGGGCCCAAGTTTAGAATGTGTTGGGGGGTAGAAGCTTCATGTATGGTACAACCAAATGGTGGAATGCCTTCCCCTCCACCTAACGACCAGTTCTTCCCTGCTAGTTTTTAGAAAGAATCTTAAGGCCTGGCTTTTGAACTCATAGCTTCATAACTAGGTGTCATAATCATTCGTCTGATGTGCTATCAGCGCCAAGACGCCCTCGGGCATTCAAGCACTTCATAAACCTTATTTTTATTTCATTTCATTGCCCTTCCCATAATAATCTCAGGGGGGAGGCAATCCTGTCCTTCGATCAGGTGTACTGCGAAGTCTCATTAACACAAGCGGCAAAGCATCAAGCCATTTCAATGATGTGGAAGCACATACTTTGGCAAGCCTTGCTTTCAAATTTCCATTGACCTGCTCCACCAGACCTAAAGCCTCAGGGGTGTTACTACAATGTAGTCTCTGTTCGAACTTGCAAGGCAGCGCACAGCATTCTTAAAACTTCATTGTGGAAGTGTGTCACTCAATCAGATTCCAATGAAGTCGGGAAGCCAAACCTTGGCATCAACTCTCTCAGGAGTAATTTTGCAGCTGTCAGACTATCATTTGTATGGTCAGATATGCCTCAACCCATCGTGAAAAAATAGACCCAACAACCAACACATACTGCAATCCATTACACACAGGCATCTCAATGAAATCAAGCTGCATTCTGCTGAATGGACCACCGGACCTCTCAATGTGACTGCAGTTCTTTTCCCTCCATTGTTTTGCTGGCACACAACACAGCTGTAGCACAAAGCATTAGCCATCAACCTAAATCTGTGATTAAACCAGGTTTGTTGAAATAACTTCACCACTGCATCCCTTCCTCCATGGATGGGACCATGGTAGTGTTGTGACATTGGTGGTAAAAGACTATTGGACATTACTGGTCTTCCATCTACTGAAACCCAAATATCATCCTCATCTCCCTTAACACAACCTGCACTGACCCAACCTTGCTGTTCTTCCTCTGACACTTCCTCCTGTAACCTCTTCACTTCTTCCCACGTGGCTGTTGTTGTCAATAAGAGGTTGTAGTTGGTTTCTTCTGTTCCTTTATTGGTATATTCACCGTCAAAAGTACAAGCATTCAGGACACAGTATTTCACCACATCATCTAAATATCTGTTCCCAACAGTGACATCATTATGATATTTATAATGTGCAGAACATTTAATAACATTTAATAACAGCAACCAGAGCTGTCATTTGTAATGCTTCAAGGAGTTTTTGAACCTGCTCCCAATTACGGATGGGTGGTCCAGAAGTGGTCATGAAACCCCTCTGGGACCATAACTGTCCGAAATCATGAACCACACCAAAGGCGTATTGATTATCCATGTAGACAGTCACTTTCTGTTGATCAGAAACACAGCATGCCCTTGTAAGAGTAATCAACTCAGCCACTTCAGCTGAATAGACATCTGAGAGCCACAAAGTTTTAGCTACTCCTGAAACTGTACAAACCGCATAAGCAGTTCACAATTTTCCTTCGCGGTATCGTAAACATGAGCCATCCACAAACAATGTGAAATCCGATTCAGGTAGTGGCTCATCTCTAGTATACGGTCTCAGTTTTGTGCATAGCTCAGTGACATCGAGACAGTCATGTTACATTACATTTACATCAGCATCAAGAACTGTCACCAATGGGTTTAAAATAGAGCTCCCCTTAACGTGATGTTTTCAGCTGCAAGTATGACTTGTTCATTCCAGGTCAATCGACTGATCATCAGATGCTGAGTGCTAGTACGCCGCAGCAATATTTCTACGGAGCGAGGTACATACACCGTTAAAGGATGAGCAATGACAATGCCTTCACATCTCTCTATGCTGACACCTGTTGATGCCACTGCTTTAAGGCAGCCAGGCAGAGCCTCTGCTACTGGATCCAAAGTAGCTGAGAAATAGGCTACAGGTCTATGAGCATTTCCATGTGTTTGTATTAGTACTAAGAGAGGGCTGCCATCCCTCTCTCTGCAAAAAAGCGAAAATGCTTTCTTGTAATCAGGCATTTCTGGTGCTGGGGCATGACAGAGACTTTCTCTCAACTCCAGGAGAGCAACCAAACAATTGTTGTCCCAAGGTATCAGATTCGACACATCCTTGTATGTCAGCCTCTGTAAAGGCTTGGCTACGTAGGAAAAAGTTGGGTATCCATTGACGACTGTAGCCCGCAATTCCAGAAACATCCTGACCCCTTTCTGCGCTGATAGATTAATTTGCAAAATTGCTGAGATTCTCTCTGGTGACACCTTTCTGTTTTTTGATATAATGACCAAGGTATTGAACCTCTTTGAAACAGTACTGCAATTTTCCAGGGGATACTTTATGTCCCTTCTCAGCCAAGTGGTTCAGCAATGCAACTGTAACAATTTTACATGCTTCTCGAGTATTTGACGCAACCAACAGGTTGTCAATATACTCTACCAGAACAGAATTGCACGGCATAGCCAAAGACTCCAAGTTATTTTTAAGAATTTGCTTGAAAATTGAGGAACTCTCCATATACCCTTGTGGAACTCGGTATCATGCCCAAACATGATTTCTCAGCCAGAATGCAAAAAGGTACTACTGTCCGCATATAAGGGTTTGGAGAAAAATGCCTTGTACAAATCAATACTAGAACCATCCAGCCTCACATGGAATTTGAAACAGTATTACAGCAGGATTCGGTACCACGGGGCAACAGGGAATCTCAATATTGCTTATTTTACGCAGGTCCTGCACTATGCGGTACTTAGCGCCAGGCTTCTGCAGTCCCATATTAGGTGAGTTACAAGGACTCCCTATAATCTCTTTCAATATTCCTTGTTAAATCAAGGACTCAATCGCTGGCGTTATCCAGCAATTGTTTCTGGAGTCAGATTATATTTGTATTTGTATTTGTATTTGTAGAGCGCAACATTCATCCCGGAGGACATCACAGCGCTAGGATCGCATACAGTGCAGTGCAGGAAAGAGAATGTTTAGTTGCTGTTCAGATTGCTCTTAAATGATTAATTGATTTAGTATCTAGGAAACAGGAAGGTTTTTAGCTTCTTTCTAAAAAGTAAGTATTCGTCGGTCAGGCGCAAGTCTAGTGGAAGGTCGTTCCACAATACAGCAGCCAATTTAGAGAAGGAGCGATCTCCCATCCTAGCTCTGGAGGTACGTTTGACTTTTGCTAGGGCCTGATGACGTGATCTCAGATTACGAGACGGGACGTGAAACGCCAATTTGTCTCGCAAGATGTGATGGCCATTCTTGTACAAAGCGTGAATTTGGCTCTTTGGCGCATCGGCAGCCAATGTAGCTCTTTCATGCTGTCAGATGCTGAACTGTATCTGTTTTTAATACAGATCAGTCTAGCGGCTGCGTTCTGGACAACTTGGAGGCGAGAAAAAAGGTATTCGGGCATGCCCACATAAAGTGCATTTCCGTAGTCCAGCCTACTAAGAAAAAGGGCCTGAGTGACTGTTTTCCTGCAGTTCAGAGGAATCCAAGGAAAAAGCCTGCGAAAAAGTTTTAGTATGGCGAAACTTTTTCCACATAACGTGCGTACTTGGTCCTGCATGGATAGGGTGTTATTGAATAGGATGCCCAGGTTTTTAGCTACACGCTTAGGTTCGGGGGCAGTTCCCAACACTTGGGGCCACCAGCTACTGTTCCAAATTGAGTGTACATCCCCAAAGAGCAGAATCTCAGATTTTCCAGCATTTAGCTTTAGGCAGTGATCTGTCATCCATGTTGCAATTTCGGTGAGGCAGTTATTTAGATTGCTCTTGGTGTCTGTGTTAGCAGATCTGTCATCCAAGGGGATCAATAATTGCGTATCGTCGGCATAAGAGCAAATGTCACAGCCCCATTTCCTGCTGATGGCTGCTAGAGAAGAGACATACACATTAAAAAGGGTGGGGCTCAAAGAAGCTCCCTGTGGGACTCCATATCTGATGTCTTTTAGGGTAGAGGAGCAGGGGCCCATTTGGATTTTTTGGGTTCTGTTTTTCAGAAAAGATGCGAACCATGAGAGGGCTTTTGAGTGTAATCCTTTCTCGTGGAGAATTCGTAGTAAGTTGTTATGCGATACAGTATCAAAAGCCGCAGTAAGGTCCAGAAGGATCAGTGCTACCGCTCTGCCTTGGTCTACCATGGATCTGATATTATCAGATACTGCAAGTAAGGTGGCCTCGGTGCTGTTGTTGATTCGAAAACCAGTTTGGGAGGGATCCAGTAAACTATTGGTCTCAAGAAGGGAAGTGAGCTGTCTGTTGACCAGTCTCTCCAGGACCTTGGATAAATACGGTAGCTGTGAGATTGGTCTATAATTTACTGGGTCATGAATTTCTAGGCCTGTTTTTTTTAATAAAGGGAAAAGCACAGTTTCCTTCCATATAAGTGGGAAGGAGGCTAGCTCTAGCGATCGATTAACATTTTTTGTAACATGGGGGCATAAAACTGACACTAGTCGGGAGAAGATAAAATGTGGGCATGGATCGAGTGGTGACCCTGCCTTAACCTCGGTCATAGCTTTAGCCACCTGCTCCTCTGAGAGGGGGGCCAGTGTGGCCAGATGAACATGAGCTAGGGGGTGAGGTGTCATAGATTCCCAGTCTATATTATCTCCCTCAGGCTGGTTGTTGAAGGATGCATAGATTTTGGTCACTTTATCGGCAAGGAAGTTGTTAAGTAGCTCGCAGTTGTCTATTGTAGGTGCCATAGTTTGAGACAGACTAGTGGGTTTACAAAGTTCTCGAATTACTTTATAGAGTTCTTTGGATGAGTTACCATTATCTTCAATCCTTTTTGTATAATAGTTTTTCTTTGCGTTTTTTAGGGCACAATGATAGCTTTTCAGTTCGACTAGGTAGCTCGATCTATCCTTGCTGTCCTTTGATAATCTCCATTTATGCTCTCGAGTTCTACACTTCCTTTTCATTAGTTTTACTTCTAGTGAATACCATTTCTCTGATCGCATTTTGTTGTTGGTTGTGCTGTTTAGTTTGGGAGCTCACTTATCAAGAGCCCTCTCAATTTATTTTTGTAAGTATTCGGCTTCCGCTTGAACGGAATTCATGTAGGGCGTTTCAGAGTTATGGTGGGAGAAATATGAGGCAAATGAGTCAGGGGTGATGAGGTTCCAGGCTCTATTCCCTGACTTAGACTCTGTTTTTGTCTGACGTGGTATGTCTGATAAGCTAAGAGAGAAGGAAATCAGTGAGTGGTCCATCCAGAGCAATGGTTTAATGTCATGGACCTTGATAATCTCAATATTGGAAAACAGTAAGTCCAATGTGTGTCCAGCTATGTGTGTTGGTCCTTTGATCCGCTGAGCTAATTGCATTATTGCCATGTCGTTTTCCAAATGTTTAGTCCCCGGGTTGGAGGATTTTTCATAGTGAATATTGAAGTCACCTATAACTAGGAACTGTTTCTGTTTTAGGCAGAGAGGAAGAAGTTGCGATAGTAGGTTTGCACTAAAATCAGGATGAAAACCGGTGGGGTTGTAGATAATGGCCCCTCCGAATAAGTTGTGTTTGCCTTTGAGCACTGAGAAAGCAAGAATCTCATGTGTGCCTCTCTGGGTAACAGCTTCGAGGGTACAAGTGAGGTGCTCTTTAAATAAGATGGCTGTACCACCTCCCTTCTTTCCCTTTCTGTCCTTCTTTAGTAATTTATAGCCTGGAGGCAAGGCAAGGACAATGTCGGGGGTATTACTATCGTCGAGCCATGTTTCAGTAATAAATGCTAGATCTGGGTTTAATTCATTCAAGGTTTCCCAGACCTCAATACTGTGTTTAGGCATTGACCTAGTGTTAAGATAGATACAGTTCAAGGATAGGTAGTTAAAAATTATATCTTTCTCTGCGAGTGTAGTCTGGCAGCCCCATTTGCAGTGACCGCATGAAAACGGTCCTTCCGGCTCGATAGGTGATGCATTCGCGTAGCAACTGCTGGCTTTTTGAGTATATGGCAGGTCTAAAAGCGTATCTCTAGAGTAGGTGAATGGTAATGTTTGCTTTGGTGCTGGAGGGCCAGGATTTCTGGCCCCTGGGCCCGTTCGGGTGCGGATGGGCGCAGACGGGCTTGCCTTAGGCACGCCTTCCGCGCGCCAGCGGCACGGCCGCACCACGGCCCTGTTTTTGTACTGTGGCGTGGTTAGGTTTGTAGCTCCTCCCCCAACGCTGCTACTGGTAGCTTCCGGTTTAGCGCTGAAGCTACGTGCCAGTTTTCCTGCCCTCCTGCCCTGGTAGGTGCAGTTTACAATTCAAATTCAATTCAGCAGTACATTTGTGCGCAACACTTTTACAAAGATGTGCAATACAGTGCAGTTTTAAAACTGATTAAAAACTGATCTAATTACGAAAACAACACTTTCTAAAATGTGTAAAACAATGCAGTTTAAAAAACTGATTCAGCTAGTCTAAGTAACCTTGTTTTAGGGTTGCAGGGAAATTTAGCATTAGCTTTTATCTGTGTGAGAACAGCTTCAACTCCTTTAATAAGTCCAATTTCATTTCCTAAAAAATGCCACACCTCGGCCTAATCTCTAAGGTCTAGAGGTAAGTCTTCCCATGTCATCATGGGAAAAATGGTAACAGCTAGAGTATGACTAGCCATTTGGAAAGCTACATCTTCATCATGTGTTTGAAACTCCGCACCTCTCGGTGTACAGTAAATAGTGGAATTCAGTTTGTACAATAAATCATGTCCTAACAGGTTTACTGGACTTGCGTAACAAACCACAAACGTGTGATTATCTTCAAAATTCCCTATTCTAACAAGGACATCCTCTTTAATGGGCTATCTCATTTGTCTATTAGCAACTTCAAAAACTTGGATAATTTTTACTGCGATGGGCAGGTTCAGAACTTCCACTGATCTTACAAAGAATGGATAGCACAAATGTCAACCAAAAATGACACATTGTGGCTATTTACTTCACCATATACATAAGGGCCACTCTGGTTTACTTCTAGGATGCGCCAAGTATGCAATCCACCTCCCCCTCAGTCAACATCAGGCAGACTGATCGACGACAAAGTTGTCAACCATTTCAAACATGGGATATTGTTGATACGAACCAGTTCCCAAACTTAGGTTTTGAAATATGTTTGGAACGTGATTCGAAACAAATCTGGAGACAGCTGCATTTTGTTGTGGCATCAGAGCTTGTGGAACCTGAATCATCGGCGCTTGAGGTGCATTGAAATTTTGAGCTCTTGGTCTAGGCACGTTCAGCACTTGCATATGATTGTTACCTTGTTGAAGCTCAAACCCTGTATTCTGTCCTTGATTTGCAGGATTAAATTGACATTTTCGCTTCCAATGCCCCAACCTGTTACAAGCATGGCATGGATTGGAATTTTTCAACGTGGCTACAACAATTCCATTGTTAGAATCTATAGGAACTCCTATACTTCTTCCTTGAGATGGAAATCCACTTCCATGCTGAGTGGCAGGAATTCCCTGCTGACACACTCTCTGCATAGGAAGTACATTCGCAACTAAAGGTGGACCTTGATTTCCTCTCTGTGCTGCTTTCAATTGCGCTACCATGAACTTTTCCTTCAACTTTTTCTGCTTCATCTTATTCTCATTACTGCAATATTTTGCATAATGCAAACTTTCAACCAATAGATTTATTCTACCAACATATCCAATGTTGCTGTATCATCATGCTAATCTCAGGCCTCAAACCAGTCACAAACCTAAACATAAAAGGTCCCATATCCTTGGGTTCCAATGTATCCATTCCACTATGCTGCTTGAAAGTCTGCAACAACCTTTCATAATGAGCATGAACCATTTCCTTGGGTTCCTGAGTCCTATAATCACTTTTGACCCAATCAACATCCTTAGGTGACACTTTAGACTTCAACCATATCATCACTTGATTATACTTCTTCATCACTATCTCTGATGGACCATTAGTCTCTGAGTCTCTTTCTGGTTCATTTTCAGGCCATTAATTCACTATTTTACATTCTGACCACAAATCACTCAGATCCACAATATTAAACAATGTATTTAAGTCGGTCCACAAAACCTTTAAAATCTTCACAAACCGCTCAACTTGTTTATATTAATTTAGGAAAGTCATTTCTGAATGATGCAAGATCGCTTCGGCTCCTTGGTACATGTACATAACCTCTACAGGGGACTTCTTGTGAGGGTAAAATCTTAACATGTGGTCCTCAATCTCTCAAAGGAGGCGATTCTACTAACAATCTTCTTGCATTATTCTTCCTTGACCATTTAGTCTCCCATCCTTCCAATGTTACCCAAATTCAAATGCTTTGAATGAGTTCCCTAATTTGCATTTTTAAACCTATCACCCTCATATTTCCCAAGTCCTGGTCAGAGAAACAAGTTGATGACTTTTCTGTAGAGCTTTATTTCATTCTAAACCTAACCCATACTTTTGTGCCAATTCAAATTCTCTATACTTTCGGGTCACATCCGTGCTCAAGAACAAAAGTTCATACAGTTGATGAGTACCAATCTGATTTAATTTCGAAGTTTTGTTTATCATCTTGTCCAATTCAAGTTTTAATTTACCTACATCTATCAAATTCACCTTCACAGCCCACTGAATAGTTCCTTGACTTATTTCTGAACTCTGAGTTTTATTTGATGAAGCATTACAATCCCTTTGAGAAATACTATGTTCTTTTAACCAATCCTCTGTATTCGCATCCGTCAAAATACATGCTGCTTCCGGTGGCTTAGGCACTTCATTAACCTTTGGCGTGCTCTTGTGTATATTCGACGGTGTTTCCAATATAAGGGAACTCAACTATGGCAATGCCACAAATGCCCTTACAAGTCCGAATCCTCCCTGACTTGTGGATGGATCTGCACTCGCAGCACAAGGAGAATCCTCAAGTATGGGAACTAAAGAGACAAACTGCACATTAGGTCTAGTTGTAACTCTTTCTGGAGACTCTGCCTCCTTCTAAATAGAAGAATCATTTGTAACACCTTCTGTGGTACCATAGTTATATATTGGGACTACAGGTACAATCGTAACTGGAACCCTAAGGGCATCCGGTATATTTGTGACAGTAGAATTATTCCGGGCTATACAGTGACTAAATACACAAGTTCCTGAATTGGCTCGTATCACATTTTGGTTACCATTAATAAAAGTATCTCCCACTACATTAATGCTTGTATTTATCGGGGCAGTAGCAACCTCAGAATTTTCATAAAAATGTCCTTCCCTCACTTGTGTCTCATTGTAGGGAGGTGGACGCTCAGACTTTAAAACATTTAAAAGATCATCAGTAGAGTCACTTCCATCAGTTTCAGTTCCATCATCTACTTCCTCCAACCTATCCCATCTCACTTTCTGCTTGCTTTCATTTTCAAACTCTTTACCAGTTAATGCTGGATATAATTTAGCTCCTTCCATCATATCCATCCTCCACCTATTTTCTTCTGCATCCCATCTTGCTTCTGCATACGTACGCATTGTCCTTCTAGGCTTTCATTGCAACCTCTCCTTTTCTCTAACATGTGCAGCAAGTTCCTATGCATTAAGTGTATCAAACTGTGCTGGTCTAGTCTGTGGCTTCATTTCATACAAAATGTGTCTCAAATTTTCAATGATTCATAAATTAAATGTACCATAGCAAGGAAACACTAATGCACCCTCCTTTTCTGTAATTTTGTACCATTGTTTGAGCCAAACACAAGTGTGAAGCTCTATATTTATTGCCATATTCTAACCTGCTGCCTCTTCTCCCTCTCCTACAGGAAAAGACACATCTCTACTAATTAAGTCATCACTCTAAAACATTTCATTTTTATTTAAATATATCAAAAGCACAATCAATATTATCCAACCCAACAGAAAAGTAATACATTTCGCGCAATTTGTTTTCAAATTCAACAACTAATACCAGCGCAGCACAGCATAGTGCGATGCAATCAACCGAAAACAGCATGGCTTTACACCAACCGACCAATCCCAGCGCGGCACAGCGTGACGTCGAACTCACTCCTTGCAGCGTTCACCCTCCTTTAAAAATTCTGCGAATGTATTCTTTCAACATCACAAATACAACAAAACATAACACAATTGTCCGCTTTACTAAAGAGATCAATAGATTTTGTCACAAAAGAAATCTCATCAAATACACATTCAAGCGAACCCTCGACCTGCGAAGAATCATCTTGATCGGTACAGTATTCCCCAGTGCAAAGGGTCCACCTTACTAATCGCACTTCTCAATCACACAAGAAAAGTCCCTATCTTAATTGGACCTTTGACAACGTCTCACGACAAGTCCCACAAACTCTAGCAGACAATACAATAGGGTGTCTTCTACAACTTTTAATACTATCCTGTGATCTTAGGCCACGTTAGACCCATTAATAACTTTACCACATTAGATACCTCATTCAAACGACATACACAACACCTCCGATAGACATCACACAATTGTTACAACACCGCAATCTAGACGTAACCATACGCACACAATCCTATTAATAATCACTCCTTCAGCTGCTGTTACACCACCACTGAATGCTGGAACTGTGCCTATCTTCCAGGTTTGATTAGATCCAGTAAAATAAAGAGAATGGTGTCAGCATGAAACTTCAGTAGAAGTTTCAGAATAAAACATTGTATAGCATAAAGTCATACAATCAGAATTCAGCATAGAAATATAGGACATAGAGGTGTAAACCTCTCCTAAATCTCAGCATAATGTGCTGCATATGATCACAAGCACTACTAATTAGTTATCGTACTAAATTATTGCTGTTGACCCAATTAGAGGCTACCTTCAAACAATACTTTCTTTCACTTGACATATTTCAAAATTCCTTCTTTTTAGATGTATGCTTCAAAAACATGTCAATAACTCTTTCTTGTTGCTTCCATATATCTTTAGTCGACCTTGAATTTATACTCCGATGCTGTACAAACAGTAAGCCTCCTTTCTGGGCATCATTCATTCCACCCTTGACTCCCTTCACACAGACATCAACTTCACTCAAAGGAGCCTTCATTTCCATCCTATAGGCCATCATACCAGGCACCTAGAAAAGAAAGAGAAACCCCACATCCAAGAGAACATTCATGTTGAATGTTAAACATTGCGCAATCCAAGTACTAACGGCCTTAACTAACAAAAATTCAATACACATTATAACTAAATAAGGCTAATACATGTGCAATCAATTTTATAGAGTAAATGCATTTCTCACATATAGGTGTCTATTACACAGCAGAGAAAAACATTTTCTTACAAATGGATAAATAAACTATAACCTATTATTCCTAAAATCATTAGTAACACATAAGCAAACATGTAGTGATTACAGCACATCATGTGTATTTTTAAGTGCACTTTTCTCTTACAGATTACATTATAGTTCATGAATACATAAGGCCATAATATACATATTAGGCCTAATCAATGAAAAGAAGTTAGACCGAAGTTTATGCTACTCCACTTCATTCCGTCATCTATTTAAGAACTTAATATCCAGTTCTGAACACATATATATCTGTAGATATATACAACCAAAACTAACAGTTGGCTCTGTAGTTATTAATCTTGCCTTTTCTCTGTGAATGTATTCTCTACTCCAGTCTAAAGAGATTCACTGTCTACAATATGTCGTCCACACTACAAAACACTCATTTAAATAAATAATGATCCAGCGCGGCTAATATAAATTTCTCCTTATGACACCAAATCCAGAAAACACCTACACAAAACTTATATCGGTGGGGCCCATGACACCGCATACATACATTCATTCAGTCCTGGATTTAAACGTCAAGGAGAAAGAGTTGCTGGACAAGCGGTATACCTTATTAAAATGACAGAATTATAACTAAGGCTCCCGGTTTTCCGTTTAAACAGATTTTTACATATAAATACAGACAGAAAAATATTTTTCTTCCGTCTGTATTTATAAATAGAAGCGGAAAAATACAACCAAATCAGATTCCGAGAATTGTTCGGCAATCCCGTGCTCCAGCCCAGGGTTGGCTGCCATGCCCCTCTTCCTGATTGCAATGTATGCCTGCCCACATTAACACCTGCTGGGCCATTAATCTCTGGCAGGCGCCTAGTTAACACTTAAATGGTCTTTTAAAGACCTGTGAAGTACTCGGGTGCGGCCGCGATCAGCTCATGTTTGTGTGTGCCTGGGAAGCAGTCTCAGCCCGGGCTGACACACAAGGGGGGCGGAAGAGGGGGGGGGGCTGAAGCCCTTTGAGCACAATGGGCGTTGCGCGCCAGTCTCTTTTAGCACTTCACCCAAAAGAGAGGCAGCCAGGTGTGTGCACACTGCAAGAACGAGTGATTCACACCTGATCTTGCACACACACGCAGTGCGTTGCTGCCGTGTATTTTATTAAGAGTACTCAAATTTTCCCCCACGGGCAGGTGCACGTCTTGCAGCACCGCACTCAAAAATGAGGTGCCCAGGTCTGTGCCCAGCAGCCTTGAAGAGGAACGCCTATTTCACCAGGGCATTCATTTGCGCACTTCGAGGCAAAGCCTGTGCTCTACGATCGTTGCTGGTGGCTCCAGGGGCAATCTGCTGCTACCTACTTAGTAACTCCCAGGGCAGCTGCCTCGTAGCGCCTTACAGCAGTTACGTAAATGTGCCCTCTTGGGTTCATGGGTGCAGAGGTCGAAGCTGCTGATATGAGGGGCCCCCTCTGCTTGGCTCAAGGGGCCCTTGCACTAGTGACAGACCCCTGGCCTTGTGAATGTTCAGCCTTTGTTTTCACAGTGCAAAGACAACCAACGGTGTCAAACGTGAAGGCGATTAATTGAAAGCGCCTTTCAGCACATCTAATCCGGGCCAAAGTGGGAACACATGTTGTGTGAGTGCTCTGTGCCCCAGAGGGCAGGTGCTTTCCACGCTCGTGTGCAAGTAGCAAAGGAATTCAGAGGTGAAACTGCAGTCACGTCGTGTCCTCTGCAGGCCACCGTAGTTGGCAGAGGCGCAACTAGAGCCAAATTTCGGGGGGCGGGGGGGGGCTAATTTCAGGTTAAAGTGCAAAGGTGCACTTGTCTAAATTCTAAATGTGTTTACATTTAATAATCATGGCTAATGACAGTATTTTCAATATTGTAACACAGCAGCAGCTCACTAATACTAATTCTTTTCTTAACACACAAGTAAGATTATGTCTAAATGCATATTCTAATGTGAATTCTTTTATTTCTAGGAAAAATTCTCCAAGAATCTTTGCAATCTTCACCTTATTTAGTTCAGGGATTACGGGAATTTTAGCAAAAACAGCATCTATGTCAGTGTAATAATACTCTAATTTACCAGTTTTATAAAATAAACTAGCTAAAACACTACAGGTTATCCCATACGTCAAAGGAAGGTGATGATATGTCACACCTTCTGTTACAGACGCAGGTAACTGCATACATACGTAACAATCTCTCACATCCATTGTCTCCACATATTCATACAAAAGTTTCGTGAAGACATTCTTGGAAAAATCAGTGATTGACTTGTCCCTATGGAAATCAGTACTATCTACCAGTGTTGCAGTGTTCCTTACGTTGGAATTCTTGTCACTATTTGTGTCATTCACAATTATAGATGTATTTTCTACAACTAACCTAAGAGGGATTATTAATGCCAAAATAAACCAGATAAGCATTAGAAAACCTGTACAATAGAAACACATCTTACACCATCTACGGAAAAACTCACATCTAGTTCTTCTACTCTCAGTGTCTACCATGTTGAAAAATTACCTAATTTATGTACAGAAAATTTATTTTCACACCTCAAATGACTAAACGTTGACTGGGGTCAACTGATTTTAGCGCACTTTTCGGTTTCTCAGAAATTTTATTTGTCTTTATTCAGTTTATGTGTTTAGTCCGGTTTTCTTTCTTTGGCTTTATCAGTTTGTGTGTCTAGTCCGGTTTTCTCTCTTTGACTTTTCAAGGTTGGCGCATTTCACTCTCACCCATTTGTTCACAGTCTTTGTCTGGGTTCTCGTGACTGCTGTCCACTTCCTTAATGTCAGACAGTGCTATGTATACCCATTCAGGTGACTTGTATTTCAAGTTAGGTCTTTTCACTCTTTTGGGTCTCGGCAATTGTCTTTTATCTGTTTTTCCTTGTCTTTCTTGACTTGTTATTTCATTCACTTGTTCTGCATTGTTTTTGTTCAAATTTATTATCTTATATCTCAGTTTCTTAATTTCGTTGGGCCAATTGTCTCCTTTTCTTGGCCTTTTCAGTTCACTGTCATTTTCTCCTCGTTCCACCCTCCAAGTTCTCTTTCTTGGACCTATTCTTTGCCTTCTTTCGTCTTCACTTTCTTCAGATTCTGTTTCAGATCTCACTTCACTTCCTCTAACCTTGAATTTTATGATCTCAGTCTCTTTGTCTGAATCTGAACTTTCTTGTGTTTCTTCTGTTTGAACTTTTGAGTCTAATCCTCCTCGTGTTTCTTCCGCAATTTCCCCAAACTCTCTATCTAGATCTAAATTTTCCTGTTTCTTCTTCTTGCAATTTTGTCTTTAATCCTCCTCGTGTTTCTTCCGCAATTTCCCCAAACTCTCTATCTAAATCTAGATCTTATTGAGTTACCGCTACAATTTCTGGAGGAATTCTCCTGTAACTTGTACTTGGCTGTTCACCGTCACTGTCTATTAGTTCAGTTTCTCCTGTTTCAATATCAGTTCTTTTGGTTTCTGATTCTTCTGTTTGTCTTTTACTGCATTCAGGTTGGTCTGTTTCAGATGCTGAACTAGTATCTGATATTTCCAGATGTCGACTTACATGTCGATCTTCAAGATCTGGAACTTTACTCGTTTCTGGTTCTGCTTCAGAGGCCGAACTGGTACCTGATTCTTCCAGATGTCGACTTACAGGTCAAGCTTCAGGATCTGGAACTCTGATGGTTTCAGCCTCTGCTTCAGATGCCGAGCTGGTATCTGATATTTCCAGATGTCGACTTACAGGTCGAGCTTCTGGATCTGGAACTCTGATTGTATGGCAGGCATGAATCCAATTTTTCACACCTGCACACTTTACTGCAGTCGTTGTCACCAGAATCACTTGATGTGGCTTGTCCCAGCGTGGAACCAAGCAATTTCTTCTTCTGTGGACATTTATGCGGACCCAGTCTCCTGGACTCAGATCATGAGCTGGTTTTCTTTCAAGAGTGGTCGCATCTGGTCCAACCTGATGAAACACAGAATGCACCACATCAGCCAATCCTTTGCAATAGTCCAGTATGAGATCATCAGTTATAGTCAGCAGTTTGTTGACAGGTACATATTCTTGTCTCATTGCTCATCCCATGATTATTTCATGAGGACTCAGACCTGTTTTTCTGTCAGGAATGCTTCTTATGCTCATTAACACCAATAGTAAGGCGTCGGGCCATTTGAGTCCTGTGGCTTGACACATCTTACCCAACCTATTCTTTATGGTGCCATTTACTTGCTCTACCACTCCAGAAGCCTCTGGTCTGTAGGCACAGTGCAGCTTTTGTTGAATGTCTAATGCTTCGCATATCAGTTAGATGAGTTTGTCCTGAAAATGCGTTCCTCTATCTGTTTCTATCGTTACTGGAAAACCGTATCTAGGAATGAATTCTCTCAGCATGGAATAGGATCCCACTTCTTAAAAACTCATTTGAAACCATATGAGCCATCCAGGAGACTGAGATCAAGCCAGGCAAAATTAATTCAGGTTCCTAAATTTAAGCAAGTTAGGTGGGGAGGGAGAAGCTTCCTCCTACAGGCAGCTAAGACTTGGAACCTTCTCCCTGTTACAATTAAAAACAGAACATCGCTACTTTCATTTAGGAAGGAGGTGAAAACATGGCTGTTTACTTTGTAGTTGGTATCATTCTTCGGCAGACCTAGTCTTTTACAACGATTAGCGCCAAGACGCCCTTGGGCATTCGTGCGCTTTACAAATATACAAATCAAATCAAATCAATCAGCAGGAGTTTAGCTACAGTAACTCCATCATTCCTTTTTGTCGGATAGGCTTCCACCCAACGAGAAAACAAACAGATGACCACCAGGACATACCTCAGTCTGTTACTTGGGGGCATTTCAATGAAATCTAATTGCATTCTGGTAAAAGGACCTCCTTCACGTCCTATTACTCCCAAACTCACTACCGTCTTCCTTCCAGGGTTTAATTGTTGGCATATAAGGCATCTTTGACAAAGGCTTTCAGCTATAGCTCTAAATTTTGGGTTATACCAAGTCTGTTTGAAAAGTCTGATCATGGCATCTCTACCTATGTGTGCCTGTCCATGGTACATCCGTGCCATGTTAGAGATCATGCTATCAGGCATAACTGGTCTTTCGTCCCTGTAAATCTAAACTTCATCTTCTTCTCTCCGCCTGCAACCTGATTTTATCCAAATATCTTTTTCCTCATCACTTGCCTCTTCCTGCAATTTTCTTACCTCATCCCATGTTTCAACTGGGTTAGTAAACAGCAAGGGACATGAAACATTTTCTTTCTCCCTTCTTCGATTCAATGAAGCCGTATTTCTGGCACAATATTGAGCTAATTCATCAGCAAATTTGTTTCCCACTGAAATATAATCAGCTCCATTTTTGTGAGCAGAACATTTTACCACCGCAATTTGTTTAGGCAGCTGTATCGCTTCAAGCAACTTCTTCACAAACTCACCATTCCTAATAGGAGACCCTCTGGAAGTCAGGAATCCCCTCTGGGACCAGATCTGTCCAAAATCATGGACCACTCCAAAGCCGTATTGGCTATCCGTGATCACAGTGATTCGGAAATTCTTTCCCAGTTGGCACGCCCGAGTCAGAGCAATTAGCTCAGCAACTTGGGCTGAACGTATCCCTCTCAAACAAGACGCTTCCATTATGGTTGCTACCGTACATACAGCATACGCAGCACTTAAAGCTCCCTCATCTGTCCTCAGGCATGACCCGTCCACAAACATCACATAATCTGACTCTTTTAGAGGTTCGTCCATAATATCAGAGCGAGGCTTTGTGCAAAATTCAAGCACATCCAAACATTTATGATCAATATCATCCTTGACTTCTGTATTTACTTCATCTGGCAGTGAAGTGGAAGGATTCACACTCGTACATCTTACAATGGTTACATTGTCTGCACCCAAGATCACCTTTTCATACCTAGTCAGCCGACTATGTGTCATGAATTGGGTTTTTGTTCGAGTCAGTAGGATTTCGACTGAGTGTGGGACATATACTTTCAAAGGATATCCCATCACAATGCCTTCACTCTGTTCCAGACTCACACAAGTAGCAGCTACTGCTTTCAGACATCCAGGCAACACCTTTGCTACCGGGTCTAAAACAGCTGAAAAATAGGCTATTGGACGTTTCATTTTTCCATGCTTTTGCACTAACACTGAAAGTGCACATCCGTCTCTCTCACTACAATACAGCTCAAATTCTTTCTCATAATCAGGCATTCCCAATGCTGGTGCCTCACACAAACTTGTTCTCAGATCCTCAAAAGCCTTCATTTCTTCTTCATCCAATTCAATCGGATCTCTGACATCCTTCTTTGTCAATCGCTGTAAAGGTTTTGCAATCAATGAAAATCCACTTATCCATTGTCGGCAATAACCAACCATTCCAAGGAACATTCTCACCTCTCTTTGTGTCATTGGGGCTCTCATTCCTTTGATAATCCTTATCCTTTCTGTTGTTACTTTTCGCATCCCTTTCTCAATCTTATGACCTAAGTACTGTACTTCTTGTTGACAAAATTGCAGTTTTGAAGGTGACACCTTGTGTCCTCCTTCTGCCAAATGATTCAGTAAAGCAATGGTGTCCGTAACACATGCTTCTCGAGTTTTGATGCCACTAATAGGTCATCAATATATTGGACCATCACAGATTTTTCTGGCATTTTTAAATCTTCTAAGGATTTCTTTAGAATTTGATTAAAAGGACTTTCAGTATACCCTTGAGGAATTCGGCACCATGCCAAAATACGCTCTCCGAACCGGAACGCAAATAATGGCTGGCTGTCAGGGTGCAGTGGAATAGAAAAGAATGCATGGCACAAATCAATAACTGTGTACCATTCTGCATCATGTGGGATTTGATACAGTATTACAGCAGGGTTTGGCACAATTGGGCAGCAAGGAATAACAATTTTGTTTACCTTTCTCACGTCTTGCACTATCCTATATGTTCCATTTGGCTTTTTCAATCCCATTATAGGAGAATTACATGGGCTGCTCATTATTTCTCTCAAAATCCCTTGTTCAACCATTTTATTAATTACAGGTGTTATTCCTTCAATAATTTCTGGCGTTAGTTTGTACTGCGGGGTATTTGGGTAATTTGTTCCTTCTTTCACAGTAATTTTTACAGGATCAACTTCTCTCATTAGTCCAATATCTTCACCTGTGAAATCCCATACATCAGGCCTTACTATTCCTTTCAATTCAGTAGGGATTTTCTCCACATCAAACACAGGAAACATATCATTCGCTCCTGGTTCTAGTTCTGCCATTGTCATTTTATACAGAACATCCTCATCTGGGGTCTGGAAAGCAATACCATCTGGGGTACAGTAGATGGTACAATTCATTTTGCAAAGTAGATCGCGTCCCAATAAATTTACAGGACTACAATCACACATCACAAAGCGATGCATCTCTTTGAAGGGTCCAATCTCCACCTCCATTGGTTTTGTAAGAAGGGTTTTAATCTGCCTGTTCGAAACACCTACAACTTGGATGGATCCTCCTGAGAGAGGAAGTTTTGGAATTTCCACTGATCTAACAGTAGAATGGGTAGCACCAGTGTCCACAAGGAATGTAACATTTACACCATTCACTTTTCCATCCACAAATGGACCTGACTGATCTACCTCTAGAGTTGCACCAAGCACGCACTCTTCTTCCTCTCCTAGGCACCGTCATAAACTTTCATCCGACTCATCTCCATCCTGCCGTAACCAATACTTCGAAATTGCAGCTGCGCGCGGCAATTTTGTTACCTGCTCTCCTTCGTAGAATCCTGCCTCTGTACTGTATCTTTGAGGATTTACACTCTTTGGAAGAGGTGGTAGTGGCACCTGACACTGTTGAGTAACTACCTGCGGTTGTTGCGGCTGTTGGTAACTCACCTCACTCTGCACCTGTGGATTCAATGATTGATTTTCTGTATTAGCTTTCGGAGGAAATTTACACTCGTTTCTCCAGTGCCCTAATTTTCCGCAATTATGACATGGCCATTTCTTTCTAGCTTCTTCTATACTCATCTGACCTTTTCCCTTGCCAATATTCGGTTTGGATTTGGTCTGTCCTGCATCACTAGACTGACTGTTCATCTGAGCTTCTTGCTTTTCTGCAACCTTTACTTGTGCCCACATTGCTTTTTCCTTGAGTTTACGCTGTCTACATTCAATATCATCACTACAATATTTTGCATACCTTAATACTTCATATACTGTGCTATTCTGCCAACATAACATATGTTGCTTAATCATTTCACTTATTTCAGGTCTCAAGCCATACACAAATCTATACACAAAATGACTCATGTCTTTTTCACTCAAGTTCTCGTAACCACTATACTGTTTAAAACCCAACAATAATCTCTCGTAGTAGGCATGTACAGATTCCTTACTCTCTTGAGTCGTTCTATCAATCTTTACCCAGTCCGTTTCTTTTGGTGGGATTTTATTTTTCAAAAACGTGATTGCCTGTTCATATTTTCTCATTACTTCTGGACCTGGGGCTCCTGTTTTTGCATCTCTAGGATATTCTTCCTTCGGCCAGTCAATTGTAATTTTACACTCTGTCCATAAATCTGCTGGAACAACAATCTCAAATAGTCCATCTAAATCTTCCCACAATACTTTTGAAACTTTTACAAACCTTTCTACCTGTCTATACCATTGTACAGGCTTCTCTCTCAATCTTGGAAAGTAATTCGTAAATGACAATATATCTTGTCTGGACCATGGGACAGGTACATAACTTCCTCCTGGAGTTTCTCTCATTGGATACTCCATTACCGTTTGTTCTTTCTGTTTTATTGGAAAAGTCAATGATGCTTTATCAGTTGTCCTTCCTTTCTCCTTATCCACCTACTTCTCCATTTATCCACATCACCCCATTTTCTCAATAAAACAATCAGTTCCTTTATTTGCGTCAATTGTCCTGAAGTGTTCAGATTTTCTATGTCTTTTTCACTAAAATCTACCCTGTACGGTTTCTGTAATCCTCTGATTTTTCCGAATTCTACTCCAAATTCGTTCGCTGTTTCTTCCAATTTTTCGTGCAAATATCTAGCTCTCCAAGTAACGCTTTTACACATAAACATTAATTTGTCATCTTGATAGGACTTCAACCGATCTGTACCAATAGTTCCTAGGATTAATTACTCCATGTCTATTTTTAATCTGACCACATCCAAAAGTTGTGGTTCTGTATCTTTTTCTGCAAGCTCCTCACCCAATCATTTAATTCCTCTGAGTCGGACCCACAGGGGTTTTGTTTATTTCTGCCCAACTTGCACTTCTCTCTGGGGTTTAAGTTGCTGACTCGGCTCCCATAGGAATCCTATTTATCAGACTCTCATTAACTGTCAAATTTACAGGTGGACTTGACCTAAATGGACCAACAGAATCTTCCTTTTCTCTATTTTCTGAAATCATCTCTTCTCTTACTCTTTGCATATTGAAATTTAATGGAATTGTTAAGGAGTGTTCATCTATCTTTTGATTTTCAAATACTGGGATTACTGGCCCTATAGTTACTGGCACAGTCACAGCTTCCATACTCCTTGTCAGTTCTCTTATCTTTTCAGTCAATTCTCTTGTGGTCCTAGCTAATTCAGCTGTATTACCATTATCATCTTTCACAGTCTGTGGTGTTACTGGTTTATTAAACGGACTATTTATTTCAGACATTTGTTCAGGGATTTGATTTATTACAGTTCTCATTGGCGGTGCATTTGGTGTCACAACCACAGAATTCTGTTGATATGGAGGGGGTCTTTTATTTAAAATGTCTTCCAGCAACTCATCCTCTGTGTTGCTAACTCCATACCCGTATCTCTCTGTTACTGCATGTTTCTTTTTCTCCGTACATTTTCTCCCTGCAAATTCTTCAACTGTTCTGACAGGAAACAAACCATCCGTCATGTTAGCATACCGCCATCGTCTCATCCTGTCTTCATGATTCAAACCCCATACTCTTCCATGAACTAAACTATAATCTTTGCACCTCTGTGTCTTTCCCTATCATACATCTCATCTTCCCATTCACCTAAGGCTTCAAACTGTGTCGGTCTAGGTCTTGGTTCAAGTTTCATCATCTTTTCTCTCAAATTTCGAAGTACCGCTGTGCTAAACGAACCATTTTCTGGAAATGGCAATACTCCATCGCCTTGGGTATATTTCGGCCAATTTTCCAACCAAATGCAAATATGATAGCCATATTTCAACATCATATGAGATGCTGGTGTTTTTGGCGGAGAAAGTACTTCTCCTTCCCTAGTCACAACCTTCTTGTCTTTCTTGAAAAAGTTTTTAATCTTCGCAAACCATGACGGTTTCTCTCTACCATACTCATAATAAGCCATATTTTGCTGTTCTTTTTCCCAAAACAAATACACGCAATTCTTCACCACTCTGTTCTTTCTACTACTCGGCTATTCGGACCTATCCCAGCGCGTCTCACACCAACGCACCAATCAGAAAGCTTTACGTCACTCTCACACTAACCTATCCCAGCGTGTCTCACACCAACGCACCAATCCGGACACTCTTCGTTCTACACAACTGGCCAATACCAGCGCGGTTCTTGTTGACGTCAGTTCTACTCCTGCTTCTACTGACCCCTCCTTTACAAAAATTATCTGCAGTTTTCTTAGCTTTTCTTTTCGACAAAAATTGATTAGTTACAACGTAAAACACATTAACATTGTCTGTTTCGCTAAACAAAAGGGATAGTTTATTCCGACTTACAAGAATACTGTTTCGTTCGATAAGTGTAGCACTTCTCTCTACCTTACCCTTCTCTCAAGCTAGGGGTGAACCCGTTCCTCTGGGGATAAAACACATGTGGAGACTACACTGCTCCTGAGAATTAAGGCCAGAGTTTCACAAGAAAACCTGTTGCTATTTCACTCAAACGCAATTCATACATAAAATGTCCCTAACATAACACAATCCTGTGTTATCACCAATTTGAAATCAGACAATGCACAATTCCGTGTGACTTCTCTTGCCACACGTGTCCACTTCCTACTTTCCGGAAGCTTCAAAATTTCGACTTATACATAACATAACACAAATTCAACATAGAGTGTTAGATACGAAAAATCAATAATCAAAAATCACCAAACTAATCTATAGAAACCATAACTCTGCTACCAAGAAATCTGATCCAGCGCGGCTAAAATAAATTTCTCCTTATGACACCAAATCCAGAAAACACCTACTCAAAACTTATAATGGTGGGGCCCATGACACCGCATAAATACATTCATTCAATCCTGGATTTAAACGTCAAGGAGAAAGAGCTGCTGGACAAGCGGGATACCTTATTAAAATGACAGAATTATAACCTATACATTATATACATTGACTTAGAATCCTGTCGGTTCTAAACATCAAGGTATTCCGCTATTTGGTCGATGGACCAACTAGTAGAATCAGTTGATGGTGATTAAGACCAGCTCAATCACAATTGGAACCTTTTAACATTTATTAAATCATAAACTTAGTTTTAAAGAACCACAGACTCATTTTAGAGTTAGAATATAATTTTATCTAAAATTCTTCAAGCAAATAAGTATAATTCTTTATTAGACAAAATATTTAGAAATATCAATACACATTTATGAAAAGTTTAGGAAAAGTGAGAAATTATGCATTACCCTCGGCCATGGGGCGATGACAAGAATGGTTCACCAAAAGAGGATGAACCGCAGATCACAGGATAGGACTCCCAAACTGACTGACTGTCCCGCTAACCTCCTCGGACGCACCTCCCGGGCAGAATTCCCGCAACGATCTCGTTCCTTCCCCAGTCAAAGTTCAAAGTCCAAAATGACAGAGTCTCTCGCAGCATCAAGGTTGAAAAATAAAAAACAAGTTTTTTCACAATGTCAGAGCAGACCCTCTTATACTCTATTCTCTGGCTCACTACATTCAAAAGTTGCAATCTTTAGGGGCAAGAATCACGCTAATTGGTCCATTGGAGGGGTGGTGATGGTCACCTCATCGCCCTCCTTGTTCGAACCAGTTTGGGGACAATAAAGCACACAATAAGTATCATGACCATGGTGTCTAAAAAGTAGTCCAATTTGTTAGTCCATTTTGCAACAATCTTGGATTGTCACACATTGGTTCATCCCCTGTCGCTTGTCTTCTCCATCCGTTCCCAGGCATCCATGCTGAATACTTGGCACGTTGCTTCATTGCAGGTCAGATTGGCCTTGACATCCCTCACTCCGAACACAGGCTGCATGCACGTGACTGGAGCATTCTTTCTGAGGCTGCATGGGGGCCATCTTGTTTACCGCACGCGATCTCGTCCTTTCCAGTCGGCCATCTTAGAAGCATGGCCTAGCAGGCCCGAACGGAACTAGTATAAGAACAAACACAATAGAAATTAAAATATGGAAAATAAGCCTTTCTGTTTACCACCCACCATTCTAATGACCCGTGTTAGATATTACCTAGCGAAAGCGACATTTAAAGCCATTCTACTTACCATCTGCATTCTTTGCCACAATACAATTCTACTATGCAACATAAATCATGCAATTCACTTCTAATTACTACGCAATTCACAATACTAACGTTAATTACTTCGCATTTTGTAAATAAATTAGAATTTTGCACAAATCAGCATATTACCCACGCGTAGTGTCTACTAAAAGGTGTATTTGTTGATTAATTCATGCGTTTTCAAACGGTTAGTATCATTAGTGTTATGAGGTCATTAATTTCATAGGGGTACAAAAAATATTTTGTTTCCCCTGCTCCATCAATAAACAAATGTAGGGGCTGTTCCTTAGGAAGGTTAAACCACGGGGTAGCTGACAGGTATAGATGAACATAGAAGTTCTAGTCTCGACCTCAAACTAATTTCTCTTTCTCAAAATAATATTTGTGCACTGGGAAAGCTGATGGCTTCTTTCTTCACCTAGAAAAAAATGACCGTAGAGAAACAAGACAAGCCACTTACTTTGGTATTAAGCACACTTAAGGAAAATCTATCTGGAGAGGCTTAAATTAACATTGCTATGAGTAAAAGATACAGGCTACATTTCTGAAGGATTCTTGTTCAAATATGCGCAAATTTCTTTACCATCAATTCAATTTGGCGTTTTGATGACAATTGTTTGCATAAGAATACCGCTTCGGTTGAAGCCACATAACACGTTTCTATGCAGAAATAAGTGGGCCTTTGTACTCATCCTATGTAAATGATTCAAATATGCAAATGATTGCCTGTTTGGAAGTATTTGAGTAGACAGGCATTCAGCCAAGGATTGAAGTGAGTTAATGTGTGTAGCTTTCGTTGCCAATAAAAGTTCATAAAGGGCAGGAAGGCACTTTGTACGTTTTCCTATATTCATAAACAATTTAAATTGGATGATTTGAAAAATTATACACTACGTTCGTTCTCAGTGTTGAAGCATTTAAAAATTAAAAATGTACTAAAATCGTGCTCATTTATTTACTTTAACTGACATAAATATACTTTTATTTAACCATGCAGAGTCTGCCATTGAAAATTAAACACTTACCCCATAATGCATATATTTTATTTTTAGTGATCAGGCATTTGAGATCTGTATGGTTATTTATGGAGAACAGCCACCAAAAATGCTACAGGTGGTGCATACTACCCCTTCAAGCATTGCTCACAGGGTATGGTTGAAAACCTTGGCCTGTCGGTTCTCCATATCGGCCAGCACCAAAACCAATGCCCATAGTGTTGTGAGTCTTTCTGCAGTGCGAACAGGGAATACTCACATGCCAGGTTTGATGTGCAGTAATCCTGTCTATAATATTGCACAATACGGCCGCATCCCATTACCTGTTAGTATTCTACATGAAACAATGCCAGTTGTCAAGCCCTGACCATAGTATGATTGCCATATCTGAATATTAGATAAGGCTTCGGCACAGTAGTGCAAATGTTGCACTAGTAGCATAACAGCAAAATGTCACATGTGGCTGCAGTGTGGACTTATGCATCCCACACAAGTTACTCTAAAACCATGCGCGGCCTCACCTTTGCTACTGCAAACTTGACTAGCTGAAGACAGAGGTGCAGCAACCACATGTCAATATTAACCATTGGATATATTTGAAAGTCCATTTCTAACCTTAGCTACGTCAGATGTAAATAGTGATTTAATGCTCACATATCCGAGGCTATAATATTTAGGGTTTAAATAAAATGTTGACTCCTCTATGGGGTGTAGCAGCCTTTTTATCTTTTGGAAATTCCTTCTTTAAGTAGTAAAACTCAGACTCATACCCCAATTTTATCACAGATATTATTTAGTGCCTAGATAGAAGCTTTGTCAGTTGGCCCAAACTTTCTGCTACTATCCTAAAATTGGTAGGAAATGCTTCTATTTGCTCAACTCCTCTCATAGAAATTTTTAAAGTGTTAAATAGAAATATTGCTACACAAAAGTAAAGCACCAATGGCAGTCAATGGCCATGGTAACATAGGACCAAACTACAATTTTAAGCCGACAGCAAGTCCTCCTATAGCAATTTTGAAAGTGTTAAGTAGATATATTGCCAAAAAAAGTACAGCTCCAATGGCAGTCCATGCTAAACCAGGACCAAACTGCAATTTTAAGCCAACAGCAATGGAGTCCAGTTTAGGTATGCGGACTGGGTTGGTCCCAGTGAAAATCTTGAAGTCAGACAGTTTGAAAAAGTTCTAATAACCATTGGTCAGGAGGAAAAGTTTTCTAAAGTTTCCAAACTTTCTTCTGGTGCCCAAATAATTACAGGAGTACACTTCCAAAGCCCCCATGACCTGGGGTGGGGGGCACTTAGACACAGGGTGTAAGTCAGAGGCCACAGCATGGTCCAGTCCAGATCCAATTGCCACTTATCAGCTGAATACTTCCAGGAAAATGTAATGTGCAGCTTTTTCTCCCCCTCCAGCCACACCGAAGGTCAGCCATCTGACCCTTGGAGAATTCCCTTGTCCTGTGGGAGCATGTCCAGTCCTTCAGGATTCAGTCACAAATGGCAGGTCCAGCCCTTTTCTGTTTTTCCACAGGTCCCGAAAGTGTTGGGTAGAAAGTACTTTGAGGCACCCCATCAATGCCTGGTACCAGCTAGTGGGTCAGGGTGACTTCTATGCACTTCCTGCCCAATGGGGTAAAAGTTCCTGGGGTCAAGCCCACCCAATTGTTCAATAGTTCCTGTTTACCTTACTGCTATCAGGAATAAAATGCCCTGTCTGAGGGCATTTTAAAGATGGCAAAAGATCTTCAGCCACACTAAATTGGGCTCTGAGGCCTGGGGGTTTATGTGGGGAGTGTACTATGGTAATCCTAGTGTCCCCCCACATCTACCTCTAAAATCAGGTTTGAAACAGTCACTGTACGTACAACAAACCCAGAGACATAAGTCTTGTGGGACAAAAGCAGGGTCCTTCAGCAACTAGATAGGGGACACACAAAACCTGTCCTGGAATCCTGTTGTCTCCCTTTCAAGTGAGCCCTAAATGTTACATGTGGCTCAACAAACCTGTCAAGCAGTAACTGACAGTTTATTGTCACAGGATGCCCACAGCGCCCACTCCAAACATTTTATGGATTTCAGAGGAGTCATCTCTGCCCGTTCAGTTGAGCTTATTGTTTGTTCCTGAAGGCATTTCACACATCTTTCACACCTATTCCCAGGCTAAGTACAGGCTGAGTTGCAGAAGAGTTAATGCAAATTAGCCTCCATGAACTTCAGGCAATGGAAAAGACAACTTTCTAAAAGTTACATTATTCTAAATATTTTTAAGCACATTATCTCTGGGACAGAAGAATCCAGTCACTGAACCCCTGACTAGCCTCCACACCTGATCATAAAAATAAGTGAGATCAGGTGGCCCTGGCTCTAGGCTTGATTATTTTCGACTTATGTTATCCCTGTACTAGCTATGAAATAATCATGTAGTGCTATTGTTCTTGCTGTACCTGTTTTTTGTGAGAACAAAGCTTTCACTGATGCTATCTCTGCTATTCTTCTACATTGAGCCATACCTTGCACTGCTCTTGCTTGTTCCATAACTGTTTATTGCAGGTCAGAGAAGCTAGTAGTATACTGCTGCCTTCACCATAATATTTAATTTTAAGAGGGTCAAGGTGGTGGGAGAACATGCACCAAAGTACATCTTGTTTGTTATGCTGCCTTTGATTTTAGCCCTGAACAAATGCCCCTCACATCTAAAATCTAAGTTGCTATGCTGCATTTTTCAGCAAATACTGCTAAACATGTTAACCTATAATGCCACAAGGGAACCTAGACCGAATTAATTTTTATTTGAGGGTTGTTCAGCAAAATACCTAAATCTTAGAAGAACATATGTTTTAATAATCCATAAACACATCTAAGACCCCTGTTAGAAAAGTTGCTGGATTTTAGTGCAATGATTATTGAAGAGTAGGAATCCCCAGGTCTGGGGTGTATCTCTGCACCATAATCTGGTGATTATGAGTTCTCCCACCAAAATTGGGAAGATCCACATGGATCCTGAATTACTGATGCTTTTGCCTGATTTGATGGAGAAAAGCACAAAATTGTCTTCCTGCTCCTAACAGGTGGAAAGTGTCAGCAGGAGGCCCAGTGGGGATCAAGGAGGGTGAGGTGGTGGAGAGGTGTGTCAGGGCAGTGTTAAGACTGACTGAGGGGAGTATTCCCTGCTCCCCATCATCTGCAGGTGCCAAACACCGGCCAATAGTGGACAAATATATATTTTCCTTTGTAGTGCATAAAGATTAAACAAATATCCTTACAAGTCTATCTAGGTGGATCATTGGTCACAGAGGCAACTTAATCTTTCAGCAGGGACCCTATGCTTCAGAAAGCATACCTGCTACTAAGCCAGTTCTGCAGTGTATTAAGGCATTTATCTCATAAGCATCATAGAGATATCACAATTCTAGCTTAGGGGGTACATTTCAGAACTATATAGGCCCTCATTAAGGCAATGAGGAGGTTATAATGTTACATATATTGTAACCTATGGTCAAGGCAGGTATCCTAAATTCATCTTTTGGGACCAATTTTCTAGAAAAATACCTCCTGGCAACCAAAGTGTGTGGCAATCCCTATAATGGGCTGAAGAAACCGAATAGCATCAGTACTTTGCACATTTTCTACATGCTCCACCTTTGTTCGAGTGAAGGTAGCAGATCAGTTATTATACTGAGACTGTGAAAAGGCCATGCTGAAAAACTCTATTTTATGCACCAGACATAGTCTATTGACTCGTGATGTACAATGTAGCGGGACACCGACTTCTGGAGGTCTACAAATTTCTTGATAAACCCATTTTCTTCATCTACAGCCAGTGGCTTTAGGAAAGGCCCAAATTCCCACCCCCAAGTTGCCATAGCTGTACTCCTAGCTAAGTAGATAGTTAATAAAGTATGAAGGGGCTAAAACAAAATACTTTTTACTTTTTACCAAAGTACCAAAGTTGAAGATCCATCCATTCACCTTCACCAACAGAAATGCCTCTAATTTAACAAAGTTGATATTGGTGTCAAGATCAACACCTAAAGAGCTCCAGTTTGAGATTTCTCCTCCCCTTGGACCTTATCTTTCCTCAGCGGCAGCTCCTCCACAATGTCGAAGGAGATTAGCCCCACTGGCTTAGAGCAGCAGCTGAAAAATAAAACAATATTTTATTATTGTTTTATTTTTTAGCTGCTGGTCGAACCACTGTGTGTAGGGAGGGGCGAGGCTGGGCTATGGGAGGGAGGAGAAATGGAGTGCTATGTGCACTTCTAATTGTGCATGTCTGTTTGGCCTGCCGTCTTATGTCGGCCAAACAGACATGCGCAATTAGGTTTCTCTAACCTTGCTGTATCCTGCAGCTAGGTAAAGAAAAGGCACAGGCCCCCTGTGCCTGAGTGGAGCGTCAAGCCAGCCCACTCAGGCCCGAGCAGCAAGCGCTGCTCTCATATTATGAGAGCAGCATCTGGATTAGATGGGAAGTCTTTCTCAGAGATCGGGAGCAGAAGGAGAATGGAGGAGCACCAAAGCGCCCGCTGGATCACGTAAGTTCTTTTTAATTTTATTTTCTTAATTCAGCCCTACACACCTACCCCTCTGTCGCTGCTGGTTCTGGCCTGACACCCCCCACTGCATATTGACAGCAGCTGTGACTGTTTTTCATTTTTGCATGTGCACATCATTCACCATTTGTTTATAATTACTAGGCAATTTAAAACCTAATGAGGGTGCCCACTAAATGGAGACATAAATGGTCCTTAGATTGCATGCAAAAATGGCTCACCAGGAGGAGCCTCTGATCAAGCAGAACTGTAATGAGGACTTCGGCCTGACTCCTACATTATTAAGGGCCTTATTTAGAATTTGTTAGACTTGATACTCCATCAAAAAGTAACAGAAATCTATTGGCATATTACAAGTTTCATAGTCTATCATGTAGAAGTAATACAGTTGCAGGGACCTCTGCCACATTTGCCATGGAGTATCCCATCCGCCAAAGACTAAATAAGGTCCTAAGTGCTTTTAAGAGAAATCTCTGATATGAGGACCAACATTGTTCTATTGTTTTAGCTCAAATGTCAAACCTTGATTTGTGAATCTTACTTGCACTTCTAAGCATTGATTGAGTCATCTGTAAAGTCCTGATTTACAACAACTAATTGTCGATTATCTGTGGTGGCAACATGTACTTGTTTTTCATAGGCATCAACAGGCAACCCTACCTTTCTGAGTGGCATCATCATCCCAGGTGACTTTCTATTTTAATTGTTAAACTCTGATCTAAAAATAACACCAGGAAACAACTGGAAATAGATTGTGTCCCAGGGGTTGAGGACAACGTCACTGAGCAGTCCCCGTGGATGGGGTCCCCAGAGCCTCTCCTGGCCTGTGAAGGCAGACTGCACAGCTTCCTCCCCTTCCCCATGGCCTCTCATATCCCGGGGAGTGGGGCCATGGAGCACCCTCGCCTTCAATCACCCTACTGGCCCTGGAGAATGGAATCCCCAGGGCTTCTCCAGGCCCATTGAGGGGGGCTGCACGCCCCCTCCTCTTCAATTAACTTACTGACCCCGGGGATGGGGTCCCCGGGGCCTTGTGGAGGCTGGGGGAGGGGGAGCATGCACTCCTCTCCCCCTTAAATTAATGTCACACCTTAACCCCGGCCCTGGCCCACCTGCGAGGGTTTATTTTAAAATCGCAAGAGGCTGTCCTTTGTTTTTTTAATTTTGCAATTCGGGCTGATTTTTTACTGCGGAATGCGCTACTGGCCTGAAAAAGAAGTGCGAATGGCCGAACAAGCATTTTTCCCCCCATTCACAGAATTCCAAGGAATCTTGCTGATTTTTTTTGTAACTCTGCAGACACCTGTAGAGTAAAACTCCTGGAGTTCCGTCTTGGCCTTTCTTGGTCCCAGGCGACTGCATTACCAGGCCTAGGAAGTCAGGATATCCCTACACTGTCCCTTTAAGTCTTTTTTTAAAACTTTTTTCAGGACTCGGGACAGAGTCCCGAATCCTAAGATTGCAGCCACCACTTCCTGGTTAAGGTGATGGCAGCCAATCAGATCTCATCTTGAGATTTGTCGGGATCTGCAGGGGCTTCGCGTCCCTATATATACAAAGTATTTGAGAATTAACTGCTTCAAAAATACTGACCAGGTTTACACCAAAACATAAAAAAATTACTGTTTCTAGACCAAGGTCTAGCTTTCTGCTAAATTTGGTGTAAATCTGTTCAGTGGTTAAGCCTGTAGCTGTTTCTAAAGTTCCTATGGGAAAATGAATGGGGAAAATGTGTTTTGGGCCCCCACTTGATGGATGACCCCAAAACTTTCCATGTGCAAACTGGTCAAAATGTATCTATTTTTTGGAAGGTTTAGTGGAGATTTGTCAAACAGCGCCAAAGTTATGAGCAACAGAAAACACTTTCCTAACTATAAGTACCCAATGGCAAATGTGTATCTATGTATATATATAAATTGATTACTTTTAATTAATTCTATAAATCCCACTAAATATTTCTTAATACATTATATATATAATGTTTTCTTAATACTATATATATATATATATATATAATGTATTAAGAGATATTTTGTGTGATATATAGAATTAATTAAAAGTAATCGATTGTGTTCAGTAAAAGTCTATTAGTAAGTCTAAAATTGTAATAAATATAGTTTTATTTAAGATATTTTGATTAACATTAAATTACATTTATATATAAAGAGTTTATAATTTAAATTGATTTAATATTATTTCCTACGGGCTTATACCTACTGCCATTTAGTTTTATGGGGGGTGTACAAGTGGTTGGCCATGTGTGGTGTTAGCTTTACACGTTTTTGCCTATAGTAACTTTAGAAGTGTTGTTGAATAGTGATGGGCTTACTATTTTGTGGGTGGGTGCATACCCCTTTCCAAACCCCTCCTTAATCTTCCCCCTTGCTTACTTCTCGCTAAACCCCATCTATTTTGTAGTAAGGACACCCAATATATCAATTATTTCATTCTTTGGCAGTCAGCCATTGGTGGCAATGAGACAAAAGAAGTTCTTTTTAGTTTGAATTGACCCTCTCACTGCACCTCCAGACGAAGAGCCTATCATTGCAACTCCTGTGGTTTCAACCTTGACAGGGCTGCTTCTGAGGGCAATATGCCTCATAAAGTGTGCCCGTAGGAAGGTGTGCTAGGCCTCAGCTTTATGTTGCTCTTATCTCTGCACATGTATACTCATACAAATCATTGTACAAGTTCTACAGCAATCTCTATTTATGAACCAACTTCGTTGAGTGCCATGAGAGAGTGCAGCCCACCCCGTTAGCACAAAAGCATACAGATGAGCCATGGCAGAAAATATAGATGGAATTGGAATGAGTAGCTATGTAAGAGATGGAGTAAATTGATATACTTGTATCAAGCACTAAAAGCTGTGAAGGTCTTTAAAGTTTCTTTCATGATTGCCCGAGGAAATGGCAGTTTCTTCCAGTAGCCACTGTACCACCCTGCACTTAGATGTCTAGTTGTTATTAAGAGGGTCACAAAGAGAGGAAAAAAATCATAAGGGCAGAAAAAACTCAATGGCAATCTTGAAAGTTCATGATTGAAAATGATAAGTGTAGATAATCGGGGTGATCAAATCCTCTCTGAATCAGGTAGAGGCAACAGATAAGCAAAGATCTGCTAGATACAAATAATCTGAATGAAATCTAGCTGCAGAAATAGTGGAGCAAAAGTCAGAGACACAAATGGTAACTAATGGTGATGAATATGATGAAAAATAAGGGAAGAAGGCATCGTGTCATATCCATCTGGTATTGATTACTCATTATATATGTTTTAAATGGGGAATGAGATTACAGGAAAAAAATTAACTTCATCCTTGTTTGGGAACTTCAGGCAACAATCTGCGAAAAATCCACATTCTTGTAAAAGGTCATATAAAAGGGAAGACAAGCTTACCTGTTCAGGAGCATGGCATGCTTTCATCAAGAGTAGAACAATCACAAGTTTGATGTCTCCTTTCCTTGTACTTTTCGATACTCTGCCTGCTGCCCTTAAGTGTCAATGTTCTGTGCAGTCTGTGGAGCACCGCTCTGGGTGACTGTGACTGCGGTTATGCTGATGTAGTCTGGGTAGCATAAACACCTACCTCTGCACTGAGTTCGGTCTCCGGAGATGCACTTCCTCATGGCTTGGAAAACAACCAGCACAGACCCCGGGGCACACGTTTATCTTCCAACCGCAGGCGACTGCAGGCTGACTCATGCACAGATGTAGCAGCATGTTGGCATAACCCTTTGACAGTTCCAGTCGGTTAGAAATGGGGGTCTCTAGTTGGCAAGGGTTTGCACCTTTGTCCAAGTAGGGACCCTTCCTTCTAGTCAGGATAAGGGAGTTACACTCCTAAAATAACCCCTGCTCACCCCCTTGGTAGCTTGGCACGAGCAGTCAGGCTTATCTTAGAGGCAGTGTGTAAAGCATTTGCACATAACCAACAGTAATACAGTGAAGACAATACAAAAGGACACCACACCAGTTTAGAAAAATATCCAATATTTTTATATATCCAAAAGAAGACTAAAAATGATAAAAATCCACCATACAGTTCTCCAAATTCTTCAGTAATCAAAATAGGCTTGAAATAGAGCTCCTTGAAGTTGATAGCTCCATCTGGGGCGATCACGGCGTCGTGAACAACAAATTCAAACAATTCTCGCTGACCGCGGCATCACGGGCCAGCTACGATGTCAGCTAGGATGTAGGGCGTCGGTGACCTCTTGATGAGCCCTGTAAGGCCGGCGTCCGCAGGCATTGGTTCCGGAAGTCTGTGCAGGAGTAGTTGGGCCCTTGAAGTTATACGCGTTGCAGATCAAACTCCTCGCAGTTGAAGTCAGGAGCTCCGGCTTTGGCAGGCATCGGGGCTGTGGTGTAAAGTGCAGCAGTGCAGCGTGCGGTGCCCTCAGGTCGCGTGCGGTGCCCTCAGGTCACGGTTCAGGAAGCGGCTCGGTGACGGTCATCCAGCGGAGTTAGTGAGACCAGGGCTGGGATGCGAAGTGATTAGTTGCTCGTCGCGGTGCTGGCAGGTCACGGTACAAGCAGTAAAGTCGTCCTTGCTAAAGCGCTGTCGTTGGCTGATGAACTGGAATTGATGGCACTGGCATCAGTAGGCCAAGGCTGCGGTGTGAGATGAGGACGGTGCATTGTGTAACTTACGAGCGGTGCCCTCAAACCACGGTCAAGCAGCGGCGTCAATGTCGCTGTGGAGCTGCATCTTCGGGGATACCAACGCGGCATCGTGAAGCAAGGGGGTGCGAAGTGCGGTGCCCTGAGGTCACGGTGCAAGCAGCAGCTTGGTGTCAGCATTGGGTGCGTCATCGGTGAGACCACAGTTTTGGTGCGGCGTGCGGCAGTGCCCTCTGGGGTGCCATCAGGACACGGACTCGGCAATGGTGTCGTAGACGGCGTTGGGTTGATTTTCTTCTGTTGCAGCACAAAACACACAGTCCCCAGTGCTGATGGAAGAAGAACTTGAAGTCTGTGCTGTTCCTGAGACTTCTTGAACAGGGGGCAAGCTCTACCTCAAGCCCTTGGAGAAACTCAATAAAGAAGTTGTAGAATGTTCAGTCCAGTCTTTTCACTGCCCAAGACAGAAGCAGCCACTGCAGGCCAACACAGCAAAGCACTCAGCAAAGTGGTAGTTCCTTCTCACAGCTTCTCCAGCTCTACTTCTTGGCAGTCTTCTTGGTCCAAAAGAGTTCTAAAGTTCTGGGGTCTAGGCCCCAATATTTATACTCCAAATTCCTTTGTCCTCTCAGGCAGAGAGTGTCTGTGCTTAGTTCAAACCTATGTGGTCCTCTTTGGCCCAGCTTTCCAGCAGGAGGCGGAGACAGCATTGTCAACAGCAGGCCAGGCCCATTCAGGTGCAAGGAAATCTCCTCCCACTACTCTACATGCAGCCCAGGTCCATTCAGCCCAGCCCTGACTCATCCAGACTCTCTGGAGCCACTGCACATCCCCAGCCCCTGTCACTCCAAAGCCAGACAGTCAATACACATCCTAGCAGAGGCACACAGATGGCTAAGCAAGAAAATACCTACTTTCTAAAAGTGGTATTTTCAAACACAGAATGTAAAAATCACCTTTACTAAAAAGTGGGTGCACTTGCAAAGTTGACATGGCAGTACTCACATAGACACTGCAGTGGCAGGTCTAAGTTACCTTTGAGGGACTGCTTGTGTGGGTGGCACAACCAGTGCTGCAAGCCCACTAGCAGCATTCGATTTACAAGCCCTCGGCACACACAGTACACTTTACTAGGGGCTTACCAGTCAATCAAATATGCCAATCATGGAAACACCAATCCATAATACACATTTCACAGAGGGCATATGCACTTTAGCACTGAAGAGCAGTGGTAAAGTGCCCAGAGTCCTAAAATCCACAACAGCAGGTCAGGAAAAAACAGGAGGAAGAAGCAAAAAGTTTGGGGATCTTACGAGCAGTGCCCTCGAACCACAGTGCAAGCAGCGGCGCAGATGTCAGTGTGGAGCGGTGTTGTTGGAGATACCAAGGCTACGTCATGAAGTGAGGCGGTGCGAAGTGCGGTGCCCACAGGTTGCGATGCAAGCAGCGGCTCGGTGGTGGCATTGGGTGCGTCCTCGGTGAGACCAGGGTTTTGGTGCGGCTTGCAGCAGTGCCCTCTGTGGTACCTTCAGGACACGGAGTCGGCAGCGGTGTCGTAGACGGCGTTGGGTTGCTTTTTCTTCTGTTGCAGCACAAAACACACAGTCCCCAGTGCTGATGGCAGAAGAACTTGAAGTCTTTGCTGTTCCTGACACTTCTTAAACAGGGGGCAAGCTCTACCTCAAGCCCTTGGAGAAACTCAATAAAGAAGTTGTAGAAAGTTCAGTCCAGGCCTTTCACTGCCCAAGACAGAAGCAGCCACTGAAGGCCAACACAGCAAAGCACTCAGCAAAGTAGTAGTTCCTTCTCACAGCTTCTCCAGCTCTTCGTCTTGGCAGTCTTCTTGGTCCAAAAGAGTTCTAAAGTTCTGGGGTCTGGGCCCCAATATTTATACTGCAAATTCCTTTGTCCTCTCAGGCAGAGAGTGTCTGTGCTTAGTCCAAACCTCTTTGGCCCAGCTTCCCAGCAGGAGGCGGAGACAGCATTGTCTACAGCAGGCCAGGCCCATTCAGGTGCAAGGAAATCTCCTCCCACTACTCTACATGCAGCCCAGGTCTATTCAGCCCAGCCCTGACTCATCCAGACTCTCTGGAGCCACTGCACATCCCCAGCCTATGTCACTCCAAAGCCAGACAGTCAATACACATCCTAGCAGAGGCACACAGATGGCTAAGCAAGAAAATACCTACTTTCTAAAAGTGGGATTTTCAAACACAGAATGTAAAAATCACCTTTACTAAAAAGTGGGTGCACTTGCCAAGTCGACATGGCAGTACTAGACTGCACATAGACACTGCAGTGGCAGGTCTAAGTTACCTTTGAGGGCTGCTTGTGTGGGTGGCACAACCAGTGCTGCAAGCCCACTAGCAGCATTTGATTTACAAGCCCTGGGCACACACAGTACACTTTACTAGGGGCTTACCAGTAAATCAAATATGCCAATCATGGAAACACCAATCCATAATACACATTTCACAGAGAGCATATGCACTTTAGCACAGAATAGCAATGGTAAAGTGCCCAGAGTCCTAAAATCCACAACAGCAGGTCAGGAAAAAATAGGAGGAAGAAGCAAAATGTTTGGGAATAATCCTGAAGAAAGGGCCATCTCCAACACAGTCTATGAAATGTCATTGCTTAATTAGCCACATCAACTGTGGCCAGCCCTGCAACCAGGGTTAAATATAGCAGTATAAGTTGTGTTAATTATATAGAGCAACACTAGCAGTGGCAAAATGGAAGACAACTGTTGCAGGGGAGAGATATGTGTTTGCATATAACTGATACATATTTATCAAATTGTAAATGTTCAGATCAGGTTCAGTATCATCAAATGGAGAGACAGTGCTTGCCCATACACATGTATACCAAAAATGAATACGATTCTTGCCACCAATACTTGAGAAACAAGTAATCTGAAGTATGGGTGAAAGGCTGATTTTGGACAAATGGAATTCTGAGATGGTTGCTGCCTAGAAAACATTCTTGGGCCCTTCTGACATTGCAACAGTGCACCAGTAAAACAAGGGGCAATGGGGACATTAAAATGGCAGGAAGCGGGAACAGATATAGCTAAATATGAAAATAGTGGAAATGGAGACAGGGAGATGAAGACATAGAGATCAAGTACTGCATGTTGAGTGACATCACTTGACCATTAGTTCTAGATGCATGAATGCTATTTCCTTGGGAACCTGAGGATGTATGGTCTAAAGAAATGTTTGCAGTTGCCTGAGAGTCTACCCTGAAGTGCCCTCCCAAAGCATGCCACATTGATTGTAATAACCTTCAACCTCAACCACCTTTTCTCAACATTCAACCTCTTTTTCAAATCCCCAGCAGTTTGCAACTCCATTCCTAGAGGATTGCCAGGCCAATGGTGTGTTCCCCCATCTCCAGGTTGGCAGCAGCACACAGGCTGTAGTGCACCATATTGCTCATTGGATTATTTTACTATGTAAGCTATGATAACTGCCTTCTCTTTCAAATACTTCCTTTATCTATCCAGTCCAGTTAGATCAATTTTGGTGCAAACACCCAGGGCAAACTACATAGAGAATTATAGCTGAAGAGGAAGAAGTCTTGGATGGCATATCGTCTGCATAGTTTCAGCACATCACAAAATTACATGTTAGCAGCATTTCTGGATCCTGATTTCTATATGTGTAAATTTTTATCAGGGTAAATTTGCACACATAGATTTCTGTCTTGGGAAAATTACTCCAGCAGTTTGATGTATACATTCCTCCCAAGAGTAGTCATACAGGAATGGTTACACATATAGCTCTTTGCCATGGATTTGTTTTCATTTTTCTTTTTGGCAAACTTTCATGCATATGTATATTCTGATTTGAGATTATATTATTTGTGAACAATAAACCTTTAATTTGATCAATACTGTGTGAATGAAGTCAGAGTGGGTGACCCTTAAAAGACGATTTCTTCTCAGACCAATCAGTCACATTTTGTGGCATAGCAAGCGGGTATGTGAACTGAATCCATAAACTTAAAGCACATATACCTAATATTGAAATAATGTATCAATATGTGTATTTAGGCAGATACAATATTTGTACAGTAGTATAGTGCTGATTCCCACAAAATATATAAACAAAAATGTCATTAACAACAAAGTGTATCCCCTTCATATCAGACGATGGGGATCAGTTAGAGAATTTAAGGATACAGATAAGATGTGAGGTGGAACATAAGGAGAGGCAACTTTACTATCCAACTCTATAACGACATGATAAAATGTGTGATACTTTTCAGCACATATTTTCTACTACCCGTTTTAGCTCGTAAAATAACCTTGGTTTAAATATTGATCATACAACCTTGTTGTACTTATGGTTGTATAGTACTTACTATATAAATGTTCACTACTGCACCCTGAGTGCAGTTGTGCTACATAATATGTACACATTCATTAATGTGCCATTAGCACAAAAGATTTATAAGGTGATACAAAAAATGATGCTGTTATCAGTCTGTGACTTCTTGTCTATTTAGGAATAACATTGGGTAATTTCACACTGCTCAACAGATGTTGACAGCATCTTTTAGATTAATCAACGGCTATTTCTGCAGACAAGTTAATACAATCCAATATGCTAAGAAGCACTAGACGAAGGTTTTCATAGTGTTATCTTGAATTAGAGAGATATAATATTCCACATTGAGTTTAAAATAGGTAGCCAAAACAGTGGATAAGACATACCCAAGGTATCTCATCCTAAAGATTTATATCAATGTTCAGATATTTTCAGTCTTGTCCAGACAGAGTATGATGTCATTTAATTTGTCATGTAAAAATAAGTAGTGTAAGGAAATTCACAATGTAATCTCTAGTGTACCACTGTTAACCTTAAAAATATTCAGCTATGGAGCTGATTTACAATACAGTCTGAAACCTGAGCCGGAGATGGCTTGTGGCTAGTCCTGCAGAGATTTCTAAAATTTTGGTTTGATTTACAAATGTTCAGTGTTGAAAATCTGTGATCCTTATAGGATGGCCAACAACCCTAGACTTACATTGTATATGCTCTATTTTGAGTAGACAGCCACAGCCAATTGTAGAAATTATGATGTTTATTAGACAGCATACAATGCCCCCTGTCACATCCCAGCTCCTCAGCAACTGTCAGCTTCTTAAGCCTCTTGGATTCCAAAACTCTGTAATCCAGCAGTAGAAGCACCCAGTTGCCAGAATTCAACACTCCCCCCCCCCTTCTTTAATTCAATAACAAGAATACTAATAGCTGCTACAGTATAATTAATATATTTATACATCTAAAACAATTAAAGAGCTTTTAAACTCTTCACAACTAACATAAAAAATTTACAAATACAGTAAGTATGTTTTCACCATTTAGGTGCATAATCTAAGTCCATGCATTGCCTTCAAACAGCTTAGGACTTCACCCAAACCCACACTCAGGTGTCACGTTCTTCCCTACAGATCTTTGCCTTACTCTCCACTCAGCAGGTTCATTTCTTAACTCCACAACTCTCCTCAGTTTGGACAACTTGGCAAAACCTTTCATCACTGTATTACTGACTCTCCTTGGTTCCAACAACTTGGCATAACTTTTCATACCCCTGTTACCCGGACACACCCTTTCATGCACACCATCCTCCAATTTCCTTCCTTTTCATTCCTTCAATCATATCTCCGAACATATAGAGCTTGAAACTTCTCCATCTCCATCTTCTTATTCGACTTCCAAAAATTAAACTGCAGATACCTAGCCATGACCCTCCTTGCTGGCTCCTCTACAGCGCATGGCGCTATCCCTTCAAGTAGAGGAAACGGAGGCTATCCTATCATTGAGTATGGAGTGGCCCTATAGTTTCACAACACATCTTTAACCTGACTCCTCCAACAAACTTCAATTGTCACTACCAACCATAGGCTACCTCTCAAAATGCAGTTAAAGCGCTCCATTAACCTCTTCCACCTAGAATGGTACAATGTGGTCTTACAATTCCTAGTTCCCCTCTTTTTCAGGAAGAACTCAAACTCTTCCAAAATAAATTGGGTAGCAATATGGGTCAGTATGGAGGGAAGACAACCCTCTCATCAGGACGCATGGTCACAGAAAGCAACCACCTTAGATGCCTTTACTTCACTCAAAAAATGCCACCTCTGGCCATTGCGAGAAACAATCCATCATCATCACTGCATGTCTTTCACCAATACCCAAACACTCAAAGAAACCACATATTTCCAGTGCCAAATTGTCCCACTTGTTTCAGGTAATCACGGTTCAAAATCATGTTCAATGCTTGTTGTTCCTTCAATCCCAACAAGGATCTTCCCTCACATAAATCTTTCCCATCGCCTTCCCATCTCGAAATTCCACTTCAGCATGGAAATATCCTAAAACTGGCAATTTGTCCCCACAACATCCTTTGGGTTCAACATCTGGGGAGCACAATTCACACACATCCAATCCTAATCCTTCCCATGAAATTTATATAAATGATAGTAAATGGTGAGCATGAATCAGCCCAAACATTTACCTCTTTGTCTTTCACCTTTATTGCACATTTCGGTGAGTGATACTCCTCCTAGTCTCCCTTGGCCAACCCGTAAACTGTGGTTCCTTCTCACTCACCATCATAACTTCAATCTCTCCCTCATCTCTTGATTACAAGTCTATCTCGTCCCCTGGTACTTCTTGTCCATTCACCAAAGTCACCATTCTCCTGGACTGCAAGTTGTCCACCATCTTGAAACTCTGAGAGATCTCTGAATCTACATGAAACAGCCAACCTTCTCAAGAATGCTACAAACTGCTCAATGGTTACCCTCTGCAACTGTGTGTGTGAAAAGAACTTGTGCCTTTCGCCCACAGTGCTAATCTTCCTGCCAAAATTATCTTCCAATTCTCTCATTGCAATTTCATAATCATCAGATCCCTTGTTTGCATTTTCCCTTCCATTACAGGTTTAGTCAGAGTATTGAGAACCTTTCTGCCTTCCAGCCCAAACTATGTTTCAAAAAGACCAAATTATTTTGGCAATGAAAACAGCTCCCCTTATAGTCTCCAACTAGGTCACAAACGTTCCCAAACCTTCGCATCCCATACATGGAAGCCCTGAATCTTATAAAAAGACTGGAGGTACAGGTATTGATTGTGTTGCCATGACTGAACACCCATGATAACACACAAACAAAAATATTCTGACCACTGACTTGACTTTATACCTGCATTACTTCAGTAGGTTCTCGAGCTAAAATTCGATGTTGGTACTGGTCAGGTGAGTTTAATGAGGTTCACCCAAATACTGGTGTCTAACAACTGTGCAAACCAGCAATGTTCCATCTATCAATGCAACACGCAAAACTTTAAAATTGTGCGCATCAGTGACTTTTCTCCACAAGTTGTGCACCTCAGTGACTTTACATAAGTATCTGCGTGAAAACAAGTATTAACAATATTGGCAGCATGATTTGTATGCGAAACAGTTTTAACTTTTGCAGTTCTCTTTTATATTGTCGGATTTATCATTAGGAAGGCAGCATGTTCTGAGAGTTTTGGCGCCATAATTTAGACAAATATTTATGTACCTCGGCTGGTCATTACGACATTCATACATTGAGAGGCAGATGGCATACAAATTTTTTTACTGTGTATATATCATGAAAGTGATTTCGTTTAATTGCTGGCAAAACATGCTGCCTATGCATTAGGCTGTTATTCGTCTTGATTAATTTTTTGCACTTTGCATTTTATGCATATGTCTTTACGGCATTTTCGGCGCTCTGTAACGGTGCGGTCCGTGGAGACGGCAGAGCCCAGCCGTAATTAATCACCACAAATTTCCTCTTTTGGAGAAAGAATCCACACGCACTCACGGGTAATTTGGTGGCACGCTCTTAGATTTTATTAAAGCGGCAACATTCTCCAACCAGCCAACAACCCAACGCGTTTCAGTCTGCCCTCAGACCTTGCTCACGGGTAACCAGCGCTTCAATTACAACTCTATTTAAATTAATCACATGACATTATGTCACATCCTGTTCTTTGTAGCGCTTGGTGTTCTGGTAGATGTAGTCTTTTACATTTATATAGTGAAAATAGTGAGTGAATTGTGAATCAAACAAAGTTCAGTGGTTGTGACTAAAAATACAGTGAAACATAGTGAATGCAATACCTGTTACCATTTTCACGATCGTAAATAATTCACATTATTATGCTTTTGCTTTAGCATAAACCCATCCATTTGGTTGCATCTTGCCCTATGGTGGGCACACCTCCCACAACAGTTCTTATCAATATATTTTTGGTATTGTACCAATGTCATTATCATTTTGCCCTCTAGTGGGCTTTTGAGGAGGTGAATTATCAACACGATTGGCCTATTTCAAATCACACATCCTTGTAACTGGTAACGTGCATATGTGATTAAAACCAGGTATCTAATTTTTACTTTTTCTAAAAAAAAGATTTTTCTAAAACTTTTATGTAACCAAAACCTATATATAGAGAGAAAGCCTTAATCAATACAATTTAGGGAATAAAGATTTCATAATTACTTCTTTTTGGAAAGGAAAAAATTGTAATTATGAAATCTTTGCAACCAAATGGATGGGTCTGAGGGCAGACTGAAACGCGTTGGGTTGTTGGCTGGTTGGAGAATGTTGCCGCTTTAATAAAATCTAAGAGCGTGCCACCAAATTACCTGTGAGTGCGTGTGGATTCTTTCTCCAAAAGAGGAAATTTGTGGTGATATATATATATATATATATATTTATGGTTGTGTGTCTGTATATGTGTATATATATATATATACACACACATATATCATATATAAATATATACATACTTATATATACACACACACACATACATCCATTTGTGTCTGAAATGACCATCTGGCTTTGTGTTCTGCAATATATTTTAAAGGCTACTTTTAATAATGCTCCCAGCTACATTATGCATTCAGCTGTCACCCACACACTAAGCCACCTACACAGTCTCGTATTCTAACGCTCAGCTATAACTCCTGAGTTTACATTCTGAGCATGATAAAGTTATTAGACTTGTCTGCTAATTAAAAAAAACTAGAACTACAATATTAGAAGCGCTGTTGTCTCATTGTTTCTTTTATGCAACCTTTCAGACTCCCAGTTTGTCTTTGTGTATATAATCATTTGAGCAGGATTGTGTATATAGAAATGTCAGATGACTATTATGTCAAACAGGCATACATTCTTCTTTGTGGTTGCGTGAGCTAATTTTTATCATATATTTTGTTTTCCTTAATATTGTTCGAGGAAATTTTCTGTGATGACTGCCTAAAAGAATAGAATGCTACTGCAAATATAAACAAGCTTTGACAATGCCAATAGGTCTCACTCTTTTGAACAATATTACCAAATATACAAAGGCCTGGAATGTAACTCAAAATGCAAGCTAAATAGGCATGTGTTAAACCTGACATCCCCAGACTGTTGCCTTCACCCCCTGGTTTTGCTAGTTTATGTTTGCATTACCCCTGCTAACCCGTGGTAAGGTGCTAGTGCTTGCTTGATAAAACATCGAAAAATTGGCCTACACCCAATTAGCATAATTAACTTTTAAGTCCCTGGTAAATGGTACTACATGTATCCAAGGCCTGTAAATTAAATACTTCTAGTGGGCAGCACCACCCATTGTGCCACCAACTTAAGTAGCAATGAAAAGCATGTCTCAAGTCTGCCATTGCAAACTGTGTGCAGTTTTAAACTGCTAACTCAATTTGGCAAAATAATCCCTTTGGCAGGACTAAATCTTCCTTTTTAATACTTACTAGTCACTTCTAAGGTAGTCCTAAAGGGTCATAAGGTGGCTTGCATGGTATTTTAAAAGTAGGACATGTCTGTTTTAGTTTTACATGTCTTAGCAGTGAAAATCTCCCAAAGTAGTTTTTCACTTCTCTAAAATAGACTAACACTGAGTTACTTTATTACCCTTAATGAGTGACAACACAAGTTTGGGAACAGATATAGAAATGCTTTTTTCATTAAAATGAATTATAATTTAAAATTCTCTTTACTGGTATAATCAGATTTTAAATTACTATTGTGGAAAGGCTACTTTTAGAACGTTGGCATTTTTCTGTCCTAAAGCAACTATGCCTTTCTATCAGTGTCCAGAGTCACATGACTATGAATGGCTCTCCTCTGGTGTTTTGTTTAGTCCTTCAAAAACTGGGAGAAGAGGAGCCCTTGGTGTGGAGGGTGAGGATCTCCCTGACAGGAAGGCTGGAGAGGAGTTGTGCCCTGCCCTGATTACACTTTAAAGGGCCCTGTGTGCAGCACATACAAAGAAACCTGACACCAAGCCTACACTTGCCTTTGTCACCCTAGACAGTTTGGAACCAGGACCAGGAAATGGGGAAGAACTGACCAGAATCAGTTTCAGGGATAGGCCAGAGAATTCCTCCACACAAAGGCTAGCACTAAGTATAAATTCAGAGCCTCTCTGCAGAACTCTCCTGAAGTTGTGGAAAATTCAGAAGAAGTACTTTCCTGCTATCTGAGGAAGAAAGACTTGACCTCCTTACGTTGAACCCAGGATCTCCAGAAGTGGCTCCAAGGGTCTTTCAGCTACCCTTCTGGTTGGGCTAGAGGGAAACAACAAGCTTTCAGAGGCCTTGCCTTCCCTCCAGCTGACCAGTACTATCTGGACCTTACCTTATCCTGCCTGCTGGCCTCTAAGGGGGTGAATCCTGACTTCCAAAAGCTCCCCTCAAGGTGCTTAACCCTTGGCTGGAGTCGGGGTGTACTTCTCCCTGCATAGCTGAAGTGTTCACCTTATTCGACGACGAGAGATGCAAAGCCTTGCAGAGCCACGCCATGCAGAACTAGTCTGAAAGCTTCACAGGATCCAAAGCCCCACAGAGCAATGCAGCTCCTACCTGAAGACCTCCTCAGATCCAACCCCAAGTGACATGAAGCCGCACAAAGCCTCAACGCTGAGTAGAAAGCCTCATTGGGTTCAACGGTGAGTGGTGCAAAACCTCACAAAGCATCGTCACACATACCTCACATCAAGGGCATAAGGTACATCTACAAAATTGGCCAAACTCAGCTCTGTACCTGGCCTGCTTTGACTGTGTCCCAGTCCAGCATGACCATATACCAACAGTTAGTGCTTCGGACCATTTTGTGCTATTTTTACCTAAATATTTAAAAACTTATAACTCCGGTTCTACAGTTTGGATGTTTACCATTTTGGTGTCATTTTATTTATTAAAATATACACTATTTTTCTCAATTGATTTGGGAATGTTCTTGTGTTGTGTTTTCACTTTATTACTGTTTGGGTGTACATAAATACTTTACACATTGCCTTCAAATTAAGCCTGACTGCTTTTGTGCCAAGCTACCAGAGCATTAAGCACAGTTTTATTTAGCGACTTTTGTCATTCACCCTGACAAGGATTGAATTTATTATTTGAGTAGGCATCCACCCCTCTCAACTAATGGCCCAATTTATGACAATGTTTCCACTTTGGTACCTCTTTTTTCAATTGCATTGTCCATGATAGCTGTAGGAGCCAAGGCAGTGAACAGGAGGCAGCACTGCAGAGATAGAGGGGGACAACTGGAGAAAAAGATCAAATAATATTAACTGGTGTGCTGCCTAGAGGATATACCAGCTGTCAACGTGCAGGACAGATATCGTTGAGCTAACTCCCTAGTTCTCCACTGTGTCCTTCTTAGAAGGGATAATCTGCACTAATAATATATAAACATCTGTAATGTGTTTTGGGCTGATCCAAAAGGTGACAGTGAGCCATATCACCAATGCCTATTAAGGGCTCACTCAAATAAGCCAGTGGCTGAAGACAGCTGACCCAAAGCTCTTTTCTGTATGTTATGTGCTGTTGTGTATGTATGTTTGGTGTTGTCTGTGTGGGGGTGAGCAATAGGGTTTTGGGAGCCAGCTAAAATTGTCTCTAGAAAGGACAGGAGGGTGGTATAATATTGAGCACACATTTAATACTTCTTTCCTGCAAATCCCACATACTCTAAATGACAACCTCTGATTGTTGGATGAATACCAGTGGCCATATTACTTACAGTGCCACATGGGCATAATGGATGTGTGCAACCTTTTGCACCCCCAGGACACTTTGGTATTACTGAGGGGGCCAGAGAAGCTTAGCCCCTTCTGCAATACAAATAGCACCAGAATAGCTCCAATACTATGTTAATGAGGCCTTCCCTCATTAGCACTGTAACTAGGCCCCATGCTAATGAGGAAAACATTTTAGCTCCGCCCCAGCAGTACTGTGGATGTGGGTGCAGAAGCAAGGAGACTATCCGGAGGTGCACTGACTGTTTGCCACAGAGATGTAGTGCATACTGATTGTTCCCCCGAGGGCACCCACCTGTGGACCCCCCCAGACATCCCCTTGCAGGTGAGTGCAGTCACTCATTGCATCCACCTGCAAGGGGTTCTTTGCACTCATTGAAAATGCAGACTGGGTAATGCCTGACCTGTGCATAGTTCAATATCATGATCCTTCTTTCAAGCCCATTGCAATAGAAGGAATGAATTATCAGGGAAATGGTGGTCTGTCTTTGTTTTCATGTGGCACACCTAGTTAAAGGTGCTCCAGGGTGCAAAAAGGGACAGTGCAGCCTTACTACCATACAGCTTTCATATGTCAGTTTTTAAAATCTGGGTGACATTCCCTAGCAGCCTTAACAGTTTTTCAGCTACTCCTTCAATTTAAGAATTTTTCTCAATTACAATACAGGCTGGTCCATTCCTAAATAACCTGTCAGAATTCAGACTTCATTGGTGGTCGGGAAGTATTATATTCATGTCCCACAATGCATTAAAGTATTCTATAATCTCAAACATTGTGCTGCTTCGAGTGACGGTGCATGACTATTTCTGTGATTTTTATGCCCCCCTTAACTCCCCGCCCCTAGAGCACTTTTTTGCACAAAAATATGTGTTCTTTTGACAGTGGCTGTTAGATGATGAATAAACACCCCTTCAGCATCCATGGCTGTGCTCAGTTGCTAACTCAACATTCTACTGTTTTTAATTTGTCTCAATTATTTTTTTTATATTTAAGTATGCTTTAATTAAAATGTAATTAGACATGCACAATCATGAAATGTCAAACAAGATGTATAATTTCATAAAAAAGAAATAATAATTTAATATGCAATAAATTCATAAAATTACATCTCAAAAGTTGCAGATAGAAAAACTATCGCCAACAGTAAGTATGGTACATAATATCATATGATTAAAGTATTTGGTGGAATGAGTATATTTTATTATTTCTGTTGAGAAAAAGAAAAAGTAGGGAAAAGGGTAGGGATAAGAAATACACAAATAATATACGTTAACAAGTGGATAATTGCCAATTACCATTAGACTCAGGAATGCCATATGCTTAAAAAGGTGGCTCATAAAAAACAGAATAAATGCAATTCAAGGAGGATTGATCAACAATATCAGAAGCTTTAGGATCATGTTTAGATAAAAAAGAAGACAAGGATATCTGCAGCAAATTTAATAGCAATTTGGACAGGTGTGGAACTAGCTCTGTCTAACCTATGACTATAATAAATCTGTTTAAACCATTTAGCACAGTTAATATCACTGGCATTTTTCCAATTGGATGTGATATTTTGTAAAGCAATAGCAATCAGAAGGTCTACAAATTGGCCCCTAATATTATTATTGACTTTGATGTATCCACCCTACCAAGAAAAAATGTTTTTCTCTTCCAAATGGAACTTGAATATCACATATTTCTGTAATTTTGATCCAATCCTGCAACCAAAAGTTTCTTACCTGGGGGCATTTAAAAATAAATGCATGACATCAATGTTATCTTCATTGCATGACCTACAACAATTGTCATTGGCCAATTTCATATTATGTAGTGAGGTTGGTGTCTGGAATAGTCTGTTGTAGGAAAACAATAGGGTCTGAGTGGTACTGGCTGAACTTGAAGTGGAGTGTAATTTAGACCATATTTTGTCCCATGTGGGAATAGGGAAGACCAAGTCCCTTTCCTCTCCCAAAATCTCTATTGATCTAAGATCTAGTAGAACTGCAACCCATTGATCTTTTCTAAATATATGAATCTGTAACTGCTGTGATGAAATCATAGCAGGAAGAGAAAAGTGCTATCAGATGTATATCAGGATGATAAGGAACTGACATATTTTGTTTGATTGTATCCAATAATTTATATTTTACACAAGACGTATCAGAAAGTAATGAATCAATTTTCAGACATTAAATGATCAATTAAATGTATACCATGATGTGCCCAGTCCTGCAAAAAAGCAATTTATTGTTAAGTTGAATGATCACATTGTACCAAATAGAGGACTATTTGAAAGTAGCACATTTTGATGATGAACTTTGTAAAAGGGGTTCTGCCAGTACCACAGAATAATCAACTATAGAAGAAGAGAGGGAGAGAGAGTGAGAAAGAGAAAGAGAGAGGGACTTCTTTGATATGCATGTACATTCTTTAAAATTAAAAGGGTATTAAGATGTCTTCTAGCTTTTGCTAAGTGTTCAGATTTATTGGAGGTACATCTGACAAGAAAATCTAAATTTGTTTAATTATAAACACAGAATGATAATTGTGAAAATTAGGGAAGTTTACATCACAATTTTTTTTAGGTCATTTTAGTTTGCCCATATATATAAAAGCTCTTTTTGTATTCCACAAACATTTGGTTAATCACTTGTCTATAGATTTATAAATATTTTGTGGATGTTTGACAGGGGCATTGATAAAACAAAATTAATAGCAGGTAAAACATCATTTAATGCTATCAAGTCTGCCCCATCATTATAGAAAAGAGGGAACCATTTGTCGGTCTTGCATTTAATCTGATCAAGATTAATATTTTATTTTATGGAATTTGAATATAAAAAAAATAGCATTTCCTTTTTCTAGGCTTTCAGATAAAGTTCATATTTATAAATATTTGTTTATAACAATAGAGTGATATTACTTGTGAGTATGAAGTTTTCATATAAATAATGCAGCAATGGATGTATTGGGGTTAGACATACAAAGCAAAATGTCATCAGTAAGCCTAATCTCAACATCTCTGCATTTATAGCCAGTAAAGTTAGTAATGTACAAATCTTTTCTGAAAAGGGTTCTAGAGCTAAAATATATAACAATGGTGAAAAAGGACAGCCTAGTTTGAGGCTTCTCCTAAGATCAAATTATGAAGATTGTTTGCTATTAACAAAGACTGAAGCCTTAGGGGAGCTATATAATAATGCTGTATGTGGTATGATTGTAGGACCAAAACCGTGCTGTTGCGGTGCTTTAAACATAAATCTCAGCTTACACAATCAAAGATTTTGCTGCATCTAATGATACTGCAGCAACTGGATTTAGTTAGTTTGATGCACCATGAACGATATTTAAAAAGGTTCTAGAATTGTTGGTAATATATTTGTCTTTGTTAAAATCAGATTGTTCATGACCCACTAAAGAAGGGATACATTATTTAATGGCCATGGCTAAAGCTTTAGCATATAACTTACAATCTGTATTTAATAACAAGATATGTCTGTAGTTTTTACAACTGGATACATCTCAATTTTTATTTGGTATCAAGCTTAGCATTGCTTTAAGAAAAGTACATTGAACAGTGCCTTCAGAACAAGAATTATCAGTAAAAATATTATTTAGCAATAAGAAATTGTTAAATCTCCATCTATTAGAACAATAAGATTCTGGTAATATATCTAAATCGACCATCACTGAGGTGTGATCAGAGATCAAACTGGCACCTATTTTAAAATATTTCATGAATTGAGTAATATTTTTACTTAAAGAAATCTAATCTATTCTGGATCTTGTTTGATGGACAAGAGAATAAAATGAGTATTTCATAACGTCTGGGTTGTATAACCTCTGAGCATCAATTAAACCTTTCTGGAACACCTTTTTGTTCTGTTTAGAATATAGTTAGGTTTTGAGTTCTCATCAATAAAAAGGTACATAAGTTTGTGAGATTTGAAAATGAACATTAATTGGATGTAATGCATTCCCATAAAGTTGTATAAACACCATTAGGGCCATATGCATTGAAAATAGAAAAGAGTACATTGTTTGTTGCATTGTTAATTTTCAAGTCAAGAAATAACCATTTGCCTTTGTCATCAGTGTCTTGTTTGATTGCAGAAGAAAAGAAAAGAGAACCAATCAGTTGCGCCTTAGCAAATGAGTCTCTTTGGCTGTTAGGTGTGTTTTCTGAAGTAGGTCTAACTGGCATTTCTATTTTGATAAGTGAGCAATAACTTCTTGTTGTTTAAAAGAGTTGCAAAGACCTTTAATGTTCCAGGCCATAATACGTAAGGGAGGCAACAAATATGCAGGAATAAAGGGTAGATAAAGTGATTGAAACAGATAGGGATTAATATCCATATACAATGGAAATAGAGAGCAATCAGAATTTGTGAAAAGAAAATCGTAGGTAAATTCTGCATGACAAAAAAAAGGGGATAGGAGAAAAGGACAGAAATAGGGGGAATAAAAAATAGCCCCCTAAAAATATAAAGAAAGATTATGGGAAAGTGTTAAAAGAGAAGGCCCCAGCCACATAGAAACTCCTAAGAAGGAGATAAAAATGGAAAATTGAGAGTGGTGAGCCACAGAAAATTATGACTGACCGAAGTACAAAACACCACAAAACTGGTAGGAAGGTATAACAGATCATATGTAAGAAGATAGAGGTAAATATAGCAAATACAGAAGCAGTAACACAAAAAAACATTAAAGAACAATAAAGACCATGTACCCCAACAAGATGAAAGTGAATGGAATGATGTCTAAAGGAACTGTAACACAGAGCAACAAGACATAGGGCACATTCATGAGTTACTAATGTAAGGTGGACACATGAAATGGGAAATATGAAAAGAAAAACATAATGAGGGCACAACATTTGCAAGGGATGTAAACGAGACAAGAATAATAATAGGAAAGTGAATAAACAGATGAACATCATGACATGAACAAGAAACAGCTAAATAATTAGGCTTAAGCAGCATTCATAGCTTCTCCTTTCTGCAAAAGCATCAACCAGTTTATCTGGGGTGTCAAAAAGCGTAGTTTTGCCTTTATATGTGACTTTAAAATAACAAGGCTCAATCAATCCATAATGAGTATTCATAAGTTTCAGTTAAGACCTAAGATCTAGGAATTCAGGGGCATATTAGCAAGACCCACGTTAAAATTATCGCCGTTTTAGCGGCAGGAAACTGCCGCTAAAACGGCGATAATGGGCTTGCTAATATGCGTTATGGTATTCCAATAGAAGCCCAGGTTAGATGTCCTGCACATCTAACCTGGGCTTCTATTGGAATTCTATAATGCATATTAGCAAGCCCATTATCGCCATTTTAGCGGCAGTTTCCTGCCGCTAAAACGGCGATAATTTTAACGTGGGTCTTGCTAATATGCCCCACAATTTTTTGAATGGGTGTAGGTCTTGGGATGTTCTCGGGACATAGACTTTTTGACTGGACCAAATAGTTTGCTTCTGTTGTTTTGCTGCAAGGAGGATCTTCATGAGATCAGTTTATTGTAGAAAAAGAATTATAATAACTCTGGGTTTTGGAGACTTGTGTGATGGTAAAATTCTTTTCTTGCACGTACTTGGTGAGCTCTTTGGGTGTGCAGAGAAGGGGAGTCTGACAAGTCAACAAGCTTAGGGATATTTGTTTGTGAAAAAGAGACATATCGGGAAATATCGATTATTTAAGTATACCATAAATCCTTAAATAGTTCTTCTGTTGCGGTTTTCCAAGCCTTCGGTTTGTTTTTTGAGGAAAACTATCTCTTTGGCCATGAAAATTATCCTAGCTGTGACATCTTGAATATTGCTAATCCGTTGCTCCACGTTGTAGAATCGTGAGTCCAGATTAGACCACTTTTCTTTGATTCTTTGAAGGGTGCTGGTAGTTTATATGATTAATGGTTTAACTCTTCCATAAGATCTTCTAAATTGAGCATAGAGGACGATTTTGTAGGAGATGCTAGATATTTGCTAAGTCTTTCATTGACTCCACTTGCTACTTCTTTGCAGGAAACCGTGGTTATATTAGATGATGCAATGGATTTAGGAACTGCAGATGTCTGGTTGTCACTTTCAAATGATATAGATTCAGCCATGGTGTTTTGCTCCACTGTTGAATTATTTTGTAGGGACTTAAAACAAGAAGAAAGTGAGTGTTTATCAAAACAATTGACAGATTTGATTCTTCCTATGAATTTGAGCACAAAAATACAAATTAGTTCAAAGAATATTATTCAGGAATCAGCAAAGTATGAACAAAAGCTGATGCTGGTGAAACAGTTAGTGGGAGCCAAATCAAGTAAAAAAAAAAAAAATAATGTAAGTCCGTTTTTATATGGCGCAGCTACTCACCCTTACGGGTCTCAAGGCGCTGGGGGCCGTAGTGGAAATTAAGTGAGCTATTGCCCAGAGTCACACGGTGCTGAGCTGCCGCCGGAGACGGGGATCGAACCGTGAGCCCTGTGCTCCGAAGTCAGCTGCCCTGGCCGCTGCACCACACCTCTCCTAAGTAAATGTTATGTAGTGCACTAATCACCAGTGAGGGTATCCAGGTGTTCAGCTAGGTAGTAAGTGATGGACTCCCTCAAAGTTATTTAAAAAGCCAGTTCTTCGGGTTCTTGCAGAACTCAAGAAGCAATGGGGAGGCTCTGATATTGTGTGGGAAGCTGTCCCAGGCTTTAGAGGAGATGAAGAAAAAGGAGCAAACTCCTGCTCGGCTGCTGTGTATGCCGGTATTTGTGCAAGGGAGCGTCCTGCCAAATAGAGGTGTTGGGAAGGTTGATGGAAGTGTATGTGGTGGTTTTGGTATGCAGGGTTGATGTTGTATAGTGCTTTATAGGTGTGCATGATGCATTTGAAATGGGTGCATTTGTGAATGGGGAGCCTGTGGAGTTCTCTGAGTTTAGGTGTGTATGGGAGCAGTTGGGTAGGCTGAGGATGAGACTTGGTTATGTTGGTGTTTCTGTAGTCAAGTCTGCTGGTTCTGAGTAGATGTGTGACTGTCGTCCTGGTGTTCTCTGGTAGCCACTTGATGATTTTCTGCAGCATCCACAGGATGTGGAAGCAGTTGCAGGTCACTGAGTTGGCCTGGGCAGACATGTCGACTTTGTCATCTAAACTGATTCCTAGGTTTCTGGCATGGGCAGTGGGGGTGGTCCTAGGTCCATTAGCTACCAAGAGGAGTCTCATGGGAAGGTCTTTTTTTCCCAAAGATCACAACTGCGGTATTGTCTGAGTTGAGAATGAGGTCATTGGCTATTATCCATGTGGCAACATTGGACATGCTGGTTGCGAAGTTGGTTCTAGTCATGGGAGCATTGTACATATTAGATGTGTGTCCTCTGTGTAGGAGGGAATCTTAATGCCGTGCAACCTGACAATGTTTGTTAGCGGAGTCATGTATTGGCATCATGTAGATGTTGAATAGGGTCAGGCTGAGGGTTGATCCTTGGAGGACTACACAGATGAGTTTTCTGTCTGTCGAAGTGTAGGGTGGCATGATGACTTTCTGTGTCCTTCCAGTGAGGAAGAAACAGATCCAGTTGAGGGTGGGTCCTTGGATGCCAGCCTTGGGAATTTTCTGATCAGGGTGGAGTGAGAGATGGTGTTGAAGTCCAGTGAGAGATCAAGCAGGATGAGGGCTGCTGTGCCTTCTCTGTCGAGGATCATCCTTATGTCGTCAGAGGCTGCGATAAGGGCTGTGTCAGTGCTGTGGTTGGGTTTGAAGCCTGAATGGATGGTGTCCAGGATCTGGTGTGTTGGCTCAAGTTTAAAATTGTGGCTTAAGGTTAAGGTAATAGTGATCTGGTCATGAATGCAATTAGAGGAGGTCTCACTATTTAATTTAAGCTGCTGGTTTTGTAACAACTTTGTAACTAGGCTAACACTCACCTGTTAAAGACTGCAAGAATCATGTATCAGGAATAATGGAATCTTTTGGACAGAACATTTAATCTGCAAGTCTCTTTGCAGTTATAGTTGTAATAAGTAATTTTTGTTTCTAATAGGTTAAGGCAATTTTTATACATTGGTATAATAAAAGAAAAACGCATATAATTATGGATTTGCATTTAACAATAATTTGTTCAATGAAAGTTGGACCTATATGTATTAAGATTGTTAAATTGATTGCGCCCCTTTTTTACAATTAATTTTTAATAGGTGCGCCAGAAAGGTTACGGGCTTCAAAGTTTTTGAGTAGAGCAGGGCCAAGACACCAAATTAACTTTTCTGTTGAAACAGGATCTGGTGTAGGTCCAGGTGGTTTTTGAGTCACTTGTTGATTGCTTTTTCCATGATCTTGGCTGGGTATGGTAGTCGGGAAATTGGGTTGTAGTTTGCAAGCTGGGAGAGATCTACTGAACGTTTCTTGAGTAGTGTGTTGACTGTGGTGATGGAGGCAGGTGAGTGCTGCACTGATTGGTGAGACCCCTAAATTGTAGATGCAGTGGGGACAAGGGTCATCTGATGCTCTGGAGTGTATTGTTCTCATAATGTTAGTTATCTCATCCATGTGATCGATTTCCAAGTGTTCCTGATTTTTCTGAGCTTTCTGTGGGTAAACTGTGGGTAAACTGGAGGTGAGACTGCTGAGGTTTGGCTGGAAGTTGAAGATGTTATAGATGGTTACAATTTTGTTGCTGAAGAATTATGATAATTTGATGCAGAAGTCTTGGGAGAGGGAAATGCTGTTTTGGTGGATTCTAGTGTGGTGAAGTCTTTGACGATCATGAAAATCTCTTTGCTACTGTTGGTGCTGCATTCTACATACTCAGCTAGTACCTTCTTCCTGGTTTCTCTGATATGTTGGTGGTAATGTCTTTGGGCTACTTTGAGGATAGTCTGGTCAGTTTCTTTCTGCCTGGATCTTCATTTCCAATCCTGCAGTGCAGCTTGGTTGCATGACATTCCTCTGTGTACCAGATGGCATTTTTCTGGGTTCTTCTATGGTGATTTTGTTTACAGGGTACGAGGGTGTCAGCACATTCTGTGATCTGTGCGTTGAACTGGTTGATGTTGTTGGTTAGGTTTCCAGTGGGGTTGCGCCAGTTCTGGTGTAGGGTGTGGGACAAGTCTGATTCTGTAATAGTGTTCCAACTGCTCCTGCCACTGGCCAGGCTGGTGGTGGTGACTTTTTATGGCAAGAGATCTTGATTTGGAAGTCGACGATGGTGTGATTGGTCCACTTGACAGGAGTGGCTGCAGTAACCATAAGCCTGGTGAAGGAGGTGACGACGGGGTCGAGGGTGTGTCTGGCAGTGTGGTTAGATCCTGTGATGTTTTGTTAGTTTGAGGTTTCCTAGTCTTTCGACTAGTGCAGCTGAGTTAGGGGTTGGTCGTCTCCAGTAGGTGTAAGTTGAGGTCCCTTGGGAGAATGTAGGCTTTGGAGTCAATGGTTCGGGGGACGGTGAGAAAATCTGCAATGTTGTTAATGAAATTTGTTCCAGGACTGGGCGGTCGATATACATGGGCTCCATTTTGGGTGATGTTTGCTGAGATTTACAGTATAAAATGGAGGTGTTCCATAAAGGGGATTATGTTCTCTGTGCTTGTTGTGCAACAGGTGGTTTCCTTGAAGATTATTACAATCCATCTTCCAGGTTTGTGTTAGCTATCTTTTCATGTGATAATCTGTCCTTTCGGTGCTGTCATGATAAAGTCTGGTGTCAACAAGGGGTTAACCATGTCTCTGTGAAGAAGAGGATGTACAGGGCGTCGTAGATCAGGAGGTCCCAGATTTCCATGTCGTGCTTGCTGAGTGAGTGGGTCTTAAAGAGCATGCAAGATATCGTGAATCAAATGGGTGTGTGCTAGTAGGAGTGCATGGGAGACTAGAAGTAGTTGGGGAGTGTCTTGGTGGGATTTGTGTGGTGGTTGAGTTAGTGCATGTGAAATGGCAGTAGGTGCAGGATAATGCTCCTTCAGTGTTGTGTGGTGCAATGCAGCAGCAGTGTGGGAATTGGGGTCCGGGGTTGAGTGAATGGAGGAATGCTACTGTGTACTGCTGGGGGCAGTTCTATCTTGGTCTATGGTGCTAAGTAGGGTCCAGACGTGGTGCCCCGCTGTGCGCATCCACTGTGCATCCGCTCTCTGGCTGCCATTAAGTAGGTACTGGGAGGTGCAGAGTGCAGGGAGCAGTGGGCTGGGCTTAGTGGGAGTGTATAAAGGAGCGGGAAGCATGCATGAAGAAGCAGGTAATGAGCGAGTTGAGGAGGGAGGGGGCATGGGAGGCAGGGAGAAGCATGAGAAGGGCACAAGTAGTAATAAGAGGCACATAGAGATGGTACTAATGAAACAATATGACACACAAGTTAACAAGTGGCAAAACAGGAAAAAAGCAAAAAGGTAAAAGTGGAAAAACAGGAAAGAGGCACAAAGAGGTGGCACAAACTAAACAATATGGCACAAAAGGTAAAACAGGAAAGAGGCACAGAGAGATGACACAAGAAAAGTGTAGAAGCAGTAAGAAGAACTAAAGGTGCAAATGTAGCTCAACAGATGACACCAGAGTTGTGAGAGAAGAGGCAGAATGAGATAAACAGAGCGAGACTAGGAGTGTGAAAGAGAGAGCAAGAGAGCAGGAGGTTGAGCAAGAGAGAGAGAGCAAGACAGGTGCTTCAAGTGCAGGAGCCGGGTCCATGAAGGGCCTTGACTGGTCAGAGGAATGGTCACAGCTAAGTGCAGGAGGCTGTGCCTAGTAACCTGCATAATGGCAGCTCCTAAATTGCGCAACAGGTGTCTTCAGCTGTGTAATACATATCAGGTGCCTCCGCAATGCAGACTTGAAAGAAACAGTGACTTTATTTTAATTGAAGATTTAAAGGTCATAATGGATTTTCAGTCCCCTTTAGCGTTTGGCCACCATTGCAGAAAGAAACAAAATGGTGGCAATGAGGCGTCAGTGTAAGTAGTGGTGGAAAACTATATTTCTAGTCAAAAAAGACCATAAGTATTCTTCCTATATTGCAACTCTGTTATAGGAGCTTCAGATTGGACAGGCCATCTTGTGCCGATGCAAGCCACGTCCATCTGTCTCCGTTCTTATACCGGGCTCCGTTCTTTCTCAAATTCTCATGTTCCTTCCTCTCCGATGTATGCTGGAAGGTCCCCACTGAATATCTTTGGTGAAAGTAAGTGTGTGTGTGTTTATATATGTGTGTATGTGTGTGTGTGTGTGTATGTGTGTGTATGTGTGTATATGTGTGTGTATATGTGTGTGCATATGTATTTATGTGTGTGTGTGTGTGTGTGTGTGTATGTGTGTGTGTGTGTATGTGTGTGTGTGTATGTGTGCATGGGTGTGTGTGTGTTATAAATAGATCTTTACAGACAGAGAGAGCTGTCTGCAGAGAGACCTAATAAGGCTGTTCAGTAGAGAAAACATGGGATTTAGAATCAAAAATCAAAATAAAGTATGTCATGTTCCAACTATAATGTAAATGAATTTTCAAAGTGTATATCTTTGGTTTGAAGTGACGCATTGAAAGAAACAAAGCAGAGATACAGTGATAAGATGTCCTTCTCCAAGCACTGTGAGTGTTGTCCATAACCAATTATATCGACCTATGCCGTGTTTATTCTTACTGATTTGATACAGGCCCTGATTCAGTTATGCTTGCTGCGAAAACTAACACCTTAATGCAGTTCATCAGAATGGACAGGCTGCCTAGCTGTTATCATAGCAGTTTGCTTAAGAAAAAGGATAATGATCTAAAGATGTTGCATCCAATGTCATGTAAACCACTGGCATGGAGGAGAAAGACTCTGACCTTTAAACAAGTGTCATTTCCCAGCGACAAGTGACAAACTGAGTGAAGGATATATTTGGGATTATATTTGAGACTAATACAATGTATTGATTTCTCAGCAGAGAACCTTCAATGACAGCTTCTTTAGAAATCAATACATATGGTGGTATCAGCATCGAATGTAAGAGTTACCAGCAATATCTTTAATGGAGTATTTGGTATTAGAATGCAGTGAAAGTGTTTCAGTTGGTTTATTTTTATAACATGACAGAGATAACCACCTCTAATGGCATTATCTATATTCTGCGCATGTCTGTATTTTTCATTCAAAGCATGATAGCATAGGCTGCTTTGTCTTTCTCACTGAGCTACATTTAGGTCAGTATAATCCAAATGGAACACTTTTGGTCTATCACTGTTGTTTAGTACAGTTACAATATTGGTATTGAGGCTAAAGAAAACAGAGCTGCTCAGCGCGACAAAGAAATTAATTTGATAAATAAATAAGTGTTGGAAAGTGGGTTATTAGTTGTGGTAAATGTGCATATACCACTGGCAATAAGGCCACTAACACAGTCTAGGGCTTGGAACAGCTCTCAATAAATTATTCCCATGCTTAACCCTTGGTAGTTTGGCTGCAAGCAGTCAGGCTTAACATAAGAGACAGGTATGTATTGCATTTAAAAACACCAATTCAGTAAATAAATAAGACACAATACAAACCTAACACCAATGCATAAAAATAGGAAATACATTTGTCTTCCAAATGACACAAAATAGAAAAAGATCCAATGTAGGGAACTTGAGATATGAATTTTTAAAGATTTAGAACTATACAGCAATTGGAAACTTATAGCGCCTATTAGGACATCTGGATTTGCTAGACCAGAACAAAGTCAAAGTTTCAGGCTGACCATGATGGAACCCTGCACGGTTATCCCTCGCCTTGGTCAAAGTTTTTACCTACGGACTTATAAACTTTTCCAGAGCTTTTTCTGCCAAGTCCCTCGATGCTCTTCAACAGTCTGGGTTCGGTGAGTGTTCACCGGCTTGCTTTCCAGGGAGCTCCCAGTCAACCTCTGGAAGTCGGACCGCCAGAGAATTTCAGCGGGATGACCCAGCAGGGCAGGCCGGCTCGTGGTTGAAGGTCGCTGGCTTGGCTCTTGTGATTGACTTTGGTCCCCCTCTGGACCAAGCTTTCTCCTCGCGAGCCACTTATCACTACATCAAAGCAGCCTGGCTAATCCTCTTAACTCTGACCAATCACGGGAGACCACAAGAAGGCTGAATTTCGGCTTACAGACAAGAAAGTCTTATAACTTCTTTCCTGTATATTTCAGGATAAATTCAACAATAGCATGTTGTTGGATTTATCAATACCATTCTCCAAAGTCCTTGAATGATATTTTTCAGGCATCCTTAGCGGTAGTTATGAGTTCATAAACTATTGCAATGTTAACCTATGTGGCTGGGGATCTACAATGGGGAAAATGAAATGTCCAATTTCTCCAACACCAGGGCCTGTAAAACATCTGTTATAAGTGCCCTGCTTATAGCTGCTTGCCCCCCCCCCCCACCCGGCCCACCGCTGGGACATCGAGGGGAGACTTTAGGGGTCCTGAATATGCAAAAATATTGTAGATCCTCACTCCACAGTGCTCTTAGCACAAAAGTCGATTTTGGTAACCACTTTACGACAACGAGGGAAGTGAAATGTGCAATTTCTCTATCCTCAGGGCACATAAAAACCTCTTTCATAAGGGTCCTCCTAATATGTAACTGACTCCCCAGCCCTGTGACTCCTATGGGAGACTCTGTGGGTATCTAATATGCCAACATATTGTAGTTTATCAGTTTTTAAGTGCCCCTATCACCAAAGTCGAGTTTGGGCACAATTTACATTTAAAAGCAGTCCTGCAACACAGGGCTGTTTTTAAAATGACCTCAGTCTCTCAGTAGTGCACATATGCAAGTGCAGAAAGGGCTGCTGGCCTGTAAACTGCCATGCCCTATTATATACTAGGGACTTAAAGGTACTTTTAATCCCCCTGCCCTATTATGTACTAGGGTCTTATAGGGAAGGTCATGTCCATCATAGGGGTACACTGACCCATAGTGTATCCTAATGTGTGTGTTTATTTTCACTGTGTTTTCACCATAGCACTGGACCTGAGCCTGGTTAGGCAGAGCCCAGGGACAGTCAGAGTCAGTTACCGCCAGTACTAGTTAGCAAAAAATGAGTGTGTATAGGGCACAGGATGACTTTGCATCAATAAGTGATAATGAATCAACAATACTTTAGAAAGAAAAAAATTGTAAGGAATAAGTCACAGGAAAAACTATTCCAAAAGATCTTACCCAAAATAAAAATTGTTTAGACACAATACTAGTACTACATATTATAAATCTAAGATGTGATATGCACAAATATATGGTAAGTAAGAATTAATCTGCATCGTTAATTAAATTCGTTGCGACTAAACCATTTCCATTTCCATAATGGATGAACACCACATGTGGGAGCATCTTTGCATTTTAGAGTAATTGCAATCAAAGTAGTAGTGAACAATTTATTACTTGTAATGTGCATTTTGAGAATGACAAAGTACCAGATTTACAAACATCTGCTCATAATTCGCAATTATTTTTGTGACCAGTAGAGAATTTTATGAACTGACCTATTTACTAATAGATCTGACGTCTAATACTGAATCGAAGTGGGCCATTATCTGACCTGCCTCACGAACATTAATGAGCTAGGTCACAAACTGCGACTCACTTCAATTGGTGGATATCACAGGGATGGTTTCCTGCTAGGGTCAACAGACCATCACGTCTGTGATTTCTTTTTAAAAAATACATATTTTCTTTCAAATGCAGCCTATTAATTTTTTTAAAGAATGGGGTTGCATTAAAAAGTGTATTTTGTTTCTTTACAAAAATCTTGTTTGAGAGTTGGCAGCGGCCCCTAGTATTACTGCCTTCTACCCAACATTTGTTGTTTAAACATTAACAAGGTGAAAGTGTCCCAAGGAGGCCAATTCCAATTTGCAAATGATTTACTAGTCCAACTTTGGAGTCTGTAACTTTCCAAAGTTTTGAAACCAGGTTACAGTCACATAACATTGATAATTCCATACTCAATTGGTGTTTGTAAAGTGACTGCTTAAACACACCTCCTCCAAATTGCAGTTCGATAAGGGGCCTGAATTCTATTTGGGGATTCAGTAAAAGTTTACAGACTTTTAAAATACAATTCATACATTAGAAAAAGTATGTTTGTGCTTGCAAACTCATAATCTGAACATTTGTGACCTTAAAATGCTTCATAAATGTGCCATGTATAGCAAAAATAATTAAGTCAACAGGCGCCTTTTCCCCAAGGAAGAACAATCAAAACACACTCAAATAAAATGAACACGCACATTTTTAGCAGATTTATGATCATACAAAGTTCATTTGCAACAAGCCTCCTTGAATTTCATTGGGGTCCAGAATATATGTGCAAATGTAATCATTTGATTATGGTAGAAAGATAACTGATGGTCGGTTTTCAGCATAAATCACAAGACTTTCTGGGCACCTAGGTCCATCTAAGGTGATTAAGCATTTTCTCGGCAGGTACAATGAGCAAATCCAAATACCTTAACACCTTCACATGGGAATTTGAACAAGAGAAAATATTTTAATATGGTGTATTTTGGTCAGATCTAACTTTATCTTTATGGGTAGCATCAGAAACACGGATGTCCCTGTTGTGGAGCAGTCGACGGCTGTTAGAAAGGCAATGTGTAGCCACAAAGTCATTATTATACACATACATAAAAATAGCAGGAGTCACTATTAACACCTGATTTGCGTAGATGCTTTGGCAGCCAAATTGTTCTTCGAACAGTGTTCATTTGGTAGGAAAAATGCTGCAAGACCTCATATTTAAAGAGGATCTAAGGAAAGAAATGCACAGCCAGTAAAACTTTTCTACCTGCAAAAAAAGAGAAATGTTTTGGGACGACAGGTGCATATCACATAGAGGGGCCAATTACAATGTCGGTCGGAAAGTCTCTGATTGGCGTATGGAGGCTTTCCAACCGACATCACGTTTTTCAATTCCGACTGCCAAATTAGAACCGAGGTGGTCGGAATTGAAACCAAGCGGTAATTCCGGCTGGATTCCGACGGGCTCAAGGAGCCCATCGGCCAGTTGGAGACTGCACTGTAATCCCAATAGGATGGCGTTTCTGTCGGTTTCTGACAGCTTTTCCGTGCTGGCCTTTCCAACATGGAAAGGCTGCCTGAAAGTGACTTTGGGGGCCCCTAGAAGGGCCCCCTTGCCTCCACAATCCACGGTTGTGGGACGGGGGGCACCTATGATGCCCCCCTGTAAATCCCGGCACAGGGATTTTCATGAACTCCCATTTCTCTATGGGAGCTTGTGCTATGGACGGTTTAATGGGCGTAGCACAAGCTCCCATAGAGAAATTAGAGTATGCGACCGCACAGTTTGCAATTGCATTGAAATCATGCAGTTGGGACCCGGTCCCGAATTCGCAACAGTGTCGGTAGGAGGCAACACCGACCAACATCATAATCAGGCCCGAAGTGAGAACTACATGTGCTAATCATTGCTTAATTTGAGTCAGTGGTTGCCTAGGGGGGCCACCAGCACTCACTTTGGGACAGTGGGGTCCTCTGACACTAATATTTGGGAACTGGCATTTATTTTTCCTCATCCAACATTTCCAGGGAGCAAGAGAGGGAAAACGCAAAACTGAAAAAGAATGAGAACGACAAAGAAAGAAAAAACATCATAAAGGGAGAAAGCAGGAACCTGTAAGTGAGAGATAAGGGGGCAGGGAGTATCTGGAGGTCAGTTACAGAGGCATGAGGTTGATTCCAGACTATAAAGCCTTGATATTCTGTGTGCCTATGCTGGCCATGAACTTCTGAGCAAAGCTTTGGGCACCAGCACTTATTCTTCAACTAATTAAAGACAAGGGGGCATATCACATAACCAAGCACTGAAAGTAGGAAGTTTAGACTCGTGTTTGTAATAGCTATTTTGCCACCTTAGTGGTAAATGGTTGCTTTGCAGAGGAACTTTGGAGGCATGTGCTGCTTTTACCTGGAAATACAGTAACATTTGTTGACATATCTCAATGAGACAACAGAACATGACACAATGACATGTATAAAGCAATATATCACAACACATATGACAAGACATTCAAAACATAGCAGGGCACAACATTACATCCACAATACAAGACAACAATATAATATTGTAGTCATGCATTAGAAAAGAACAGTAGTGCAAAAAAAACAGGATATATCACTACAGTGGCACAATGACAGACAGCAAATATACACATTATTGTCAACCATACCCACTCCCAGAAACCTGTTTCATAATACAGAGGAAAAGGTGTTTCTACCGAGTAATGCCATAAATTACCACCAATAACATGAAATATTGCCAGTCAAAAATATTGTGTGCTCCAAACCAGCTTGTCCAGAGTCTAAGTTGCTAGCTTTGTATCTGAAAATTTGGTTGGATTCCTGGTACCTGACAAAAATGTTTGTAATTTTGTTCAAATTCCTTAATCTACTGAGACTGAAGGGGACTGATCCACAAAATATGCTTTTATTTTTTTAAGAAAAGTCAGAAACCTCCTCCTCTAATTTAACTTGTAAATTTGAAGCTAATCTATAAATGACAGTAAACCCAGACATTTAATGCATAACTGCAGCTGTTGCACAATTTGATCACTTAAATGTGAGTGCCACATTTGGTGTCCCTTCCTGCATGCAGAAATGTGATGCAAGAGGGCTTTTTCACTTCCCTGTTTTTTTTTGCTTTTTGTTCTCTATACAGAGCCTATGTTTTCACTAGCTCTACATGGATGTTCCTTGCCCATTTTCCTGTTAACATGCAGTACTCTTGCCCTTGACTGTGGTAAATCATGGTCAAAACTATGTATACATATTTAGTTAATACTGTCAGACTTGTAGGTTTCCCTTTTAAAAACCTGCATATATATTTATATGATATGCTTTAAATGAACCATGTAGTTACACTTCCATCAACATTTCCAGTTAAAAAAAAATTAAATAAAATATATATACACACACATATATATTGCCTACTGGCTATTGCCAGTAGGCAGTTATATTTCGGACCTAGTTTCCATAGTAAAGGAGTTTTTGTTTTGCTAATAACTTTAGCGCAGTTTGACGAATCTTCACAAACTTTTTTAAACTAGTGTGCCAGTCAATTCTGCTGCTGTCTAGAATGTTTTGGGGTGAATCATCAGGCGAGGCCGAGAAAAAGAGGGGCCCCAAAACGCATTTTCCCATGCAATTTCCCACAGAAATAGGGCCAGATAATGAGCAAGCACTGGATAAAATCATTCTTTGGTTAAGATATATCGACAATTTATTTTTCATATGGAATTGTATTAAAGAAGGTTTTAAGGTATATTTTGACAATTTGAATAGCAGTGACCTTGGTTTACCATTCACCTGTACAGTAAGTGATACTTGTGTTAGTTTCCTAGATGTATTGGTCTACGTCCAAGATAAAAAAATTAAATTGAAGCAACACTATTTAAAAAAGAGACTGCAACTAACAGCAGCTTACATGGAGCAAGCTTAATTGAATCAGGAGAAACTGTTTGAATGATCTGGATGAACAGTCCAAGTATAAGGAAGTTGTTAAAGTGGCTACAAACAGAGAGATCTAAAAACTAGTCTGAAGAGAATCAATACAAAATCCAGTTTAGAAACTTTAGCGCCTAACAAAAAACAAATCCAAGACAGTAACAATTCCACTCAACTAAGATTAACCCCTTCACTGCTAGGCCTTTCCTCCCCTGTGCTAAGCTTTTTTTTGGCTACTTGGGGTAGTTCGCGCTTGGGCCCATGTAACATTTTGACCACATAGGTATCCAGGCCACATTTGCGTCCTTTTTCCCAACATCATAGGGATTGTAAAGGTACCCAGGGTTTGTTGATTCCCCCAGAGGGCACTCAGAAAGTAGCCAAAATACAGCTAAATGTTGTTTTTTTGGGAGGAAAAATGGGAAAAAAGTGCTGCAGATGAAAGCTTCTGGTTTTTTCCCTGCAAATAGTATCAACAAAGGGTTTGTGGTGCTGAAATCACCATCTTCCGAGCTTTTAGAGACTGGCAGACGTTTGTCAGAAAACCAACATTTTTTACACAGTTTTGGCATTTTACTGGGACATAGCCTATTTTTGCTATTTTTTGTGTTTTTAACCTCCTTCCAGATAAAGGTAGAAATGGATATGAAAGCAATAATAGATTCTGGAAAGCTATACATTTTAAAAAAAGTAGACAAAATTCTGATTCAGCAAGGCATTATTTTTGTAGATCCTTCAAGGTTTGTTTTTTATAGAAACAGTTGAAAATAGGAAAAATTGAAAATGAGTTGAAAAAAACAGGCATTTGTGCCAATGTTTTCACCTGTAACTTCTTCTAAGTATGACAGGTTTTTTAAAGCAATATACTGTTTCATCCCCTGGACCCTGCTGGCCGTGGGGATATATAGAAATTGTAGGTTCACCAAGAACCCGTCGAACTCAGAGCCAATAACTGAGCAGCGTATTGCATTGTTTTTTTATTGTGTACAGGGTATATAGCAATTCATTTGGGAAAATATAGACAGTGAAAAATCGGTATGAAAGACACCGATGTATTTCTGAAATGGGAACAAAATATAGAGTTTAGTAACAGTAGCTAATTGCACATCTCCAAAATTGTAGGTACCCATACTAGCATGTGAATTATAGGACAATTGGGAGTGGGGGCATTTTTTGTATAAAAAAAATCCCTGGTGCATAGTGGGCTTTCTGCCCCCTAGGGGGCAGATCAGGGGCTACTGCCCCCATCTGCCTCCTGGGGGGGGGCAGAAAGACTGTGGAATTAATTTTTTTGGGGTGGGGGCATTGGCATGCCCATTCTGGGCAGCCCCCACTGCGAACTTTGAAAAAAAAATCCCTGGTGCCTAGTGGGCTTTCTTAAGGGGCTATTGCCCCATCTGCCTCCGGGGGGGCAGAAAGACTGTAGCATTTTTTATGGGGTGGGGGCATTGGCATGCCTATTCTGGGCAGCCCCCACTCCTATGTATATTAAAAAAATCCCTTGTGCCTAGTGGGCTTTCCGCCCCCCCCGGGGGCAGATCAGGGGCTATTGCCCCATCTGCCTCCTGGGGGGGCATAAAGACTGTGAAATAATTTTTGGGGTTTGGGGGCATTTACATGTCCATTCTGGGCAGCCCCCACCCCGAACTTTGGAAAAATAAATCCCTGGTGCCTAGTGGGCTTTCACCCCCTGGGGGCAGATAAGGGGCTATAGCCCCATTTGCCTCCCGAGGGCGGCAGAAAGACTGTAGCATTTGTTTAGGGGTGACGGCATTGGCATGCCCATTCTGGGCAGCCCCCACCCCTACGTATGTTAAAAAAAATCCCTGGTGCCTAGTGGGCTTTCTGCCCCCCAGGGGCAGATCAGGGGCTATTGCCCCATCTGCCTCCTGGGGGGGCAGAAAGTATTTTGCCTTCTTTGAGGGGGTAGGGTGGGGGCATTGGCATGCCCATTCTGGGCAGCCCCCACCCCTGGCCTATACAAAATAAACCCTGGCGTCTACGGTGCTTTCTGCCCCCCAGGGGGTAGATTGGGTGCTACTGCCCCCATCTTCCCCCCAGGGGGGACAGAAAGACTGTCTGTGGCAAAATGTAATGCGGGAGTAAAGGCCCTTGCCCAAGGGGCCACTCCCCCCTCCCTGGTGACTAGTGGGTGGATCCCTGCTTGGGGATTGCCCTCCTGGGGCAATCCCCAAGCAGGGATCTACTAGAGAAGGGTACCATTCGAAAGGGGAGATTATCCCCTTTCCAACGATACCCCTCCCAATTTTTTCGGTGCTCGGGGGTCTGACATAGCCCCACAAGCACCGAAACAATGAAACTGAAACTAAGCTTCAGTTTCATTTTCAATGCAATGACGTCAGCACGCTATGGGCGCGATCATCATTGCATTGGAAATACAAAAACGGCTTTGGGAGGTTGGGGAAGCTCTTCCCCACCTCCCGAGGCCTCTGTCTGCAGAAGAGAGATTTAGTGACCCTGTATTCATGACGGAATGGTTCCGTCAAGAGCACCGGAGCACTGGTGCTCATGACAGGAACCATTCCGTCATGAGCAACGAAAGGGTTAATCCTAACATACAGCAAAGAGAATAGCAAGATCTGCAATATATTCAATAAGCACTGGCATTTGATTGAGAAAGACCCAAACATCAGTGCACAGCTGGGAAATAAATCCCAAGTCACCTACAGGAAAGTGCCATCACTAAAAGATAAACTTGGGAAAAGACACTTCACAGATCAAATGACAAAAACGTGGCTGGAAAATCTACAACCTGGTTTTAAAAAATGCAACTCCTGCAAAGCACGCAAAATCAAAATGAATAAACAAAGTGGTTCAGATCGACACAATCAACCTATTTGAATAAAGCACAGGGTTACGTGCAACTCTCAATCCATTGTATACGTAATTGAATGCTCTTGTGGGTTGAAATATATGGGCAGTACGACCTGTATGTCCAAGAAAAGAATACTTGAACATATTTGTGCAGTTAAGAGCAAGGATATTACATATGCCATCACTAAACATCTGGTCTAATGCCACAACAACAATTGGAAGACTCTAAGGCACTATGGCATCAATATGATAACGTATCATCAGCAAGGTGGCAACCACACACTAATTTTGCACCAATTGGAATCTAAATACATTATCCAGCTGAGAATCAAATATCCGTTTGGACTCAATAATGATGAAGATCGTTTTGTGCATTTGTAAACTACAGTGGGACTGACATACCTTTAATATGAGCAATTCAAGCACTAGACAGTAGATAATGTCATATCATGGGATTTTCTTGGGAACATTCATAATTGTATACTGTGTGGTTACCATAGCAATGTACTATGATATACAGTTTTAGATACATTCATTCGGGTGAATTGTACCTGTTATGCATTTATGGTCTTTTTTATGTTTTGTTTTTATAACTGTTTTTGGTACAATTGTTTTAATTTCTGTGCTTTTATGGCTTTTATTGGCTGAATAAAGAATCTTTGACTGACTGATATACCATTCCTGTGCCTTATGTCCAACCATGAAGGTTTGATGTAGATGCACTAGACATAGATTGCCAAATGGTTTACCTCCACACCATGGCACCATGAGAGAATGGTGCAATGTACTAGATATAGATTGTTAAATACTATCATACCATGACACCTCTAAGTTGACACTAGTTACACTATATGTAATTTACAAACCTTAAACTAATGACATTTCATAATATATAACTGATATCACAGCATGTCTACTCACTATAAATGCCTCTCAGAGGATTTTCAGTTCACCAGGAAGACATTAATAAGATTATCATTAAATGACCAATGCTATTGATGAAATTGAACAACGAGTATTAATTATGAGAAAAAATGCATGATCCTGTGGCACACACAATGAATAATGACACCGTTGTTTTAATATGTATTGTTTATTTTTTCACTATGAATGACTTAAACTATGTGTCCCATAATGCTTCATGAAGGGCAATATGGGCATATACTGTATAAGTTGAATCTGATCAGAGACTCACCAATAGTGACTAAGACCAGTTGGGTGCGATTGTCTTGAGTAATGAAGACTTTCAAAACTGAAGTTCCTGGAATGCAGCGTACTTTTGTGTTATTGTCAACAGTAGGTAGTTATAGATATAGTTTCCGTAGGAAAATTGTTTTTGGTTTTGCTAATAACTTTGGCACCGTTTGACGAACCTTCACAGCATTTTCAAAACTCATGTGCTAGTCAATTCAACTGCTGTCAGGAAAGTTTTGCAGTGATTTGTCAAGCAGGGGCCGAGAAATAGGGGGGACCTGAAGTGTGTTCTCCCAATGCAATTTCCCAATGGGGTTTTAGACACAATGACAGGCTGATCCGCAGAACCGAATTCCAACAAATTTGGCAGGAAGCTCTATCTTGGTCCAAAAAGATCTCTTTTTGTAATTTGGTGAAAGAGGGCCATGGGCCCGACAGATCTTATGCTGAAATCTGATTGGCTGCCACCACTTCATATGTAACAAAAGGGGAGTTGTAAGGCTTTGCAAGAGGTTTATTTTGCCAAGTCAAATTGGCAGTTTTAAACTGCATCCAGGCTGCAATAGCAGACCTGGGACATGTTGTAAGGTGCTACTTAAGCGGTTGGCACAATAAGTGCGGCAGGCCCACTAATAGCATTTATTTTACAGGCCCTGGGTACATGGTATACCACGTTACTAGGGACTGAGTAAATTAAATATGCCAATCAGGTATAAATCAATTTTACTATGTTTTAGTGAGTGAGTTCAAGCACTTTAACACTGGTTAGCAGTGGTAAAGGGCATAGAGTCCGAAAGCCAACAAAGTGAATTCAGCAACATTGGAGGGTAAAGGCAAAACGTTTGGGGGAATACAACCCTAAGGCTGATAGGTCTAACACAATGGGTGGTAGAATTTCTCAAATCACTAGCTAATGCATTGGATAAATCTGGCACCTCAGCCATCACCTTTCAGAACACTGCCAGGCCAAAGAAACTCTACCTGAAGAAAAATGCCCTTCTGGAAGAAGGCTCCAGACTCCTGCAGGAAGATGAGTGAACGTTGACGATTTGAAAAATCAAGGAATCCTGCATTCTGCTGGCAGTCAAGGAATTAAATTGTTCCTCAAGGTTCAAGCGCTTGGCCTACAATGTGCCTGCTTCAAGGGCACAAAAAAGCTGAAGGATTCCTTACTTCAACAAGGTCCAGCTCACCACAGAGGAAAATACCATGCAGGAGACTGGGCTAAAGAGACACTTGGTGCCTGGAAGCCTGTGCCAAGAAGTTAGGGTCTACAGTATTGACGAGGAGGACTTTTTCCAACACTTTGAAAAAGTTGGGACTTAAATACTGATTTAGAGTTTTGCGGACAGGTTGTATCACAAAGGTGACGGATATCCTGTCTGCTGTAAAATAAGTACATAATATCCTGTGGCACTTTTAATGAGGCAGACAGGATATCCTTGACGTTTGTGATGGAGTACCCATCTGCCAAACGCTAAATCGGGCCTTAGTGATTTGTTCCACCTCTGGAGGACTGTGATATGGAACTATGGCTTGTCCAGGGAGGTCACACCCTAGGAGAGAAAGAAACCAGATTTTCTCACAGTTTTTTTAAGTATAGAAAGCTCATTCAGGAGGACCTTCCAGTGAAGGCATCCAGTCTCATAGAACTCTGCCTGGCTACAGCTCCTTGCCTTGCCCTGCTGGAGTATTTTCACTTCCAAAAAAAGTCTGAAGCTAAAACCGTGTCCTAGTTCAACTTGATCTGACCTGTAAAGTGACCTTGGAGCATAAAGAATCCGGCTTTGTAACATTCTAAGCTTTTGGTGCCAAAAACAAAGGCTGCAGCAGGAGATCAATAACAAAGTTAATGACTTAGAGGGACCTTTGCTGACCACAGCCTTCGATCTTGCCCACCAGAAGATTTTGATTTCTATTTCAGAGACTGGGGGCATGATTTAGAGTTTAGGGTAAAGGACTTCACATCTGCCTTATGTTTGCGATGGAATAACCCATTCACCAAATTCTAAATGAGGCCCTAAGTATGAAGGTAGAAACTTTGACTGGGATGATAAGCTGGCTGCATATGACCTCCGCTCCACTACAGTTGTCCTAAAATCACAGCTAGTTCTCGGTCAACATCAAACAGTGATCTTTGATTAGCTCTATATTTATTTGTTTTCTGGCACTTTTTGCCTTAAAGGTTTAAAAATTCAGATACCTGTTAATTCTTGTTAATTTTTTAAAGTACATGAACTTCACACACATTTCTCTGTAAATTGCTGCTGCTTGTGGTTGAGCTGAGATTTTCACTGCTATGTTTAACCTAACCAGAGTGGATTCATAAAGTTGGTACAGACCCTTCCAAATGAATAACCCCATTCTTAGTAGCTTAGCTCTCCCTTGTATTTTCTCCTTCACAAAACACAGCACTACAAACTTTGGTGGTAAGCTGCAATGCACGAAATCTTAGTAAATCTGGAATGAGGTACATGCAACTCCTCTGAAAGACTGATTTAGCAAATCAACCCCTCTGGCTCTTTGCTTTTGCTTACATTTTTTGTGTGCAGACAGTGTGAGAGCAAGGGAAAAATTAACTATCAAAAGTTCTACAATAATGTTATCGTCTGTTATACCCTTTCACTGCTGAATTCACTCATGCAATCAACAAAAACCTTAAAGAGGTGGACGTACCAAATATTTAAATTTTCTGTTCATACACATCCACAAGCACTGATTATGTGAATTGTGATCTATAAATTATGAAAAGATCTGCTTTTTGCATCTAAGCGCTTTGTAAAACAGTTCATTGAAAGAAAAGCACGCTGGAGGGGAGATTTGCTAACATTTTACGTGTTTGCATCAGAAGAATGATGCAAATTGGCGCAAAATCTTTTTTTTCCGATTTACTTTCCAGCACTAAACTTGTTTAGCGCTGGAAATAACATGAAGGTAACGCTAAGCAGCGCATTACTTAGCGCCAAGCGGGCATACCAGTGGAGCATGGGCGTACCCATGCAGCCACCAAAGGTTTTGACGCTAAACCCTATTTACTAAAAAATAGTAGACTGGGTTTAGTGGCTGAAAACTTAGCCCTTTTGAAGTAGGCGCAAGCAAGGAGAACACAAACAACGAGGGAAAAGGCTAAAGTTGGTCTAAGCATGGTATTTTGTACTGGAAGGGTACCCTTCCAGTTCAAAGTCTATGCTAGACTCACAGAGACACCTTGCACCATGGCGAAAAGGCGTCTCCGTGGCGCAAGCAGCTGGTGCTAGAGAAAGCGATACAAAAGGGGATGATGGACGGAACGTTTGAGCCAATCAAACACTCACCCCCAGTCAACTGATCTGGGTTTAATCCATCATCATTCTTTAGCTCACTCCACCACCCCAGTTCAGACATGGCCATATGCAAATCAGTCTGACCCTGTGCCTCATGGGAACAGTCCAGCCCGAACTGCCAAGCCATGTCTTCCCTGGACCGGAAACAAGCATCCTAGGACCGGTTTCTGGCATTCCAGCCGTCATCAGCCAGGCTTGCTTGAATCCAGTGGCAAAGTGACCAAGGGACCCACGTCTGGGCATACCCCCGCCAACTTAGGGCGAACAAAGCGATACAAAAGGGGATGATGGACGGAACGTTTGAGCCAATCAAACACTCACCCCCAGTCAACTGATCTGGGTTTAATCCATCATCATTCTTTAGCTCACTCCACCACCCCAGTTCAGACATGGCCATATGCAAATCAGTCTGACCCTGTGCCTCATGGGAACAGTCCAGCCCGAACTGCCAAGCCATGTCTTCCCTGGACCGGAAACAAGCATCCTAGGACCGGTTTCTGGCATTCCAGCCGTCATCAGCCAGGCTTGCTTGAATCCAGTGGCAAAGTGAGCAAGGGACCCACGTCTGGGCATACCCCGCCAACTTAGGGCGAACAAAGCGATACAAAAGGGGATGATGGACGGAACGTTTGAGCCAATCAAACACTCACCCCCAGTCAACTGATCTGGGTTTAATCCATCATCATTCTTTAGCTCACTCCACCACCCCAGTTCAGACATGGCCATATGCAAATCAGTCTGACCCTGTGCCTCATGGGAACAGTCCAGCCCGAACTGCCAAGCCATGTCTTCCTGGACCGGAAACAAGCATCCTAGGACCGGTTTCTGGCATTCCAGCCGTCATCAGCCAGGCTTGCTTGAATCCAGTGGCAAAGTGAGCAAGGGACCCACGTCTGGGCATACCCCCGCCAACTTAGGGGCGAACAAAGCGATACAAAAGGGGATGATGGACGGAACGTTTGAGCCAATCAAACACTCACCCCCAGTCAACTGATCTGGGTTTAATCCATCATCATTCTTTAGCTCACTCCACCACCCCAGTTCAGACATGGCCATATGCAAATCAGTCTGACCCTGTGCCTCATGGGAACAGTCCAGCCCGAACTGCCAAGCCATGTCTTCCCTGGACCGGAAACAAGCATCCTAGGACCGGTTTCTGGCATTCCAGCCGTCATCAGCCAGGCTTGCTTGAATCCAGTGGCAAAGTGAGCAAGGGACCCACGTCTGGGCATACCCCCGCCAACTTAGGGCGAACAAAGCGATACAAAAGGGGATGATGGACGGAACGTTTGAGCCAATCAAACACTCACCCCCAGTCAACTGATCTGGGTTTAATCCATCATCATTCTTTAGCTCACTCCACCACCCCAGTTCAGACATGGCCATATGCAAATCAGTCTGACCCTGTGCCTCATGGGAACAGTCCAGCCCGAACTGCCAAGCCATGTCTTCCCTGGACCGGAAACAAGCATCCTAGGACCGGTTTCTGGCATTCCAGCCGTCATCAGCCAGGCTTGCTTGAATCCAGTGGCAAAGTGAGCAAGGGACCCACGTCTGGGCATACCCCCGCCAACTTAGGGCGAACAAAGCGATACAAAAGGGGATGATGGACGGAACGTTTGAGCCAATCAAACACTCACCCCCAGTCAACTGATCTGGGTTTAATCCATCATCATTCTTTAGCTCACTCCACCACCCCAGTTCAGACATGGCCATATGCAAATCAGTCTGACCCTGTGCCTCATGGGAACAGTCCAGCCCAAACTGCCAAGCCATGTCTTCCCTGGACCGGAAACAAGCATCCTAGGACCGGTTTCTGGCATTCCAGCCGTCATCAGCCAGGCTTGCTTGAATCCAGTGGCAAAGTGAGCAAGGGACCCACGTCTGGGCATACCCCCGCCAACTTAGGGCGAACAAAGCGATACAAAAGGGGATGATGGACGGAACGTTTGAGCCAATCAAACACTCACCCCCAGTCAACTGATCTGGGTTTAATCCATCATCATTCTTTAGCTCACTCCACCACCCCAGTTCAGACATGGCCATATGCAAATCAGTCTGACCCTGTGCCTCATGGGAACAGTCCAGCCCGAACTGCCAAGCCATGTCTTCCCTGGACCGGAAACAAGCATCCTAGGACCGGTTTCTGGCATTCCAGCCGTCATCAGCCAGGCTTGCTTGAATCCAGTGGCAAAGTGAGCAAGGGACCCACGTCTGGGCATACCCCCGCCAACTTAGGGCGAACAAAGCGATACAAAGGGGATGATGGACGGAACGTTTGAGCCAATCAAACACTCACCCCCAGTCAACTGATCTGGGTTTAATCCATCATCATTCTTTAGCTCACTCCACCACCCCAGTTCAGACATGGCCATATGCAAATCAGTCTGACCCTGTGCCTCATGGGAACAGTCCAGCCCGAACTGCCAAGCCATGTCTTCCCTGGACCGGAAACAAGCATCCTAGGACCGGTTTCTGGCATTCCAGCCGTCATCAGCCAGGCTTGCTTGAATCCAGTGGCAAAGTGAGCAAGGGACCCACGTCTGGGCATACCCCCGCCAACTTAGGGCGAACAAAGCGATACAAAAGGGGATGATGGACAGACCGTTTGAGCCAATCAAACACTCACCCCCAGTCAACTGATCTGGGTTTAATCCATCATCATTCTTTAGCTCACTCCACCACCCCAGTTCAGACATGGCCATATGCAAATCAGTCTGACCCTGTGCCTCATGGGAACAGTCCAGCCCGAACTGCCAAGCCATGTCTTCCCTGGACCGGAAACAAGCATCCTAGGACCGGTTTCTGGCATTCCAGCCGTCATCAGCCAGGCTTGCTTGAATCCAGTGGCAAAGTGAGCAAGGGACCCACGTCTGGGCATACCCCCGCCAACTTAGGGCGAACAAAGCGATACAAAAGGGGATGATGGACGGAACGTTTGAGCCAATCAAACACTCACCCCCAGTCAACTGATCTGGGTTTAATCCATCATCATTCTTTAGCTCACTCCACCACCCCAGTTCAGACATGGCCATATGCAAATCAGTCTGACCCTGTGCCTCATGGGAACAGTCCAGCCCGAACTGCCAAGCCATGTCTTCCCTGGACCGGAAACAAGCATCCTAGGACCGGTTTCTGGCATTCCAGCCGTCATCAGCCAGGCTTGCTTGAATCCAGTGGCAAAGTGAGCAAGGGACCCACGTCTGGGCATACCCCCGCCAACTTAGGGCGAACAAAGCGATACAAAAGGGGATGATGGACGGAACGTTTGAGCCAATCAAACACTCACCCCCAGTCAACTGATCTGGGTTTAATCCATCATCATTCTTTAGCTCACTCCACCACCCCAGTTCAGACATGGCCATATGCAAATCAGTCTGACCCTGTGCCTCATGGGAACAGTCCAGCCCGAACTGCCAAGCCATGTCTTCCCTGGACCGGAAACAAGCATCCTAGGACCGGTTTCTGGCATTCCAGCCGTCATCAGCCAGGCTTGCTTGAATCCAGTGGCAAAGTGAGCAAGGGACCCACGTCTGGGCATACCCCCGCCAACTTAGGGCGAACAAAGCGATACAAAGGGGATGATGGACGGAACGTTTGAGCCAATCAAACACTCACCCCCAGTCAACTGATCTGGGTTTAATCCATCATCATTCTTTAGCTCACTCCACCACCCCAGTTCAGACATGGCCATATGCAAATCAGTCTGACCCTGTGCCTCATGGGAACAGTCCAGCCCGAACTGCCAAGCCATGTCTTCCCTGGACCGGAAACAAGCATCCTAAGACCGGTTTCTGGCATTCCAGCCGTCATCAGCCAGGCTTGCTTGAATCCAGTGGCAAAGTGAGCAAGGGACCCACGTCTGGGCATACCCCGCCAACTTAGGGCGAACAAAGCGATACAAAGGGGATGATGGACGGAACGTTTGAGCCAATCAAACACTCACCCCCAGTCAACTGATCTGGGTTTAATCCATCATCATTCTTTAGCTCACTCCACCACCCCAGTTCAGACATGGCCATATGCAAATCAGTCTGACCCTGTGCCTCATGGGAACAGTCCAGCCCGAACTGCCAAGCCATGTCTTCCCTGGACCGGAAACAAGCATCCTAGGACCGGTTTCTGGCATTCCAGCCGTCATCAGCCAGGCTTGCTTGAATCCAGTGGCAAAGTGAGCAAGGGACCCACGTCTGGGCATACCCCCGCCAACTTAGGGCGAACAAAGCGATACAAAATGGGATGATGGACGGAACGTTTGAGCCAATCAAACACTCACCCCCAGTCAACTGATCTGGGTTTAATCCATCATCATTCTTTAGCTCACTCCACCACCCCAGTTCAGACATGGCCATATGCAAATCAGTCTGACCCTGTGCCTCATGGGAACAGTCCAGCCCGAACTGCCAAGCCATGTCTTCCCTGGACCGGAAACAAGCATCCTAGGACCGGTTTCTGGCATTCCAGCCGTCATCAGCCAGGCTTGCTTGAATCCAGTGGCAAAGTGAGCAAGGGACCCACGTCTGGGCATACCCCCGCCAACTTAGGGCGAACAAAGCGATACAAAAGGGGATGATGGACGGAACGTTTGAGCCAATCAAACACTCACCCCCAGTCAACTGATCTGGGTTTAATCCATCATCATTCTTTAGCTCACTCCACCACCCCAGTTCAGACATGGCCATATGCAAATCAGTCTGACCCTGTGCCTCATGGGAACAGTCCAGCCCGAACTGCCAAGCCATGTCTTCCCTGCTAGAGAAAGGGGAGGAGAGTGGCATATTTTAGTACATTTGGCACTCTCCTGCTCAGCAGCGTAGTATTTGCGGCTGCTGCACTGCGCGTGCATGAATAAATTGTAAATCTGCCCCAAAGTGTGCCTACCTGAAACAAAAACCTAGGCGAAAACATGTATATTTTACATATATTCGTATGTATCATTCATAATGCTTTTTAGTGTTGCACTGAGTACAGAAACCTAAGCATACTCGGACCTTATGCAACAATAATAATTTAAGGCTATTATCAATGGCATTGTTAGCTGCGAAGAAAAAACATTTCAAAATAAAAGGTGTGTGTGTGAGTGTGTGTTAGGGTTCGGTATTGGAGAATAAGTCAGTTCACAATGCCCTTATGTTTCAAGCTAATAATTTAACACGTGGCCATTTGCGGAATTTTTTAATATCAAGGTATGCTATGTAACCTGAACGGTTACGCACAACTTTTTATTCCTTAATGACTGGGACACTTGGAAACAGGTTCATACGTCACAATCGCTTAAAAGCCTCACAGACATAAGTAGAAGAGTTTTAACAAAAGAGCCGCTCAAGAAACATGCACGAGTGCAATGAAAAAAGGGATTGTTATTCTGACTGACACATAGCCGCAAGATATGTCGCATACGAAATTCTCATACACTTAAACCATCTCACTATTCTTCCCACACTCCTGCGTTGTTCTTCAATATGTGGCAAGTGGTAGTGCCCAGCATTTAAAGATGGTTTTGCAGAACAAAACACACACATAAATACATTTATATTTTTAGAAGTTACATTTGTATTGGATACCTCTAATAATTTACTAATCATTATATTATAGAGATCTGTTATTATTGAATGGCCTGGCCCATCATCAGCGTCGCTATGCAGAGGCCTGCAGCACCGCTGTTAATCACGCCACACCTTTCCATGATGGAAACAGCAGCATTTAAGTAGGTCTTGAGTCTACTTTCAAGATCGTAAGTAAGTTAATTAGGATAGGTTAGTGGGACCGAAATTCACGTGGGAGTTTTAACCTTAATTCTTTCTCAAGAAGGAAGTGGAGCAGATCTAATAAAAGTATGTAAAGACTTAAACACTCAAACGAGTTTGTTTAATCATCGCTCAACATTAAAGGTTTGAATGGGGTTTGAATGCTAATGCACCTCAGTTTAATTTTCTATTTGGTCGAAAATGTGAATATCAAATGTAAATCTGTCATTTGAACAGTTGTTTGTGTTAAATTATAAATTATGCATTACATACTTATTACAATATAATTATGAAAAAACCCTAGGGTTCTAAAGGACCGAAAAATTGCATACTTTGTTGTGGGTAGGCAGATAGATTTGCAACCATGGAATAAATGTAGCCCAAATTATTAGATTATTTATTTATTTAGCATTTATTTATTCATTCCTATAAGTGTTTTATAGTGCACTACTATGCCAAAAGACGACGCATAGAGCCTAGAGCCTGGAGGGGGACGGCTAGAGGAAAAAGTAATTTAGGGGTAAAACTTTGGAGGAAGAGGTGATTCTTCAATTCTTTTTTAAAGGCGCTAACGTGGATTTCATTGTAGAGATGCAACGGACGAGATCTCCAGAAGGAAGAGCCTTGATGGTTCTGATATCTTTCCCTCCCCTATCACAGGAAAACCCTACTGCTTCTACACATTACAGTTGTTTGGGGGTTTCATTCACTCCTATAACTAAAAAACCCTAGCAAAACAATACACTAAAACCTGTTGCAACTATTCAGGCTCCTAAAACTCTTGCAACACCAAATCTATCAAACTCAATGTGAGAAATTGGGATGTTGGCTGGCTGGGGTGTGAACCCTGGTCAAGCAACTGCCACAATCCATTGCAGGGTGAACCACAAAATGTCACTAATTAACCTGTGAGTAAAAAGATTAAAACACCAACTGCAGATTGCTTGAAATGGCCTTTTTACAGGGTTATTCCAAAGTTTTTTTTGGTTCTTCCTCCAAATTTTCCTGACCTGTTTTGTTGGCTTTAGGACTCTGGGCCCTTTACCACTGCTGATCAGTGCTAAAGTGCATATGCTGTCTCTGTAAATTGTTATTATAATTGTTTATCCATGATTGGCACATTTGATTTACTGGTAAGTTCCTAGTAAAGTGCACAGAGTGTGCAAGGGCCTCTAAATCAAATGCTACTAGTGGGCCTGCAGCACTGAATGTGCCACCCACCTAAGTAGCCCTGTAAATGTATCTCAGACTTGCCGCTGCAGTGTCTGTGCACAGTATTTACTGCCATGTCAACCTTGCAAGTGCACCCACTTGCCAGACCCTAACCTTCCCTTTTCTTACATGTAAGACACCCCTCAGGTAGGCCCAAGGTACACCCATGGGCAGGGTGCAGTGTATGCGGAAGGTAGGACATGTACTGGTGTGTGTGACATGTCCTGACAGTGAAATACTGCCAATTCCGTTTATCACTATTGAAAGGCTATCTGTCCCATAGGATAACATGGGAGTTACTTTGTAACATCTTACAAGTATAATTCCCATTTGGACAAGATAGAGGAATAACGTTTAGGGTTTCGGGACTCAGAAATAATAACACATCTTTTAAAAAGATGGTTTTTAAATTGTGTGTTTTAGAAAGTAGGCATTTTCTTGTTTAACCATTTTGTGTGCCACTGCCTGTTTGTGGATTGACTGTCTGGTCTTGGAGTGACAGAGACTGGGGATGGGTATTCACTGTAGACAGCAACTGGGGGGGTTGAAGTGTGCCTGGCCCTTCGTGGATGACTCAGAGCTGAGCTGAATAGACATTGGCTGCATTTAGAGTAGTGGGAGGAGTTTTCCTTGCACCTGAATAGGGCCTGTCTCCCTTGCACAATGATGTCTCCACCCCCTGTGGTCATACTGCACCAGTGAGGACAGAACTGGTTTGGACTGGGCTCAGAGACCCTTGCACATAGAAGAACAAAGACAAAATGGGGTATAAGTAGTGGACCTTAAACCCCAAAACGTTAGATCACTTCTGAAATCAAGAGGAACCTTTACCAAGGAGAAGATCTGGAGAGCTGTGATGAGGAGTACTGCCCCTTTGCTGTGTGGTGTGTGGGATTGGCCTGCTGTTGCTGCTTCTGCGAAGTAAAGGAGGAAGGCTGGAAGTTTGCTGAGAAACCTGCTTTAAGAGAAATCTCCAAGGGCTTGTGTGTGCTATCCTCCTGTTCTGAAGTCTCAGGGACACAAAAACTTCACCCTCAGCTCCCTGAACTCTATTGCTGAGAGTTCCGACCAGCCAGGAGGTGCCTGTTCCAATTGTGGGCCTCTGGAGGTTGTTCTTGCTGTTGGGAGCTGGAAGAAACCTAAGAGAAGCAAGAAAGGCAATCTCCGATGCCATCAGCGATGCCGCCATGACGCCGCAACCTGCACCAAGGCTAGGGGCACCGATCGTGAAGTGATGAAGCACCGACCAGCCGGCACCTCAGCTCCGACGCACTACGACGCCTGCCGACACTTTCAGTTATCGGCATTCCCGACACCAGCACTCGCACTGACTCAGTCATCACCAGCACCTGCATCCTGTTGTCACAGCGCCGATAACCACCGAGGGTGACTGTACAAACTCATCGACTTCGCATCACCTCACCGGAACAGATGCCTCACCGCCGACGCAACCGATTTCCCATGTCCTGTATTCAACACATCGCCTCCTCACGGACATGACACCTTGCCTCCCCCGTGGCAGCCAGGGAGCTGGCTTTAACCTCAGCACAGACGCCTCACCTCCAGGACTCCATGCATTGCCATAGACTTCATTTTCCAAGGTTCTGTTTGTTTTGGGGTCCGTGTGACTCCATGCCTGACGCCGCGCACCTCGTGGTCAGCGCCATACTTTGGATTTGTTGCTGTCATGACATCGTAATAGCCTCAGGTGGTGCTATTTGTTTTCTACAAGCTTTATTTTGGAAATAACAGTTTTGAAGTTCTATTTTACTACATGTATGTTGGATTTTTGTCGTTTTGGTCTTGCTGAGTTTAGATAAAGATACTTTATTTTTCTAAATTGGTGCAATGTCCATTTCTGGTGTTACCACTGTATTACTGTGTGTTTTGAGTAGAAATACTTTACACATTGCCTTTGCGAGAAGGCTGTCTGCTCATGCCAAGCTACCAAGGGGGGTGAGCAGGGGTTATCTAAAGTGTGTATCTCACTTACCCTGACTAGAAGCAATTGTCCCTACTTGGACAAAGGTACCTACCTCTGCCAATTATAGACAGCCAGTTCTAACACCAGACATCAAGAACCGCTGAAAAATGTTTATGTTTTTGATATTTTACCTGAACCAGAAATACTACTTTTATTATTGCTGCTGTTTCTGTTAATTTGTGAGCCAACCACTCTGTAGAACTGTTAACGACCTTTTAGCAACAGAGGAACTACAATTGGTTATTGCTTGTTTTCGATCTATTTTATTTTTTCATCACTAGCATTTAAAATGTTATACAACTGAAGGCAGCTGTTCGAGAAGCTCAGCTCATCTGTATGTTTAACTAATTACTTAATTCATGGCCTGCATTTAATGCACGTTGAAGTGTAACTCCTCCCTTGAGGAAACCTATTAAAACATTGTTACAGGATCTTTATACCAAGAGCAATTGTACATGCTCATTTGTTTCTTTAAGGATGTATTGTGGAGTGTTATCTTAATGAAGATAACATATGAACGTTTATTTCAATGGAAATGTCACTAAATAAAAAGGGAATTTGTGTTGTTCCAAACCAAGGCACACTTCCTTGTTGAACATAAACTTAAGAAACACCGACCTCATTTCTTTAGTACTTGATTTGTGAATCGGACATTTTCTAACTTACGTAGCTCGAGATAAGTAGCACAGTTGATCAACAACATATTTGATTTTGCACTCTAGGAAAGGTTCAACCTTGAAAAATGTAATGTCGTAGCTGAAGTACAAATGTTTTAGATTAGAAAAGATATCCCACCTTTATATTCTGTACATTTATACGGCTATGCATTATTGCGTACTTTTCCACATCACTCAGTTTTGCAAAGTCTAAATAGTTCCTTACTTTTCACCACACTAACTCTTTTTTTAAAGCATTCGGGAGAGCCTGTGAACTTCCAAATTCTCAGAAGATATAGACCTGTAAGCTTTCATGTTACATGGTTTTATCTAGTGAGTGCAATCTTCCCAAAGCTGATATTTTCTGTGAAACCTGAAGGAAATTCCATCTACTAAAAACACAAAAGTGTAAATACTGTAAGAAAAAATAAATTCTTATAGACTAAAAAGTCAGAGTTCTCCAATATGCATGTCCAGCACACTGAAAGGGAACCCACAAGCTTAAAAGAATGAGGTGAACATGTTCCCTCTTTCATATAGTTCCCTTCCTACAAGCTTTAATGGTCTGATAATAAGTACGTTTCCGACCTTGTAAGATAAGAATACATATTTTTAAAACGGAAGTTAAACAATATATTTAGTTTAGTGTTGCTGAAGACTTTGGCCATATTGAAAATGCCCAAAATGGGTAGGGCTAGCTTTGGGAACATTTATCTCATTGGTTAGGGTGTACAAGGGGTCATTGCCACCTATTACCTTGTGCCAGGCATAAATGTGGCATCTCCAGGCACCCACTTCAGAACACTCTTGGACCCGAGGCAGTTCAGAAGAGGAATGAACCTGTTGTCTGAAACCTGAGAGGAGCCCCTGCTAGAGGACTGGAGCTGCTCTCTCTCTTTTACTGGGGACAAAGAAGTGGACTCCATGGCTGATAAGGCTGATGTCCTATTGAAGCTACAGGGACACAACAAGCTACAAGAGGCCTTTTCTTGCCACTGCCCAGCTGACCAGTGGCAACTAGACATAGACTGGATTGTCATGTTGGACTTATCTTGACACCCTGTGAGCCTCTAAATGCCTCCCTTGACGTTGTGGGGGGAGCTTTTAAAGTGCACTGCTTTGGTGGTTTGAGAATTAAAGGCCTAAAGTCAGATGGTAAAATCTTTTGCTCAGTACCCTTGTATTAAAGATGCTAATACGCATGGCCAATGTAGCTTTGGCTGAATATTTGGATGAAATCTGAACCCACTGTAGAGCTGCTATTGTTGATTCCTGTCTCTTGATTTTCCCCACAAAATAGCCTGGCTAGAATCTATTAGATCAACCTATGAACTTTTAGATTTTAGCCTGGGGACTACAGGAGAAAGAATTCTTCCCACAATAACAAAAATTACTAAACGTGAACTCAAGTAAAACTTGAAAGGATTCATGAGTGAGTTCAAGGAACAGAGAGAAAGTGCTAAGACTTCAGTGGCAGACCTCACCTTCATTCCCTCAAGTCATGGCCTGCAGGCTTATCTTTTGCATTTGTTAAATACCCATCAATGTTGTACTTTAACCTGCTTTTATCTTGGTATAATTCTTTCATGATGGCACTTCCTACATCAGGTCAATGATTTAAAGGAAACAGAATACCCCATATGATGGAGTGTCTCCATAAAGCACTTCACATTTAGTCTTTTTTTTGTAATTTTTATAAATCTCCTAGAGCTTGTTTTTTAAGGCACTTTGTATTGCATTTTTAAAAGTGCAGACCTGCTCTTTTATATATACATTCTTAGAAATTGCTTCCTATCTTCTTTGTTGTGTTAAGCTTTGTAAACTGTGCGGTGAAGATTAGTAAATCCTTACCTGATATGCATTTATATTCTCTTCTTACCAATACTCTGTATTTATTGTTTTATGCTATCTTTTATGATTGTGTAATATTAAGCAAAAGAAGATTATGTGAACTTGAACTTGGCCTGAGGGCGACAGAGTGTGGAAAACTTATAAGTCACTACACACTCTACTCGAATTGACTTCATTAGGCAGACATGAAGTAAGTGCCCCTGTCATACACTAATTCTTTGGGGAACCCTACCCGGGTACAAATTCTAATCAAAGCCCTAGCAACTGCAGGTGCAGTTACAGTCCTCAGAGGTATGGTCTTTTGTTACCTAGTGGGATGGTCCACCAAAACCAGATTAAACTGCTGCATAAAGAAACTTTAGGCCTGAGGGGCCCAACATTGTCGATGCCTACCCTTTCAAAGGGAATGCCAATAACAGGCAAGGGAACCAGGGGAGCCTTGGACTTTTCCCTTGCCATTTCACTGGCCTTGCAAGTGGAACTTGACCTACAGAATGCTTCTGAGGCTGTCTTCCTCAAGGGCCAATAAAAGTGGGTGACCATCCTGGAAAAGGTCTTGTCCTGCCCCAGATATCCTTACAGGGGTATATCATGTGCCAGATCCAGTAGGAAGGATCTGAGCACTGAGGAGAACCAACACATGAGGTTGGCTCAGGCTGAAGAACCTTAGGCACATATGAGTAAATTCTCCCAATAGATGAGGTTATCTTCAGAGGTGCCATCCGATACCTGGACCTCAGCTTGCTGCCTCAAGCCCTCTAGAGTTGGGCACTCTTTCTGAGTGCTACAGAACTCCTCCCTGGTCTATTTTTTCAGGCTCATGCTCTCCTTAACTACCCTCTTGGGCTGCCATGGACTGCATGGTTAGGCACATCCACTTAGGCAACCCTAAGATCTTCAGATTGGACCTGAGCTCCACTTCCTTTCAGACTGTGTGCTCCAAGTCATTCCCTAGCAGACAATAAACAGGCCTGGTAGGACTCACAGCTACTTTTAGAGAACCTGGGGCCCTCCACTCAAAGGGAATCAGAGATACTGGATAGCACCTCGAACAGCTTTCTGCTAGTACAATCTGGTGGAATGTAATAAATAATAATAATAATGAGATTTGTAGAGCTCCTGGTTACACCACAATGGTGTGTTCCCATGCTAGGTCCTAGATCTAGATGTAGATGGGGAGAGACTTGGGAAAAGGCACGACCTGAGTAGGTTAGAGCGGGTTGCGGAAGAGCCATGTTTTCAATTTACGTCTGAAATCTTTCTCCGAAGGAGATGCTATCAGGGCATAAGGGAGAGAGTTCCACATTCTCGCAGCCAAGAAGGAGAAAGCACAAGCTCCCATTCTGGCTCTCCTAGTCTTTGGAATCTAGCAAGCTGAGCCTCAGATGATCTAAGATCACGACCTGTGATGTAAGCTTGTACATAGGATGCAGGTAACTAGGGCCTTGCTTGTGAAGTATGTGGCGGCAAAAACATAAGCTTTAAACTTAATTCTTTGGGACACTGGGAGCCAGTGTAACTGATTGAGAGTGGCTGCTGAGGATCTTTTGGGAAGATTTGCATCTCTTTGTCACCCAGGGACACTAGGGTAATCTCTGCTCTTTCCCCCATATTACCTGCCCCCCAGTGTGACATCCCCCTTCCCCATGCCGAACACGCATAGCACTTGGGGACAAACTTTCCTGTCTTCTTATCTATGAACCCATTCTTTTTCTAGTCAGGTTGAGGTTGGGTATCCTTCTCATGTAAACTGTTTTGGGGGCCTTTGGAGAACTCATCTTTCTTCTATTGGGGACACTGACCACCCTTATGGGGATTTCCCGAGGTGCCTTTTTGGACACTCTGGTGCTGACCCAGAGGTCTGCCTGCTTTGCAGGCCCCCAGACGTCAGTTAGCTTGCTGTCAATCAGGTGTTGGTGCAAGTATGTAGAGCAAACACTGAGCGTTTGCTCTCTCAGAAGTAGGTGATACAGTCCATTGAAATCGCTTACTTTAATGCCCCTGACCCAACCACTCGATGCCTTGCTGGAGTAGTCAATCTAAACCACCTACAACTGGTCAGGCAACTTCTGGCTCTGCCTGAACATTATGAGGTACTTCTCTGGAGTGAGCCCAAACTTTGTGAGTAAATGGCCTTCATGGGAGCACATCTCATCTGATACCCATCCTCTAGTGTAAGAAGGGTGTCCATCCCCACTATGGGCATATGTTTCCATAAGCTTGGCCCCCAATCCTCCGCTGGGACCCTGTGCATCATCAGGGCTACATCATAGGCAGAAAACCATTTGTCTTTATCATCCTCTAACAAATAGCTAAGCAGCTGGTCTTGGGGTATGTGGACCCTCACCTATCCATGGGACTCTGGATTGCTCCCACCATTGGTGCTGGACTCTGCTGCTTGCTTACCGTTAAGGTCCAGCTCCTTCAGGCCCACCTCATGAGCCAGAACCTATTTGCCTTTCAGCCAAAGACTTCCCAGCCTCAGCTTTCTCCTTCCTAATTTCTGCTTCCTCCCTTCTCTTGCCAGGATTTTCTTTGCAGCAGCTTCCTCCTTTGGCTGCTTCCACCTTGAGCCTAGCCTGCTGCAACCTGAATTCACTCTCTGCTCTCCTTTTCTACAGGTCCTCTGGGGTCAGATTGTGGGAAGAGATGCCTCTGCTGGCTCTGGATCTGGCAGGGGACCTCAGTCCATGTTTGCAGGCAGAGTTATTAGTACAGACAGTCCAGTAGAATGGGAGTGAATTTGAAAAAGCAGAAAGGCCACTCAGCGAGAATTTTAAAGCAGGTTGAATTTGATGTCAGATCATTTTTGGGAATTTAGTGTTACACAAATAAGCACCAATGTAGGAAACTGGGTCTTCGATTAAGGGGTTGAAAATCCTCCTCAAGCAACAATAACAACCCTTGTCTGAGTAAACCAAATAAGTCACTAAAATTAACCTATGCTTAACCTTCTATCATCTTGGCCCAAAATCAGTCAGGCTTAACTTAGTGTTAAGTATTTATGCAACAGTCAAACAGTAATAAAGTGAAAACAGAACACATGAAAAACTCCACATAAATTTAGGAACATATAGGCCAGATTGAGATCAGCAAATCTGTTGACCCAGCTATCTTAACTTTGAATATGTGCTGCAAGTGAAACAGCCAGAGACATGTACCTATTACCAAGCAATACTGTGGGTCTCAACACTTTATTTGGTGACGCTAACATGGTTGCTTGGCCTAGCATAGATATGAAACAACAAGACCCCCAAGAAAACAGTTAAATTACTTAACCATTAAAGTGTTCAACTTGATTGGATAACCTTTTGGTTAAGAAGTGTTCAGCTCTGGCTTGCAAAGTAAGTAGGAAGAACCCTCAACTCAAATCCACCTTGATAAGAGAATAATGAATTGCAGAAGCAATCTAAAGAATGAAAATGAGGGGGGTGTGGCCACGCCAGCATCTGTAATGGTCACCTAGTTGGAGAGCTTCGGCAGCTATGGCCCATTTTTTGACTGGGATCGTTCATCTACTTCATCCCTTGTCATCCGCATGGTGGGGACATGCCACACACATTGTGGCACTGGGGAATGCGGGGTTAATCACTGCTGGACCAGCTTAAAACCATATAATATTTTGGTGGTCCGCGTGGCCCGGTTCTGCCTCGGAGGCCCCGCGGCAACAAGAGCCATGGGTGAGCCTAAGGCCAAGACCATCCGGTTTTACTGGTGCCCCCGGGCTACCCCCAGTGTTGCTGCTGCCTGCCTGTGGAGCCTCCAGCGAACTGCCCTATCCTCCCTGCAGATATGTGAACCACTGACTTCAGGCTCCTTCTTCTGACACCGCTCCCCTCCATTAGCTCTCCTTGTGGGCTTCAGTCGCTGGACACTCCGTGGCTATTCTGGTGAGTGTGCCAGGGGCCTGACTGCGGGATGTGCCCTCATTCCTCAGCACCGTCCCGGGGGCACTGGGACCTGCACTGCTCCATTGCCTACCTGGTGCTGAGCCTCCCGCACTGTCACCCGACCTGACTGCAAGCCTGTGATGGCCTATTCTGCATTACCTCGACCAGCCCACTACAGCATCCTCAATTTGTTTCTTCTCACCGCCATGGACGGGACCTGTCAACTTGCAGCGACGGGGGGTCTCCCTTTCATCTTTAATCACTGTCACCTATGCACTGCCAGACAGAGGTTGGAGACCTACCTCTTTCCTCCATACTCCCAGAGGGGATCCCTATGGACCTCTCTGATATACAAACTCTCTCCACTACCAGCTGGGCATGGCGCAAGCTTTGCTGTGTTCTGAGGGAACTCTTCTATTCCCTGAAAATACCATTGGCTGACATTGACCCTGGCTCCCTCTTACCTGGGAGAAACTGGCCCAGCGCTTTCTACTTTGTCATGAACTTCATACGTCCAGGGATATTTCCCTGATGGCAACGGACTTTCTCATGCAGACGATACCCGCTTATGTTACACCTCTTATATGGATCATTTTATACTTTGGAGTTTCCACTATACCGTACATGCTAAATTAGCTCCTGATGGATTCCCACCATTTCATCACACATATAAGAAGGGGAGAGAGGCACTACTCCTTTTCCATCTTTCCTATCATAGGCTTAAATACCCACAAAAAGAGGAAAAGGAGGAAGAGGTAGGTGTATAAAAAACACCCCTCTCTGGAAAAATATAAGGTTTTATAAAAATGTCCTCATCCACAAGAGAGTAGCATACTTCATCATGGGGCTGCTACAACATCCCTGCGCAGACCAATGCCTGCGATGGAGCAAAGGGAGGGGGAGAAAATACAAACATATATGTGATGGGATCCACGCAGTAAACTACATATAAACAGACAATAATATTGTAAGTGTAAAACTACTCAGGAATACCCTTCAAAATCTTTAATCATGGGTTCCTTGGATAGGATTACAAAATATGAAAAGAAGATGGTCTAGGGGAGAATAAGGAACCTTTGTCTCTCCTTATTTCTTATATGTCGACATGTTTCGGCAACTTTTACCGCCCAATAAGGGTCGTCTGGCCTTCCTCAAGACTAGCAGTCCAGTTCTCATAAGGCCCTTTTTCAGGTAAATATCCTGGTATTCAAAGGGATATACGTATTAGAAAAAGCTTTTTAGCATATAATGACCTTGCTTGTCACTTTCTGTGTAAGTTTCTGAAATGATAAACACTTAACATGAATACAATACCAAAAATTTTCCACTACACACACATATATATATATATATATAAAATGTTTGGTATTGTATATATATATGTATATATATATATATATATTTATTTTTATTTTATTTTTTTCCACTGAAAAAAACAAAGGTTACGGGGACGTTATAGTGAGGCTGACATTTCACTCGCACATAACCAGAGAAATTCAGCAGTTAAACTATAACTTGCGCTCCCGCAAGGCACTGCTTATGGCCTCATAAATTACATCACATGGTCAGTGACATCACTAATGACATCTCAAATGACATCTCTTATGACATCATTGATTACATTATCCAGTGACTGTGAGGGTTTCTAAAAAGTTTATGAGTGTTAAATATATATACACCAAGGTGTATTGATGAATCAGTGGGTGTATAAGTGCCTGTATGGGTGATTTAGTGGGTGCGTGACTGACTGTATAAGTGAGTGATTATACATGTCTCAGTGAATGTATGGGTGAGTGACTGATTTGTGTGAATGTCTGTATCAGTCTGTCAGTTGGTTTGTAAGTGGCTGTATGGGTTGGTGAGTAGGTACATGGGTGGCTGGATGGGTTATTTTTTTGTTGTCTGAGTACCTGTATGGGTGAATGAGTATCTGTGTGGGTGGTTGAGGGATGTGTCACTGCCTGCATGGATGAGTGAGTGGATAAGTCAGTGGCTGTATGGGTGAGTGAGTGTGCGTATGGCTGCATCGGTGAGTGAATGGATGTGTCAGTGGTAAATGGGTGAGTAACTGCATATGTGAAAGGCAGCATAGGTGAGTGTTGGAGTATATAAGTGACTGTATGTGTGAGTGAGTGATTGTGAGAGTGGCTGTATGGATGAGTGTGTGCTCGTGTCAGTGACTGTATAGGTGAGTAAGTATGTGTTAGTATCGGTATGAATAAGTGAGTTGGTGCGTGTATAACTGTATAAGCAAAAAAAGTGGCTGTGTGATTGACTCTATGGGTGAGTGAGTAGGTGTGTCAAACACTCTATGGGTGACTGAGAGTGTGTGAGTGGCTGTGTGGCTGTATGAGTAGATATATCAGTGGCTTTATTAGTGAGTGAGTTGGTGTATGAGTGGCTGTATGGGTGACTGAGTGGATGTGTGTGTAGACCTATGTATCAGTGAGTGGGTATATAAGTACTGGTATGGGTGTGTCAATGGTTTTGGGAATGGTAGTGTGAAAGTTGGAGTGGGTGTATGAAAGGTTACATGGGGTGTGAGTGGGTGCATCAGAGATTCTGTGGATGATGTCATCAGTGATGTCATTTGAGATGTCAGCATTGATGTCACTGACCATGTCATTAGTGATGTAATATGTGAGATCATAAGCAGTGCATTGCAGGGGCGCGAGTTATAGTTAGCTCAGTTAACTATAACTGCTGAATTTCTCTGGTTTTGTTATGAGGGAAATGTCAACCTAACTATAATGTCCCTGTAACCTTTGTTTTTTAAATTAATTTCTAAGTTTTTTTAAAGTCTATTTCCTAACTATAACATCCCTGTAACCTTTGTTTTTTTCATTGAATTTCTAAGGTTTTTTTAAATGCTAATTCCTAACTATAACATCCCTGTAACCTTTGGTTTTTTCTGTGAAATTCTAAGGTTTTTTAAATTCTATTTCCCAACTATAACGTCAATGTAATCTATGATCTTTTTATTGAATTTTAAAGGTTTTTAAATTGTATTTTCTATCTGAAATGGCTCTGAAAGGGGTATTTTTATAAGCTTGTATTTTCTTCAGTGATTAATAAGCGTTGTTTTTATTTTCTTTACATTTTTTATATTTGCAACAATGTCAACAGGGTGTTTCTAAGTAACCTGAAACTCTCCACCTAGTCTTATTGATAGCAACCATATACACACAACCAACCCAACGGCTGTGTCAGAGCCACCCTAGTATCCGAAATATTGTGAAGTTTTTTTCTAAAGGGTTTTTGTTTCTTTCGTTTTTTGGGATCTTTGCGACGATGTCGTGATCCCTGCGGACACGTCGCAAAAACAGAAAACAAAAGCAGACATTCAATGACCACCAACACATCTAAAAATAATATGTAAAAAAATCCATTCAGAACATTACCCTACACATATTACTATATACATACTTTTTTTAAAACATGCTTAGACTGAAGTTTTTGTACTAAGTTTCTTTGAAATCCATCTTTCAAACCTATTTTCCGTTGTCTCTGTTATTCGGGACGTCACGATGACATCGTTAACCTTGACGATCGGGCCTTTTCTATAAAGTCTAAAACACATATATCCACACATACTACAGTATTTTACACACCAGCGGTTTCTTACAGTATTCTCTAAAGTCATGTTTTTCTAGAGAGTTTCTAAAAAAAAACATCTCTAAAACCTATTTTATGTTTTTACTGTGACACCGGAGGTTGGGATGATGTCGGTAATCGCGATGCCCGTGGACACGTCACGAAAACAGGAAACAAAAGCAGATATTCAATGGCCACCAACACATCCAAAAATAATATGTAAACTAATCCATTCTGAACATTGCACTACGCATATTACTATGTACATATTCTTTCAAAGCATGTTTAAACTCATATTTTTACACTAAGTTTCTTTGAAAACCAACTTTCAGACCTATTCGCTGTTTTCGTGGTTATTCGGGATGTTGCGACATCACCGTTAAACGTGACAATTGAGCCTTTTTCATAAAGGGAAAACACATATATGCACACATATTACAGTATTTTACTTTCTATGGGTTTATTACTGTGCACTTCAAACTCATGTTTTTCTAGTGAATTTCTAGAACAGAAGCAGACATTTAATGGCCACCAACACATCCCAAAAATATAACTATATAATTAATTCTAACCATCATTGAAGATAACTCACTATGTAAATAACTCTATAAAAACATTTTTCAAAATCTCAATATCTTTATAACAATGCATATTAATGATTCACTGATATATTTTTTAATTTTTTCACCGATATTCGCGACAACGTTCATAGTCACGATGTCCCCGCAATGGTACGTGGGGGGGCCGCGCTGGTGGTCGTGTCGTCGCCGCGAATATCACACGCGATTACAAAAATCCATTTTGGACACATATTTGTGTCACTAACACCCCCATTTATCAAACATGGGGTCAGAGTACTTCTACTCTGACCCCTTATGTTAGCTTTTTCAGAATTTTCAGCCCCAGGAACCGTTCACGATAGATAAAATGACAGCCTCAACTTTCGGTTCAGGTTGCGTCCAGCCAATCAAAGCATTCCCGTTGGCGCTTGTATTCGCGACTCATCGCGAAACCACCACAAAAGTTCTGTGGCCAGGGATATCACAATAATTTTTAACTTTAATTTCTCAACAACTACTGAACAGATTTACACCAAATAAGCAAAAGGCACTTCCTTGAACCGACATCTACCTCAAATGTATGCCAAATCTGGTGTAAGTCCGTTCAGCGGTTCGGACTGTAGGTGTGGCTAAAGGGTCCTATGGGAATTAACATTACAAACGCAAATGTATTTCGTGCCCCAAATTCTCAGTCCCCACTGCACGGATCACCCCCAAACTTTCCACAACAATAGAACCCACCTTGGCACATTTTTGGGAATATTTCATGAAGATTGGTCAAACGACACCAAAGTTATAGCCAAGTCAAAAAATGCTTTTCCTGTGGAAACTATGTGCTAACTATAACTACCTACTGGCGACTACCAGTAGGTAATATATATATATATATATATATATATATATATATACATATATATATATTTTTAAATTTTTATGCACAATTTGCACATGTGAATTTTATGGTTTGCATAGGTGACACTTTTTCATGCACACATTCTTTTTGCAGGCATAGAATGTGGTCTCAATGCCCACTGGGGCTATATAATTTCACATTTACATTCCATACGGAATGAAGTAAGTGATGCAAGCAAGTCAGCCCATTTAATATTGAATTATGCAATTTTGGATATGTGAAAGTTTACATTTGCTAACACTTTTATATTTGCATTTTATTCATTTAGTTGAGCTGCAAGATGTTTTTAAATTCTGGCATCTTTTTTAAATTCTTGCATCTTTTTTATGAGCTTGTTGTACTTTTTAATATGTATCTATTTATTTACATATTTATTGTCATTGCTCATTTTGCACATCAGTAATTTTGCTACAATTTTGTAGCTTCGAGAAATGTGAAGAATGTATATTTCAACTTTTCTATGTCTATGCTTAATCTAATCAATTTGTATGCACTGTCACTTTAAATGGTTGTGTGTGCTCCCCTAACTTGTCATGTGATCAAGGCCCCACGAGGGCTGAAACGCGTTATGGCGGCGGTGCAGGGGATCTAATAAACACATTGCACCGATATTTTGGGTTCGCTTCGTCTTTTGCTCACAAGGCACGGATATGAGACGATTTGCTGATATATATATATGTATATATATATATATATATATATATATATATATATATATATATATATGCATAATGCATATCGAACAACACACACACATATAATATATATATTATCTGAACATTATTCACCTAAATATCCGCAAGCTTTCTATTGAAATTTATTTCACACCATACTGATTGTGATATCACTGAATACATATTAGGTGATGTATAGGAGCCTGTGAGAGGGATTAAGTATTTTGTCTATGTTTCTTGAAATGATATCACGTGAGGGGGAAATATATCACTGGTGATACAATGGCACTTGGGAGTTGAAAAAGACTGACTGAACAGTCGAAACGCGTTCTTAGAAACAGGTGCCAGCTGATTAAATTGCAGTATTTTTACACGTTTGCGAGTGCAGGCCTTTCTCTTGATTGGGAGGAAGATTTATTCATATTCATATATATACTCACTATGCTCAATACTACAGAAGATCTTCATACTTACCTATAATTGTTTAAGTCTTCCTTGAGCACTATCGGTACATTTGTCAACCTACATTATTATGAATTTAAGGGTATGAAATCATTTTAATGCAAACTTTATACAATTTTGAATCCTGAGTCAGCCTTGATTTTAATGATTGGTTATTTTACATAGGGTATTTTTATCAATGTGTTTTATTTCTGGTCATTTTTAACAAGGTTTTTTCAGTGTTTATTTATCTATTATGATTAGTCTAATGATTCATACAACTGTTCTCTCGGTACTATTTGACTCCTCATATAACCTGGTGATTTCTACTGAGTATAATTGAATTGATTATTGTATAGCTAATTTTGCACATCTGAATAACTTGAATTCCAGTCCTCTCTACATTTGTATTTTAATCGGCACTATGCACTTTAATCATAGGTACTGTAGCACATTGGCACTTTTACTCTATCAAGTTATCACAGACTAAATAGGGGTCCACTGTAGTGCAAAACAGGCATTATGCAATGAGTGAAAATGCAAGGCAGTGGACTACTCTGTTTTAGAAAGAGCAATATGAGAGCTCATCTGATAAACCAATATACGAGTAATTTTTTGCAATAATGAGATTGGTATCTTTGATATTTTGTACATAACACAATTTTAGGCACATGTTTTTAATATTTAATATATGTAGATTTATTTTCATTTCCACGGTAGGGAAGCACTAAATATTTTTTCTGTATTTGTTTTATAAGTTTCAACATAATTCATGAACTTTACATCATTACTTAAACATGGCATTCAAACATGTATACTGTGTTATATATGAAGGCAGGGGACTATTTACGCAAATATTTATATTGTTAAAATTGTGATTAAAACTACAGGTTTTAATCAAATAGGATGCCATCTCATTAATTAAATAACATTATAAGCATTCATGCAAGTAGCAATGAGCAGTCGCAAGTATTTTGTTTATGTTCATGATTGTATGTGGCACTAGCACTTTAAAATAGCGGGACACTTTTGTGAGAGCTGTCATGTGATCAAGGCCGCTTGCACGGCCGAAACGCGTAATGGCAGAAGACTTATGCAATAAATAATTTATGCACTATCGGAGGTCTGCACTCATTTTTGTTTGTAAGTGGAACGTTTTTATGAGGTGCAGTGATATATATATATATATATATATATATATATATATATATGTTATATTGTGTGGGTTGTTCGATTGCAAGGGAACCTATCGCCTCAATTCACATTAATCACACACACATCAGCTGTATCATGGAGGTCCCATGACTGGTACATACAGAGTGTGCTGTCACTGCATGACACTGCCCCACCACTAAGGGTGAATAAAAGACTATAATACTAGACAAACCTTCTATTCCCCAGAATGCAAGAGACATTAAGTCTTTTCTCCTCAAAAGGGAACAGAAATGGATCTATAGGATCTGGAGCGATATAAATGGACTCAACAATGAGATCCCTTTGCACTAGTTAAGCAACCTCTAATGGAGACTAGTCGGGAAACTAATAGGTTGTACAGGGAACAGTCTTCCTCTAGGTATTAGCTAACGGGATAGAGAGAAATATTTTGTTCTCCCTTTCCCACTTGTTCCTATAATAGAACGTCTGCCTGTATCCAACAAGAGAATAGACATTCCACACGTGGGCACAGTTATAAGCACATACTTGAGCATGTTCCTCCACAGCCATTACCAGCCAGCCATATTTTATAATCCTATCCAGGAAACCCAAGATTAAAGATTTTGAAGGGTATTCCTGAGGTACTTTTACACTTACACTATCATTGTCTGTTTATATGTAGTTTACTGTCTGGATCCCAACACATATATGTTTGTATTGTCTTCACCCTCCCTTTGCTCCATCCTAGTCATTGGTCTGCGCAGGGATGTTGTAGCAGCCCTATGCTGAAGCATGCCACTATCTAGTGGGTGAGGGTGTTTTTATAAAACCTTAAATTTTTCCAGAGTAGTGTTTTTTCATACACCTACCTCTTTGTCCTTTTCCTCTTTTTGTGGGTGTTGACTTCTCACCAATAACATTACTTTTCTCTGATAATGATGCGGGAGACTGACTTTCAAACTCCTGTGTACCTCTCTTTCCCTGAAACCATACTCAACTGCACATGTTCTGGCGGTTTGGGAGACCGACTTAGGGACCCTACTCTTCAACAGTGTCTGGTACTATTGCTGCTCACAGAACAAACTTGTCTTCATCAATCATAAATACAAGGTACTATATTTCAAATGTACCTACTGGGCCTATACCACACCCAAAGCCCTGGCACACATTGACCCAACACGATCATCCCAGTGCCCTAAATGCCATGCCAATGATGCAGACTTTGCACATCTTACTTAGACGTGTCCATTGAGTAGTCATTACTGGTTCATAATTTTTACCCATATATGCACCATGACAGGCACCATGCTTACACCCACCCCCCTGATGGCACTCTTAAGTTATACGCATGATGTTCCGTCGGGCTCTCGTAGATTTGTCTCGATCGCCCTCCTACTCACAAAGCGAGAAATAGCACTCCACTGGGGAAGTAGGCACTGCCCATAAGACTCTGCTTGGCTGAAGAGCATGTCGCAGAGTGAGGGGATCAGTAAAGACTATGAAACGTTGCAACGTCATACCTCTCGGCCTAAAGACATATGGTCCTCACTCCGTGAATCCCTACGCTCCCTAGAAACTGACAATTCAGAGTGTGGTCCTGCTTCAGACACATTAGCTCTGACAATTCATGCTTCCCCCATGTTGTCTTGCTGCCCCCTTGGTGAACTGGGTCAACTTCTATCCTTCACGACGTCATTTTAGGTCCTTGAATGAAGTGTCATCTCATTATTTGCATGTATTGCCTTTCCCACCATGTTTTCATTGTCTTTTTTTTTCCTTCTCAAGGAAATACTGTATGATATTGCTTTGTGCATTGCTATGCCGTGCCATTTGGATGTACTGATTATGCCCCTGAGCACTTGTTTTGTTTGTTCCACATTTTTGGGGAAAATGTATAAATATAGCTCTAAAAAAAGAAAGCGAAAATGGGCAGATGCGGAAGACATACTAAAATTCTAACACTAGAGATAAAGTAATACTGATTTCAAAGGAGGAAAAAAATCGCGATACATAGAAACGCTGCTGACATTGCCCGCCCATGTTCATCTTTGTGACCACTAAGCATAATTGTGGTATAGTGTGCTATTGTCTTCATTGTACATTACATAGCTCTAGAATGCTTAGTTCTCTTTAAAAATGCGAGTTCTGTACGCTCACCGAGTAATTGCACAACTTACAACTATCACAAAAAATCGTAAAATCTTGCAATTTTTATCACTGAAATACATTCCCACTACAAAAAATTAAATGAAAAATTAGCGACAATAAGAAACAAAAAAGGAACCGGTCGAAAAAAATGTTTCAGTTCAGTAGATGTTCTTTACAATGATACAATGATTTGTTTTTAGACGAAACATGATCAGGGAGGATTGATTTGATACTCTTAGTTTTGTCAAAAATCCTACACTTGTGGTGCTTGCTTTCTTCACTGTGCATGTCATTACAGTAAGACCATCGTTGATAATTGGTAATTCATAAACACATCATGGCTTTGCGAGCAATGAATTTACCACAACACTTCGACCAGAAAAGTATACCTATGCATTAAGGTATGGAGGGTGCCATAACAAGAAATACAAATGAGAAACCATTGCTTACGGTTCCTGATTAATAAATTAAAATATGCTGCTTTACGACATAGTTACTTTCAATAAAATGATCAATGTTTTAGTAGCCCTGCAGAATCTGCCTTGCCATAATGTAAATATAACAATGTATTGTACTGTGATGCAGTTTAAACATATTTGCAGAAATCTGATGCTTATTCATTTAATATATTCATTTGAAAATCTATATTGTCTTTTATTATTCATGTGGACGTGGAGAGTCAATCTGAAATGCCATAGATAAAGACCATTCCACAACAGCGTTGCAAAGACATAGCGCTAAGATTTAGCTGGCAGCATAGCCCTACCCTTAAACAAAAACATACATTTCCGTGATTTTCAGGTAAACTAAAGTAATCCTTCTAGCATGAGCAGCAGATTTTTGTCTTTTCCACATCAGGCCTGATTTAACGTTTAGCGCAGTGGGTTACTCTGTCACAAACGTGATGGCTATCCCGTCACCCGTATTACAAGGGCATTATATCCTATGACAATTTTTTATACAGTGGGCAGGATATTCCTGTCCCCCAAACCTGAATCAGTCCCTAAATTAGTTTCTGGTCATGATAACACGAGGAAGGATGGCCAACTCTACTGCACCTTCCTATAATAGCAAAAAAATACAAACTAAACAAAGAAAGAGAATTAAACTGAATACAGCATTCCCCACTCGGCCTGTTGTCTAAAACCAGAAAAAGAAAGTCAGAACATCCTTGTGAAATGCAAATTATTTATGTCACATGTGAAAGTTGGTCACCTAACACTGTTGTAAAATGTAAAACATTTGTCCTCCATACTCCAATGATTATGCCAAGGTAATGGGATGAAGAAGTAACATTGCCACTGTAAAAATAAATCACAACACATGTGATATACAGGCGGGCAACGGCCAGGGCTAAAAGGGTTTTAGTCCCCCCCTCCACCCCCTGTCGTGTCTCTAAGCCTGGTCTGCTGCAGATTGAGCTGTGGCATCAGCTGGGCAGTGTCTAGATTCTTATCTCGGCCACACCAGAGTTTTTCACAGGTCTTTAAAAGACCATTTACATGCCTTTTGTGAACTGGTTAATGAGGCTTTGTTGATTTCACTCTTTCCAGTGCACCCTGGGCCCCCACTCTGCCTATTCCTTACATTCTCAGTTATTTTTACTGCCACAGTGGGAGAATAGATTTAGTGAAAGGCATCTCACAAGTAGGGATGTCACCTTTCCAAAAGAAACATAGAGCCATCTGTTGTTTAAAGAGTCTGCAAAGGCCTCACCTTGACACTAAATAGGGTTGTAAATAAAATGGTATGTATTGATTTGTAACATAACTTTTCTGCCTTTGGTTCCTTTAATTATTGCTTTTTAAAACTGTGTCTTACTGAAACATACTCGCTTTTAACCCTTTTAAAAATGTTAACTGTTGTTACTATTTTGAATCCCTGCTCTTTGCCGCGCAAACCTACCAGGCATACCGGAGCTTCGCTCTGACCGGTCCTGCCTTCCACTCCTGCACTCTCCTACGTGGTCTAGCGATCAAAGGGGCTGTCAGCTGCTGCACAGCAGGGCTGATTGGTGGGGAGGGGCCAGGGGTCACAAGAGGCTTTAAAACAGCACACTGGAGCAGACGCGCGCAGCAGGCACGCCGCTGGCGCGCATAGGCGTGCCTAAGAAAAGCCCGCCTCCGCCCGTCCGTGCCCGAACGGGCCCAGGGGCTAGGAACCCTGGCCAAATTCTGTCATACTCGGCTGCTGAACTAAAAGCCCTTGATCCTGGAACTAATCCCCTAAAACAGGAAACAGTAAACATACTCAATAGAGAAGGACTCCTCATTTCACAGGAGAGGGAGACACATAGCTCCTCACCCTCATATATCCGTCAAAGTTACAAACCAAGCAACAGTAATAACGTAAATTTTTCTGTCCTCAACACACGCTCCCTAAAGAAACACGCCCTTGAGGTTTTTACCTTCCTACAAGAGGATGCCCCCGACATCTTAGCCCTAACTGAAACGTGGCTCGATGAGGACTCCGGACCTACGATAACTGCATCACTCCCCAATGGTTACGAAGCCATCTGGCATAACAGGTCAGATGGGAAAAGAGGAGGGGGGGTGGCGCTTCTGTACAAAAATCAACTAACTATTGAGAAGTTGTCGGGAGAAAACCTAGAAGGAGCAGATATTTTAATAGTCAAGGTCTGTCACAGTTCCTCAAGCATAGCAATCTTGGTAGCTTACCGTCCACTTAATTGCCCTCCACGTTTCATGGATCTCCTCACCGAATGTATCACCAATCTCCGCTCTAGATTCCAACAACTCCTGGTGGTAGGAGACTTCAACTACTACTGGGACCAACAACCCAGAGGGGCACAGGCGCAACAGCAAGAGGAAACACTGACCACCCTTGGGTTGACACAGCTAGTAACGACCCCTACCCACGAGAGGGGACACACCTTAGACCTAGTTTGGGCAACCTTCCCGTTAGTGAACTTAGTAGATACAGCTCCCTGTGAGTGGTCAGATCACTATTTTATCAACCTCCTACTTCCCCTCGCTAGAGGCTATTTACACCCCCCACCCAATTGGAAACTGGTGCGAAGTTGGAACAAAATCGAGGGCCCCAGCTTAGAGAATACTCTCCGAGAAAACCCTCCTAGGAGGCCGGAGACAGCTGATATTGAAGAGTGGACTGAATCCATCTCCAATCAGCTATCATCTGCCATTAATAAATTAGCCCCAGCTAAGAAAATTAAAACTGGAAACAAGGGAAAGGGCGCTCCTTCGTTCACGGAAGAGCTAAGGGCCCTGAAACGTACACTTCGCCACCACGAAAGACTCTGGCGCAAAGCCTATGAGCCGCAAGCCCTCGTAGATTACAGGGCTAAAGTCTCCGCCTATAAAAAAGCGCTTCTTAGTAGGAAAGCTGAATACTATGAACAAAGGATCCTGGAGGCAACGAACAAACAAAAAGAAACCTTTAAAATCCTTAAGGAACTGAGCCAAAAGCAGACGCTGGATGCGCCATCAAGCCAGGATCAATGTAATAAATTCCTATCCTACTTCTCCGACAAAGTACAAAATATCCTGACTGACATTGACAAATCCCCCTTCAAACAGGCCTTTAAAGAAGAGGCGATGATACTGGGAAACAGGGCAGAACTGATCTCCTCCTTCCAAGCTCTTGACCTAGAGACCCTGCGACGCATTGCGTCCAGAATAAAATCAGGCTCACCCGCAGATCCTTGTCCACCTAGGATCTTTAAACTTGCACTCCCAGCAATTGAGGGAGAAATCCTCGCCATGATGAACCTCTCGATGGAAACAGGGAAGGTCCCAAGGAATTTTAAGGAAGCAAGAGTAATCCCCCTACTCAAGAAGACAGGAGCTGGCACTTCTAACATGAAAAACTACAGACCTATAACCCAACTCCCTTTTTTGGTCAAAGTCATGGAACAACATGTCCTGCAAACTCTATCCAGGTTCTTGGAGGACCACCAACTCCTTGGAGACAGGCAGGCAGGTTTTAGATCTCACCACAGTACCGAGCTGGTGATGTTGTCAGTACTCGATGAAATCAGGATTACAGCAGACAACAAGAAGCCATGTGTCCTAGTCCTCCTCGACCTGTCGGCAGCGTTCGACACGGTCAATCACTCCCTACTCCTGGAAAAAATCCGGGACATTGGTATTGGGGGACCAATCCTACGATGGCTGACATCTTTCCTGACAGACCGCACCCAAAAAATTCAGATGGGTGACTGGGTGTCAGAGAAGGGGTCCATTACCTGTGGAGTCCCACAAGGGTCGGCGCTGTCCCCACTCCTGTTCAACATATACCTCTAGTAAGGGACCTGGCCCTGATGGACTGCCAGGTATTCAACTATGCGGACGATACGCAAATCATCCTACAAATAGATAATTCCCCACAAGCCCACACACGAGTGAAAGACTTACTACGTTTTGTGGTTAACTGGATGACAGCCAACTCCCTCAAGATCAACCCGGATAAAACCGAGGTTTTGGCTGTCACCAATGATAACAGCCTTTGGAACCCCCAATTCTGGCCACACGAGCTGGGAGACACTCCGTCTCCAGCTCCGGTGGTAAAAAGTTTGGGCATTAAAATAGATGCCAAACTCTCACTGGCCAATCAAGTCTCCACCGTATTCAGGACTTGTGTGGGCCTACTCAGGCAGTTGAGGAAACTCTCCCCCATTCTCTCCTTCTCAACCATGCGGACTGTGGTGGCCGCCTTGATCTTGGCCCGTCTTGACTATGGGAACTCACTGTACATTGGACTACCTGACTCATTGCTGGGCAAACTCCAGGTGGTGATGAACGATGCTGATAGGCTAATCTTCAAGTTGCCAAGACGCACTTGGGCCTCACCTCTACTACAACAACTGCACTGGCTTCCTATCAAGCAGAGAGCTAAATTCAAAGGCCTCTGCATTACACATAAGGCCCTATATGGACAGGCACCCACATATATCAAGGAACGCCTGGCGAAATACGCCCCCTGCCGCACCCTAAGGTCCTCCACGGAGGGCCTGCTAAAATGCCCACGGTTCAACTACACCACTAAAGGTGGCCGAGCCTTCTCGGTCCTTATCCCGCAACTATGGAACAAGCTGCCTGGTCAGCTTCGCTCCGAAAGTGACCTCCTCCCGTTCAGGAAGAAACTGAAGACTCTATTATTCACAGAGGCCTGAATATAGCTCTTCCCTCGGTGAGACAACTCCCCCTGGTACTTTCGCTGATCTTCATGCAGCGCTTAGAGACCTGCAGGTATTAAGCGCTCTACAAACCTAAATTAACAATAACAATAACAATTATTAATCATTAATGCAGCCCTAGAACACACAGCTCACCCTTCACTAACATGGGCACAGCACTCACCCTGCACTCACACCACACAAATAAGCACAGCACTCACCCTGGAGACACACCACTCACCATGTACTTCCTCCTCTCACCCTGCACTCACACGGGCAAACCTCTCAGCCTGCATTCATACAGGCACTCTGTTCATCCTGCCTGCACAGAGAGACAATTAGTCTGCCCGAACTCATAGTGACACACCACTCACTCTGCACTAACTCCTCTCGCCATGAACTCACCAGTCACTCTCACAGATCACCCTTCACTCTCGCTACTCATCCTGCTCCACACACAGGCACACCACTCACCCTGCATTTACACCGCTCACACCATCCTGCACTCACTCCTTTCAATCTGCACACACTCCTCCCACTTCATGCTCACCTGGCCCCTCCTCTCACATTGCATTCATGCAGCTCACCCGACACTCACATCAACACATATTTCATCCTACATTCGCACCACTCACTCTGCACTCACTCACACGATTCACCATCACCCAGCACTTACATGAGCACACCTCTTACTTTGCACATATAAAAATTACACAACTCTCATGAATAGTCACATATTTCTACAAAAGGCACTCACAGAATACCTGCTCTTTTGTAGTAGTACTAGATGCCTACTTAATTCCATATGCAACAACGGGGCTGCTGAAAGAGGGGTGAAAGGAGTGAGAATGTGGGATGGCACAAGGAGAAAGACTAGGGCTGGGGCTTTGGGGTATGGTGCTGGATTGAGGATCCTGTGACACCTGCAGCCATTCCTGGCTGTCCATTCACCACAAAGCTTCATTCCAAGACATGAAGTTTTTTTTTTTACATTGTAAGTTGAGTCTCAAAAACCCCAAAATGCAATTTGTTACTGGATAAAATACATGGTTTCCAAAGAAGTCAAGCATTTCATAAGATCAGTTGGATGCTGTGACATTTTGGGTCCGATTCCGATGCGGTTATGAAGGCCTCCTAACGGCATTTGCTCCGTCCGAATCAGATCGGGAACATGTCATTCTGACCAGCTTGGAAAGGTTTCCGACTGACCAAGTACGATGCAAGTTAGGCGTTAGGAATATCCCAATCCGAACCTGACGGCATTTGGAATGACCGAGCCGTACGGAGCAGAATCGTACGTCTCTACGGACCGCGTTTCTGAACAACTGAGTACGATGCTGGATTCGGACAGCCTTTCCGAAACATGCTGTCCGACTCGAATCAGCAGTCGGAATCAGACTTTGGGGGTCCGTAGCGGGCCCCCTGCACCCGGAGCCTTCCCATTCGGGCCCATGGGGTATCCATGGGTCCCCCCTTACCAGCCATGCACAGTGTGGTAGGCACCAGGGGGTGCCCTCCACGGGGTGCCCAATTTTCTCCAGCCACCCCTTTCTTCAATGGAAGCCTATGTATTCGGTCAAAACATAGGCTCCATTGAAGTCAATGGGAGTCCGACCGAATCGTATCTGGAAGCATCCAGATGCATCGTACTCGGTCGGTTGGACACTCCCGATCCGAGTTGGTTGGAAACCATTCCCAAACCCATTCGGTCGGGAAGATTTCCAAACTGCATCAGAATCGGGCCCTTTCTGTTAAAACGTGGATTAGTACATTTCCAATACTGTAACTGCTTGATCCACACTTGAAACCAAATTTAGGCCATGTACAGCTTTCTTAAGGAAGTGCGCTTTTCATTCACATCATACTTGTAACAAACATTGACAAGGCAATATATTATTATTTTTAAATAGCATATAGAGAATATGTTTTTATTAAGCTTCACTAAAAGGCAAGACAGGTATAGCAGAAGCAGCAGGGCAAGCTTTTCTAACACAATAAATGCAGATTGACTAATGAAAGTGTGAGTGGCAGTGTGACAGAGCACAAATGTACAAAAAAGTGCAAGAGATGAAGTGAGAATGTGTGTGTGTGTGTGTGAGTGTATGTGAGTGAAGCATGCAAGTGTGCAGCTGGTCTGGCATACTGGAGGTTATTCTTGCCTTATGGACAAGGGCACTAATAGCATATGGATGGGAGGTTTTACCTATGGTAAACTGCAGGCCCTGACATGATTCTATTAAGACACCATCATTGGCTGTGGGGACTCGAACTGTCTAACTGAGAAAGCAGCTAGCCCAGTCATACACACGCCATCAGACCTGGCTGAAGGCCCTAACAGGATGTACTTAATTTTTAGCATATGGGGGTGGATCAATAGCAAAATGTTGGAACTGATATTTGAGGTAACTCTTTCCATATGATTTCTTGTACTAATTTTATAGGGGGTGTGAATGGCAGAATGCTGACCATTGTATTCGGAGGGAATTGTCAGAGGTACCCATGTCTGTGGCTCAAGTATTCATGGTAAATTTCTGGCACTGTCATATTGAATGTACTCCTTGGTATAAGGGGCTCACCCATGAAAAAATTATAACCTTGGTATAGTGCGAGTAGTTTCTGACTTAAGACATTTGAAAAAAACAAGATCTACTCCGAGAAAAGCCAGGCTTCCCTGGTTCAACATGAAAGTACTGGAATATTTCATGAATGCCCTGTAAAGATCTGTGATGTTTTAGCAAATTTGATCCCAAAAGTTTCAAAAATTCTCATGGGAGAAGTCTACTCTTCCTTAAATCATCTACAAGAAATCTGTTAAATTGTTTTGCTTGCTGGAATTTGGGGGAAGTATCACACTCCACCACTTACATAGATCTTTTTCCTCCTATAATGGCTATTAGGTTAGCTCTGTCCACATTTCTGGAGATGCTTGTCCTGCCCCATTGTTGGGAGCAGGACTGGCTTCAGGGCGGTGCGACCAGTGCAGCCGCACCTGGTGTTGACTTTGGTGAAGGGCTCTGTGTTTAAAAATAATTTTTTGTTTAAAGCACATGAACTTCCTTGTGCATTCGGCAACAATAAAAATGTCAAGCTAACTCTGGTGATTAATGTTCCTACTGGTAAGAGTTCGTAATTTTGTCTAGTGGCAGTTTTGGCTCATCGTAAAGTAGTGCAGAGGATTAATGTGCCTGCAGCAAAGAACGTGTACCATGCAGATCAGAGAACTGAGTGTGAGTGAACTATGAGTAGCACTATAAAATAATTAAATGTACATCAGAGAGAGGCTATGGAGAGATGAGGTACACTGTTGGAAAGTGGTAGTGAGGGAATTCATCAAGAAGGAAGTTGTGGGGAGGAGAGTGCCAAAAAAGACTGTTGTAATGGCTGCCACCAGTGCTCGAGCAAGCCCTGGCTGGGAGTCTTAGTCCCCTCCCCCCCCCCAAGTTCTGGTCTAGTTGAGCCCCTGATGATATAGAAATAATTAGAGAAACTAAACACTATAGTAAAATATGAAGAAAGATCTTGCATGATGTTCAAATATCGTATTAAAAGATTGAAAAAAACCTGTTATGAGTAATGTATTTATTCCATATTTTTAATGTCAGTTAAGGATTTAGGTAGCACCTCCTGAAATCTGCTTTACCTCTTTGCAGAAATTTCAATTGGAATTTTCTTTGAAAATGAGGTGGAAGAGGTATAGCTTTGTAAGGGAAAAGTCTGTTTTTGAACTCATCTTCTACTGAACTTTTTGTAGCTGACTAGGTGAAAGGACCTCCAAGTTGCCGAAGTATCTAGCTAATTGTCAACCTATGACAATATTGTTGAGGTCTTAGGGTCTCTAGTGGTGCAGTTTTGTACATGAAGCAGAGGACATTCTACTGAATATTTCAGACAATTCAAGCTACTCATACTACTTTATGACAGTACTAATGTAGTCTGTCTAATTAAAACTGAGTTGTAGCAAGAGAATATGAGAGAAGAAGGTTGATATTTGTCTTGTCATTTGACAAGTTATACATCTGCACATGAACTAGGTCCAAATGTGGTTCAATTACTTAAGTACAGGCAGGTGAATTAAAATGAACCCCTTGAAGGGGATAAATAGAGTAGACTCCACAAGACCCAAACTTCTCCAATCAAACAATATCATTAATCAATTGTTTCTCTTTTACAATCAATAATCTATCTATTTCTATCTATATTTAATCATGCACATTGCTTTTCAATAGATAGGAAGGCTTACGTGCATGTAATTGCAGCACATTCAGACACTAGAAAGATTTAAGCGTTTTTTCTCCTTCGTTAACACAACTGGATATCGTTATTGAGATGCTACCCTAGCCAAATGGAATAAAAAATTCAAATATCAAAATTGGTACCTGCACTTGTGAGGGACTAGGAAACTGGGAAAAACTATTCCATTATTGAGTAAAAGGGAGGTGTCTCATCTACCTCTGTACACACGCTTTTGCTGGTATAGTGAAAGATACTATTGTCCCGATTTACTAAGTCTCTGCATCAGTGCTAGCACAAGCCAAAGTGAAAATGTGCAATTTTAGCAGCACAAACGTTTTCTGGCTTTGTGCATTGCTTTGTATCAAGGGAAATTCCTGGGGTGATCAACACAAAGACCCATAAGTTTTAAAATAAAGTGCTAAGTACTAGGATAGGTACACCGGGCTTTGTGTCAAAGGCTAACCCCTACCGGAAGCATGCACAAACAAGGGGGAATGCATTTCCATCAGCAACACGTGCATTGCATGTGTGCTGCAGTGCACATCACACATCCAATGCTCCTGAGTCAGTATCTTACGTGCTTGTCTACACATAGGAAATTTTACTTCGAGAGTATGCTTCCAGCCTAAGGTCTATGCTAGTCAGTGCACACTCACCTTTGTGTCATGCAAGGCGGCTTGCTACCACCAGGGAAGGCACATGCTGCAGGCTAGGCTTAGTAGACATGGCTCTGCTTTGTGTTTTTCCTATAGGCAAGAAGCGCAGTGCAGAAAAGTTGGATGCTTCACTACTTTGCGTGAAATGTTAGTTAACATGGGCTCAAATTGTTAGATGTGACGGGCTAGAGAGTACTATTATACCTTATGGCTCATTCTTGCTATCCTGCGTACTGCAAGGGTTTTATAGATGCTTTCCACTAAGGAGTAATCAATGTTTGCTTGTTTTAATTAACAATTTCCCCTGTCAAGGGGCTAATATTGCATGTGATGATCTGTTAGATTAGGGAAATAGGATGAGTTTCTTATGCCAGATACCTCAGCACCCCATCTTCTATATTGATGCTATCAGCTCTGACACCTTTGACAAGTCATCATCTGAGACATAGCAACAAACAAAAAGCAAAATTTTCCTACGTCAGGCTGTTTCTCTTTTGATTTATCTGCTGGCCTACTGAAGTCCCGTAGCTCAGTATAATAATATCTGACCCAACATGACAGTTGTAGCTCTATAGAAACAGACTGAAGGAAGCTTCAACATCTCTATGAAGCTTCCCGATGGACTGAGACCCATTCATCTCACTTTATAATCACCAATACTCAAAGTATTTTGTTACCCAATACTTAGCCTGGCATATTTGCATGATTTTACGGCCCAAGTTTGAGCAATCCATGAAAAAGGATATCACATGGTTTTAATGTATTAGCCTGTGCAGGGCATTTTGGCAAATTCATAGACAGCTGCTCACTGTGATCAACTCCTCAGGTGGACTATGGCCTTCTTGAAGGTGAGTTAGAAATGAGGTATGTCCAATTGTTAGAAATATCAGAAGTGCAAAATACAAAATTATAATTTGATAAAATAGTCGCACACAACTAACTTGACTTCACCCCCCAGTGCCATAACCATACTGCCATGCAGTCTGCACACAGAAATGTCTCTTTCTGTATTCTGTATAATATTCGCAATGGCAACATAGAGAGTGGTGTTCCACTAGAAAGAAAGCACACCAGTCAATTACTAAAACACTGGTATTTATGTCTTTCAATCATAACCTATAGCAATAGCATCATTCTTAGCTCAAAGACAGAGGTTTTATCAAACCTTTATTTAGCTTTTGTTCTAAATATTTTCATCATGATATGAATTTAAACTCCATACTGTCCCTATTAGAGAAATCTGTACTGAGTTCTGACCACATACTGGAAATGATTTCTGCAATGCTATTTGAAATGCAAAAGGGAAATAAGTCTGTTACCGCTAAATCTATCCCTACGATTCTCCCCCACGTGGAAGAACGGCCAAGTGATAGGCCTGTACCATACCTCCCCTCGGGAGAGTCGAGAGACGTCTCCGTACAGGTAGGAACTCCTCTCTTCCTGGCGCCCCCCATGGCTCCTGTATGTAATCTTGAAAAGGAAGAGTTATGCTTAAGCACATTATTTGAGGAGGTCGAACTGAGTCCCCCTTTGGAAAAGTTCATCTTGAAAATCTTCCCTCTGTTTAAAAAGTGTAGATTGGGGGGCGCCGGAGAAATTGAGAAAATCAGGGGCCATGCCAAGCAATCTAAGCAGGTGGGGAGGGCGGGTGGGGAGGGGGAGGCGCTAACCTCTCCTACCACTACTCAAGTGGACTCTCCCACATTGTCAGGGAAGGGAGGACAGAAAGTAGGTAAGAGGGATAGCCTAGTATCAAAACATAAGGGGGAAAACACGAAAAAGAAACACAAAAAAAATTAGACGATTTTCCAAACGGAAAGTGTCAAAACTGCACTTTTCCCGGATTTTGGAAAGCCAGAGCGATACCCATTTAATATCGGAGAAGGAAGGCCCTAAAACTCCACTAGCAGATGGCAACCTAAGGGAATCTATCAGAGCGCCCACGGCATTAACTGGGAGTTTGGGGGACTCTGGACCGGGAGTATCTCCTTTAACCCGGTCGTTGCAATCCCTCCAAGGAATCCAGCCCTCCTCTAAGGAGTTAGTGGATTCATTGGGAGGGGAAATGCACATGGGTTATGGGGTCCCCTCGCTGCATATAGGGACTGGGGCCATTGACTCCACTGATCCCAGGGGAAACGGTAACCAAGAGGGAGGGCCCCAAGCCCCAATTACACCACAGATTGGGCCGAATAGACCCCACATAGGGACCACATTTCCGTCTGATAGAAATACTGAGGTCCCAACTCTTAATACGGTCTCAGACTCGAATATCCAACACCATGATGGGACGCAAGTTGCCAGCTTTACGGATAGGGTCCCTTTATGGATTCCCTGGAGAGACGCTCCAAAGAAAACTAGTAAGGTACAGCCCGGTTTATCTCCCATGGTGGATTTCATCTGGCTATTTGATAATGAATCCACCCCGGTAAATAGAGGTTACATCCTTAGCTTATTCTCGGAACTTGAGTCATTAAAGCTGATAGCTAGCAAGGATATTTTAAATATGATGATTAATGTACATGACACTGTTCCGTACTCTAGGGTCACCTTTTGTTCCCTGATAGTGGCCAACCTGGTTTTAAAGAACTGTGAGTATTTTTTTAAACGAGGGCTCGATATAACTCCTGTTAATGAATATGAGGAAAATCAAATTGCGGGCCCCAAAAGCCAAAATCTGAAAGTTCTTAAGGCTACTAATTCAGTGGCGCTAGATGCATTGGGCCCCGATACCGAGTATTCTGTGGGCAATCCTAAAGATATAGTGGTATCCGTGGACTGGAGGGGGCGTTTAATAAATGTTGTGCCCAATGTGGCATTTGCCCCTCAGACTCCAGATATAGAAGATGAATTCGCCCAGTGGAGTTGGGTTGCAAGAGCCCTGAATAACACTCATGCGGAAGCAGTAAGGAGTGCTCCATTGAGGTAGCCTGGGTGGGCTACTCTTGTCTTGGAATATGGCCGGTCTGGGACCCAATGAAACAAAATTAAATTCCTTAAAAGTTATGAAGCCTATAATTATATGCTTACAAGAAACGTGGTCCTGTAAAGAGTTTGAATGTGATGGCTATTTTGTATACTCTTGCTATGCTAAGCGATCGGAAAGGGGACATGCTAGTGGGGGGTTTCTATTTTGCTTAAAAACTCCATTAATTGGAATCAGAAGGTTTTTTCCCACCCCTCAAACCTCTGTATATGCGTGAAGTTGGCATGTCTGGGAGATTCTGACATGCCCACTTCCTTCCTTGTGGTAAACTTGTATATCCCCCCTGGGAAACATTTTGATCATCTTTTGCCTGTATTTTTTTCTTTTATTCAGGATATAGCTACCAGGGAAGATTGCCCCATTGTGATATTAGTGGGGGACTTAAATGCTAAAGTTTCGAACTCTGCCTCTGGGATTTATGCCAATACTGACAAAGAAGAAATTTGGCACATTCCTGAGATTTTATTACCAAATAAAGTAAAAACAGATAAGCGGGGTTTCTTTTGCTTGATAGCATTAGAAGTCTAGATCTTGTCATCCTAAATGGGAGAGTGCCCGTTGATAAAATAGCCCATTTTACCTATCATTCTCAACATACTCAGAGCCTTTTAGATTATGTAATTGTTTCCTACCAAATGTTTGGGGCCTGTGATAATTTTTTTGTTAGCCCGTCGATATGGAGTGACCATAGTATAGTGGGTATGACAGTGGCCTTTGATCTACCCTCATTGGACTTGGGGAACGCCGGTCAGGGCACGGCCACTTTTAACAAAGCAAATGGTCGGTCCTTTTGGACGCAAAAAACATTGCTGAAGTAGGCTCCATTGTGAAGATGGCTTATGTAGAAAAGCAGGGTATTACTCATTCCAACGTTATACCCTTCTTTGAGGCTCAAATGAAGAAGATTTGTAATCTAAGCTCCACATCTTCTGAACCTCGCCCGTATAAACAAGATATGTCCTATATGATATCTTTAAAACAAGCAATTAACCATCTTGTTCGAAAACAGCATATTAATTTCCTCTTTGGCCGGCAGCAGGAAATCAATCGCCTTAAGCGAGTGAGAAGACGCCTCATGCTCAGTGAAAAAGAAGGGAGCTTGATGCTAAGTGGATAGGGCTGAGGGAAGCCGCAAGGGCCAAGGATTCAAGAAAATATTGGCACTTGATCGCTGAATATTGCGATTCAAGGCAGAGAGCTACACCCATACCGATTCCAGAAAAGGACTGGGTGGATTACATCTCCTATTGTATGGAAATAATAGCCCAGTTTCTCCCGTGATGACTGATGGGGTTAAACCCATGTCTACTGAATTTACTGAATTTGGTCCCCCGTCAGGAAAGGAATTGGTAAAGTATATAAAGATTGCTAGAACCTCCGGCGCACAAGGGCCGGATGGAATCCCAATTGCATTAATCAAAAAGGAGCCAGAAGCATGGGGTGATTTTTGGAGCCACTTTTTAAATATTGTTTCTTTATGAATAAAATCCCCCTCTTGGAAGGGAAGAATTATAGTCCCCCTGTATAAAAAAGGACCGAAAACGGTGCCGACTAGTTTTAGACAGATTGCCCTCCTGGATGCCTCAGGCAAACTATTTGCAAAAAGCATATTATGCCATTTGCAACAATGGGTTTATGATCAGGATATTCTTCCACCGGAACAAGCTGGCTTTAGAAAGAACCATGGCACCCTGGATAATATAGCGGTTGTTCAGACAATTGTAGAGAAATATGTTTTCTCCCGAGGGATGCCAATTTATACAGCTTTTATCGAGTTTCTCCACAGCGTTCGACAAGGTGGACCGTCGGACGCTGTGGAGAAAACTTGTCTTCCTTGGCATACCTAATCATCTTTTGGGTCTGATTATGGAATTGCATACAGACACCTGGTGCCAGGTTCTGATGGGAGGTTCGCGGGGGTTGTCTATTGGCACCACTTTTATTTTCTTTGTATATCGCTGATCTCCCTGGCGCTCTGAACTCTGTAAGGGGGGATGCCCCCAAAATTGGTACAATGTCCATTGGCTCTCTATTATATGCTGACGATGTTGCAATAGTCGATCTAACGCCCATTGGCCTGCAACGTCGTCTGGATGCTTTAAGTAAATATGCAGAGGCTCACTTCTTGAAAATTAATATTGCAAAAAGCAAGAATTTGGTTTTTCGCAAGAAGGGGCTTAGAATAAAGAAATGTCTAAGGTGGATGCTTGGTTCTGAAAAACTGGAACTGGTTGACTCGTATGTATACTTAGGGAAAGTTTTTTCCAAAACAGGTCGAGACTTGGAGCATACTAAACATTGTGTTAGTAAAGCTTTCTCCCAGGCAAGTGCATTAAACAGATTTTATAAAACTTGCGGGAGACGCCATTTTAGCCATGTCTTATCTGTTTTTAAGGTCAAAATCCCTCCCTCATTAATATATGCTGCCGAGGTGTTGGACATGAATTATTGGCCTCGTTTGATAAGGCGGAAGGACGAATTATGCGTCAAATTTGCAATTTAAACTCTTTTGGCTGCCCCACATGTACTGCGCCTTGAATTTGGATTAGTCTCGTCCTTCATTTTAGCCCAGGCAGCGGTTCTCAGGTGGGGTAACTCCCTCCTTCTGGGGAAGAGGGTACACTTAGGGCCGCCCTGAGAATAGAAATCTTTGGCACACTAAAAGAACAATCAAGGTTTTTAGGTCTTTTGTATGTGCAAATGATACTTTCGGTCTTAGTTTAAACTCCGTTTCTTTTATGTCTAAATCTGTTCTGAAACAGTTCTTAAAGAAGTTTAGATCTCCTATCAGTTTGGCGAGAGACGCTGCTTTAAGCCCGTCCAGGTCCAGTAATGTGGCGGTCAGTGGGAGCACTTTGGGGAATAAACCACAGCCTTATTTAACTTGGAATATCCCTCACGGGATTAGAAGGCTGATACTCCTACTGAGACTTAATCTGCTGCCTCTAAGAGATGTTACTGGCATCTGGGATAAGACACCTAGAGAGAAGAGAATTTGTGAATTGTGCCAGATGCAAATCCAAGATCTAAATCATGTCTTATTTGTATGTTCAAAGCTGCAAAGTGCCAGGCGAGTGTTCTTAAAACCAGTTTTTATCAGATTTAATATTCACTCGGCTCAGGATGCACGATCTTTGGTCTTGTCCCCTCCGAATGAAATGGTTTGTTTTAAGATATATCAATTTTTTAAAACATTTTTACCTATTTACTAGAAAATGTTCTAACAGTAGCTTTCTGGTTATGATTTAATACCAACTGGTTGGTTATTTGATTGTTTCATGTATCCATAGCATTATTTGCACATTTTATAGTATGTTTGATATAAGAATTTTTTATTGGTCAGTTATTTGATTGTCTTATGTATTTATAGCATTATCTGCACATTTCTTAGTATGTTTGATATAATTTTTATAGCAATGTATAAGGAAGAATTTTGTATTGTATGTAAAGTTTGTCCTTTTAATTGTTGGTGTGTTTTTCTGGACCTCCGTAGGAGTTCCAAAACAAAATAAATAAATAATTGAATTGAATTGAATTGATGAGTTATGGAAAATACCTGTTGGATATGATGTATTTCTGAAATGTATGTGTTTTTACCACTCCTTCCATTAATATGCTATTTTATGTTTCATCATGTTATTTTATAGTATAATAACAGGTTCAAAGTCTGTGGACCATTTCCATAGCATCAACTAAGGGTATGCAGTTCCTGGGAGGGAGGATATCAGGTCAGACGCGTAGAAACCAAAGGTAGCTCGACTGGTCCTTTTGGAACTAGGGCCCTCACATACCCATGTGGGTGTCATGCTTCATCATAGGGCTTGCTCCTCGTCGGGCAGGCGCTGCAATTGCCCGACGGGCACCATCAAGGGGGGTCTTTATAAGAGATCTTTTGTCCCAATGCTGTATGTGAAGAGCAAGTATAGGGCCCAGGTGCAGAGTGGTGAAAAGAGGTGTAGTTGTATATAAGGAGTGATTTAAAATAGACTAAGCAAATCTCCAAAAAGAATTTTAATCAGTGAATATGCTTGTCCAGTTAAAATGGTGGTTCCAGCGAAGGCTGAAAGCTGGCCTTTTATTTCATCAGGCATTTTCCCAGCGAGCTGGGGCTCTTGGAGACCGATTTTGAAAGCCCATTGCGGCTCCTGGTGCCTCTGCACTTTCCCCAGCTCCCTGAGGTTAACTTCAGCAGGAACGGGGAGGCTTCAAGAGAGAGAGAAAGAGAGTGAGGGATGTCAAAGGTAGAGAGAAAGTGATCAGAGAGGAAAGAAGGATAAAAGGAGAGAGAGAATGGATGAAGGGTTAGTACGAGGAGATGAAGGAAGTGGCCTGGTTTGAGCATTGTTGCTAGGGCCGATTTTAGGTTCTCAGTTGGGCCATGGTTGGAGGGTGGAAGCTAGCCCACTAGATCTTAGACTCCAGTGACATTACATGATCTACACCCAGTGACATCATAGAAAGTGACTTCTTGTGAGCTTTGACCAAGTGACATCAGCAGAAGTGATATCACATGGGCTTTGTTACTCAAATAAATGGAACTCCCTTTATTCACCTGAGAAGGATGAAAGGCTGAATGGACCAACTGGGATTAGAATCTGTGATCATTGGTAAAAACACAGATAATGTCTCACAAATTATTGATGAGATAAATGATGGGGCTGGCAAATCATTCAGGAAAATATAATAAGCAAACTTCATCACATGACCATGCACTAGGTCAGCTGTAACATTTCACTTGCAGTTATGAAAAAGGTCAGATCTCTGCTAATTAATAACAGTATATAAAAACTCTTTCGAAGGCTGCAGATGATAATCTAGTAGGCACCTACATGTATTCATCCACTGGATGTGATCTGCATTTACAGATTTCTGTGTCTGCTATTTCAACCAGAAAGATAGAGAATAATTCATTTGCTTTTTCTTTTATGTAAACAGAAAGCATTCCAGCATGTTTAGTGTGCATGAGTGAGTGCAATTGTATTGCGGAATAGGGCGCCACTTCCTCAGTGGAGATGCCATTATCTGAGTCCTGCTCCCTCCTGCTTTGAATATATCAAGGGAGTCAGTGAGCCTGAGGTGCACAGCCAGCAGACAATAAAAGCAAATGATAAATAGGCGGGGCCCATGATTTTTTGACATTGCAGATGCAGATCGACCCACAGTGTGGATAAGCTAGGTAAATCAATAACTCAAGAAACACAGCCACGGTCCCTGTCCTCCTCTCCGTGTTGGGTGAAAGGGAAAGGGCTTGCAGAAAAGCATGTTAGATATACCAATGGCAGGTGATTTGAGTGGTATGAAAGATACTCTGCTTACTCTAAACATTTTATTTCTTTCTCAATCAGTACTGCATGCCAGGATTTACTATCACGAATAACCTATATTTTTCCTTTAAAGCCGAAACTTTATTCATCATGGCAAAAATACAATTAAGACCTCTTTAGGAGTTGGGAGTGATTTGGCCAACATGGTCATGGCAAGCATGGATCATGCTTGTATGACCCAGGCCTGTCTCACAGTAATGTGGTCTGCTTAGACCTGGAGGAATGTACCAAGTGTTACCCTCATGAAGGTAGAGGGCTACTGCCCTTATTTGGAGTGAATTGACACATGCTAGCTGTTGGGAGCATTCCAGTTTTGTGTTCATTAGAGTTAGAAATGTGAACAGGCAATTTCACATATGTCAATGGGGCAGGTGGCTCCTGGCCCACTAGTGTAAAGATCTGTGGCTGCTTACCTAGCTCAGCCTTGACCCGCATGGATTGAGTGTATCTCTGGGCAGTGCATGATACTTTCATGTGAGTGATGGTTTCCATGTGTGTGCCTGTGGACGGCACATAATATGGAGGCCTTTGAGGTTCCATTTTGAAAGCCCAATGTCTGAAGAGGCTGGAGGGGTAAGGACTGCATCTCACAGACAGGAGATGAGTATTGCTGACATTCCTGAGGGCTGGAGTGAGACACACACTCAAGGGAGAGTAGCAGAGCATCCTCTGTGCGAATCAACCGGCTCTTTGATTCCAGGAAGAGTTACTGGTCAGTGGGGCCTGGGTTCTCATTGTCAGGTAGATAGTGGGACTGATAGGTTAGCGCTACAAGGGAATGTTGATATACAGCAAGGCTTAGTCCATTGACTGTTTATGGGACATAGTGCAGTGAGGCTGACAGCCAGGTGTGATCTCGGATACTCCTTCGGTCTGTATTGTGGATCACTCAGGATTGAAGACATTCTTGATTTGGCAGACTGTACCTTTCACAAAGGGTAGTGCAGAGGAGACAGCACGACACAGGTGTTGACACCCCAAGCACAAATTTTAAAACGCAGACACAAAATGCCATATGAGTCTGTATTTTGACTATGAAGTGGGAGCATGAGGCCGATGCTCTGTTGAACAGCATTGTCTCATGAGGAGAAGCACGTTTACCAAGACTGCTAGAACCAGGACTGTGGACCAAGGTCTGCCAGTTTTCCATTTGGGTGGGGGACCGTCAACCAGGAGCTAAAAAGACTTGCCATGTGCCTGTAGCACCAGCCTTCTGCTTGCCTGCCAAGACCAGTGTACCCTGTGAGGAGAAATGGAGAGCCTATAGGGAGCGATGCCCAAGTATGGATACTTGTGAGTGCATCCTGTGTGGATGTCAGTTACCCCCATCAGGACTGCGATAAAGTTGCGAGCTGTAACCCGGTGTTGCTGATCTCATTGGGGCCGTTACCTCTGTCCATGACCCCCATGTGCTAGGAGGAGGCAACTAAGACAGCTGGGGCCATCTCCCACTGCCACTGAGACTGGTGGGTTCATCATCCATGCAACTGAGACTGTGGGGCACGGCCCATGTCTATGACCCCCGTATGCCTGGAGGGGGCCATTGAGACTGATGGAGCCATCGCCTGGAGGATCCGACCTGATTGGATCGGTCATCCACTTCTGTGACCTCCATGTGCCAGGAGGGGGCCTCTAGGACTGTTGGGGCTGTCATTGTGTTAGAGAAGTCCCAGAGACCAGTGGAGGGACTCAGGAACAAGCGCAAAGGACACCTACTTTATCGACTTACCAGCAGGAACCATGATGATGAAGGAGCTCCTGCACCAGGAAGCGATCACCATCTCTGACCGCCTTAGTACCCTTAACCTGCCAACCACATGAAGTGTGAGTTGTGAGCTTCTCATTGTGAAGCATGTGGGAGGAGAAGCACCCCAGCTCCTGAATTCTTCGCAGTTGCGGAAAGGGGGAAGCAGGGTTGCAGGCCAGGTTAAGACTTGGCAGTTTGCTGCCTGGATTGCTCAAAACGTTCAAGGCCAAAGCCAAACTTTGATGCACATCGCTATGGCGAGCAACATCTGGGGTCACCTCCTAAAATCGGCCAGGTATGCTGAGTGGAGGAAGAGAGGGGGCCCTGAGATTCACAAGTGCACTGATCTTGAGAGGCTACTTGTGTGGAATATTCAGTGTGCTTTGTTTAGTGTGTATGATAAATACTGCTTTTTATACATAGTATCAGTATTGGACTGGACAATCACCTTATTGGGGTCACTAATGGTATTTTTAGTTAAGAGCTATTGCCTACCTTACACCTACCTCCTTTAAGAGGAGCATTTGACTCATTGACCCATGCTACCACTGAGAGTCAGGTGCTGAAGGGAAACAGCCTTTGCAACTTGGTTATAACCATACATGCAAACACAAGGAGATGATGGATGGAGCGCTGAAACTTTTCAGACACTCACCCCCAGTAACAGATCTGGGTTGAATCCATCATCATTCTTTAGCTCACTTCGCCACCTCAGTTCAGTCCCAGCTATATGCAAATCAGTCTTGACCCTGTGCCTCAAGGGAACAGTCCAGCCTGAACTGCCAATCCAGGTCTTCATCTACAAGTGTTTGCTTTGTTCACCCTAAGTTGGCAGGGTATGCCCAGACGTGGGTCCCTTGCTCACTTTGCCACTGGATTCAAGCTAGCCTGGCTGATGAGGGCTGTTAGCCCAAAACCAGTCCCAGGATGCTTGTTTCCGGTTCAGGGAAGACAACGCTTGGCAGTTCAGGCTGGACTGTTCCCATGAGGCACAGGGTCAAGACTGATTTGCATATAGCTGGATCTGAACTGGGGTGGCAAAGTGAGCTAAAGAATGATGATGGATTCAATCCAGATCTGTGACTGGGGGTGAGTATCTGAAAAGTGTCAGCGCTCCGTCCATCATCTACTTGTGTTTGCTTTGTTCGCCCTAAGTTGGCAGGGTATGCCCAGATGTGGGTCCCGTGCTCACTTTGCCACTGGATTCAAGCTAGCCTGGCTGATGAGGGCTGTTAGCCAGAAACCGGTCCCTGGATGCTTGTTTCCGGTCCAGGGAAGACATGGCTTGGCAGTTCGGGCTGGACTGTTCCCATGAGGCACAGGGTCAAGACTGATTTGCATATAGCTGTGTCTGAACTGGGGTGGCGAAGTGAGCTAAAGAACGATGATGGATTCAACCCAGATCTGTGACTGGGGGTGAGTGTCTGAAAAGTTTCAGCGCTCCGTCCATCATCAACTTGTTTTTGCTTTGTTCGCCCTAAGTTGGCAGGGTATACCCAGACGTGGGTCCCGTGCTCACTTTGCCACTGGATTCAAGCTAGCCTGGCTGATGAGGGCTGTTATCCCGAAACCGGTCCCAGGATGCTTGTTTCCGGTCCAGGGAAGACATGGCTTGGCAGTTCGGGCTGGACTGTTCCCATGAGGCACAGGGTCAAGACTGATTTGCATATAGCTGTGTCTGAACTGGGGTGGCGAAGTGAGTTAAAGAACGTTGATGGATTCAACCCAGATCTGTGACTGGGGGTGAGTGTCTGAAAAGTTTCAGCGCTCCGTCCATCATCTACTTGTGTTTGCTTTGTTCGCCCTAAGTTGGCAGGGTATGCCCAGACGTGGGTCCCTTGCTCACTTTGCCACTGGATTCAAGCTAGCCTGGCCGATGAGTGCTGTTAGCCTGAAACCGGTCCCAGGATGCTTGTTTCCGGTCCAGGGAAGACATGGCTTGGCAGTTTGGGCTGGACTGTTCCCATGAGGCACAGGGTCAAGACTGATTTGCATATAGCTGTGTCTGAACTGGGGTGGCAAAGTGAGCTAAAGAACGATGATGGATTCAAACGAGATCTGTGACTGGGTGTGAGTGTCTGAAAATTTTCAGCGCTCCGTCCATCATCGACTTGTGTTTGCTATAACCACGCATGACCATTACCACAAAGCGATTACCACACATGCCTTTACCTACGAATATGCCTTTACCATGCATTCCTTTACAATGAATTTCCTTCTAAAGGCACAAATGATACAGGCATATGTGTGGTAAAAGTTTAGCCATATGAGTGGTAAAGGCAAGTACAAGTAATTCTAACCTCAAATACAGTCACGGTCCAAAAGAGCTCCTTGCTAAGAAGTCTGCCATACGTCTGCGATCTGTCCGACGAGTTCCCCAGCAACCGCTTCATCACAGTGAAAATCAGGACGGTGTTGCTGTTAGGAACATGATGGTGTGGCTTGCCACGTTACACGTGTTACGTGCCCCGTTTTCAGATGCTATGCTTAATTGCGTGCCAGGACACCAGCCTGTGGGGCCAAGGAGAGCTGTACTGATGAGCACCGCCAAGTGGGAGAACTGAAAAAGGTAAGCCCTGTGTGGGCAGTAGAAAAGAGTCGTCTATGGAGTTCCTGTCATAGTTTCTGACAGAAAGGGAGAGAGAAGTGGGCTGAAAGGGAGAGTAGAAAGGCTATGGCGCTAGCCAATTGCTTCTGACATAGCATTAGGCACAAAGGGTGATGGCTGGGTGGGAAGTGAAAAGAAGCTGTATATGGTGCTAATGACTAAGTAGTGGGCCACCACCTTCACTCTGCTGCAATTTGTGCTTTGCCTCCTTCAAATTGCAGCCTACCCTTGCAATTACCACACATGCCAATTTTGGAGCACATCTATGCCTTTACGAACCATGCCTTTACAATGAAACTTTTGTAGTAAAAGCATGCCTGGTACAGCGATATGATAAATACTGCTTTTTATACGTAATATCAGCATTAGACTGGACAATCACCTTATTGGGGTCACTAATGGTATTTTGAGTTATGAGCTATTGCCTACCTTGCACCTACCTCCTTCAGAGGAGCCTTTGACTGCTTGACCCACACTACCACTGAGAGTCAGGTACTGAAGGGAAACAGCCATTACAACATGGTTATAACCACACATGACCATTACCACAAAGCCATTACCACGCATGCCTTTACCTACCAATATGCTTTTACCTTGCATGCCTTTACAGCACATTTCCTTCGAAAGGCATGAATTATAAAGGCATATGCGTGGTAAAGTTTTAGCCTTATGAGTGGTAAAGGCAAGTATAAGTAATACTAACCTCAAATGCAGTCACAGTCCAAAAGAGCTCCTTGCTAAGATGTCTGCTGGAAGTCTGCATTCTGTTCGACAAGTTCCCAAGCAACCACTTCATCACGGTGAAAATCAGGACGCTGTTGCTGTTAGGAACATGATGGTGTGGCTTGCCATGCTACACGTGTAATGTGCCCAACTTTCAGATGCTGTGATTATTTGCGTGCCAGTACACCAGCCTGTGGGGCCAAGAAGAGCTGGACCGACGAACATCGCCTAGTGGGAGAACTGAAAAAGGTAAGCCCTGTGTGGGCAGTAGAGAAGAGTCATCTATTGTGTTCCTGACATAGTTTCAGACAGAAAGGGAGAGAGCAGTGGGCTGAAAGGGACAGTAGAAAGGTGCTGGTGCTAGCATATTGCTTCTGACATAGCATTAGGCACAAAGGGCGATGGCTGGGTGGGAAGTGAAAAGAAGCTGTATATGGCGCTAATGACTAAGTAGTGGGCCACCATTTTCACTCTGCTGCAATTTGTGCTTTGCCTACTTCAATCTGCAGCCTACCCTGGCCATTACCACGCATGCCAAATTTGGAGCACATCTATGCCTTTACGAGCCATGCCTTTACAACAAAACCTTTATGGTAAAGGAATGCGTGGTAAAGGGATATGAGTTGTAAAACAGTTTGTTGTAAATGCCTGCGTGGTAATGACACATGCATTATATTGAGGGTGTAGTAAAGGCACACATAGTAATTACATGCATGGTTCCGTCATGCAACTGGTGCTGAATGGGTAGTACGTGGCCCAGTTACTCAGGCCCCTTAGTAGGTGAGGGCTCGAGACATCATGAAAGAAAAGGGCACAACCCCCATGGTTGGCCCAGTAGCTCTTCCTTGCCCCATGGCCTTCTTATAGGGGTTCTGACACACTGTATTCCTACTCCCCTAGTTAATATACAATATGATATATATTATTCCGACTGCAGGAATAGGAATGTGATCTTCACAAGGACACACATAGGGCCTAATGGTTAATGCCTTTAGAGATCCTCTTTGTCTGATATTTTTGTTTTTTCATAATGTCAATTCATTCATAATAGTACTGGAAGAAAGGCGAGTTTATTAAATATTGGTCCCCCAGCCTAGACACACTGTAAGGCAAATGCCAGTTAACAACCCTGATGTTTAATCTATTAGCCAAGTTCCTGTTTAACAGGCATCTGTTCCATCCTTTCTGTTCACCCACCAGTGACATTCTCTTCAGGTGTACAGTTAATAAACTATAATCTGACCATCATTCTTCTAACCAAATAATATCAAAATCAATAGATTTTATATGGAGTTTAAACCAGGCACGTTTACTTCGATGAATGTTTATTGGTCACAAGCTTCTGTTCATCCACTAGCTATCTTCGTCCTAAGCCTTCATGTCGTTGTTGCTGTCTGGTTTTACAATAGTGCATTCCAGGAAGAAACAGAATATGTGAAAAGGGAACAAAGATAAAGCATACATTATGTTAAAGCACAGGAATATACGAACATTTGAAATAAGTTTCGGTTTCCGAAGGAGCCATTTAGGTAATATTGCTTTGACAGCTAGTATTCATATGGTTAACTAGAACAGTGGGCCAGATGTACGACGTTGGAAATAGCGCCTCGCAAATTGCGAGCTTTTTGCGACTCGCAATTTGCGAGGCTCTATTTCCAATGTACAACAGTGTTTTTCACACTGTTAGCGATTCCCAATGGGGTCGCAAATAGAGAGGCTCATGAATATTAATGAGCCTCTCGTAATTTGCGACCCCATTGGGAATGGCAGGCCCTCCCAGGTATGGTGGCCTGCTGGGCTCAGCAAACCACCATGTCTGGGAATGCTTTTAAATAAAGCAGTTTTGTTTTTTTAAATGCAGCCCGTTTTCCTTAAAGGAAACTGGGATGCATTTAAAAAAGAAAAAAATGAAACGTTTTCGTTTCATTTTTTAAGGGCAGGCAGTGGCTGTCTTGGGACCACTGCCTGCCCTTAAAAATTATTTTCCCCTGCATTTGCAAAGGAGAAGGGGTCCCCTGGGGCCCCTTCCCTTTTGCGACCCCATTACCACCCTCTTGAAGAGGGTGGTAATTTGCGAGTGTTTTGCGCCCGCAATTGCGGACGCAAAACATTCTTACATAGGGTTGCGCTTGCTATTAGGAAGGAACGCCCCTTCCTAATAGCGAGTAGCAAACCCTATTTTGCGAGTCGCAAAAATTGCGACTCGCAAAATAGGGTTTGTACATTCCCCATGCTGTTTTTGCATGGGCAAACGGGTTCGCAAACCCGTTTACGCATGCAAAAATGGTCGTACATCTGGCCCAGTGTCTTTATCTTGACTGCCAAAATTTTAAATAGAATGGTCGCGAATATGCTTAAATATGTTATTTGTTTGTCATGGAAAATGTGCCACTTTTTTGCCTTTTGTTCGCGCTCGTTTCTTGCCTCACTTTTTAATATGTGTTTTCTGTGCATTTAACCAAGGCCCTCTGATAACGCAGATAAGAGAGACAAAGGGGCTTTCACAGAACAGGGTCAAAGGCACTTATGTATTTATTACATACACTACTCAAGACAGGCAGTTCAGAGATTATTACAAAGTACCAACATGTCTAGTAGCAATTATTTTAACCGTACTAGAGCTATTATAAATCTTTTTTCAGTGCCATTCCGTTGATGATACTACTGCTTCAAGGCAAACAAATTGTACCCATGACATGAGACAAAGACTGATAGCTTTGGCCCTGATGTGTCTAACCCTCTCCTCTCTCTCTTCACAAGTGTATTTTACTGGATACTGTTAAACAACTGAAAATCATGAAATTGCTCAGCAATGTACTTATACAGTTGATACATGTTGGAAAAATAGCATTTGCGTGGGGTCCCTTCTCCCAAAATGATACATAAGCTATGACATTTATTTTTTCACCTCACTCTTTAGACAAAAGTTCTCTAAAATCTTGCAACAACAGACAAGTGTCATAAAAACAAGCCCTAGAAATCGATTTTTAAGTCTTCTTTCGTGCCATTTATTGCTGATGGTTAGATTGTTGAGAGCATACGGACGTGACGTTTCGATGAGAAGCACTTAGCCAGCTGTGTGCATGAAGGTGCCAGGCGCTATGTCTAATATATACACTTGCATAGTGTGGAGTATTAGTATAATTTGATTGAGATCTGTCATTGGCTTTTCCAACTACATGTTTTTATAGGGCAGCAATTGCTGAGATAACTGTTTGGGCTCATGTTGTAAATGTGATGGAGACATAAGTTGTGTATCGTGTACTAGTGATATAGATCTAGGTATAAATATAATTCTATGCGACGGAGAACGCTTAGCCATCTACATGGAAGTCATGTTGTGTGAATGATGCTGTAAGGAGTAGTGTTTAATGTGCACTGTTTTAGTGCAAACTATAGGTGCAACTAGATATGAAACTGCCATAACCTGGCCAATGCTTGGCCAACTATATGGCTTGAATAATTGTTGCTTCTTTCATGGTGACAGGAGTTATATCTAATGTGGACTGTTGCTATAGTACAGAGTATGAGTATAACGTGAATTGGATGCAGTGCTGAGGTGGCAAATGCTTAACCCTCAGGATGTCTGTGAGACATGCTATGCATTTGATGGTGCCTGGGTTGTGCCTGATGTTTACCATAGCATAAGAACATATGCAGGATTTTAGGACAGTTGTAAGTTGAGAGAAAGGAATATAGGAATATACGTTCACAAGTATTAAAATAGGTTGTTGCTACGTTATCTGCGCTCTCACATGAGGAAAACCAAACAATGAAAATTTTAGGGAGCCCCATAGTAGCGGTTTCCTCAACTGCAATGTCTCTGAGAGTTCTGTACCTGTAGCGGTGCCGCCGCAATGCAGGTCGTGCTATCCATTTACGGTCTTCAATGGCCTGGGTGGGAGGCAATAGCGTCCTTCAGGCCATAGACTCTGGGATCCATGGATACCCTCTAGAACCAATGTGATGAGCGGGTTGAAGGGGTTTACTGGGAAATGTGTGAGAAAGAAAATATGGGGCAAAAGGCATTTTCATAGTGTCGGGAACAAATACAATTTAGGAGGTTTGGAAGAAGATTTAAAAAGTAAAGGCACAATTTTCGGACTTTAGCCTATTTGACTGTGAGAAGTTGGCCTGGTATATGCTGTTCACTAATTAAAGTGGACACCTTGCACCAGAACAATTCGACTCTTATGGTAGATAGGTTTAAGACAACCTTTATAGAAAGCTATCCTAGTGGTAGCTGTGGAGAGCAGCCTTCAGGCTAAGTCTTGAAGGAATGTAAAGCAGCTTGTTTTACCACACAATCTCTTGAATCACCAAATGAAAAGACACCACACCGGTATATATATCAAATATATATGTATTTATTAATAAACACTCTCTACTAATCTCTTTATGAGATTAGAAGTCAGGAACATATGTACAAGTCAAATCTTATCAAAATAAGTTTAGCACAATCGACTATCACAATCTTAGTTTGCTAGACCTAGGTCTAGGGCATCTAGAATCGAGGGACCCCCAAGAACCACCCCAGGTAGTTGTAGGAGACCCACAGGGGACGGACGCGGTGACCTGGCAACGGTGCGAGTCCTGTGCGAGTCTATGCGCTCAGACGCGATTGAGATTTCAATGTTAAAGGTCCCTTGCGTGTTCGAGGCGAACACACCGATCGGTCCTTGTACGAGTCGAATGACGCGGTCACAGATAGAGTTGCAAGGGAGATGGACGCGCTGTGTCTAACACAGACGCGAACCTTGTGCGAGTCAGTGCAATGGAGATCTCAGTGTTACAGGCCCTTTGTGTGTTCGAGGCGAACACCGATCGGACTCAGTACGAGTCGAAGGATACAGTTTTAGATAGTGTTACAAAGGAGATGGACGCGGTGTGTCTAACACAGACGCGAACCCTGTACGAGTCAGCGCAATTGTCGCACTTAGAAAGTTAGAGTTTTAGGACACTTCTAGGGAAGCTACAAGCAAGTCACTTACAGGGTAAGTAGTTCTAGGGCCCACACCCACAGGAGCACCGTAGTGCTGAAGTTACCTCACCCAGGGGAGCCGGGTGCATAGGTGTTCTTTGGTGTCGGGTCGCGGCGTCGTTTTCAATGGGAGCCAGTGAAGACTTGCTGCTTGCGGCGACAGGAGAAGTGTCCGGAGGAATCCAAGCCTGGATTCGGAAGATGGAAGACCTGAAAGCAGAGGGGACAGTGTTCAAAGTCACTTGGCAGTGACTCGGGGCAAGGAAGATGGATGCCCACCGTCGTCGCAAGATTCAGGTCGTTTGCAGTTGCCTTGACTCTTCAGCCACGAGGTCCAGGAGGCGTCGACGATGACCAGGAGCTGGATTTGGCGTGTCCCACAATGTCTGCAGCTTACTGCGGTGTCGGCGACTCGATAGGAGCCAACAAGCCTTGGTAACAGCAAGTCTCGGGGAAAGTGTGAAGAGGCAATGGCGCAGACCAGCAAGGTCTGTGGGACTCACCCAGTGAGGGTAAGTCAGGGCAGGCCTGGAACAACCAGGGGAGCCCTTCGGTTTCTTTAGTAAGTCTTCTGGGGACCCACAAGCTGGCTGGCAAGGGATCGCACAGACACCTCGGGAGGATTCGCTCACAGGGGCCCACGGTCACTCGGGACGTGGTAGGCCTCTGATCTTCGGAGGGATTCCTGCTGGAGGCTAGGACCACACGTGGTCCAAAGCACAAGTTCGTGGAACGTTGTAAAGGGGTTTCACTCGACAATAGTGTACGGTACCTAGGGGTCGCGGTTCCTCATTACTCTTGGGGTCCACTGCCCTCAGCTTCACTGGGGACTCACGATGGCCTTTGAGAAGTCAGGAAATCTACTTCTTGGGCTGCAGGGACTTCGGACTCCAGCGGGAGCGGTGTAGTTGGTGACCGTCGTTTGTAGTTTTTGGTGCCTGCCAAGCAGGGGAGTCACTCCTTGACTCCAAGGGAGATTCTTCAGTCTTCCAAAGGTAGTGGAACGTCGAAGGTCCGGGATTCTTCTTGTAGAGCGTCGTCCAGGGAAATCTAGGGTGCTATGCACAGGTTCCCCCTCTTATACTAAAAGAAAGGGAGGGACTAGCTCTATGACCCTACCTATGGGAGGGTCAGGGGAGTGGGTGGCTACACCCACTTCCCTTTGTCCAGTTTCGCACCAGAGCAGGGGCAGGTAGCCCCTGAGCCGGTTTGAACTGGCATATGCAGAGAGGAGCCTTCTGCTCCCCCAGTGCAGGACTTCAAAGCACTCTAAGAGTGCACCCACTCAGCCCCAATACACTAAACCCTGTCTGGAAGGTGGTCACACCCCCTTGGGACAGGATATCTATTGTTGGGCTTCCTCCACTGCGAGTGTTGGTCATCAGCAGGAGGGCAGCCCAGTGTCTGTGACTGGTGGCATCCATTTTGTGATGCCAGGGCTCTGCAGGATTCTACCGCGTTTCCACAGTAGGTACATGTCTATCCCTCTAGAAGGGTGGCCTGCCACCCCCGCCGCCAGGACTGGCGTGCGGGTACTATTCCAAGATGTTTGACACCAAACACGACATGTTTCGATGCAGCTATTCCAAAGTTAGCATTTTACCGCGAGGATATAATGCACTTAAAAGTATATGGTTTAACCGCATCCACAAACAGCACCAGAGAATGGACTCTGAGAGCTGCAGAGGGCCCTGCTCAGGCAGAGGCACCCCCTCACATAGAAGCCAAGCACCCTGCCCTCAGGATTGATAGGGCCTGCCTTAGGGGTGACTGATAGGTTTATATGTGTGTGTAGGAGAGATATAGGGGACCTATATCTCAGTGAGGGCGCTAGCACTTCCTCACCCAGGCTGCAGTAGCAGGCCTGTGGTGTCATATTTAGTCTGCTTCCCAGGGGTGGCATAATACATGCTGCAGCCCCTGGTAGGCCTGTGGAGTACCTATGCCCTTGGTACCTAAGGTACCATATACTAGGGACTCATAAGGTACCACAGTATCCAATCACTAGTGCACCTAGAGTGCGCTCCAAATCGTTTAGAGAGAACAGAGAGGCTGGGGCCCTGATTAGCAGGGTCCCAGCCAGACTATATCCAGAAACCAGTGTAAACATCAGAAAAAAAGTGGGGGCAACATAAGAGGCAGATCCTACTCTCCTACATTGACATAATTGTATTTAACCGTATGCATATACTTAGAGTTAAATCTGACAAAGAGCATCACATGTTGAACTTTGTTATGAGCAGGTATATTCATTTACATTTTAGGATGATAATGAATTAGCCTATGCTAACATGGTTTGAAACAATTAAAATAAATGGGAAATTTATTTTCCATTATGCCCTTGACTTAACTTGTCCAGTTAAAAATATTTAATTAAGTTTTACATATAGATAAACAAGAAACTGACAAAAAATATCAGCCAAAGTGTAGTTAACATTCACTAATGATATCTAATTGTGAGCTAAAGAATATAATGGAATTTAAATGGGAAATTTCTAGTATGATATACCAGTGTTGCGTGGCTAGTGACTCCCACATTATATATATATATATATATATATATATACAGTGAATTATGCATTACATCAAGTCCAGTTAGCCTGTTATACAAATTGAAGTGTGTCTGGATCAATGAGCTGCAACACTACGAAAAGGCTATGCATTTTTTATTGTAATTACGATTTTACAATAAATAAATAACACTTTTATGTCCTTTCATTGTGGTAACTTGCATGACTGGATAGGTGAATGCATGAATGTGACAAAAAAAGAATGTAGACAATTGGTGCTGCAGATCATTCAATTTAGAAGTATGATTAACTGTGTGCTATATTTTCTTACATTGATTTTGTATGCTTTTGTAGAGCACTCCGGGGGCCCTGTTACAGAAAATGCACCGGGGATCAATGGGCCTCTGTAGCACGTTGGTATTAAAGATGGGGTCACAGACATTTATGCGGCCACGTCAGTAATACTGATAGTGCTGGCGCACATGAATGAATTAATTAAATAGATTTGTAAAGTGCAAAACAGCTGCTCCAAGAAGGAGCGTCCCGGCGCTAGCTGAAAAGTAAAATGCAGTAGAAGAGCAGACATAAGAAGGACCAATCGTGATTAGGTCTCTCTGAAGATGTGTCTCTTTAGGAGGCTCCTAAATAGGTTCTCTGAGGTGGCCCCTCTAATATGGTCCGGTAAAAGGTTCCAGAGTTTCGGGGCCAAGAAGTAGAAAGAACGCCCACCTGCTCTGGACTTTTTAATCTTGGGAATGCAGAGCCGGTTGTGGTTGGCAGAACTGGAAGATATTTTTTGATTTTGTTGCAGATGGACACAGGGTCTTTCAGTTGGGTGGCCCGGAAAGTTAATGTCAAGGCTTTGAGTTCTATTCTTTGCTTGACATGGAACCAATGGAGGCTTTTTAGGCCGTTCCAAATTGATTACCTTTTGGGAATCTTCAGCACAAGTCTGCCTGCTGCATTCTGGACTCATTGAAGTCTGTTTAGCAATGTTTGATAAGATCCCAGTAGGAAAACACATTGGCATAGTCAAGTCTTGAAGTTATTAATGCATTAATTATCATTTTTCTGATGTGCTCTGGCAAATATTTGAGAGTCTTTCTCAAGGTTTTCAACAGGTTTTCAAACAGACTCCTGTGATGGCATTAATGAAAGGCCTGAAGGTGAGGGCATTGTTGAGCTTGATCCCCAAGGTTTTTGCTGTGGTGGATGGGGACGGGGGAGTCCCAGTGTAGAAGGCCTAAGGTGGTTCAGATCCAGTATAGAAGAGGAGCAGAAGATCAGGACTTCGGATTTATCGGGATACAAAGGCAGCTGTCAAACATCCAGCCAGCAATTGCTGATAGGTAGCCTTGGAAGTTGTCTGAAACTGAAGCATCAAGGTGTTTAAAAGCAAACATTAACTGGGCATCATCGGCGTAGGACACCATGTTAAAACCCCATTCTACAACTATAGCAGCAAGAGGAGCCATGTAGATATTAAAAAGGCATGAGCATTAGGCTGTACCATGTGGAACACCACAGATAAACTTATGATAGCCAGAAGTAAAAGGAGGGAGAGTTACAACTTGCTTGCAGTTGGAAAGGAAGGATTTAATCCATTTCCACATGGTGCCAACAATTCCTGCTATTTCTAAGTATAGAATGTGACATTGTGTCGAAGGCAGCCCATAAGTCTAACAACATTACAATGATATTGATACCGAAGTCAAAGTGTGTTTTGATAAAAGTGCTGCGCCTGTACTAAATCCGGGCTGAAACCGGATTGTGTGGGATGTAGCACATTATTCATCTCAATAAATTTAATAATCTGGTGATTGTCTGCAGATTCCAACATCTTCCAGGATGCAGGAAGAAGTGAAATTGGTCTATAAGCTACCAGGACAGGAAGGGTCCAAATTGTTTTTTTGTTTTAAGAGTGGAAGGCCAGTGCCTCCTTCCAACACATAGGCACTGAGCCACATTCAAGAGAGAGGTTGAAGAGAGCATTAATCTGGGAATTCAGTCATTGAGATGCCCTTTTGACAATGTGAGTCGGACACAGGTCAAGAGTGAATGAAAGTGAGCTTTTTGGATCAATCTCTCTGAGTCCTCTAAAGCCAGCTTTTCAAAAGAGGACTTTGGTCTGTAGGGCATTTTGTAGGTTTGTCCAGGGGTGACCAACCCTGCATTCATAGGGGTATATTCACAAGAACGTGTGATAACTACCGCAAGAGTAGCGTAACGCAACTTTCAACATCGCAGCCTATCTCGGGAAAATAACCCTGTGTCAACGTGGAATTCACAACAAGGCGGTAGCATGCGATAGTCACCAGATAAGGCGTCAAATGTCAGCGTGAAAATCAACGCCACGCCGAAAAACTGCGAAACGTGAACGCGAGAAATCATGCGATAAGGCCAATCGCGGTACAAAAAGTAGCGAACAGTAGCCACAGGCCTGCAAATCACACGCGTCTGGCGGGAAATTGCACCATAAAAACCACAGAAACAACACACCAGAAACAAGCCAAAGCACGTAGCAACATGGATGCACCCTGACCCAGTGCAGAGGACAACGCGAACCCCACAACCCCCACAGACCACCAGCAAGGAACAACGGGGTCGGGGAAGGCCAAGGAGAAAAGGGAGAGGAAGACGGGGTGCAGCCCGCAGGAAAACAAGACCAGCGCCATGGAGGCACAGAACACTACCAGCAACTGACCCACAAGCAGACCACCTGGAATGCAGTCGGAGTGCCCAGGAGGCCAATCATGGAGGCCAAGAGGCGGCGCCAGGACGTGACAACCTAAACCAGGCACAAACCCGCTGCCAACAGGAAGGCAGCAACGGCGACAGGAGGTGGCAGTCCAGCGCCACAGGAGGAAACCCAGGCCACAGTCAACAGTGTGGAGACGGTGCAAGGAGGTGGGAGTACGGACACAGCTCGACAGGACCCGACACAACAACAAGAGGGTGAGGATTCAACAGGGACTGGGGGGACGGGGGGTGATGGGCACAATGGCACACATGCACAACGAGGAGTAGCACACTGCACACCCACAATTACCCAGGGACATGTCCCCCATCCCCGTGGCACACTGCAGCACACACACATAGCAATCACAGCACATACCATGGCAATGTGGCACAAAGTGCAACACCCACACTGCAGAACAGGGGACACAACTGGGTCCGCCCAGGTGCAGAAACAGAACAATCACATTGGACAGAGCAGGGAACTGTGAGATGCATATCTACGGCTACAACCCCACATCAGCCATGTAGGCCAAATGTCCACTGTCCCAACGCAAATAGCCACCACCGCCCAAACAGTCACAATGTACATTGTCACACAGTCTGCATGTCGACAAGAACAAGGCGCCAACACAATGCCAACATGCACCTCCCCTTCACAATGCAGAGGGATAAACAACACCTCCAGCAGGTCAGTACAGACAACCCATCAGTGATGCCGGAGACGAACACCACACCTTCGACACCAACGCCCTACAACAGCCCATGGACATCCCACACAACCCACCACCAGGACCAGGGCAGACAAGCTACTCAGAGGAGAACCCAGCCCCTGCAGCAGACCACACAGCATGAAGCAACCGCAATCACTTCACCGACCCACACATGGCACCCCAATGCCAGGTGTCAGAACGCCAAAAGGAGGTGGCCCAACAGGTGCGGGTGTTGCCGAACCCATGGAATGTGAACTAGAACACATACGTGTGTGTCCATTACCCCTCAGGGACCACCTACACCCCACAAAGGAGACCCACACTGCCATAGAGACACATGCAGATGCACATACCCAGTACAGAACCACGCCCAGGGGCACACACATATCAGGCACACACCCACGACGGCACAGTCCACTGCCCTTACGAATTGAGTGGGTGACGACAAAGCTACATGTCCAGGTTCTAGCCCGCTGCCTGCGGTGACATGTCTGCGTCTGCTGTACGCAGCACAATATAATGTTGTAGGGCCCAGGGCACCCATGCATACAACAAGACCACAGGGACACATGCACATATCATGTTGAACTGGCTACGGGCATGTGCACCTGGCCCCTTTATTGGCAGGGCCACACGCCTTTGCTGGATGTGTGTGGGGTGAGTATAATCCAGCCCGCACGGAGTGCTTGATGCTGGCAACAACCTGAACAGTGGACACCAGTGTAATGGAAACAGAAAACACCAGCATAACAGAGTCAACTGCAGAGCAACATGGAGGGATCCGGAGTAAGGACAGAGGTCACCCAATATTCAGTCAGGAGGTTCCGTGAGTTGCAGTGCACTGAGGTAGGGGCACTAGAGGAGAGCGCGCACATGTGATGAAATTGCTAGGATTGTGTCCCTTCGGGTTAGTTCTGATGCAGATGCAGTGGGGTGTGGTACACCTGCATCAACTTCCTCATCAACGTCCCAGGTCTCCCACACTGCCTGAGGTGACAGTTGGGTCCGCAGTCCACAGCGCAATACCCAGTAATAGATCCGGGTGTGTAGCTTGACTACCACCATCAGTCTGCATTCCTGCCTTGGGGCTGTTGCCTCCTGCCATCCCATTGTCTGGGCCTTCTCCCGTCCGCACACTTGACACATCTTCCTCATCATAGTCCCAGGCCTTCCCCACTGCATGAGGTGACATTGCTGCGCAACCTCACAACAGCACAAAACTCAATCAGTAACGGACAATGGCTTGCCGTGCACTGAGTCACTGGCACCTGGAGGGCTGAGCAGGGTATCGGGCCGATGATGGCATCCACGACAGGTCTGAGCAACTCCGTAGGTCTGTCAGGACCACCCTTTCGACTCTGGCAGATGGCGGTTGGAGGTGGTCCTTGCGGTGGTGGCGTGTGCCTCCTGCGGTGATGCAACGTCCGGGCCGGACAAGACTCGATGCTATGTGTGGGCCCTGGTGGCCCGCAGTTGAGGCCGGAGGATGCGGACAGCGCAGGGCCACAGACACATGGTGTTGATGACCCCAAGACCATCGCAACAGAGGCCATTCAATGTCTCAGAAGAAGGGGTCCCAGGCCTGAGCAGCACAGAGTTAGTGGCCCCGGATGCACTGCAGCCGGCACAGGCACCCAGCCACGGGACGGTGACTTGCGGTGCAGGCAGATGGGCCATGCGACCTGAGCGGGTCCCCATCAATGTCCGAGGTGAATGTTGCAGAGGGTTGCGGGGGACAGTGGAAGGTGTCCTCCAGGGCATGATGCGGAAGGTCTGATGTTATCTGGAAGCAGCAAATGGAGGAGTGGAAAGCGCAACCCTCGTTTTCACCAACAATTCGGTATCAGCTACATGAGGATGAAAACTAGCCCCTATTCCATAGACTCAAACGCCACCAATGTACGACCAGTGAGTGTCCATGAATGTCGGGGAACACACTTAGTGGCACAGGTGCTGAGAGGGGATGCAGTCTGCGATGATGCCGGTACACAGATGTGAACTCCAACATTGCCAAATCAAGACTCTGTGACCTACTGGACCACAGTGTAGGCCGGAGGCAGCGGCAGCATGGGCCCACAGACACGTGTCGTGTGCTTGTGATGCATTTGTTTGCTTCACTGATTGCAGGGAGTTTAGTGATATCACCCCTGCAGTAGACATCTGGTCACTGCCATGGTGTAATCAAGACTCAGTTCCAAATGTGTGACCTACCTGACCGTGGTGTAGGCCTGAGGCAGCGGTCAGCATGGCCCATTCACCTAGTGTCGCCGGCATAGGTTGGATGGCCCCACCGGCCTGCGTTGTTCAGGTTCAGTGGCACCACGTGTAGCCGGCTGGCGTTGAACAGGGTTAGTGGCACCATGTGTAGCCGGCTGGCGTTGAACAGGGTTAGTGGCACCACGTGTAGCCGGCTGGCGTTGAACAGGGTTAGTGGCACCATGTGTCGCAAGATGCCCATATGGAACTATGCCTCACTGATCGGGGGGGTCTGGTGCTGTGGCCACTGGCCCGGATTTGGGGTCACTGCCATTCATGACTCAGGACACAGTTTTACATATGGGACCTACTGGTCCGAAGAGTAGGCCGAAGGCGGCAGTGGAGTACGTCAACGAGAAATGAATAAAGCGGGCCTGTGTCGTGGAGGCCGTGATGGTCTGAGGTGGCTGCCAAGGTCGCGGGCCTCGGACTTGGAGCTTGCGCCGACACATGGTGGGCCCTCCTTGACACACGCCGGTGTCGGCGGGTGATCAGTGTGGCCTGGCTGAGCAGGGGCGGGCCTGACGGGTTCGTGGTCCAGTGTGCCGGGGTCCGGCAGGCGCACAGCATCGCAGGCAACTCCGGTCACGAGGACGGTGTCGGCATCGTGGCGGGGTGGGAGGCGCCGCTCTGGCAGAGACATGGGTCTTTCTGGAAGAGGACCACGCCCAGGCCTACGTGCTTTTTATTCACACCCCTACGCTGGCGTGGCGTACGCCGGGCCATCCCACTCAGGTGACGCTTAGGGGGGGGCATAACAGGCAACATTTCCGCGAGGTCCCCCACTGGCTGGGGTGACATGGTGGCGTCCACTGTCCACTACACTGCATACACCAGCGGTGTATGTCACCATAGATAGGGGTGTGTTCTGCATACTGGGGTGTGTCCAGCACATCTCCGCCACCCATGGCATTGTGTACTTTCCCAATCATGGTTCTACTGCATCCTTCACACATGCCTGGTTGCCACCTCTCCCCACATTCGGCTATTATGTGGCTGAGGTGCCATGCCGCTGCTGGCTCATGTTCAGGGCTTGCCCATGTGAACATTGTAAGTTGTTCTGTCGTGTTTGGTGGGTGGGCATGTTGTTGTGCCTGTTGTATGTGATTTTATGACGTGTGCATTGCCAGAGTTGTGAGTTGCATGGTTGTGGAGTTGAGGTGTGTGGGGTGTTCATTTGGATATTGCCAAGGGGCTGTGCATTTCCCTTGTCGCCATCCTGGGAACGCTGGTTGATGATGGACTGTCGGAGGATGAAGGTATCATGCACACTGGCTGTGTATTTGAAGGCAACATAGTTGGGGGTTCCACGGTGTTCTGTTGTTGCCTGCACATTGATGTGAGACGTGTGCTTCCTGTTGCGGTGATTGTGTGCTGTGTCACCAGGGGGCACAGGTAGTACATGTGTGCTGTGTATTGTCCCCAACACGTGTGTGCATCCTGCTTGGGCGTATGGTCCTTGCTTGTCTCCAGCAGATCCTGCGCATTGTGTTTTACGTATGGGGACTGGTGTACCAGGGTGATGGTGATGTCCAGGACAGGTGTGGGGGACTTGGATGTGGCTGGCTGTGGGACTCCTCCGACTCTGGCGGGTGTTGGTTGGGGGGTGCCAGGGGCCAACAGGTGCAGCCAAGCCATCAGCTTTGTGTGGGGTGGGATGTTGGTTGTCCGCTGTGTTGGTGCCGTAGGCCCGTTAGGCGATGATGGTCAGGATGCGTAGGATGGTTGTCCTTTTCAGCCTGTAGTGGACGGTGACATTGTCAGATGTTGGGTCTGTGCGGCTGGTACGTTTCCTGGGGTTCCGCTGTCTTTGTCTGCGCTGCGTCTGTGGTGGTCCGGGGGGGGCTGTTCTTGGTGTGGGTTGGGGTCCTGGGGTGGTGGAGGTGGGTGTTGTGGCCCTCTTGGGTGTCCGGGCCGCATGATGGGTAGCTCCATGGCATCTGTTGCCCTTCGGATGTGGCCCTGGGCTGGTCTCCCTTTTGTGGTGCTGGCTGCTGTCCGGCTTTACACCAGGTCAGAGCAGGTGTAAATTTCCTGGTGCTAACGTGCCTTATCGCCTGTTTTGTGTTTTTATCGCCGATGTGGCTGGTCGTTGTGAATGTTGAGGTGTGCTGTTGTCTCGGCTTTTGGCACAGGAACGCCTACTCTGCATCTCATTAGCGATATTTGGGGGGGGCCTCTGTGGCGATGTTTTTTGGGGCTGCTATTGCGGGTAAACTGGTGCTGTGGGCTGTTAACACCTGCTTGTGAATGGGGAGGTAAATTTATCACGACTTTGGCTGCGATAAAGTGGCGTTAATTCGGCGATGGCTCCTTGTGAATATGCCCCATAGTGTTGGGAAATTTCGAGTAGATGTTAGACACCGAGTCATGAAAAAAAAAACTGACAATCTGTCAACAAACTCCTGGGGGGCAGGTACAGATTGATTTGGAATCAGAGGCTTTATTTAAGAGCTGACAATTTTAAAGATTGTGCTGAGTTCATTTCTGCTTCTTTGATTTGTTTAGAAAAAAGTGAAGCTTTGGCTTTTTCAAAATTTTCCTAAACTGTTTAAGGGCGATTTAATATCTTGAGTTTATCTTCCTCCAGGATGTTGCATTGCCATTTCCTCTCTAGGGCTTTGCACCTTTGGTTTTTGGCTTTGAAGGAGGCAGAGAACCTGAGCTCCGAAGAAGAGGTCCTTCTATTTTTGCTCATTATAAGAGGTTTTAAGTCATTGAGGGTAGCCTTTAGATTTGAGTTCAGGGACAAGATAGCCGACTCAATGTCTGTGTGATGGTTAACCACTATGTGAGAGAATGCCATATTTAAAATGGCTCCATCAATAGAGTTCCATGGGCAACAGAGTGATATCTTCAATGGTCTGGGGCCCTGGAAAGTGGGTAGCGATAGACTGAAAGGGACTAGAAAGAGGCACACGTAGTGCCAGTGCTAGCTCGAGGACATTTCCTCATTTGCACGGGGGCATGTCCCCCATGAAAAATAGGGAATTTCTTTGCTTCTACACCCACGTCATATTATGGATGCAGGCACAAAGGCAAAGAAATGTCAGGAAGCGCACTAAAAGTGTGCCACAGAAAGATAGCACACTGTCAATGTACCCCATGATGGCAGGAAAGGGAGTCCCATGGACCTCCCATACATTCCCTTGCAGGCAGGTGCAGTCCCTCACTGCACCTACCTGCAAAGTGATCTCAAATCCATCCTCAAAGTGCAGGTGGGTTGCCGCCTGCACAGTGAAACACTGAGAGACTCTGAAGCAGCCGCTCTGTATTTCACTTGAATTCGATGCCCCAAGGAAGCATGAGTTCACGGTTGACCTGAGGGCAGCACATGTTCTGTAATCGGGTGCACTTTCCATGTTTGCACACAGCGCACCTATTTAAAGGTGCTCCATGGTGCCATCAGGAAAAATGTGCCCTAAGTAAATAAGGTCCAGGATCTCTTAGGCACTCAGTCACTTTTTGTAGCTACAAAAACAAATGGCCAAGGTAAACTGAAAAGGATCATATATAAATGCTTTTTAAAGTGCAGCAATTTAGATTGAAGAATCACAGGCTCAGATGGATTACTCTATGTTTTCCCGTTACTGCTATGGATTTACCTACCTCACGGTAATGTTTCATGGAACAAGTGAAGGTGACATTGCCTTTAGATGTTGATTGATATTTAAACATGTTCCTCAAGTTTAATAGTGTTTAAGACCATAAAACCTTGTGAACTATAATTGTAAACTTGATTCATGAAAGCCCCTGTTATACAGATTTCATATTATTTATTTTCTGGAAATTGGCTGCATACTTGAATTCTTTGATATGTGCATAAAGAATTACTTTCTCGGCTGTCAGGCATGTTTTTGGATCCAAGTTCTTCCATGGATGACTTTGTAAAAAGCTGAAAAGACACAACTTATTCACATACCCCCTATGCAACCCCTCATTTTAATCTTTGGACCATGGGATTTTGTGAGGTCTTCCCTGGGCCTAACAGTATTGTTCATGCACATTGCTCAAAGGGTACATGCATGACACAGGTATTTCGTCTCACTAAACTATGCTGATGACACTTCCAGCTTTATTATATGTTGAACTCCATTTTAAATAAGGTTTTTCACCTATGGCTACTTTAGATGAGGAGTCGTGCAAAAGAACATGTCCAACGTGCTGGTCATCACTGATGATTTGGCTTCCACTGATTCATCACCACTGATAAATGAGATGATTGGTGGTTCATTAATCTTGGTTCTGCCCCTCTAGTGAACCTCCCTTTTTGGGTGTCACACCCAGACAGATCACTTTAGCAGGAAGAGGAATTATATAAATCATAGCCTCTTTGGAGAAAAGGACAACTAGTAGGTGTCTAGCACTCTTCTCTCTAATGAATAACCATTCTTTAAACAGGGAGTGTTAGGAGTTTAACAATCCGTTCAGAGTATCTCTCATCTACAGGGGTTATTTACAAAGCACAGCCACACCCTCTTTCCCCAAAACGTTAGACACAAACAATGGTTTGTATTTTACAATCATTAGTTACTAATTATGAACAATCATCTAAAACCAGAAGTATCTGTTACCCTTGAGTAACCCTAGGTAACCCCACTGTTAAAGTTATTGGTGCCTACTGCACCTTATATTGTGCACTTCCTCAATTGAGTGATTGGGCATGCAGCACAATGAGTGCTGCTTTTGATTAAGATTGCGTGAGCACAACCCTCTAACACCTTCATCACACTCCCACTCTAACACACACCTATCCTTATCCACTTCTCACCATGCTTCCACACACTCCAACCCTCTTCCTGTCTGCAAATCCATCCATTGTATCAATGGACAAACAGAGCTCTCACAGTTCGCCACTGCTGCATAACTTCCTAAAAGTCCGATATAAACTGCAAATGTAGTAATACACCTATAGATGTCAATGTCTAATATTTTAAAAAGATCACACGGTCTGAATCACCATTCAGGTGCTAATATATTTTAAATCCAAAGAGAAGGCTAAGAAAGGCATGCACATTTTCATGGTACAGTACGTGCATCATATGGGTGCACTAGGCACCAGTCACTCAAATGTTGGGGTACAGTGGTTACATCCTATGGAGTGCAATGGGCACCACTGAAATGAGATGGTGCTACTGTGTGAGAAACACTTTTATAACAGTTGTCAAACATGAGAAATAATCACTTTATTCCAGTCTGTCTGTTGAGGACAAGGTTATGTGGTCCTTAGCCCATGCTGCTTTTCCAAGCATTTTGCCATCTATGTTGCAGAGCTATGTGTGAAAAGATATTATTAATGGAAGATTCATTAGGTGGTAATTGGTGGGGAACCAGTAATGTCAAATAAAGTTGGCTGTACCAATTACTTGAATGAGTGATCTGTATTGGGCAACAAAAACAAAATATTGAGGGGTTAATTGAGCACAATAGTTGGGGTGCAATGGGCACAAGTCTATGAAATTAGGTGGGATATAGTAGGCATGTCACATGAAAATGCAGTGTCCAAATGACCATTTAGAACAAGCCAGCAGCTGGCCCCTTTAGAGCTAGAATAAGCCTTGAGCACATAAACTGGAATTAGGGTTGGAAGAACACCTTTTTTATGTTTACTGGGATTGCAGATTGAGGTCTTGGGCATGGAGACTCATCTTTGACTACATGTTTCTTTCAGATTCTGGGAAGAAGTAGAGAATAGAAGATGGACATCTAGCATGCCTTTGAACAAAACCCAGCACAACTGAGTCAATCTGTCAAATATTCCCATAAGCCCCATCTCTATATTTACTGCAATTGACTCTTATGCACCTTCAAACAATATCCAAGGTCAACTAATTCTGCAGATCAAAATCACAGAGATTTAAACACCATCTGCCAACACTTTCAAAGTAAGTCTTGTTGAGCAGAGGAGTCACTTAGTCTAGGAATACAGTCCTCAGATAAGGAAGAACATGTGATCTGCCATAGTCAGTATGAAATTTTCAAAGAGGGCTTCCACATCATCTGTGTCCCTTCTTCTTGGCAATTGGGAGAGGTCCCTGTGAAACAGAACAGCAAATGTCTTTCAGGAAGACAGTGAAAATGTGTAATGTTAAACTGTCTCTCCCCAATAGAGGTGGCAAGTAGGTGTTAGTTGGATTAAGCACACAGCATCTCATTTATGAACCACCACAAAAGAGTACGTCTATTCTGGTTAAAGATTTAAGTGTTTCAGGAAATCTAACACTCATTTCAAAATGTTGGATTTGAATGTGTTTTTATAGCTAAAGATCCAAATGAATATTTGTCAAATGTGCTATTAATTTGGAAGAGAATTCATCTATCAACTCAATTAACTCACCCTGGTTAGGTCAAAACACAATTCTGAGAGAATCTCTGTTCAACTCCTGGTAGCTTTGATGCAAGCAGCAGGCAATCACTTAGATACACCTGTTTTTTTCTAAGATAGTATTCATTACTGTTGCTCATTTTATATCTGTTCCATGTTTGGGAGAAAACATTTGTGTGGCAAGCTTTCCCTAATCCCTAGTACAATCAAGGAGCAAAAGAAGTCAGACTTATAACTATACTTTTATAGTTGAAGATATTCATAATTGGGTATTGTAGGCCCCTCAAACCTCTTAGTCCTAGTTCTACATCACCTGCTTCAATGATGAAAGCAATGGCCCTGCTTGCACTGCTATTGACTTTTCAGAGTAGAATCACTGTATGAGTAAAGCTTGTACTGCTGCTGCTGCTATTTGCTGATATATGACCTGTTGGGCACACTTCACAATGAATTTTTAGAACTGGAGGCAGGGACTTTCACCACTATATATCATTTGAAGACCGTTGTTCTAGAAGATGTATGTGTGTGTCTGTATATTACCCAGTGGCGATTGCAGCTATTATAGTTAGGACCACGTTTTCATAGGAAATGGATTTGACAAATCCTCCCCAAACTTTCCCAAAAAAAGATCATCCACTGCAGCTTCTCTCTGCAAAGTCTTGGGGTGATTCATCAAGCGGGGGCAGACAAAAAGGGGGGGTCCTAAAACATCTTTTCCCTTACAATTTCCATAAGAAAATTAGACACAGCTACTGGCAGAACGGCTGAATGGAATTACACCAAATTTTAAAGAAAGCTAGATCTTTACCCAGAAGGCATGATTTTATCAGTTTTGGTGTCAATACATTTGTTAGTTTTTGAGAAAATAAGGTTCAGAATTTATGAAGATATATTGCAGCAGAGGATCCTTGGATCCAACAGATCAAATGATATGATCTGTTTGGCTGTCACCACATCAACAAAGATGTGGGTGCAGCCATTTAAGGACTTGGGGATTCAGTCCCCTTTCTATTAAAAAGGAAAAAAAAGACATATAAGGGGCAGGGTAGGGATACCATGCCCACTAAACTCTGGTGGGCGGTCCGAGAGGGCAGCCAAATATTTTTTTTAATGGGGCCACAGAGAATATGGGGAGGATTTGCAGTCTGTTAAAAACGTTTTGGATGGATCCTTGTAAAATTGATTTTCTCCATGTGACCCCTCTTGACCAATTATAGACAAGTTTAGCAGAGCCAAAGTCTGATCTGTGCTTCCATGTCCTTCTGTAGTTTGAATCGATTTGTTGGGCTTCCAATATAGTATTGCATACACCTTTATTAAAGAGACACATATTTCTCGCTGTAATCCTTTGTTTGAAGGTGTTAATACAAATTCACTCTAAAAAGCAGTTAATTGCATAATGAACCTGTCCACCTCATCTCCTATGCAGATGACACTCAGCTCATCCTCTCAATCTCAGTGAACCCCACCCTAACAAAGACCAACTTTTACATCTGCACGAAGAACATTGACACATGGATGAAAGAAAACTGCCTCAAACTGAACACTAACGAAATGGAAGTTCTGATCTTCGACAGACACAACGCCCTCCGAAATGACTCCTGGTGGCCAGATGAGCTCAGACTGACCCCCAAGCCGAAAGACCACTCCTGCAACCTATGTATCATACTGGACATCGAGCTCTCCATGAAACATCAGGTCATCGCCGTCGCCTCAGTTTGCTTCCACACAATCTGCATGCTCTGCAAAATTTTCAGATGGCTTCACATCAGCACAAGGAAAACTGTGATGCACGCCCTCATCTACAGCCGGCTCAACTACGGCAACACACTCTACACCGGCACCACCACCGAACTCATGCAATCCAGAAGGCAGCAGCCACAATGATCCTCAACCTGCCCAGGAGGACACACATCACCCAGCACTTTAAAGCCCTTCACTGGCTTCCCATTCAGAAGAGATGCTTGTTCATGCTTCTGACCCACGCCTACAAAGCCCTCCAGAACCGAGGACCACACTACATGAACCATCAGTTGATCTTACACCGGCTGACCAGAAACCTCCGTTCCACACACATTACATGAGTTCGGTGGTGGTGCCGGTGTAGAGTGTGTTGCCGTAGTTGAGCCGGCTGTAGATGAGGGCGTGCATAACAGTTTTCCTTGTGCTGATGTGAAGCCATCTGAAGATGTTTCATGGAGAGCTCGCTGTCCAGTATGATTGAAAAAACTGAGATTAACCCGCCGTTTTGAGGCTCAGAGGTGGTTCTCCCCTGAATAAAAATCTTAAAAACTTGCTCTTTGCCAATTGGAAAGGAAGTGGAGGTTGAACTACTCACAAAAAGACAAATTAACCTACTCAACGGCCATGAGGGAATATAAAAAATGCATTCTGAATGCTAAAGCCGCCCACTTTTCCTCTAGAATCCTTACCTCCACCAATCAATCTAAGGAAATATTTAATATCGTAGAGGAATTGTCAAACCCAGATAGAGTTCTAAGCAAACCCTCCCCTTCACAAGCTCTATGCGATCAACTGAATGATTTTTTCATTGAGAAAATCTCCCTTATCAAAGCCAGTATTCCCACTCATAACGCTCAGGAAGTCTCTCCCGCTACATCTAAAAATGTATATTCCCTTGAAACTTTCCCTTCTATTGACACCAAGATCTTTCATAGCCTTTTGCTCAAAGTCAGCTCTGGTTCTCCTATGGATTGTTGTCCCCCACATGTTTTAAAGGAGGTCTTTACCGCCCAACCGGGTCCTGCCCTTGCCCTACTAAATGATTCTTTATCCCAGGGCTGTGTACCCAAATTCTTCAAAGAGGCCACTGTGATCGCCCTCTTGAAGAAATCGGGGGCCGACCCCCAGATTTTATCAAATTACCGACCCATCTCTTTGCTCCCGTACCTGGCTAAGGTGTTGGAGGCTCATGTGGCAAAATGCCTGTCCAACTTTCTGGAACAGACTAATTATCTTGATTTACATCAAGCAGGCTTTCGTCCTGCCCACTCCACGGAGACAGTAATCACTGCAGTTCTTGACTCCCTATGGGAGAAAGCTGACAAAGGTATTCCTCAGGCCCTGGTGCTTCTGGATTTATCCGCAGCTTTTGACACAGTCGACCATGGTATCCTGGTGGACCGTGTCAAGGAAGCAGGCATTCAGGGGTCAGCCTTAAGCTGGATATGTTCTTTCCTGGAAGATCATTTCCAGGCAGTTCGCCTGGCCCAGTTCATGGCTCCCAAGAAAAAAATTACATGTGGGGTGCCATAGGGCTCATCGCTCTCCCCACATTTATTTAACCTGTACCTCCTTCCATTGATTAGGTTGTTGAATGAAAGGAAAATGGTTACCTTCAACTATGCGGACGATTTACAACTGTTTTTTACTATTGACAACTCGCCTCACTCAATCTCTGTCTTTCAGTCGACCATGCGTTTCATCTGTAATTGGATGGACTGCAATCATTTAAAATTAAACCCAAGAAAGACGGAATTAGTCTTGACGGGTGGCAGCCAGGTTTTCTGGGTCCTGCACTACTGGCCTGGAGAACTGGGCCCCCCCCCCATCCCTTCCCCATCAGCCAAGAGTCTTGGAGTTACGATATCTAATGACCTGTCTCTAAAAACACATGTTGGCTCAGTTGTATATTGTGCTTATCAGCTGCGTAAGATCAGAAAGATAAGTAGATTGCTGACCCAGGCTGCATTGACACAGGTGGTAATGGCTATGGTTCCATCGCGCCTTGACTACTCCAACGCAATCTATCTTGGATTACCAGCCGGTCTTATGAAACGGCTGCAGATAGTCCAGAATCAGGCAGCCAGACTGATTTACCAGCAACCACGGTGGAATCATGCTTCCCCCTTCTGAGGGAATTGCATTGGCTCCCCATTCCTCAACGCTGTGTGTTTAAGATCGGCTGTCTGGTATTCAAGTCACTGCATGGTCAGGGCCCTGGTTTTATAGACAGCCTTATTACCAGGTACTCTCCCTCACGGAATCTTCGCTCGGCTCACCGCCTGTAACTGGCAACTCCTACCTTTAAGTTAAAGCGAGTAGGAGGAACCAGGTTTGCAATTCTGGCCCCTAAATTGTGGAATTCCATCCCCCTGGAAATCAGGTCCAGCGCTGACTTATTGAGATTTAGAAAATTGCTCAAAACTTGGTTGTACACTAAGGCTTACAATTGAACTGTCAACCTCCACGGCACCTTCTAGGATTAGCGCCAAGAAACAAATCGGTGAACGAGCGCTCTACAAAACCTTATTAACATTAACATAACATTAACATTAACATAACACACCTTGCCCTTGCTCAGACACCACGCATCTGACGTGCCAGAGGACACTCCTCCCACCTCGCTGCCAAATCTAGGAACACCTTCCCCCTACACCTCTGCACCTCACTCTCGCTGAACCACTTCAGGAAGGGACTCAAGGCCTGGCTCTTCAACTGGTACCGGCAGCACAGGGCCTGCATACCACCTGGGGTGATTAACTGTGCTATACAAATACTACATGATTGATTGAACAATAAGCACAAATATACGATTTACACCATATGATTTTAGGATCTAGGCTACTAAAATGTCATTTTCAGTTAAGCTAATGAAAATGGACATTTGTTTTGTCTTTCTAGTCAACTGATGTAATGTGTGGGCTCTCAAATGCTTGTTTTCTGTTTACTGATAAAGCTGTGGGAATATGTTGGTACTCACCACCACCATGAAATATATGTATACTGTACATTTTTCAGTTCTTATACATGATTCTCTCTTATATGCCACAGCAACATTTTGCTCACATATTCAATATATTAATCTAGAATAGTAGCCTTTACACAAATATGTTTAGGTATTTCTTTGTCTAGAAACATTGTTTTATGACAAATATTTTCAGTTCAATTTAAAGTTGGCTCTAATGAGCTTCTGCATATGTTGTGAAATTGTAGTATGTTTATGAGGCCAATGTGTGATGTCACCTCATGTAAATCATTTCTGGCCCAGCAGGGTAGCTGAGCCTGAACTCCTAGGCTAGGTTTTTTTTGTAGAAAATTATTAACAAACCACATCAATTTCACCCTTACTGGCCTAATTTGTGATGTGCAAGTACTATGTCACGGTGAACTTGAATCTCACATCTGTGCATAACGCTTCTGCTTGGGGAGACTCCCTTAGAATAAGTGATTTATTGAATGCTCAAATTAATGTCACTTGTAACTACTCCGGGACATTTTCAATTCAATGGTTCTATACCATTATGTCACTAAAAGAAAATGGTATATGCATGTATATATACATTGTATATACATGCAGAGCAATGCCAACATTGCATGTGACACAGGCTCCTCTCATAATCATATTACTCACCTTAGAAGGTTGTATGCAATTTCATAGGAAAACGATTTAATGGAATACCATTATTAAGAAACCATATAATCGAAGCAATTTAATGCAATTTTTCAGAAGGAATGGCATTTACTTTGTCACAGAAACCAATTTATAGAATGTCTTTTTGGTTGAAATTGGTTGCAGTGTTATGAACTCTGATGTACCCCAAAATAGGCCTAGGTAGTTGCACGACCTTTTACCTACATTTGTCCTACCATTGTTCTACATAACGGTTCTGGCGCTGACCTTTTACCTAGTTAGGTGCTGAATAAATGTCGTGTGGTTTCCTCCGAAAGCTAGCCTAATTTATTATGCATGAGGATTCTCAGTATCACAGCAGGATTACCATCTTCTGCATAATAACTTTGTATAAGGGTCATCACTATCGTCATCCTCGGCTGACATGCCCACAGTACCATGACACATTTAGGTAGAACCCCTGAGGGTGTCTTTCGGGCATATAAGCACTACATATTCGCTAGGAAAATCAGAGGAGAAGAAACTTCCATGTTGACATGCCGACACAAGACGCTGAAGTCCCTGCACGCAGACACTCCAGACCGCAGTAGTCTAACATCCCTCCCGGGGTGTCCAACTCGAGACCAAGACAGGCTCCTTAGCTCTCTCACATCAGGTAATGGGGTTGGCTCTTTCCTAGGGGAATTCTTGGCTATACACCTACATACATGCTAGATACACTTAGGTACATCTAGTTAGGGTTTGCATAGTAGGAGTGCACATTATTACTGTCATGCATCTATATGCCTGCATATGTCCACTGTTTTAGCACTATGGTAGAATTCTACCTTCTATTTACTCTATTCATGTTTATAACCATATACATCTGTTTCTATCTAATGGTTGTTGCAGCACACGTATTTTATACTAGAATGACGCTGGTTCAATAAATACTGCTTGAAAATGTCCCCACCTTTTATTCTGTTTAACTCTCTGAGACAACGTGAGCATGAGTGACTGAGCGTAAAGTACTGTACTGTTTACACGATCCCTGAGGGGTCAGGGTTGTCATGTTCGATAGTTGCCAAAAACCATTTGCTCCATGGTAAGAGGGGATCATAGTGGCACTGTGAGCTAGCTGGTCTACAGACTAACATATCCTCTGGGGGTGGCTGGAATCAGTCTGGACCCCAATCCCATAGTTTATGTTGTCTAAACGCGCAAATCCTATATAGATTTATAGGAACTACACGACAGCAGGTCTTACTTTCAGAAACAGTTTTGTCAGAGATATTTATTTCAATGCTTTAATTCAGGGGACATTATTTCATGTTTATATCTTTTACATCTTCAAACAATTACATGAATGCTTTTGGTTAGCTCACCCATCACCACTTGTAAACACCATCCATCGCTGCCCGCTCACAACCCCTAACCACCATTACTCCCTGCCCCCTAAAACCTCTCACCACACCTAAACTACACACATCCCTGAAGCCTAAAAACCCTTTCTACCCCAAAAATCCACTATCCCTGAACCTGTCAGCCGGAGGAGCTCCTCAGGATCAACGAGATGCTCAATTGGGTCCACCTCCTGATAAGCCCCAACTGCTGAATGCTATAACAGCACAGACAATTGAGAGGATCAAGCGAGGGGAGGACAGGAAGGGGACGACTGAGAGGGAGATCTGAAAGACAAAACCTAGCTTTAGTGCCTGACTTAGATTTCGGCAGACGGGTTACTCCATCACAACGGTGACAAATATCCCACCCGCCAAATATAAATCCCATAATATACTATGGGGTTTATATTTCAGCGGATGTGATATCCATCGCCGTTGTGGCAGAGTAAGACATTGACGAAATCTAATTCAGGCGCTTAGTATGGTGCCACGTGAACACCCCTTTCCAGTATCTTAGACCTAATCTGCCACACTACCTTACCTGAAAGATAAAATGGTTGGGGTTAATGTTCCTGTATCTTTCAGGGAGTGTTACCGATGGTTGAATCTAATCTGGAATGTGTAAACATAACTTTCACTGCAACCTATAATGTTAAAGTATTAAACAGTCAAAACACACAGAGATAGAGTATTCGGCAAGATAGGTACAGTTCCATTTTGCTAGTATCTACTCTGAGAACTTCTATTTCTACTTATGGTATCTACCTACTCGAAACCTTGGCAATTCCAAGAATTGGATGAGGTGGGCTCACTTATGTAATGTGACGTGCTTCATCATAAGCCACCTCATCCCACCCTGGTAGGATGGTACTACTAGGGCTGACTCAACCTCAAGGAGGGCTGTCTTGAGGGAGTTCTTGGTAATTATTTTTTCTTGCCATTTATCTAGGATATAGTTATCCTAACTAAAATACCTTGGAAGAAACCACAATAATTACTTTATTAGGTGGTTTGAGAGCGAGGGGCGCATTCTGTATTGCCCATTATTTTGACCAGCCCCTCCTCTCTTTCTACTTTGCTCCTGTGATCATATAGTTACTGATTTATGGTGTTAGAGTGTCCTCTCTCCCAACAATCATTTGTTCATTATTTAGAATTTCACTAAATACATGGAAGCATTTTAGCGGTGACCTATGGAGGTATTTAAGGATCTTTAATTTTCTTTTAGTTACTAGCACCCAGTAGTTTCTATTTACCAAAGGACCCCCATGGATGCCATCGCTGAGTCCCTGAGTGACAGTGTGTTTCTTACCTTTGACTTAACATAGAAAGGTAGGTCGTTTCCTATATATTCACAAATAGAATAAACCTAGGGATCCTAAAAGCCCTTATGGATGCCCAAGACCTTTATTTAGGTTACGTTATAGGCAGAAACATGTCAACACCACGGAGGTACTTGAGGGCTATGGTACCCAACAATGTCCTCTGAAAATACTCTCCTAGTATTTTTTACTCATACCAATGGTACCACCTGATAAAATAATTCTTGTGGTTTATCCCAAGGTATTGGAATCTCAGACACACTGATCACCAGTTTATATACATCAGGAAATGTGATACTATGGTCAGGGCCTAATATCACCACATGTGGGTTACCAGAGTCGGCTCACCCATAGGGGCATTCAGGATAAAGCCTCACCACCTGAAGTGTGAGAAAGTAGGATGTTTCCAGAAGGTTATCAAACTGCTCATTCCATAATTCCTATTGTCAAATCTGGAAGTAGGGGTGTAGCAGAGTAGTGTACAAATGTTGTAGGTACAAGAGTTGGACACATGTAATTAGTTTGTGCGTAAGTTGGTCCTGGTATGTTTATTGTGTGTTAATGTGTTTTTATGGTTGTCTGTGGGAGGTTGGGTGGAGGCGTGGCACTTGGAAAGCACAAGTAAATAATGGGCACTGTGATGTATTGTGGGTGTCCTGGCATATTGTATCCCTTATCATGAACCTCTCTGATATATTATAGACGGTGGCTTATTCGTGTCATACTGTGACCTTCTTGGCATCCTAGTGTCAGCCTCTGGTTTAATGCCCCCCTGGAATATATGGACATATTCCAGCCCTTGCAGTCCACTCCTGACATTATTTGTGGTTCATTGTAGGCATCATTGCAATATACTGCATTGCTTAGCTTTTTGGTGGTTGCCCATTATATAATAGTAGTCCTGTGAAAGTGTGGTCACCCTTGGATTATGCTTTGTCACCTGAAAGAGTAGGAAGGTACCCCAAGCTAAGCTCAGGTTGAGTTATGTTTAAATCTCTTCCACATTTACTGAGGATGATATGAAAAGGTATATAAGAGAACAATATTGGATATGACCATTAGAAAATGTGAAAGATATCCTTAGGAAGAATCAAGATGTATTTGCGTTAATAAAGGAGACTGAGCTTAGAGTATCCATTTGGCCTTCTGTGTAATACTTCAGTTATTCAAAACCTTTTTTCTTCTTAGATAGAATTCTTTTGCTTCTACTCATTATGGTGATACTTTTCTTCAACTTTATAGAGCTATCTAATGAGTATTTAATTGTAACTATAGGGACATTTTTGCCCAGCTTTGTGGGATGTTCAGACGTTTTGCCCTATTTCAGCATGCACATGATTAACAGCTTTCCAGTCATTTATTCTATGCCTTATTCTTTACTTCCCTGGATATCATGTTAAAATGTTGTATCAAGAAATTCATTCTTGCCCTATCTTTTAGTTTACTTTACAATGATATCGCATCCTCCCCTTTAGCGTTCACGAGCCCCATTTCTGTATGTTTCCTGACATATCCTACTGTATTACAAACAATAACATACTTTCTTTTGGCCTGACACCATTCTAACACGGCTGTGGTTGTTTAACTTTCTACTAACAAGAATGCATCTGTACCCTAGTCTTTGTGGGTGCTTAGAGATGAGATGTCTTCCATTAGTCTAGGGCCTTGATAACGAATGCAGGGCTAAATTCTGACCTCTGTGCAAACACATTTACACAGGATTCAGAACTACGAGTTGTGTGATAATTATCACACCCTCCCAATTCTCCACTGATAAATTCCAGCAGATCAAACTTGCCAAAATATATAGGGGAAAAGGCCCTTAAAAAATAAAAAATCTACAGAATTCAGTGTGTAATCCCATTAACTGCTGAGGCTTTTTCACCCCAGTGCTGAGCCTGTTTTTGCTATTTGGGGTAGTTTGCGCTTAGAACTCCATAGCTTTCTCTCCATATAAGTATCTACATCAAATTTGTGTCCTTTTTTCCAACATCCTGGGCATTCTAAAGTTATCCAGTGTTCGAGGATTTTTGGGAGGAGATTGAGAAAATAGCCAAAATATAGCTATGTTCAGAGGATTTTGTGATAAAAAGGACAAAACTGCTGTGCAAACAAGTGTCTGTTTTTTCTGTTAAAAATTGTGTCAACAAAAGTCCTATCATCCCAGCTTTCAGAAATAAAAAAAGTAGCTATTTTTACCACAGTTTTGAAATTTTTTAAAGAGGTAGCCAATGTTTCCTAACTTTTGTGCTTTCAACCTACTTCCAGTTTGCAGTGGAAAATGTTCTGAAACCCATGGGTGACCGCAAAAAGCTATGGATAGTATATGAAATTCTGAGTTCATCAAGGGGTCATGTGTGTAGATCCCTCAAGGTTTTCCCAAGGAAACTATTGAAATAAAAACATATTGAAAATGTGTAGGAAAAAAAGCAACCATATGAGGCAATATTTCCATCTGTAACTTCTTGTCACAATGTCTGATTTACAAAAGCAATATACCATTATGTCCACTAGACCCTTCTGGTTGAGGGATATATAGGGTGTATTAAACTGGGTCTCTAGTTGACAAGAGGTTTGCACCCTGTCCAAGCAGGGACCACAATCCTACTCAGGGTGAGCTAGATACACACTTTAAATTAGCCTGTGATCACCCTTTGGTAGCTTGGCTTAGAGCAGGGAGGCTTAACTTAAGAGGCAGTGAATAATGTATTTGTGCAACACACGCACACACACAGTAACACAATTAGAAAAACCACAAAAAGACTCCATACAGGTTTAGAACAATAGAGAATATTTTTCTGAGTAAAACAAGACCAAAACGATAAAAAATCCAATACGTAGAAGTCAAGATATGAATTTTTAAAGAATAAACCAAAAACAGTGCTTAAAAGACACTAGTGGTCAAAAGGTTATGTGGGACAGTACAAATCCAAAGTTCAAGCCAACCATGATGGAAGGCAGGCAGTTTTTTGGTTAGTGAGTAGAAAGCCAGCTCTTTTACTGAGTAAACTATTGTAGTTATATTGTACTGTTTGAAGTAAAGACTTGTATTTGGGATCCCTAGAAGAAATAAAAATAGCACTCTTACTTTATAATTAGTGTCTCAAGGGAATTAAGCTGTTCATAAAATGTTTTGTTTTCATGTGCCTTAGTAGATATAGTAACCCCACAGATATAAGCATTCATGGCATCCCAATTTGTTAGATTAGAGGTTTAGTTAGTGTGGTTATTTATTAAAAAAAATACAGAGATAGTTTGGTAGAGTTGATTTAATTGATTTAATTAAGCACAATACCTGTACTCCTTCTCCAGGGAGATTTGAGTGAGTGCATACTATTCAATGTAAGTGAGAAGGATATCAAGGCATGGTCTGAAATAGAGATTTGTTCAATTTTAGGATTAGCTATCATGTGAGATAGGTGTCTGGAAGTAAGTAGATAATCAATTCTGGAAAACGTAGATGGAGTATGAGAGAAAAAAGTGCAATCTTTGGTTGTTGGATTAGCAAGCCTCCAAAAATCAGTCAATTTGGTGGATTTAATGGGTGGAAATTTGAAAGTAGATTGTCTATCAAGTAGGGGGTCAAAAATAAGGTTAAAATCACATTCTACAATAAGGGGCGAAATTACCTAATTTAATAATTTGGGTAGTGAGAGTTTTCCAATACTTGGGTCATCTTTAGGAATGTATGACAGTATTCTGCATGCATTTATCATACATGCCTTGGGAACGCCGTCATTAGAACGAACGCGTCTTTAGCACACATTTGTTCTGCATGCAAGTCATTATAAGACTTGCCTTGGGGGGTGTTGAATTTCGGAATAGTTTAATTTACTATTCCAACTCCAGTCTGCGCAACAGCAGGGAACATGGTGGACTTTAATTCCAACACCATTCCACGAATGTGCCCCCCAAAGCAAGTCGTTTTAATGACTTGTGTGCAGAACGAATGCATGCTTAAGACGCGTTCATTCTGTTACTGGTGCTGTGAAGGCACAGCGTGAGTGGGGCTTCGTCTTAAAGGAAGTTTCCCATCTTTAGTGGGGGCGTATACAAATATGAATTGAAGAATGTGCTTATCAAACTTAACTTGGGCATATACAAATCTACCATAAGCATCATGACGGTGATTTAAAAGATGTGCTTCTGCTCATTTGGAAAAAAGAATAGCAACACCATTTTTGCAACCCAAAGCAGGAGACAAAACAATATTTGTAATGCAACCTCTAAACATAGAGTATAAGGTACGATCGTGTACATGAGTTTCTTGAAGGAAACATACCTGTATTTAACTTTTTTTAGTTATTCTAAAATTATTCAACATTTAACAGGATGACGTATACCTTAAACAATCAAAGAGGAAATAGTTAATTTAAGTGGGATAGACATAGGAGAGTGAAAAATATTACAAAAGGAAGGTGAAATGTATACCAGGTAAGGAGATAGCAGCCCAGGACAATTAGACAAACATGGCAAAACATAAAAAGCACATAATGGTTCATTTCCAGGACCACATATACGAATATGTGATAGAGAAAGAGGTGCGAAACAAGATATGTGAAGCTACAGTGCGCAGACTTGCACTCTACAAATATCAAGAGAAACAAAATGCAATTGAAACAAACAATCAAGTGGAACTGTGAGTGTGCGAGTCCATTTTAACAGAATCATTTTGGTCATGGTGGATAATTGAGTCAGAAGGGAGCACCTACGACGGCGGACTACGGAAGCTGCACATCACTCTCTGTTTCTTCTTGTTCAATACATATGTGCACAACAATTCCTGTACCTGCCATCGTTCGGTACACCTGCAACGCAGAATAGAAATTTGAGTTTACTTCTTATCCACAAATGAAGAGAGTAGACGTAAGGACAAGTATTCCTTTTAATTCTTTCTTTTTTCAATTCCGATCTTTTGAGTCCATACAAAACATCCAGCCAACGCGTTTCATTCAATCAAAACTTGAACTTCATCAGGGCTTTAAAATTTCTACCCGATTGGCGGTGTGACGGTTTGCTGCAGATTTGCGGCATATTTGACGGGCTATCAAACCCGCAGCCCTATGATTTGGTCATGATAGCAGTAAGGTCCCTTTGAATTTTGACCTTCCTGGACGTGAAGGAGGAATCTCGGGAATTATTCATATGAAGCCTATTGTGGTTATCTGGACAATCCGGTGATATATTATTTCAAAGCCCTGATGAAGTTCAAGTTTTGATTGAACGAAACGCGTTGGCTGGATTTTTTGTATGGACTCAAAAGATCAGAATTGAAAAAAGAAAGAATAAAAAGGAATACTTATCCTTACGTCTACTCTTTTCATTTGTGGATAAGAAGTTTGTTGGTGCACCATTCCAAAGTAAACTCAAATTGAGTCACAAGGGGATGAAAAGGATTTGGAGATGTCACTCTTCCATGTACACATTGCGGAGGGGTTAAATAGGTCATAAATATACCCAGCATCTGTCAATCTTGGTCAAAATTCTGAAAAAAGATGACAAATTGTCACTGTCTCTTTAGCAAAGACTTGGTGAATAATTACTTTGTTGCCTTTTATTAAAAGGGAGGGAATTTCATGAGCAGCTTTTCGATGAGATGATGATGTTGAAGCACTTTGAAAATGATTTCATGGTTTTTAAGCTGATGAGGTGACCGTGAGAAGGGATCGTGAGAAGGGATACGATCAGCCGTATCAATTTTAAAATGTTCCAGAAAATTGAGCTTGAGGAGTTTAGGAAGGATGGATTCCAAGTACAATCGAACTTTGAGCCTCCAACGCCCTCAGGAACATTAAATAGGCAGAAATTATATTGTTGGTTTCTGTTTTCAAGGTCCACTAGTTTTATGCATTGCATAGCTCTAGTATTGTCATAAATTTTAATCTCATTGTCTTCATTGAGAGGGAAGCAATATTCCTTTGAATAGGCTTGATATCCGAGCAAATAGAACCAGTGTTAGTATGTATAGCTTGTATTTCCTCCAAAATCTTTGATAGGGAGAGTTCCTGTGCATCAACCACTTTAGATTTAGTAGGAGGTGGAGAAGCTGTTTGTTTATATTTGTTTGAGGATGCAGATTATTTTGCTTCAATACTGATATAGTTCAGTGGGCATTAGAAGACCAAGTTCTACAATTTCCCAATATGCATGAAGGCAGTGGGGAGCAGAAATCCCTTCCAATCTGCAGAATGAGTGAGCACCAAATGCTTAAATCAATTAGGCATGAATGACTTAACCAATAATATGGAGCAATAGAAGCTTTGGCTCTCTGGTATCTATATACTGCTAGTCACTAAAGCTGTTGAAATAGCACAGTGTGTAGTCTGCCATGAAAGCAAAGAGAGCAAAGCAGGTAAAAATCTCTTTAAGAAGGAGGGCTTAGGAATGAGGTAATATCACTGTAGGCAGTGCAAATGAAGCACTTGGGTCTGAGGAGCAGCATCCCATGAGGAGACACGAAGCGAATCTAGGAAATCACTGCCACATTGCTCAAAACCAGCAAAAAAGACACCAAAACGCACCTCGCAGAATGTATAGAGGGTTCACTTGCATGAAAAATGCTAAACTTCCCTATATATGTGTCAAGAGATCGTCGCTCAGCAGGTGAGTGGTAGCAATTACAGCGCAGCGGCAATTTTTTTGGTTGTGCACCACCACCTCTGAGATATCTCTCCCACTAACTGAACAGATTAAGATGTCCAAGACAACACATGCACATATCATGCCCAGAAATTGTTTGTGTTTGGGAAAGCTGATAGAGGGGCTTAATCTTGCTACACCAGATGAGACAACTGATGCTCGCAAATTTTGTACCCAAGTTAATCCTCAAAATGTTCACTTCAATTGATAAACGTGGCACATAGACAGCATAAATGAAGGAGAGCATCCCCATGCTTGTAAATGCATATGCTGTTATCAAGATTTTTTCATCCCAGTTCTGCTCGTGCTGCTTACATCTACCAACGGTACTGTTGCATGCTCAAATCACTTATTGAAACTCATATCAATGTCAACGTATTTTGACATGCAGTACTGGGGCTATGGAGCTGCACAATCTGTTAAAACTGAGAAGTGAGATTTTGATATGATTTCAAAAGATATGTTTTTCTCTTTCTGAAGCATGAAATCGCAGGATAAACTGCGTTGCTCACGTGGGTTTAGCTCAAGCTAAGCAAGGGATATAATATAAATGTGTAAAGGATGCTGCGGAGTTTAGTTACACTTTTTAAAAAAGATGTTCTTCGCTATATTATAGTTTTATGTCACCGTAATGATTCTTCTTGCTATTTACATAACCAAAGCAACTGTTATTGAGTGTTGCCATAGTCTTTTCAGTGGCAGCAAATGCTGCTCCTCTGTGCCAATCAAAAGGTAGTGATGTGTTAACAGAATATTCACATCCATCTCTTTTAACAACTTATTTGAAAGGATTTGTAAGAAATACGGACATTTAGGTTGTGTTGTCATTTTTATCTCACTGATATGTGAAATGTCCCCATCTAGGGTTCCCATTTGTTTATGCCATGAGACACCTTTGAAATGATCACGGTTAACCTTATTTGTGTTATTTTGGTCCTGTTGATTCTACAGCCAGGAAATAACCCGCAATTACAAGTTCAGTCTTACATTGCTAGAATTGATTAAGTGCTATAAGAGTATGGTCTATAATTGCAGCTTTAGACTTATTTGCCCCCTTCCATTTCTTTAATTTCAGTGTTTTTGCAAGTGAAAATAGACACTGGATCTAACCCCAAGTGAAAAAATGAGAGTGGAAAGCGTGAATCTTCGTTTATATGTGTGAATTGGATACATTTTTATAACATCATGTGCTAAGTCTTACTCATATAAACTTTTTACTCAGAGTGTTGGAAATTGTGCATTGAGTATCAAGAAATCATGACCAATTAAAAATATATACCAATACTGTAAACGTGTGTACTGGCCCTTATAACTTGGGGCCCTATTCACAAAGCTAAACTGATACATGTAGATTTACTCACATGTACATTTATTCTTGCATGTAGGATTAAGCCCACACTTTTATGCTACTCACTATTTCTAAGAGTAGAATTACACCTAAGTGCAGACCTACATGTCTATATCCCTTCGGTTCAAGGGGTAGAGACATCTAAGAAAGAATTTACGAGTGCAAAGTTGCTAATAGTAACTTTTCACATGTAGGTGGAGATCACCACCACCGGGGCAGAGATGTCCCTAGGGCAATGTATAGAGAAAAATAATACATTCAATTAAATCTTTAAAAAGTATTACACATATTTTAATGTAAAAATGTAAACTAATTTATGATAATTCTTATTAAGCTATAATTAATAAAATAACATCTTACAGCTCATTGACTCATCAATCTAAATGCTTTTTAAATAAATATGTAAAGTACATTGATTTCATTTATACATATTATTTTAATAAGAAATAAATATCACCCTCTTAAGCTTTTTAATATGTAACCAATATTTAGTAAATGCCATTAATAGTGATGTGTTTTAGCAATTCAATTTATTTTAAAAATTCAAATGTTGAATTTATTTGTTGAAATTAGTACTTAATTTTTTTAAGGTTATTTTTGAAAATTATTCAATATTTAAAGTAGTTACAATATTTATGTTTTAATGTAATCTATCTTTGATGCTAGACTTACTCTAAGCCTGGGCTGGAGTACATTAATGCTTGTTTAGACACCTTTAAGGATATAGTAGCTTTAGAAGTGTAGTTTGTGAGTAGCAATGGGCTTCCTTTTTTGTAGGTGGGTGTTTGTATTTGCATGTACCTCTTTGAAACTTTTTTTGCCCCTCACTAAACCTCTACCATTTAGGAGTATTCCCCATTTCCAGTTACCTTTGAACATGTCTATTGTTGAGCATTGCAAATTTATTTTCAGTTTGGTTAACTAATGGTTATATATGCTGGATTTCTGAAAATTACTCTTGATCCCATCTACATCTTTGAAATAATAACTGCAATTGTTCAAAGTGGAAATATAATTAACTGGATTTGTAATGATGAATACAGTGCCATTTGAAAATATAGCTGCTTTGAAATGGCCACTCCTACTACCTAGCCCCTTATTATTGCCTCTGAACATCAGTTCCTGTGCAAAGACTTCAATAGAAATGGAAAATTGCATTTGTAATGGAGAAAAACCCTGATTATTCTCCATAGGAAAGATTATACAAGCCTTCAATCATTAGTACATTTAAATTCTGGCCGATGACCATATGAATCCAGCTTTTATGTAAATTCATATTATGGGACTCAGCCACATCTTTTCTTTTTGTGTGAAGGGAAGTCTAACCTAAGCTATTCTGCCTGTTCTGCATTCAGGGAGATGGCCACTTGTTTTTTACAAGAACGCCTTTAGTCATCACATTGTGGGAAAATTTCACATTATCTTTAGTCTGTAGATTATTTAACAAAACCTGTTGACATGGGTTTTGAGAATAGGTCATGTGTAGTTTATACAGGACAGGAGGATCATTTTGAAGATTTTAATGTCAGTGCTCAACAAGGATACAGGCCAATAAGATCCATAATACACAGGATCTTTATTTGATTGTAGAGTAAGTAGGCATGTTGTTTGTTTCTCAAATTCTAGGTTATCAGCCCGTGAAATGTTTGAATACTTAAAAGCTTTCATTTCAGTATTCTCTTGCTTCATCCCATATGATGCTCCAAGCAGTCACCTTTATCAGTTGTTTACAAAGTAGTTAGTTAATGCCTCTCTAGTATTTTTTGTCTAAAAACAAGATCTCAAAATGCCACATCATTTATCCTCCATTAATGTAGTAGCCTTAATAAGGATGCTGGGAAGATAGTTAAAATAAGCATGGTCAGTTCATGCTCCCAGATGACATTTATCTTATGGCAGGGACAGAGTCTGTCAATGATCTGCTAACACAACGTGTACTCTATGAGAGAGTGGTTTTAAGAACATGAAACAAAAATCTCTCTCTCCAGGGCCTTTAAACTCCAAACCTCAATGAGGTTAACATCCTGTAACTCGTGTAAATGAGGGCGAGGATTCTTTGAAGTATGCAGTGGGTTTGGAGTTCAACAGTGGTGGATACAAGCCTTCATTAAAATCATTCCCAACCAACATGTCTGTTCCTGTCAACTTGGCTAGTATTAGAAACACATTGGAGTAAAAGCCATTTGGGGTTTGGTAGGAAAGTGGATTAATAATTTGAATAGATGAGAGTCTACCACAAGGAATAAGGCCATACATCTGTTGAGATAAAACACAGTTTCAATCATTTAAATAAGGGCTTAATGCCCGAATAGCTGTGGCATAGAGTTTACAGGCTCAAATGAGGAAAGTGTGTGAAGTATTTAGCAGTAGCAAAACAATTCAAAAAGACACCATTACAATTCCACAAATAATTATGAAATTAGCAAAAAATTAATGAGAAAAATGACATACAAAAGCCCAAACTGAAAGAAGGGAAACCCAAGATATCTTTTATAAAATATTTAAGGCAAAAAACATCAGGAAAAAATAAATCCCAAATCAATAGTCACTATTCGTGGTTGAAAAGACCTAGACACGATTTCAGGCTGACCATGATGGAGCGCAGATCAGACACGCCAAGCTGGTTTATCCAGGTCAAAGATTTTACGTTCTGACTTATTCTATGAAATGTAAGTCAAAACCTTCCAGTGTAGCAAGACTGCAGGGTATATCCCCATAGTCCTCTGGAAGCTGAATAGCTGCTGGACAAGTCCAATGGAAGACATTGGTTTTGACGGGAAAAGCTCAGCGCAGCAGAAATTCATATTTTGCCGTTGTCTAAGTCCTTGTGTGCGCCGATAATTTTTGACCATCTCTCAGTCAAGATTTCTACCTTTTGACTTAGTCTTTGCTGCAACGTCCTTCTGACTCTCCTGACGTTTTGAAAGTCTAAACAATTTTTAAGTCACAACACTTCAGAGTTTCTGGAGAAGCTCCTTTTAGTTCCTTCTAGGGCTCCCAGGACCTCAGGTACAGCACATAAGAGCCAGGGTTCACTCCAGCATAGGCCACCAGCAGGATGCATTTCAAGTTTAAACTAGTCAGTTGAGCACTTCAGGAAAATGCCTTATGTAGCTCATTGAGCCCCAATAGCTCACAAGAGGCTAGTCAATTGACCCTTGGAGTATGCTTCTTTGTCTTGGGTACAAGTTAATGCAGGTCCAGCTCTTCAGGTCTCCACACAGGTCTCAATCAGTAAGTCCAGTCTTCTTATGTTCATACACATGTCCAAAGAATGTTACAGCAAGTGGGTGAGGGTGATTCCTGGACATTCCCTAATAATGAGAAACACGTTTGCCAGGGACAACTCTTCCCACTTTTGCAGTAAAAGGTTTTTGCTTTACTGCAAACAATTCTTCAGTGCACTACTCTGAGGCAAATCCAATATGGTAGAATCTTTCAGTCCCTGAAGGGCGATTGTTTGCCAGTCAGGTATGTGTAAAGGGAAATAAAATACCATGTGTATTTGTAAAGCGCATGTTCACAAGAAAGCATCTTGGCTCTGAACAACAGATGTTTAATGTTACCCAACTCAATGGAACTCATTTTATCGTCCTCAGAAGGATGAAAGTTTGAGTGGACCCAATGGGATTTCAACCTGTTACCATGAGGTCAAACACCAGCCCCTACAGTGGCAGCATTAGCCCATTAAGCCACCAGACCCGTCTTAAATGAGCTATATCAAAATGTCCTGGAACTAGCTCCCCCTTTCACTGGGTTGGAGGCAAACCGAAAACAGAGGGCCTATGGAACAAAAAGCTTCTCTTCCCCATGTCTCCCTTAACACTCAACTATGAACAGGCAGACCTCACATTGGCTCCTTTCAAGTTAATGAAACTCCTGAGCCTTCTACAGCAATCCATCCTGACCTGTTATGTGTCACATACCTCAAACCCAAGTCTTCCTGTGAAAAACCCTAAGCCATTGTTTCTGCTCTGGCAGCAGTTGTCACACCTCATTAGCAGGAAGCACTGACAGGGCCATTTGCCAGCAGGCTAATGCCAAATATCTTACTCTGGCCTATGGTAGACAAAGTTGACATTTCTATAATTCACTTTTCCTACATATTTGTTAAAAACCATTAGAACGTTTATGATTTTATTCTAAATTCTAGAGTTTCTCATAGGCAGCTGCAGCCTTTTACAATGAAAATAGCTTTTGGGGGCTACTTACTGTAGCTACAAACCAACATTAAATTATTATACACACCTCTTTAAATAGTAAGCACCCTTCATTTCAGGCTACAAGGCCTACTTAGGGGTAACCTATTTAATCTTTAAAAGTTGGGTTCTTTTTAGTCAAAAAGGTTATTTTGACAGATTCTTCTCAAGGTTTAAAAGTTGCAGGAGATAACCTACACAGGTAGACCAGTGCTAGGCTTCCTTTTTAGCCTAGTGGATGTCAAAACATGTGCTTCAGTCCACAGGTGACATTTAACTTTTCCATGCCATTGGTATATTTCCTGCACCATATATTATGGCCTTACTGGGAAGTTGCATATGCCAATTTGGACTAAGCCAAGTTTACCACATTTTAGGGGTCAGGGCACTGGGAAATAGACAGTGGTGCCCCAATGTGCAGATTAAAAAAAACAGCATCACAAGTCCAATACAAAATGTGGGTGACCACAGTGTTTAATTTGAGCCAGTAGTTTCTGGTGCTCTGCACTGGCACTTATGACAGCCCACCAATGGTGGCACTGTTTGTCTAATTTTGATATGAGCACAAAACACAGTGTTTAATAACCTAATATACATAAACAATGTAGCCTACACAATTCTTAGTGAATTGAGTGGCCTAGAATAGTCTGAATTGAAACACAAGTGATGGTTATTCATTGTGTTGCTACTATGATTGGCAGCGCTGGCAGGGGCAATGACTGGTACAAGCTGCAGTGGTCTCCTGAGTAGGGGTCTGCCGAACTCACAGAATTTCACTCCATGGAATTGCGAGGAGTCAAAAACTCTGCGAGATTCAACAGAGTTTCGCCAATGGATGGAAATATGCATTTCACTTAACTTTTGCACCAGTAGTGTGAGCATTGTTCCGGTGTATATTGGGCTCTGTTGATTTTCCCTGTCCTGGCCTGCCATGATTTGAATGGTGGACCCACACATGATGAACTCCTGAAGCTATAAATGCAGCAGCCCTGTAGTGAACAGGCCACTTACATAGAATTGACCAGATGTCAATATGCAGTTACTCCTCTTCTAAACGAGGTAGGCGAACCAGAGCTTAACTATGGCTGCTGCCTCTCTGATTTGTGATAGGCCTATAGCTCTGCCAAACCCTAAAGCAGACTGGAATCAAGGTGCATATAAATGTTGTGTTAATGCAAAGTTTCACTTTGAAACTTCCACTTTAGGTTTAACTGCAAGTGTGGTGTATTTAATGCCCTTAATATACCACTATAATTTACTACCATGTAAATGTCAACATAAACACAAGAATTCCATTTTACAAGGTATGCAGTCCAATACCAGGTTTATTAAATACTAAAAGTTCTGTGGATTTCATCTGGTGAAATACACTGTCATGGAACTGCATTTGCTCCCCAGGTGTTCTTTCACTAGGCTGTAAATTGATGGATAGCATTTCCAAATCTATTATGTTCAGGTGGAGTTCTTTGACACTTTTAGTTGTTGCTCTACAATTGACAGATTCATGCCTCCTAAAATGTTATGTCTGTGCTAGCAGTACCAATCACTCACTTTGCCTGCCTTCCTCGTTACGGGTAACAGAGCTTGCAATGTCTGAAAACAAAAAGAGCAGATGAGCAGCATCAGATTCTGACACGTTCACTATACCTCCATTCAGTACATTTGCTGTTTTGATGGCAGCTATGTGTGTCTTCATATGTTTCTGTCAGTACTTCTTAATGCAGTATGGCATGGATCCTCTACTACAGTGCAATTTCAACCCCCATGACATGGTAGCCCTGCCCAAAGAAAGAAAACAGGCATTTTTATTTCACATAAATTATAAAATATAGAAGACATTTGATTTATAAGCTAGAGCTAAACAATTGACCTGGTTCAGTCATGATTCCAAACTGATGTTTCCATGCTTTAGACAAGGGAAGGTAGAAGTAATTGGGCCCTATTCGCATAAGTCCAATCTCAAACTTCTGACCAGAGATATTAACTTCCACCTTGCTTGTCTTTTATTTATGGAGACCTCAGACCTGGTGGCAGAGATCTGCACACCTGTAGGTATAGGTTGTAGTAGTAAATGTGGGTGAGACAAGGGAAAGTGGTGCATAAATGGGGAATAATAACTATAAAACAGGTGGAGTTTAGAAAAGTTAAAGGAAGGGGTCAAGGAGGGATATGCTATACTAAAAACACACCAACAAATAAGTAAGAAAAATCTCATTCAAAAAATACACACCTACATATATTTCTTTGGTAAAGCTGACAAAACAGGATAAAATGTACTCCATCTCAGCCTTGGAGTAAGTCAAGCATCACACACGGCAAACTACTGGTGCTTCAACATCAGTGGAGGCAGGAAATAAAATTAAAAATAGAAAATAAATTACATTAAATAACAATAAAAATAAACCTTATTTTAATTATTTCTAATTTTATTAATATATATATATACATATGTTAAATGTTAATTTTTAATTACCATAATACTATTTTAATAAAATACATTGTAAATACTGTCTTATTTTTTTTTTTTAAAGTAAAATCTTAAATAAAATACAGAAGTTTCAGCCAATATGGTCACACATTAAAACAATGATACAGTGGGGAGTAGGATAGGGAAAAATAATATTTTGTTTAATTAAAAAATAATTTGGAAAAAAATTCAAAATTACATTATGTAGAATATAAATAACCACACAAAAGGTGGTATGAGGCATGCTTGCAATTTGTCTAACCACTGGCGATTGCTCGGTGTAGTATTCCAACTCATTGTTCTTATGCTCATCATGCCACCTCAGTTTGGACCCAGCTAAATGCAAATAGACTTTGACCCTGCTCCAATAGGAACAGTCTAGGAACAGGTCAGGTCCTCCCCGAACTGAAACACAAGAAACCCAGGACAGTTTTCACAATGATTAGGGCTCATCAGTCTGGTAATGATTGGTTTCATTGGCACGGTGAGCAAGGAACCCACATCTGGGAATACCTTTGCCAATTGGGGAATTACATTAAACCTACATAGGTTGACAGGAGGATTGCTTGAAATTTGTCTAACCACTAGCTATTGCTCAAGGTAGCATCCCAACCCATCATTAATTTGCTCACCATGCCATCTCAGTTTGGACCCAGCCAAGTGCAAATCAGCCTTGACACTGCTTCAATAGAAACAGCCCAGTCCGAACTGCTGGACAAGGTCCTGCCTGAACCAGAACACAAGCAACCCAAGACCTGTTTTACCCTCATTAGGGCTCATTAGTCGGATATAGCTTGTTTCCAGTGGCACAGTGAGCAAGAGACCAATGTCTGGGCATATGTCTTAATATGTCAGAATTTTTGGTAAGCGTGTTGTCAGTTGTTATTGTGGTAGCCCTAGGTAAATAGGTGGTAGGGACACTTTGTTTTATGTTTTTTATTTGACAATATCCTCTTTTTTTATTATTATTATTTTATTTAAAATAGATTTTCTTAACATTACATTAATTTCCATTGGGATATCTATGCCCCTGTGGCAGAGATATCCCCAAACAGCTTGAAAGTTACTAAAAGTAATGCTACCATTGCAAATTCTATTTTAAGAGTATTCACCCTCTCATACATGGGATGGAGACTCATAAGTCTGAATCTGGTGGGATATCTCATCACAGAAATGGCGAATTCCATCAATGAGGAGATGTCCATCAAGTTCCATGTGTAGAGATCCCCACATATAAACTTACTTTTGTGGATACTGCCATAAGATACCAAGTATAGATTTCCAAGAATACATTAATGGAAGTCCATGCATGGCCAAAAATCATATATCTAGGCTAAACATGGGTATATAACTATTCATTGCTCTGGTTGGTCCCTCATGATATAAACACATATACAAACACACAGACTGACACACAAGCACACTCACACAGATGAGCTGAAATATTTTATGTAGAAATGTGTTTGTTTTGATTTGACTAAGGCTTGGGATACAAGTAAATTTTTCTTTGTATCAAAATATCGATCTTAGCATAAACACTAATTTCTCTACAATTGTGTCGCACAACTGCTGAAATTTGGCAATAGTATCACACCTGTGAATGTGCAGAAAAATGCCTCTGATTACAAGGCTCTGTCGCATTCAGGGCATTTAATCAAGTGAAAATCTTGAAATGCATGTTGCTTGATTTATAAACATGAACGAAAATAATTTTCAATTGTATTATAAAGCCTTCTTGTGTTAAGAAAGTCATTTTGTTCTTCGATTTAGTGCCACTAGAAAAGTTTATGTTCTGAGGTATTGGAAATGCTGAGACAGAATTACACTAAGTGGGCTAAAACACGAATAATGACATCTGAGAGGGCAGCACCGCATAGGAAATTGTACTGAGATGACCCTAAAAGGCTTAGCTGATGGACATAATTAGATACCATACAAGTTCAATTGGACTCAGACGCTCATACCTGTTTGAATTTAGTCTATGTTGTAGAGACTAGCTGGCGTTGCTGGCCTATTCTATTTCTGTTTTTATTCATGGCATTTCTAAAGTGCATGGCTACCCAGAATGGGTCTCCCAGCACTAAGCAGAAAATGCAGGCCGTATCTCATACAGAGATCAAATAAACAGCAATGCTTTTGGTTGTTTTTGGAAACTCAATTCATCATCTGTCTTGTGGATTGTAATGGACAAAGAGTTCCATAGCTTGGAAGCCAGATAAGGAAATGATTGTCCACCACATCTTGACTTCTGGATCTTTGGAACTGTGAGTTGACAAGAGGCAGTAGATCACAAGGTCCTCTTAGGGGTATAAGGTAGTATCAAGTGCTGTAACAACCTAGGACCCTTGTTGTACACAGCTCTGTGGGCCAAACAGAGGGCCTTAAACTGTATTCTTAGTTTGATAGGGAGCCAGTGTAAAGAGGCCAATGCACCTGTCACTGGACTATGGTTGTGGATCTTTGAAAAAGTGCATACAGCTGAATTTCGAACAACTTGAATTCTTTACACTACATATTGAGGACTTTCAAGATAAAGAGAGTTGCCATAGTCCAAACAAGACATGACTAATGTTTGAACCACAAGACTGCAAAAAGTTGAAGGTAAGAACTCTAAGATTTTCCTGAGCAGGCTCAGAATGCTAAAGCAGCTGGCAGCTAATTTTGGTGATTGTGCCTTCAAGGTAAACTTGTTGTCTACCCATACACCCAGGATTTTACTGTTGTTTTAGGTGTAGGGTGTCTGCCTAAAGATTGTGGCCAACACATTGTGTATGAACTGTTGGAGTTATAGCTGACCACTAACACCTCGGTTCTTTCTCCACTTAGCTTTAAACAGCTTCTGCTACTTCCTACAAGCAGGAGTTGAGCTGCACATAGCTTAAGCCTGTGTCATGGGTGAATGAGATGATGATCTGGGTGTCATCGGCATATGACACTATTGACAGGCCATGTGACTGTACAATTTCCACCAATGGTGCGAACATACAGTTTGAATAGCGGGGGCTTAGAGATGAGCCTTGGGGAACTCCACACTTTAAAGGATAAGAATGTGAGCAACATGGCTTCTCATAAACCTGACAGCTTCTGCAGTCTAAAAAATATGCCAACCTTTGCAAGGCTACACCAACCACTCCAGCTCCTCCAGTGTACACATATTAACAATGCATGTTTGTGGTTATTTTTAAGGATACATATGTGCAAAGTCATTTTAAGATTAATTGCTCCATGTGCTATTAAACATCGGAAAACTTGTAATTTAAACTTTAAATCTAAAGTTTTGCATTATTTTTCACCATGATTTTTACATGCTATAATTGGACAATTTTTCTAAGTTATTTAAAATGACCACATAAGTACATATATATTGAACATTTTATTTTCATTTTCAAGGGTATCTTAAGCTTATTTTTTATAAATTACTGAATTGCGATTTTGTTTTCAAAACATAGTTTTAAAGTTTGTATTACTGTGAAAACAATAGAAGGTTGAGTGTTGTTTTCATTTTTAACTTTGAGGAGACAAAAGCATTTTGAATGACTAATATTTTGTTCTAAGCTAAATATATAATACATGAAAAACACAAAAAGAAAAAAACACTTTCCACATTCTTCACACATAGACATAGGGGAAAGTTACACTACCTATGTGATTTTCCTATAAATATTAATAGATTATTAGATTCACAATCCTGCTAGACAAATACACGTCACAAAATTGTCAATGTAAAATATAACACCAATTTACATAAAATACAATTTTCACTTCAAGCATCAGTTATAAATTCCCTTTCAAAGTTTTGACAAATATTGTCACTGCCAGAGGCGTAATAAGTTACAATAAGAGCCTCATAGCTTCAATATGTATTCAATAGTCAATGTTCACTAAAATTTGCAAAGATAGTGATAATCCCTAACATCCAAATTACAGTTGTATTCTCTCAACAGAAGTGTTGGGCTAAACATTTAGAGGCTCTAATTTCATTACAACGTGTAGCCAATGCCTTTCAGTTGTTACCCTATGTTAGTATTTCCTGATAGCAATGTTTCCATGTGGAAAACATTAATTTAATACAAAAAAGTGACAAATTCTACATGGCACACGTCTTACCGAATTAGATTTGGTTGACAGAATTTATTATGTAAATAACTTGTTTAATTTTACAACGTTATCATGTGTTTCACAGACTGTGGTTCATCAAGACCCCTAGTAAGTGGAAAAATAAAAAGAGACTGAAAAAGAGTAAAAAAGGGTGGGGGGCATTCTGTCAGTGGATTGATACAAGACAGTACCAGGATTGTCTTAGATTTAAACTTTACCATGGTATTAAATGCAACCAAAGGTCCCTTGCTGATGTGGTTGTAATCATGATATCAAATTGTCAAAGCTGATCATGGTGGCACATGAAACCAACAGCATATGACAACATTGCCAAGAAACAATAGAAGAACCACTAGATGAATGTTACGATCTAAAATGTGAAAAACAGTTCCCCTGCACCGTACACCCAGAACAACATTGGCTAGTATAACAAACAAATTCTTGAATGAGAACCACTTTATATCTTGGTAGGCTGGCTACATTTGGGTGAATCTACTTCTGAGGTATCAGAGTGCGATGACCATGGACCAAGCCCCTATAACTGTATACGTATTTGCCCAGAGTTAATGATGCCACGTCCTCTGTATAAATAAAATTCTAAGACAATACCCAAAAAGCAAGAGACACACTGGATGCTGTTTATTGCTTGTAAGATTATTTTAACATGGCTGGAAATTTGAGCGTGAAGAGTAGTGTTACAAAGGCAGAGGATCATATATATTATGCACAAAAGCATTTTCTTGTTTTACAATTTTCCAAAAATGCACATTGCGATGGGTCAGCCATATATTGTTAATTTCACGAATTTCATGCAGAAAATGTATTTGGGAATACTGAACATTATTAATGTAATCATATTCCAACCATAAAATTCTCAACAGCTGAATTGCCCCACCAACAGCAGATGACTATCAAGGAATTTTAAATATCCTTGGTTAGACCTGTCAGTCTTAGAGTGGTCTTCCCCTAAACTTTTTGCCTTCACTTTTCCTATTTGTCTGAATTTGTTTTTGCTGTCCTTAGGACTCTGTGCACTTTACCACTGCTAACCAGTGCTAAAGTGCTTGTGCTCACTCCCTAAAACATGGTAAAATGGACTTACACCCGGTTGGCATATTTAATTTACTTATAAGTCCGTACTAATGTGGTATATCATATACCCGACCTGCAATCAACAAAAGGGCAACCCGACAACCTTATAGGAGACTGGGTATCTATATCTATATCTATATCAATATACACAAATCCCCTGAAATGGCAGTAACAAATGTATCTGCTAACTTAATTATATCTAATTAAAAATTTAGTTATAATATGCAGGTGTAATTTTGTAAATCTTTGTTACATATGGTCTAGTATATCCAAATACATAAAATAAATAACAATAACAAAGGGTTCAGAAATATATTCAAATTGCATTTCACTTCTACATGGTAACATTCAGATATTTGCAATACATATAGATAGCAATCTACGGTGCCATGGTAAATCACTCAACAATGTTAACCTCCAAAACAAAACAAAATCACAGGAAGCCATTTCACCTGCTGGTGCTCTGTCAGCCCGCTCATGGTCCCGTCTATTAACATGATCATTTGATGTCAACCTCTCAGTCCTCTCCACTAACAATTCTCTGACAAATGTAACCAGAGGCATAGCTAGACCATTTGCCACCCTTGGCGGACCCTGCGTTTGCATGTAGGAGCAGGGAGAGGCTGGCGATTCCTGCGTTTGCCACCCTGCGATTGCCTCATGTAAGGGGGGCCACCACCTGGGGTGGACCGCCCTCCCCTACTCCCCACTTGCTACGCCACTGAATGTAACTAGTTTTTGACATAATTAACCTCCTAAGTCTTTCCTTACCCTACAGGTATTGTCTGGCAGGGCATCTGCTCTTAAAGGCCCTTTTATTCTCTAGGAAGTCCTTAATAGGTGCTATTCACACCTTCTTGCTTGACTGCTGAACAGTATTGCTCACTGTTGGACATAAAAGCCTGGAAGATCTCGTTTAAGGACTGAAAAGGCTCAAGTGAATATTTGTTTTTAAAAATATATATTATTTATGGACTCCCTCCTACAGATATAAACTCATCATTGAATTAAATAGCAAAATGTCTGAATGAAGAACTTTCTAGGATTTCAAGCTATATCCTAAACCAAGGCAATAAAACAAGAATTTATACATAATGTAGTTTTCAACAAAAACAGAACGGTTACTTTATCCTTTGAAGTAAGTTCCACTTTTGAATCATGCTACTCCAGAGACATGCCTGCTCAGAGCCTGGCACAACTCATGTATACAGATTATTCATCTAGGGCTCCAAGGCATCTTTTACAGAGAACTTGGCAAATGCTAGAATTTGTCATTAAACATGTTAAAAAAAGTTCATTTTATATTGGGGTGCTGCAGATTCGACCGGAAGCTCTCATGGTTCTACAGGTAGTGCTAATGCAATGCTTCATGTAGCAGCAGGCTTAAGTCCATATTGTAACTGACGTGATATTTGTTTTTCAGGATACCGGTGCAACGTATGCGCCCCCTTACTGTGACATTAGTTAAGAATCAGATATACCAATTGGGGTTATTAAAGTATTTTCTATGTTTAGGAATCACAGCTCATGCACTGGAGGTGTTTAGCAGCCCCGGTTTAACAAATGGACATAGATGCAATAATCTGCAGCACCTTCTTTTCTCACAAGACATCTCTCCTTAATTTTTTAGATGAGTTGAAAGCACACTTAGGATAGTGGTTAAGGTTTTACTATATTGCATATGATTTATTGAATGTCAAAAATATTGCAACAACCTCATCATCATAGTAGGTGAATAAGGATGTAAAAATAGTAAATATACACTTTCCTTGGTAACTCTGTGGAAGGCAATGTATTAGATTTGATAATTTTGTATGTTGATATTGCTGACTTAGATATGGTGACATAAAAATAAAAATTGTTTTTGCCAGTTAGAAGTGGGAAGGTTATATTTCTGCGTATGTTATGGGTGTAAAGTATATCCTCTATTTCTGTGGATTTTCTAGTTCATAGGTTGACATATTCTGACACCAAAAAAGAGTGGCATTCAGTTAATGATCACATATGATTTATTGAATGTCAAAAATATTGCAGCAACTCCATCATCATTGTAGGTAAATAAGGATGTAAATATAGTAAATATATACTTTCCTTGGTGACACTGTGGTAGGCAATGTATTGGATTTGATAATTTTGTATGTTGATATTTCTGACTTAGATATGGTGACATAAAATTAAAAATTGTTTTAGCCAGTTAGAAGTGGGGAGGTTACATTTCAGCGTATGCTATGGGTGTAAAGTATATCCTCCATTTCTGTGGATTTTCTAGTTCATAGGTTGACATATTCTGACACCAAAAAGAGTGGCATTGCGTTAATGATTAGAGAAGGCAGTTTAGCAACCACAGTAGATAATATTGGTTTAGCATTTTCCTAAACGGATATCTCAATCTCCTTCCCTAAACACATTGTACTGTAGGACCCATATGATAATGTATCTTAGCATGAACCTCCAATACTATTCATATTCCTGAACAGAACCCTCACTCGTGGTGTTTCATTATAGGTTTTTGTCGCATCCACCTTTGATGCCCAAGTCAAATCTTTACACATTTTCCCGGGCTATGATTTGAATCCAACTGAATTTTAGTATTTCATCTAATATTTAATGTTCTTTGTTTTACTCTCCATTAAGCAAATATCCTCCATTCAATGACTATTTCCCTTCAGTGACTTGGTTCCAATATGTAGGGGCATTGATTTTTCCCTACACATAGCTGCCCATGCAGGGGATTGAGACACCCTGTGTAGAAAACATTTGACCAATATCTAAAATGCATTTCCAGTCAGGGAGTTAGCATCACCCATTCAAATACAGAACTTTGGACATCATTATGATGTACTGGTAAACAGGACCGACCGCCGGAGGTGCGGCGGTCCCGCTGGGCCCATTAGGATGCGACCGCCAGCATTCCGCATATTCAACATTGTGGCGGGCGGTGCTGTAAGCAGCACCCGCCACAATGTTGAAAATGCATGTTGTGCATTGGCATGCACAACGTGACAGGCACCGCGCAGTGCCTGCCACCTTGTCCATGCCAATGTAGGGGGGTAACATGGGTACCCCCCCAAGTGCAGCCCCCCATCCCTCACACCCCCCCGGGGGCCCGCAACGGGCCCCCAAAGTGAACTCCGCATGCCTTTCCATGCCACATGCTAATATGGATGGCAGTGCCTGCAAGGCACAGCCACCATATTATGGCCTTTTTCCGCCCGGTAGGCAATAGGGACGATTGCCTACCGGCGGAAAAGCGGCAGATGGTCTTTCCGTCCGCCGCGGTACCCCCCGCCATGCTAATGTGGCGGGGGTAAAAGGCCGTCCAGCGGGGTGTTTTGGCGATCCGCCCGCCATGCTAATAGGCCCCTTTGTCCTTGCCCTTTTCCCCACCTGTGCTAGTCTGCTCCTTGCATGTAATGATCTTTATCCATTACAAAGAAATATTTTAGCTAAGGAACTTCACTTCTTGTAGCCATGGTTTCACAGACGTGAAAATTCGACCTGCTAAATGTACACCTCTGCATATCTAGAGATTTTCTGTTTACAAATATTCCCTCATTTTGAGTGCAAAAGTTACACTTGTACATGTACGTAATCGTATTAGATTGTTCAATATAAGATATTTCAATATTCTTAAAGTATATCTACAACCCAAATTTTGGATTAGGAAAATCTATTACTTTCAACCCATTCTATGAAATTAAACAATATGTTACTTAAACACGTTTACTTTTGCCACGTGTTGATCTTTGTAGACACATTTATAAAGTGTAAATTGTTTGGGGCTCTCTACTGGATCTTCTGTGCAATTTACTCTAATGCATATTTATGTACAGATTACGGAACCAGTATATCAACCTTGGACCACATCACACATTCAATTTTAACACAATATCATCAATTTGATTAAAACATTTTGTCACCGAGCAGAAATTGCATTCCTCATGAAGATTATTGAGGCATACATTATTCTTCCAAATGATTGTGAATGCAGAGGTGGGGGAATGTGAGGGATGGCAAACATCCATTGCTGCATTTGCAGAATACCCGCTTAGTAGCACTAGTTCCCAAAGGCGATTAGAGCTGCTTTGTTTATAAATGTAGTCATCATATAAATGGACAATGGGAGGGCATGCAGCAGACCACGGGAAATCTTGATGCCAGCATGGGACGCTGCAAATTGATGTCACCGACTTTGCGGTGCTCGTAGCTATTCACTCTTTTGCAACCACTGATATATTTCACTATGATCTGATTCCCATTTAGAAACAAGAACAGTCATGAGGTGTACATTGTGAGTCACAGAGACACTAGTATAATGAGAGGTTTATTCCATGTTGCAAATAATTAAAGCTACTTCCAGAATTTAATTATAATTTACTTTAGTAATTAAAACATATCTACAGCTTCGCTCGCACGTTCTTTTGCCAGCATGGCATTCTCATGTATTACCCAATTGTAGAAATCTAGCAAGCAATCATCTAGTAGTTAGGTTGTTGCAGTTAACATTTTTCTCTGACAGGGAGACCAGTGGATTGCATTTATTTTCACAAGGAAGATTTTCGTCATATCACAGAAGTAATTTCCATTCTCTAGATAAAACGTAGGGCATCTGCCTATAAAAAGTGATCTATTTCACTAAGATCGTGATTTTTTGTCGCTGTAAAATTAACCGTTTTTTCATCCCACCCTTCATTTATAAAATGCAAAACAGGGTTGATAATTATGAAACGTAATAAGACGAAAACTATTTCAGGTGTAACGTGTCTTTGTAGTACTAGATATTGCCATGCAAGTTAATATTTGGGCAGTACGGCCTGAGATGGAGGGTATGTTCTTTAAAACATAAGAAGAGCAATAAAACAGGCAACGCTTTCTCAATGTTTCAATTGAATTTGCTTGCTAAGGAGACTTATTTATGGAAGTCTAAATTAATGTTGATTAAATGCCACAATTAGCATAGAGATGGGAATGTGAAGTTCTGTGTACTGAATATAAAGTTGTGAATCATGAAACATAAATAGTAGAAATCAAATTTAATCACCAAACCTATTAAGAAACAACGCTGGCTTTTGAGATTAAAACTTGCTGCTTAGCACTTTGGCTCTCGTTATCATGACCCCTTTTCCACAGCATATTGCAATAAGGGTTTGATTTTAAGATGCTTCAAGTGAATCGATATCATTGAATTGTAGTTTTTCTTAACTGATCATTGATCATCTTTGCCATTGAATTTATTTGTTGCCGACGTTTTATTACATGTACACATTTCAAACGTGCGCATGAGTTAAAGAGGGCGATGTGATGAATGAGTTTATGGCACAAAAACAATGACACTAGAACATAGGCAAGAATAGCTATTTACATGGTACACACTGGGGAGTCAACTTCCACTTGACAGTATTTATGTACTACTGGTTGGGACTGGATTGATGAACTATCTGAAAAATGGGTGGTGTTAAAGAGGTGTCCGACATACATTAATGTCTAATCGTCACCAAGGACCCGAGCTATATTCTAGATCTATGGAATATGAATGATTGATTTACTACAATAGCAATCAGGACATCTAAAACATAAATCCTGCCTCACTGCAATTTCCTCCCTTGCACCCCCTCCTTCAGACATAATCCCTACATTCCCTCTAAGAATGTGTCTTGTGTCTACCCCAATGTTACTGTAAACCTTATGCTCATACAGGTCTCTGTTGTTTTGTGGATAGTTCCACTCTGAAAAAGCCTAACCTAATGTATCAGAACAAGGGATGTGGAAAGCTTTAATCTTTTCCGGACATAGGTGAAAAACTGAACACTTTCCGAAGGACAACAAAGTTTCTCCCAAACTTCCACAGGGGATGATTACCTGCAGCTACATGTCATGCTCAGATGGGGATGGGGCATCTGGATACAGGAAATGTTTGATGCATAACTATAACCGTGTGTCTTAGAGACGGAGGGCCAAATTCTGAGACCTGTGTCGCCCTTGTGTCACGCAATGGGGCACAAGAGAGATGCAACACTTAAGTTAGATTTATCAAGCCATTCAAGGCCACATTGTGTGACCTTGTGTGACTTAGAGTAACGCAACTCAGCCCTAATTCCTACATTGCGTTACTCTGCCCCAGGGAGGCATTCCATGGGTGGATGCTTAGGTGTTCCCACGTATCCACCCATTGATTTTGGCACATTCCCTGATTTACCATTACTGGTAGACCTGAGAATGCATCAAAATGGTACGCCACCCCAGGTGAGGCATAACGAGGAGAAATATCTTTATTTCCCCTCGTTACTTCCTCTTTCTATGTGTGCTGCATTCTGCAGCACACACAGAAAGAGGAAAACGCCTCTCATGAGGTCCCTTCCTGCACAAAAACAAGCCTACTTACAACACAGGCATCCTTGCACCATGGTGTAAGGGTGCATGTGTTGACGATAGGCTGCACATTGTGAGCCAACACAGGGAAAAGACAGGAATGTGCCATATCATGTTAGATATGATGCATTCTTGCTTTTTCCTTAGCACGCACCACAGCAAGGTGACTTGTTGCAGTGCATGCTTTTTTAATCCATATGCCTCCAAATGTGCTGCTGGGCAGAGCAGTTTAATTGCTATTACACAGGCTGTTCTTAGACATAGTTAAACAGCCACCACTCAGTAACCAAGTACCTTAACCATAACACTTAGGGCTATTCGCAAAGGTAACTTACACTTGCGAGTAAGTTTATACTAATGCTTTTTCCTAACTTTACTACTTTTGGTTAGCCACAAGGTGGGTATAGGTGCTCAAAAGTGTAGACATACATATCTGTACTCCTGGAAACAGGGGGTGAAACCAAATTTATGAGTGTAAGTTACTACTTCCAAAATGAAACAGTAGTAAGTCCAGCACCACACATGGCCTACCACTGATACTGCAGCACGTCCTATAGAAAATAATGGAGGTAGAGTTAAAATTGAAAATAATGTTACATTAAAATAAATTATTTATCATAGTTAACATATAAATACATATTGTTTAATTTTAAAAATAAATAAAAAATACATATTTATGATTTAAATATAAGCTATTTTACCAACACATTATGAATTAAAAAAATAATGTAACATTAAATTTGAATAAATATAATTACATTACTTTAAATGAATTCCATACATCACAATTGCTTATTATTAGTATGTAATAAAACTTTTTGCTTTATTTTTTATGCTTCAAAAAATATTTTTATTTAATTCAACATATTTCATTTTTATTAAGGATTCAGTTCAAATTTAAGTTACTAGTGCTGTAGCATTTTTTGTTCTTTTGTTCCATATTTCAAATATATAGATTTAAATATACACAATTAGTTTACCAGTCAGTCAAATATCTTTATTCTGCTGACTTGCAACCATAAAAGAATACATCATAAAAACATTTAAAACACAAATTAAGAATGTGATATAGACAATGGATACTGTGCTTCAAAACAGTAATAGTTCATAATCGAGATGTAGTAGGTGTAATTCAATAAATTAATATATCTACAAAATAGCAGCATAAACTAGAAACAGTGTATAATAAACGTCGCAAGGAACCCCTGTCCCGTGGACCATAAAATCCAAGAATAATTCATTAAACACAGGACAAAGGAGATCATTTCCCAACAATATTGCGCAAACGGACAGCTGTGGAGATGTATCTGTAGACCATTAAGCAAGTGAATTCATCATTTAAAAGCTGGAGATGATATAGAGCTGGCCGACACTTCCTGATATTTAAAAACTTTAAAAGGGGAATAATAAAATCACGCCTTTGCGAGATGTAAAGTTGACAAAAGAACAGAAAGTGAAGATTGCTCTGTGTAGACTTGGAGTCACAAGGGCAAAGATCCAGCTTAGCATCACAATAAGCTTTGCGGGGATAAGAAACCAGTAGGTGCGAGATGCCAATCTTGGATCTGATAAGATATAACAATTAAGTGTGACAGAAGTAAAAAGAGAGATAAGGCTCAACACCTGGAGAACGTACTAGAAGTGAGTGTTCCGATTCTCTCTTTTTTAACATCTCTAGGTGCTCACTAGACAACTTTAAACAAGTCAAGAAGTCCTTTTTCAATTTAGTTTTTGGGATCTTAGCAATATTATCTGGATTAAAAAAACAATCCGCCAGCCCCAATGACTCCAACTGTTTTTTATATAGCTAAACCAGGGTATCTTCAACATGTGATCAAGTTTAAAACAGTCTAAAATGATTGAGCGATTAAGGGCTGGCTCTTCCTTCACCCAAATTGAGTGCCACAGTAAAATTGGTGCAGTTTGTATGCGAAAGGACAAAGGGGTCAAACCAAGTTCACTATGACAAATGGTGGCGGGAAGATTATTGGGGACTGTCAGCAGACGTCTCATAAAGTTGTTCTCAGCTGCTTGGAGACGCACCGAATAACAAAAGCCCCATACTCCAGCCCCATACAAGGCAACAGAACACGAGCGGGCCTTATAAATGTTGATTATTGCATTAATCGGTCTTGACCCTAACTTCTTCGTGAACCTAAATACCGCCTCCAGGTTTTGATTATAACTACTGACCCTTGTTTCAACTAGATGGTGCCAGGTGCTTCTCTGATCAAATGGGATTCCCAAGTACGAAAAAGTTGGAACATAAGACAGCCTTTCATTGTTGATAAAACATGATTTTAAAATGGTGGGGGATTTATCTGCCACCATGGTGTAAGATTTTGCTGTATTGGTCCTTAGACCCAATTCGGTCATAAAATCATTAAACCTAGTCACTAGCTTCTGTAGGCCCACACTGGTTCTAGACATTAGAACACAGTCATCGGCATAAAGTAATGACAGAAGATTTCTAGTGCCTATCTTGGGAACATCCACATTCCCATGATTAATGTAGCTTTCTAGGTCATTAATATACAGACAGAATAAAAAGGGGGCAAGGACACAGCCTTGATGAACCCCACGGTTCATTTTGATGGGAGCTGTAATTTCCCCACCCACTCCGTACCTGACCCTCCCAGTAACATCTTGATGCATTTTGGCAAACAAATGGACTAAAGATGGTTCAATGCCCAAATCCAGCATTTTTTCCCATAATCTCCCTCTCTGCACCCAGTCAAAAGCTGACGTGAGGTCCATGAACCCGAGGTAAAGGGATCCGGGCTTGGCTATTGTGTACTTTCTTATGAGCAGGTGCAGATTAAGACACTGTTCGACAGTTCCCAGGCCCCTCCTGAAGCCATATTGTACGTCCAAAAACTTCCCGCTTTCGGCTACCCAGGCCTCCAACCGTTCTAATATGACCCTACCCATCAATTTACAAGTGCAATCAATTAATGAGATAGGCCGATAGCATTTTGGGTCCAACCTGTCCCCTTTTTTAAAATGGGGACTATGATCACGGAACCCCATGATTTGGGGGGGCCCTGGGATGCTATGAAACTTAAAATGTTGGGCAATAGAGGGAGCCATAGAACGGGATTGGCCAAAAACAAATCGGCAGGGATGCCATCAGGGCCAGGTGCCTTATTCTTCATTGTTTGATTTAATGCCCTTTCAACTTCATCGAGCGTTGGGTGAGCCAGCTCTGAGGTCCCATAACTTAGGGTGGGAGACTACTCACCAATGGCACTATATAGACTGGAAAGGTGCTGTACCCACACTACAGGCATAATTGTGGCATCAATACTACTATTGTGTGAGCTTTGGAAGAAATCAGAGTTGACAGTTTTCCAAAAGAGTCTGGGGTCTTTATTTTGACATGCTACATGTAGTTGTTCCCAGGCCTCTTTTCTTATGTCCAGTTTACGTTTCTCCAAAGCCCGTTTATATTTGTTTCGGAGATGTTTTACCACTAAGTTGTCCCGGGCTTTTTTTCCAGTGCCTTCACAAGATTATTATGAGATTGTGAACAGTCACTGTTAAACCATCTACATTGCTTCTGGGTTCTTGGTCTGTTGTCACTTCGTAAGGTAGCATTGGTCTCAGTTATTACGGCAAAGGCCTTTAACATAGATGGGGGGTTAATACTGTATTCCAGACACTCTAAAATTTATCTCATATTAGTGGTCAGGATCCGTTGAAGGACGGAATCTGGATCAACAATAGACCACTTACACAATAGGCCTTTATTTTTATTATGGATTAAGGGATGTAGATTAATTTTCCCAGAAGAATAGCCAGTTTGGCTCTCTAAATAAATGGCCAAAGGAAAGTGGTCACTGAAACAAACCTTGAGAATAGAAAAAGCCACAAATTGGGGTTTAAAGTATTCAGAAAGGGTAATGAAATCAATAAGAGTGCCTTGACCTCTGCCCACAAAGGAAACATGGTCTGGGCCTAGTGGTTGAATGAGATCTACTGTAAGAAAAAGAGAACATTTTGAGAGCAGCGAATTAAAGATGTTCCCACATGGATTATGGTAGAAGTGGCAACCGCCATCCTTAGCCCCATCTAGTAGACAACATGCAGACTGCTTTGATAAGGGACATAATTTACAATGAAAAATACCCCCCCAGAGAACAATAAAATCTGTATTTAGCTCCTCTAAGTGTCTGCTTAGTGAATTCTCTAGGTCTTCAGTAATGGCAGTATTGTTGGGAACAAAGTTATTGTGATAAAAACTAACAACGACCAGCGTCAAATTCTGTTTAAAAAGAATATTAATAATTTGAAAATGTGGTGAATGAAGCTGGGTATACCTACTCTCTTTTACAGTGTTGTCGCTACCAAAGTTAGTAGGCCACCCTTAAGATGGCCACCCAGAGCTGCATTAGCCGGAGTGTATATGGAAGCATAACCGTTAATATAAACTGACTCTCTCATCCAGGTTTCTTGGAGGCATATGATGCTATAATCTTTTATGAAATCATGCCATGGTTCAGACTTCAGCTTATTTGACAAGCCTGCAATATTCCAGAACAGGCCTCCATGAACAATTGCACTATTGTGACTGAGAGGTACTCCCTCGTTACTTGTGTGAGCAGTTATCGCACAATCGCCTTGGGATTTCTGGGCTATATATGGGGACAACGAATGTTGGGTCTTCTCAGCTGGTGAGATATTATCAGATTCCACCAATGCTATCCTTACTGAATCCGAAAGGACAGGGCAATTAGTTTACAATAATATTACAACAGAGAACTATTTTTAAATACTTTATTTTTCCCTATACTTTATCATACAGAGATCTCTGCACTGACATTGCAGTCTCCCTATTGTAAAGTATAGGGGAAAAGAAAAAAAGTTTATTTAAGTCAAAATAAATTTGTATTAGGGGTGGGTATAACTTTCATAATTCTGCAAGATTACATATGATTTACATGAGAAGAGTAATTCAGCAGTTTACACTATTTCTAAGCACAAAAATGCCCCTTCTCATCCAAAATGAATACAAGAATGCATTTTGTGCAAAGAAATAGCGCTAAATGCAACAGAATACGAATAGTAAGCAGCTGCTCTCTAAATGTGCTCTTGGAGTAGGATTTACCCTGAATTTACTACTGGCATTTAGTGCTATCTTCTTAGTGCAAAATGCACCCTCATGTCCGAAATGGACTGAGAAACAGCGCCAAATGCAGCATAACACGAATAGTGTGCACAAGAGGTGAATCTCACTCACTAAAAATGCTCTTACAGTAGTATCCCCCCCACCAAATAACTTTTATTTCTCAAGCAGGAGTAATCATGTAATTATTAGTAATCTTGCATTATTCTTAGAAATTACTATTACTTCAATTACTCTGGTGTAAATAGAAATTCTGCCCAGACCTAAATCTGATGTCTGTCCCAGGGAATCAGATATGTGTGGTTTACTCAGTCTTCCCACTCTAGGGGGCTACAAGAACACTAGACACCAATCAACTAATCAACAGGTTGGATCCAGACCTGTCATGGCATCAGGCTGCACCCCTACAACCTAAGAGATCGTTCAGTCTGGCTGGACCCTGGAGACACAGTGGGGGCTTACCCCAATTTCTCTTCCCCAGCAGAGACGAAAACCCACTAGGACACATATTTGTATCTCCACAGGGAAAACACTGCTTTCTGCTCCCAAGTGGGCAAACTGGGAGGGAGTTTACCCCCAATCTGCCCACGCCAAGAAAAATATGGATGTTAAGGGATTAGCATTGGGTTGCCCATATTCCCATGGACAGTCTTTCTGCCTCCCTGGTGGAGCAGACTTGAGGTTATTGTCAATTATTGATTTTCTAGTGTATTACTATAACAAGCTTACTGTTGTTGTGACATTCACAACAAAGGGGTCGATTCCGATTCGGGCCGGAAAAAGCACCGACCGACTCGGATCCGGAAATAATACCGACCGACACGTACCCGTGGCGCACGACACGCCAAGTACGATGCAAGGCGCGAAAAATCCGACCGACACGTACCTAAACTAAGTCGACCGACCAAGCCGCACGGAAAACAGCAATCCGGCCGGAAAAACACGCGAATCCAACCGACCGACACGCACCCGGAACAAATCCGACCGAAACGTACACGCGAACTCCAAACCGCAAAGTACGATGCAAGGCGCGAAAACCACGAGCGAGTCGGACGGAGGACAAGCCGTACGACCGACACGCATACAAAACCGAGCCGAAGCAACACAAAACACCGCGACCGACGCGTACGCAGCATAAAAACTGCACAAACACAGCGTGAACGAAACGGAGAACACCGTACGAGACTAATGCAGGGTCCGACTCGGTCACAAGAACGTTTCCAACATACACAAACAGCACAAAGGAAAAATCACCCAAAAAAAGGCCAAACAAGCAATTACCAAGCCAATAAATACTGGGGGGTGGGGACAGAGAACAAAGACACACCCACAACTCCACCTATATAAAGGACACAAATCACAACCATGAGCCTTTGCAAATGCCATTCCACTGCCAGCACCCAAGAGAAAGCAACCACACACCCACAGCTCATCCCTCACACAAGCCACACACCATCAGCACACCAACAAATACCTACCTCACATACACCCAGCAAAACACACACTCACACACCCTCACCTGCACACCAACACACACATCACTCACCATCACCACCCATCACCATGCCCCCCAAGAAGAATCCCAAGTTCCTAGATAGTGAATTGGAAGTCATGGTAGACGAGATCCTCAGGGTGGAGCCACAGCTGTTTGGCACACTGGTCCAACAGACCCCCATGTCGCAGAAAACCAAGATGTGGGAGAGGATCATCAACAGGGTGAACGCACAATCACCATGTCGGCGCACAAAGACCGACATCCAGAACAGGTGGTATGACGTGCGCAAGAGGGTACGGGACCTGCTGAAGAAAGACTACATCAACAGCCAATACACCGGCAGTGGCCCTCCTGCCAAGCCAATATACCTCAGGCCCTGGGAGGAGAAGGTGCGGGCCATCCTTCCGCCAGTGAGCGTATATGGACTAGAGGACATCCCAGAGCCTGGTGAGTACACAACAAATGTACACAATATACTGCCACAAAACACACACATCACTGTCAAGGGGAGAGTCAAACCATGCACTCATAGCAATTACACAGCAACCAGAACAGAATCATCCCAAAATGTGTATGTCAGTCAGATAAACACAACACATGCCATCAAAAAAGTCACATCCAACTGTGACAACACATGTACAAACACAACTACAGCTAGGCAGTGGCACAAATAGAACTAACAAACACATCCAGACATGTAGCCACCACAACAACACCAACACACAGTGAAGACCACTCAAAGGAAGGAATTCTGTGTATGCTGGCCAAGTCAGTGTAGCCAATAGCATCATGGGAGTCGCAGTCACACATATTGCCCCCCCCCAACTGTCCCATCAACACCACCATGAACCATGCTCACATCACAGGAAGTGGAGAAGGACTCACAAGATGGCTGACACTGGGTACTGCTGTGGGGAGCACAAGGCCCTGCTGGCAACTGTGCACCAACAAACAGCAGGACACCACTGACTGACATCCTGAGAGACAACTTACACTCCCTGCAATGCAAGCACGTTCCATGGTGGGATATCTGGCTAGCTGGGTGGGAAGGGGGACTTGCAGCACTGACCATAGTCACAAGCACCTCCCCTCACACACCCCCAACACAAACTCCACAGAACCCACCTGGTAGAATGCAATGCCCCCCATCCTAACACAAGATCCCACAAAGAACCACCACCCTGGGTTATGTTGTGTGAAGCACAGGGACACTCTTGGGACTTCTAGCCAAACAACTGCCAGGACAACACTCCCAGCCATCCTGTCAGCACAGCCAGCCCACCCCACAGGGAAGCAGAGTCAAAAGGAAGGAAGCATGGGCATGCTGGGAAGGGGGGTGGAGGCAACAGCATGATGGGAGTCGTAGTCACTGATATTGGTCACCCCCACAACTGTCCCATCAACACCACCCTGAACCATGCTCACATCACAGGAAGTGGAGAAGGACTCACAAGATGGCTGACACTGGGTACTGCTGTGGGGAGCACAAGGCCCTGCTGGCAACTGTGCACCAACAAACAGCAGGACACCACTGACTGACATCCTGAGAGACAACTTACACTCCCTGCAATGCAAGCACGTTCCATGGTGGGATATCTGGCTAGCTGGGTGGGAAGGGGGACTTGCAGCACTGACCATAGTCACAAGCACCTCCCCTCACACACCCCCAACACAAACTCCACAGAACCCACCTGGTAGAATGCAATGCCCCCATCCTAACACAAGATCCCACAAAGAACCACCACCCTGGGTTATGTTGTGTGAAGCACAGGGACACTCTTGGGACCTCTAGCCAAACAACTGCCAGGACAACACTCCCAGCCATCCTGTCAGCACAGCCAGCCCACCCCACAGGGAAGCAGAGTCAAAAGGAAGGAAGCATGGGCATGCTGGGAAGGGGGAGGAGGCAATAGCATGATGGGAGTCATAGTCACAGCTCTACATCCCCCACCACATGGCCCAGCAAGCTCACACTCACGCATGCACATCCCACAGAGAGTGGAAAGGCCCATCAAAGATGTCTGACACTGTTGCTGTGTCGTGGGGAGCACAAGGGCATGCTGGGTACTGCACACCAACCAACAGCAGGACACCACTGTCAGCCATCTTGCCATTGCTCTCACACCCACACACACTGAACTCCACACAAAAGCAAGTAAGTATGGGAATGCTGGGAAGTGGGGTGGAGGCAATGGCATGATGGGAGTCGTAGTCACAGACATAGCTCACCCCCACAACTGTCCCATCAACACCACTCTGAACCATGCTCACATCACAGGAAGTGGAGAAGGACTCACAAGATGGCTGACACTGGCTACTGCTGTGGGGAGCACAAGGCCCTGCTGGCAAATGTGCACCAACAAACAGCAGGACACCACTGAGTGACATCCTGAGAGACAACTTACACTCCCTGCAACGCAAGCACGTTCCATGGTGGGATAACTGACTGCCTGGGTGGGTGGGAAGGAGGGCCGGCTGTCAACCAAACACAACCAATGCAGACCATGTTCACACCCCAGAAAATACATAGAAATGCCCAAATAATGCAGGACAATGTGCCACACCAATATCAACCCCTGACTGTGACGACTTAGGACAATGCAATGTACAGGCCCGCACCCAGAGGCACAGTCACAACTGTCATGTGTGTCAACCATTGATGCCTGCAGAAACATAACATACATTGTTTGTGTCTCCCAAAAACAGGTGATGATGGGGACACAGCAGCAGACGCTGAGGAGTCCCAATCCCAGGCTCAAGAGGATGCCGAGCTCACTGGCGTCGTACAGCCTCTGTCCTCCTCGGACGATGAAGAACAACCTGGCACATCCGGTGCAAGTCAACATGCAGCACCAGCAGGACCACCAGCTGCAGCACCAGCAGGACCACCAGCTGCACCCCTGCACCCACCCCTCCAACGACTGTCACCACGAATACCATCCCTGCCGACATGGACAGAACAAGGAGCAACACCAGCACAGGGACCCTGGACCAACCTGGGGCCATGGACACCACCACCACCACCAACCCCCAAGGTGGACCAGGGTTATCTGTGCGTGCCACTGCACACACTGCACATGTCAGCAGGGGTGGTGGGAGGGGTGGGAGACAGAGGTCGCTGCTTGCAGACGTTGCTGGTGTGCATGATGACCCACAACTGGTACGCATAGCTGATGCGTACCAGTCCAGCACCGGAGACCTCAGCCAGGTAGTGGGGCTCCTCAGAGACCTGAAACAGCAGCAGGCTGCCCATCATGCCCGCTTGGACTCCCACATGTCCCACGTGGAGTCACACATGTCCCGTGTGGACTCACACATGTCCCGCGTGGAGTCCAAGTGGGATGCACTGCATGAGATGACGGCGGTGCACAGGGACATTTTACAATGCCTCAGCCAGATGAACAGCAACCAGTCCACACCTCCCTGTGTGCCAACAACATCTGGTGCCGAACAAACTGCAACTGCCACAGGGAGGGAGGAGGACTCTGGCGGAGAGTCCCCTGAACCGCAGCAGCCTGTACTTGAGGGCCCCCCCCCCAAGAAGAGGGGTCGTCCGAGGAGGGAAAAGTGAGAGGCCGATGGCCAAGCGCAACTCCCAGGAAGCCTGAACCTGTTCTGGATGTTCGCCTTTGTGCACAGACTGTTCACCCTGTTGACGGCAACACTACTCCCACACATTGCATGGGGAGTACAAGTTGGACCAATGTGTCAGACAACTGTGGCCCCGATACTGGGGATCCTGTCTACCAGGACTTTCAATTCACCTAGGAACTTGGGATTGCAAGAATTATGTACAGCACTACCCATCCTATGCACTATTAACACAAATGTTTCACAATAAACACACTAATACACCATACTTGCCTCTGTCGTGATTCCAACGTGGGTGCTGTTATGGGGATGATGAACTGCAAAATTACACTGTGTATGCGAACTGCAACAGCAAGGACAACACAGGCATGTGAGTACAGGCAACGTGACACACATGAGGGAGACACACCACCAGGGCTACACAACACATACACACCTAGGCCATCTGACTCATTGCCTACACTGATGTTGCCAGGGAAGACGGTGCAATGCACAGACACCACACCCATTCTCAGTTGTAGTCAAGTAGCCCACAGGTGCAGTAAGCAAATGGCAGTCAAATGTGTGACCACAGACAACGCACATCACAAAGTGAAGCACAGGTTTATTACACAGTTGCAACATGCCGTAACCACTACAGATGCAAGGTAATCCCACCTGGCAGCGGGCACACAGTCAACAACTGTAGACGGAAGGAAGTCCATGGGTGTGGCGCACATCACCTGTAGGGACACAACAGCTACCAGCCTGGATGTGCAATCACGTCGTCGGTGGACACAGTTGACCAAACGAATCTGAAAGTACCCTGTGAAGGACAGAAATGACACACAGTCAAAAGCAATGGAGTACAGGACAGAACAGCAAAACTCATGCACAATACATGTTACAAGATACCCACCCAGAACCAAGTTAGCATGTCAACACTGTTGGGGAGTACAGCCCACCTGTCACCACACATCGCAACACACATCCAGTCAAGTAGCCCATGGACACACTCCAACAGCACCAGAGCACCACCCACACATCATGCCAACTCACATCATTGACATGACACCTCAGGATACTCACATTCAGCTAAAGAAGTTGGTGATGAGCTGTGTGCGGACATCACCATCACCATCATCATCTTCATCGTCACTGGCATCGTGGTCCAGGCCAGGATCCTCCACAGGTGGCGGATGTTGGTCATTGTCATCCTGGATGAGAGGCAACTCCTTCCGCACTGCCAGGTTGTGGAGCATGCAGCAGACAATGATAATCTTGCACACTTTCGCAGGGGCATATGGGAGGGACCCTCCGGTCTTGTCCAGGCAGCGGAAGCGGATCTTCAGGAGACCAAAGGTCCGCTCAATCACTCTCCTGGTCCGACCATGTGCCTCATTGTAGCGCATCTGGGCTGGTGTCACAGGGTTCCTGAGGGGTGTCAGCAACCACGGCATGTTGGGGTATCCCGAGTCACCTACGGACAGACAAGTGCACATTAGCTGACTTGGAAAAGTGGGCGGAATACTACAGATCAGATCACACACAATGGCACAAAGTCAGTACACACCGACAAGCCAGGCACGCTGGTTCTGCATCTGTGCCATCATCCTGGGGATGCGACTACTCCTCATCACAAAGGCATCGTGTGCTGAACCAGGGAAACGGGCACACACGTGTGTGATGGTCATGTCTGCAAGACACACCACCAGTGCATTGACCGAGTGGTAGTGCTTGCGGTTCCTGTAGGCCTGCTCCTGGGCCTGTGGTGGTACCAAAGCCACATGTGTCCCATCAATGGAGCCAATTACATGCGGCATCCTCCCCAGGGCATAAAAGTCACTCTTCACGTCAGTGAGTCGTCGCAGTCTAGGGAAATAGATGTACCGGTTCAGGAAGAGCAACATTGCCGCCAAAACATCGCGGAGCACACGGCTGAACATGGTCTGTGACATCCCACCAGCAGTCGCCACAGTATGTTGGAAGGTACCAGTGGCAAAGAAGTGTAGGGCTGCCATCACCTTCACCTTGGGGGTCAGCGATGTAGGATACGGCCGGCCAGGCTGCAAATGTGGGGACAACTGCACTGCCAAATCCTCAATCAGCTGCCTGGTGAAGCGGTACCGTCGGATGCTGTCCCGTTCCACCATCGTTGCCAGGTCTGGGAATGGTCGATGGACAGCAGGAGCCCTGCAGTGCAGAGGAGAAGTAAGCAAGATTGTCAGTCACCCCACATATGCGGCATTGAACACACTCAAGATCCCAACATACATCATTATGAGGCACAACTACATGAAGTGTGCAGTACCGGAAGGACATGTATGGTACATACATGGCCAACATCTGTCAACACGGTCCAACAGGTGGCATCAATTAGTCCCAGGTTGGCCCATTGGATATCATGAGGCCGTGTCACAGTTCCCATCTCCTGCTGCCGTGTCACAATAACCCCCCACAGTGACATGTGAGGACAGATGTGCCCCAGGCACCATAGCTCAACGACAGGTTCATTCCCAGGGACCCTGTAATGCCACATGGACACTGGCATTACATGGAGTATCATGTATACACCACAGCAAAACAACCATGACCCCCACAGGTAGTGGCCCCACTTGCCACGGCAGGACAGACATGGACGTCTGTGACACCACACGCACAACATCAGAGTCCATGCACACACAACGTGGATGTGGAGACTGTCTCCCATTGTGCACATGAAATCAGAGACATTGTAAACACTACATGCACAAAGACTGTGGAGGACCATCACTATTGTGCCACTGGGACACCCTGGCTCAAACATACCGTCCCACATGGGACTCACGGGGTATGTGACATGACATACACATACACCACTGTGAAATGTGACCATGGCACATGCACAGATATGAACAGTTGCACATCACAGTGGTCATGTACACGTAACACCCAGGAACCTGTCCCCATGAACACGTGCACAGCCTGGGGGTGGCTGCCCACAGGTGACACCCACAGGACAACATGTACACCAACATACACACAATAGGAAATGCAGCCTTACATGCCTTATGATAAAGTTTGGACAGGCTGTCGTGATGTAGGTGTGCCCCTCACTCCCTGGGAGCTATCTGTGGCTGGCATATGTCCATCTGAGACAGGCATGCTGACATATGCCAGTCACATGTACAGTGATGCGTTGTACCGCAATGGACCGATCGGTGCCTCCGACCGGCCCATTGCATTCAATGTGTGCGGGTACGCGTTGTACCCCTGTGCGCGTTGTACCGCAATGGACCGATCGGTGCCTCCGGCCGGCCCATTGCATTCAATGTGTCGGGTACGCGTTCTACCCCTGTGCGCGTTGAACTGCAATGGACCGATCGGTGCCTCCGGCCGGCCCATTGCATTCAATGTGTGTGGGTACGCGTTGTACCCCTGTGCGCGTTGTACCGCAATGGACCGATCGGTGCCTCCGGCCGGCCCATTGCATTCAATGTGTGCGGGTACGCGTTGTACCCCTGTGCGCGTTGAACTGCAATGGACCGATCGGTGCCTCCGGCCGGCCCATTGCATTCAATGTGTGCGGGTACGCGTTGTACCCCTGTGTGCGTTGAACTGCAATGGACCGATCGGTGCCTCCGGCCGGCCCATTGCATTCAATGTGTGCAGGTACGCGTTGTACCCCTGTGCGCGTTGAACTGCAATGGACCGTGCGGTGCCTCCGGCCGGCCCATTGCATTCAATGTGTGCGGGTACGCGTTGTACCCCTGTGCGCGTTGAACTGCAATGGACCGATCGGTGCCTCCGGCCGACCCATTGCATTCAATGTGTGCGGGTACGCGTTGTACCCCTGTGCGCGTTGTACCTCAATGGACCGATCGGTGCGCACCCATTGACAATGGGCTTGCCTGGCAACGGACGCGTTTTCGAATTTCGAACGAGTCGGTTGCTGTAAATTCAGTTGGTCACCCACAACAATGTTGCAAAATCATGTATGTCATGAAGTTGAAGTTTTGAAGGATGCTGTGGGCGTGTTTTGGTGCTGCTATTCCATGGATTGGCCAGATTCAGAAGATGCAAACGACTTGGACCTATCACTTTGGACACAAGGGACAGTATCTGCCTCTCCAGCACATATATATTGCTGGCTGTTCCCCTGAGAGCTCACTTGCCTGCACTACATGCTCCAGGACGACATCTGCCACTGCACTGCTGCTGTCTCTGCCCCTCTGGACCCTGCAATGGCACGTACTGTGGAGAGAGCCCCAGCCTTCAGCCTTGAAGAAAACCAGGCCCTGCTGGACAGCCTACTTCCACAGTACAGCAAGTTGTATGGGACACCAGGGGAGCAGGTGAGTGTTCTGTGCACTGCCTTTCTGAATGTGCATTTTGTGTGACTAGCAAGGCTGAGAGTCTGCACGCCACTGGCTAGCAGGCTCACTGAGTAGTTGTCACCCCCATAGTGTGTAGTGACTTGCACTGGACAGGTATGGTGCAGTGACAGTGCATTTGAACATGGTTTTACTTCCCATGCAATGATACCATGTAGTGACGTCTGGCAAACTGTCCATGGTCAGCTTTGCACTGCCTGTGTACATCATGTGCCCCTGTGATTGAGACATGTATATACAACTGTGTCATGCACGGATATGTTGCATGTGTGGTAATGGCCTTTTCACTTTGTCATCCTGACAGGTTAATGCCCATCGGAAGCAGGAAACCTGGAAGGACATCGTCCGGGCTGTCCGGTCCGTGGGGGTCTACAAGCGCCGGATCCGCAACTGCCAGAAGAGGTGGCAGGACCTTCGGGGCTGGACCCGGAGGATTGCACGGGTCCAGCTGAAGCTGTCGCCTCCTTGCAGGAGGGGCGGAACACGGACCCTGACCCCCACATGCTCCAGATCCTGGCGGTGGTGTTTCCAGACCTGGATGGGCAGCTGAAGGCCAGACAGCAGCAAGGAGGGGGCTGAGTCAAAGACTGCACTGTGAACTCTGTATTACATGCTTTGTGCCCTCCTCTGGCCTGGTTCAACTGCCACAGTGCAGCAGTCATGTTGTCCAGGAGCCATGTCCCTCTATTGTGCACTGCCCACTGCTCATCTGATACCCAAGTGTGGCCCTTACATTCAGGGAATTGTGTCACTTGGGACTGTGTCCTTGCAGTTTGCTTCACTAAAGGTGGGGGACAGCATCTGTTTCCCTAACTCTGTTGTGGGCATCATGGGTGGGTCCATTGTTCACACAACGCCTGGGTTTGGACATGTGATCTGCGTGTTGCTTTGATATGCGGTCCACTTGCTGAGCTGAGCCACCACATGTGCCTGGGGTATGTGGCACCCGCCCATGCAGCGGGTGGGAACAATGTTTGGGCCCCAGGAGTGTGCAGATTACGTGTGTCACACATACATAGCCAGCTATCCACTGTCCAGGGCACATCCCTCATTCATGTGGAGCAGGACAGTCATGCCTACTCCAGGCCATGCAATGCACTCTGTACTCCCACTCCCGTGTATCAGCTGACACATTGTGCACAGTGATTTGAGCCCTCAGGTGTCTGCCTCTGTGTCAGTGTGCTGTGGATTAGTTGCCAGGACTGCTGGGGTGTTTCTTGGTAGGGGCTCAGCATGCCCCTGGAGATGGGACCATAGGAGACGATACTTGTGTGTCACATAGGTGTTTGATCAGCTGCCCGTGCAGACTGGGGTATGTGAATGTGAAGTTCAGGCAGCTGTTCCCCATTCACAGCAAATTGTGAGGGGCTCAGGTTCAGAGGGTAGTGTCACAGGTCTCCCATATGTCCAATAGGTGTGACCTGGACAGATGAGGGTTAAGATGATGTGTTGTGTGGGGGATGTACATGTGCACTTGTGCAGCTCCAGGACTTGCATTCCCCATGACCTACTATTGTGACACAGTGCATAGTGTTGTTGTCTGGCTGCCAAGTCATACATCACTGAGACAGTGATGTATGACTTAGCAGTCATGCCTCTGCCATGGCATGTGTCAACTTATTGGTGGTCCTGCAGGGGAGTGACATGTGCTACATGCACACCATAGTGGCGCTGGCTATCAGGACATGGGTGCATCATGGTGTCTGTCGCTGGTATGCATCACATGCATTTCCTATTTGACTCTGGGCATCCCTTTCATCCGGAAACCTGTACTGACTCAGTGGCAAGAGCTGTGATGTGTGCATGTCCACATGCCACACCGTGTCCTCTGCACTGTCCAACTACTGTGTACTTGGTGCATATGTCCACACTGGGGTGTTGCAATCCAACAGACACCAGACAGATGGGTGCAAGGCCATGTGGGATGTGAGTGCCATGCTTGGCATCAGACTGACAATTGGCTTCTCCTGTTCAGTTAGGGCACTTTTAGCAATGTACAACTAATGATGCCAGGGCTTGCTCTGTAATGTGCTGTGCTCACAGTGGTGTGTGCGTTTGGTGCAGGTGACTGATGTCTGTCTGTTTCCCCATTGTTTGCAGATACATCCACGGCCACGGAAGGGGACAGCTCCACGGACCAGGAGGAGCCAGAGAGCCAGACTGGGTCAGCAGCCGAGGAGTGGTCGGAGGGACCCAGTGGCACGGAGGGCGAGGGGAGCCACACCGAGGAGTCCTCAGCACCATCCACCTCAGCTGAGGACCAGAGCAACTCGGAGGATGACTCCCTTGTGGAGGCGGGTGTCAGCAGCCACCACACCCCAGCTAGTGTTGCTGTCCCCGCCACCACCAGCACCACCACCGCCCTCCCATCGGCTCCCATTCCCCAGGTCCGTGGAGGCTCCCATGTTTGGGAGCGTGTCTCCTTTGGCCCAGGCACTGCACCCCCTGCCCCTGTGTCCCCTGCTGCCCTGAGTGAGGAGTCTGTGTACCTCCTTCACCAGCTCCATGTAGGGCAGACAGCCATGCTGAGTGTCCTCCATGCGCACACCGCACTGTTGACTCAGCTGGTGTCGTTCATGGAGGGCATCTCATCGGGCATGTCTGACCTACAGAGGGGCAACAGGTCCATGGACTCCTCCCTGACGGCAGCAGTGTCCCTCCTCAGACAGTCCCTCACCCCTCCTGCCTCTGCTCCATCCACACTCCCCAGCACCTTACCCGTCCCAAGCACACACACACCGGCACAGGCATACACCAGCACACACACGTCCAGCACACAGACACACACGCCACAAACTAAACGCACATGCACGCACAGTCAGGGGACTGAAACCAGACTCACAGGGGATGGGGCCCTGGTACACACACATGCATCCACGGGCACTGCGCAGTCCTCAGTTGCCTCTCCCTCCAAAGCACCCTCCCTTGCCTCACCTGCAACCCCAAAGACCCAGCGCCTCTTCCTCAGTGACCTCGGCCTCTTCCCCTCCGATCCAGCTGCCCCAGCATCCAGGGGGAAGAGGAAGCCCCCTCACACGAAGCAGAGTGCCCCTCGCCCCCGGACACCCTCCCCCAGGCGCAGACAGACTGAGGCCCCCACCCGCAAGTCCCCCGGAGTGCTAAGAGCAAGACCCCGCCGCCGCCCTGCAGCTCAAGCACCAGGTCTCCTTCCTCCATCCCTCAGGCCCCCACTCCACAGGTGCCCCCACCACACCCTGCCCCAGGTTCCCCCACCCACAGATATACCATCCCCAAGAGGCTCCGGCCTTCTCCCCCTGCCACTTGCTCTCCCGGCACCACACCCCCCGCTGCGCTTGTCTGTGCCACTGATGTGGTGAGGGTGTCCTCCCCTCTGTCCAGCCCACCTTGCCTGTTCCCCATTCTCCTCCCCTGGTGGTAGGCACTGCAGTGGAGTCCACTACCACCCTGTCTGACTTGGGCACTGCAGTGGCGGACCTGTCCACTCCATCTGCAGGGTCCACTGCAGTCGTGCCGGCACCCACAACATCTGAGCCATGCCCCCCAGTTGTGCCGGCACACACCATGTCAGACACCTCCACTGCAGTTGTCAGTGGCTCTCCAGCACCCACCACCCCTTCCCTGCTTCCTCCTGGTGAGCCCTGATCCTGTCCCTGCGGTGCCTGGCCTACCCCCCGGTTGCCCCTCCTAGTGGATTGTCCCTGGTTTTGTGCAGGCATGTGTAGGGTGGCATCTGCCACTGTCACCCACTTGTGACTTTGTTGATGGACTGGCCATTGGCCTTTGTTTATGTTCTACCGGACTTCTACCTTTAATGCCACATATGCTGAATAAAGCAACTTTCTGTTCTCTAGTGCTTTTGCTTCTGATGTACATGATGTTGATGATGCTAACTATGCCCTTGCTGCAGTGATGGTGATATTTGGTCTCATGATAATGAAGTGTTACTGTGCAGGAACCCATGTGGTCCAGGGGGAATGTGTCCTATCCTGTGGTGTATCCATGTCATCCATAGCAGCATCTGAGGGTGTCATGTGTTCAGTATTTGGCAATGGGATTTCCTACTTAGATTGGCAATTTCACATCTGTGGCTTCCACCCCTGCACATCTGTTGTGCCTGCCATTGTTCTATTCGTCTTCTTCCCTGACCGTGTGGCCATCTCCAGTGAACATGCAGGTTTGGGCATCAATGGGGAAGGACTCATCTGTGTTGTCAGTGCAACATTGCTATACAAGTGTGTTGGATCTGTGCTGATGATTCCGTTGGCACTTCCATGACCAGGCTGATGGGACGGGAGCCCTCATTTGGTGCTAATTGTTGATTGTGTGTCCCATTGCTGCCATGGTATGGTATCTGTTCACCTCACATCTGCAGTCTCCACAGGGTATCTGCATGTGTGTGCCCATTGGTGCAAATATGTGGGTCTGCATTCGGATGGTCACTTCTGTCATTGTGTCATTGATGATTGTTGACGGTGTCAGCCCCCATGGGTGTTGTTTGTCTGCACATGGCCAAAGTTATGTCTTATTTGCACTGCAGGATTTGGCTCCCCCAATTTATGTTGCAATGGGACACATACACTACTTTGCCACTGATGTGTTTGTTGTTCTGTGACCAGGAATCATCCATGCAGTTTGGCAGTTGCACCTCTTACTTTGTCAACACTTACCTTTTGGTCACTGTGATGATGGGGGTTTGGACCCCATTGCCACAATGTTCAAAATGTGCAGCAGCTATGGACCCCACACTTACCTTTTGGTCACTGTGATGATGGGGGTTTGGACCCCATTGCCACAATGTTCAAAATGTGCTGCAGCTATGGACCCCACACTTACCTTTTGGTCACTGTGATGATGGGGGTTTGGACCCCATTGCCACAATGTTCAAAATGTGCTGCAGCTATGGACCCCACACTTACCTTTTGCTCACTGTGATGATGGGGGTTTGGACCCCATTGCCACAATGGTCATGGCCTGCTTGCGTTGTGTGTGCCACACACATATTTGTGTGGCTCATGTGCTAGGGGGTCACATTGTATGTTCGAAGTCATGTTCGGTGTTGTAGGCATTTGACACAGTCTACACACGCTTGTCATGGTGTTGGGGGATGTCTTCTTCTTGCATTCCCTAGGTTGTGGTGTGCTGGTTGTGTCATGCATTGTCCATCCTATGGGTGGGGGTGGTAGTGGTGGTAGGCATCCTGCCCCCTGGCTAAGGGTGGTAGTAGTGGTAGGCATCCAGCCCACCCTGGGTGAGGGTGGTAGTAGTGGTAGGCATCCTGCCCCCTGGCTAAGGGTGGTAGTAGTGGTAGGCATCCTGCCCCCCTGGGTGAGGGTGGTAGTAGTGGTAGGCATCCTGCCCCCCTGGGTGAGGGTGGTAGTAGTGGTAGGCATCCTGCCCCCTGGCTAAGGGTGGTAGTAGTGGTAGGCATCCTGCCCCCCTGGGTGAGGGTGGTAGTAGTGGTAGGCATCCAGCCCCCTGGCTAAGGGTGGTGGTAGGCATCCTGCCCCCCTGGGTGAGGGTGGTAGTAGTGGTAGGCATCCTGCCCCCCCTGGGTGAGGGTGGTAGTAGTGGTAGGCATCCAGCCCCCCCTGGCTAAGGGTGGTGGTAGGCATCCTGCCCCCACTGGGTGAGGGTGGTAGTAGTGGTAGGCATCCTGCCCCCCCTGGGTGAGGGTGGTAGTAGTGGTAGGCATCCTGCCCCCCTGGGTGAGGGTGGTAGTAGTGGTAGGCATCCAGCCCCCCTGGCTAAGGGTGGTGGTAGGCATCCTGCCCCCCTGGGTGAGGGTGGTAGTAGTGGTAGGCATCCTGCCCCCCTGGGTGAGGGTGGTTGTAGTGGTAGGCATCCTGCCCCCCTGGCTAAGGGTGGTAGTAGTGGTAGGCATCCTGCCCCCCTGGCTAAGGGTGGTAGTAGTGGTAGGCATCCTGCCCCCCTGGGTGAGGGTGGTAGTGGTGGTAGGCATCCAGCCCCCCCTGGCTAAGGGTGGTGGTAGGCATCCAGCCCCCCCTGGGTGAGGGTGGTAGTAGTGGTTGGCATCCAGCCCCCCCTGGGTAGGGGTGGTGGTAGGCATCCTGCCCCCCCCTGGGTGAGGGTGGTAGTAGTGGTAGGCATCCTGCCCCCATGGGTGAGGGTGGTAGTAGTGGTAGGCATCCAGCCCCCCTGGCTAAGGGTGGTGGTAGGCATCCTGCCCCCCTGGGTGAGGGTGGTAGTAGTGGTAGGCATCCTGCCCCCCCTGGGTGAGGGTGGTTGTAGTGGTAGGCATCCTGCCCCCCCTGGCTAAGGGTGGTAGTAGTGGTAGGCATCCTGCCCCCCTGGGTGAGGGTGGTTGTAGTGGTAGGCATCCTGCACCCCCTGGCTAAGGGTGGTAGTAGTGGTAGGCATCCTGCCCCCCCTGGCTAAGGGTGGTAGTAGTGGTAGGCATCCTGCCCCCCCTGGGTGAGGGTGGTAGTGGTGGTAGGCATCCAGCCCCCCTGGCTAAGGGTGGTGGTAGGCATCCAGCCCCCCTGGGTGAGGGTGGTAGTAGTGGTTGGCATCCAGCCCCCTGGGTAGGGGTGGTGGTGCGCATTCAGGCCCCTGTGTGCATATGTGGCATTGGTGATGGGCATCCCGCCCCTATGGTGCTGCTGTTGCTGGTGTAAGTATATTCTGCATCCCTCTGTGTGTGTGTGATGTGTCGTGTACGTGTTGTATGTGTTTTGTGGTTGGTGTCTGGCTTACCTTCTGCGCCGTACGCGTCCGTGCCTGTTCCGGTAGTATATGTAGAATATTGGTATGATCGGGACGAAGGGATTCATGGTTGGTTCGTGTCGTTCGTCCTTCTCGTTGCTTCGCGTCGTCCTCGTCGCTTCGCGTCGTCCTCGTCGCTTCGCCTCGTCCTCGTTGCTTCGCGTCGTCCTCGTCGCTGCCGTGTTCGTTTCGGAGCCGTGGATCGTGTTGTGGCGCGAATCGAAGCTTATGTGCGCCTCTCCCGGATGCTTTGACGTGCCGTGCGTAGCGACGGGTTCAGCGCGTACGGAAAGCGCATCGTACTTGTCCGGCCGGACGGGGCTGCATTTTTCCTTCCGTGCTACTCGATTCGGCGTTTCCGGATTCGCCTCGGTCGGGGATCAGGACCTGGTTTGGGTGAGTACGGCTCAGCCGGATTCTTTGCTGTTGTGCGCATCGTACTTACTCGTTCGGTGTGCTGTACGGATCGGTCGGGAAACAGGCTTTCACATGGCTTTTTTCCCGACCGAATGGTGTTGGGTGCGCCTCCGACCGAGATCGGAATCGGCCCCAAAGTGTTGTATCCTTTGACAAGTTTTCCTGCCCTGTCCATAAAAATGAGAAAAAAGAAATCCGAACATAACGACCAATAAGAAAAACACAACTAATATATTAGCTGCTTTTGCAAGGAGAGTGCCATAAACTATATTAGAAAAAGCATTAATGGGAAAGTCACTTTTAATGTGTTCCTTGAGGTAGTCCATTTTGTATTTTTTACTCTAACATTGCTTAAATGCAGCGTGCATTCTGCCAATAAAAGCACAACACCTATTTTTTTTCTCCCGGTATGTGCTGGAAACTCCACGTGGCTGAAATAGAATATAAATTACAGCAGTAAAAGTGCTTTCCTATCATAAGATTAAAAAAAAAACAGAATAGATTACAATTTTTCATATCTTTGGGTGAAGTTACATCTACTGTCTGATTTAAAGAGTTTCTGAAGTGACATCCATATATATATTCTACAATTTTCATTGGAAGGAGCTTATATTTACAAAGCAATATGTCATGCAGCCACATTTATTTTTGCAATAACAAGCGATGACATTCTTGCGCTTTAGTATTGTAATAAATGATATTTAGCTTAAGGTTTAGGGAAAGAACATTCATTTACTTTAAATATTAACTTAAAAATAAATAGCCGCCGAAATTGATAAATATTTTTTCTGGACCACCGTATTTTCTGAATATAATAGACATGTCAGCAAGTCCTTGTGCAACAACCAATTATCGTGCAAACAAAATAAAATATGCGTATCACTTTGTGTGGACAGATCCCGTGGTGCGGGAGGGGGCAACTCCAGAGCCCCCCTCTGGCACTGTGCACAGGCGGTGAGCCTCTGGCCTGAGAGCTCCTGACGGGGTCCCGAGCCTGGGGCACCCTCATGAACTTTGTACGGAGACCCCTCAAGTTTTGTTATGCCACTGTATATAGGAGAATATTCCGCAAAAATGTCATCTTCTTAATGAAAAGCTTCAGAGCTATAGCATTATTTTATATTTACATTTTCAGTCATTTATATGAAATTGATGATGTAAAAACTGCTATGGAAGACGAATTATCACAATCTGTATGTCTTCTTTGGATTCAGGGATGTGGCTAGGAATAAGTCACAGTTTACAGGCTTAAGTGTTACTTTGATTAATGTGGTATAAAAGCAGGTGATATGGAATATGTCTAAATAACAGGTTGTCTAGATATTTATCCAATGACATTGAAGGGAACTGGAATTAGAAGAAAATTACAGGCATGTGTTATTTCCGAAGTAGTAATACGAAAGGCACACTGTGCTTTCTGTTAGCTTGTGTGCATGATGGGATGCATAGCCTGAAAATGTCATGTTCATTAGCAGAATTGATGATGTACATAAAGTAGCACCAGGTAAAAATGTAAATACACAAAACATGTGCCCACAATGAGGAATGTTGTGTGCAGCTTTCAGAAATGCTCCTTGCAAATTGCGAAATATAATGCAACTGGTTTCCTGAGTGGATTGTTTAATGTTAAAACACAGAAGTATAGTTTCACAAAGCAACACTCACATTTTACATAGAACTAATTTACAAAGTAACTTAAATGGGTTGCCATTGCTGCTGCTCACATTATTGTAGGAAGATAGTGCAACGCAGTTCTGGTCAATGGCAGATCAAAGTAAAATGAAATCCCTAATGACTGCACATTGTTTTGTACACCATAGCGTATTTGTCTGCAATGTCACAGGGCCCCACTATTCTGTCAAGATAAAGCATTGATCTAAGCATTTGCTGTTGACGATGTATGAGATTATGTAGATCATGAGTTTGAATTACAGCAAGTCAGTCTCACCCTGACATACTTTAAGGGGGTACAATGAGTACATTTTGTGCAATACCTTGGGTAACCGTTTAGTGTGTTCTTTGATACACTTTTTACACATGGCCTATTATTATTCAAATATTGTTAATTTGTCCACGGCAAAGTAATCACCAATTGACCTAGCCTGCCATCTCCAGGCACCAGTGCTATTATCTACTGCCAGCTCAGAAGATGAGAGGTAGATCTCTAGGTGCCTTTTAGAAGAGCAGTGGTGAGAGCCTTTCACTAAAAAATACAAAATCTATACACAAATATAAATTTATATTAAGAACCCACAGCAGCAGGCTAAAGGGCTATATTACATGTTGGACACAGAGGGTCCATTAAGAAATGAGGAATTATTATAGGAATTACCAGGGGAATCACTAATCAGTGCCTGACTTCCCGGGTAATGGTTTCCACTTTTTGGTCTGGATTTTCGCCTGGAGGATGCTTTCTGTGGTATTCTGTAGATCTTATAAGTTTGATAACCATGGCAGATGTAAAAAACTTCTCCACTGTCCTCATCCCAACTTAGGTCCTTGTTACGAGTGGCCTCTTAATTCCAATGGGGAGGGTGACAGCAGTTAAGCAGTTATTGCTGCTAAAACTGGACTCATTGGAGTTAGGAGGCAATTTGTAAGGAATGCATGAGCGGAGATAAGACAAACCAGGGCAAATCATTATTATAACTAGCTAATTTGTGAACTCTTAACACAGTTTGAATATTTCTACAGAGCAACTATCAACATAATAGTGCTTACAGAATGACTCATTTAGAATGAAAAACATTGGACCAACTCTACCAACATTGAACCTGCCACATGCTAGCCCATAGTAGGTGGCCGTGCCCATTCCATAGTCCATAGATCATCAACTAAACTGTAGAAATATTAGAAGTGCTATTAAGAAAGGCTAGGGATGTTGCTTGAAACTTCCAGTCATTAATCTGGAAGCCATAGGGTTTCAGAAGCTCAGAGATTTTACCAGGGCACAACCACTGCTTAATTAACAGCCTCACAACATTGGACCTAAGCAGAACCTTTTCGGTATATGTTTCACACTTTTTCATTGCCAAAATGAGCTACTTTCCAACATCATTTATGAAGTGCACTTGGTTGTTAGCTACTCTCCAATACAGAAGAAGGCTTTGAGTCGACCAAAGTTAATTGATCAATGACATATATAGGTAAATAAAAATACAGTGCTTCTTTCTTCTTAGTTTTACTTTTATTTCCAATCTATAAACTTGTTATAACACCCAAAGTCAATATTAGTTTTGTGTCCTGGGCTTTTGCAAGCCTGTAAGAAACCATGTACATTCTTAATTCCAAAATATAAGCATTTTGTATCATATTCTAGTTAAGAAATCTATTTGAATAAAAGCATAGTACATGGACTTCAGGACCTTACTATAATCCTAGTCAATAAATACAATTTTGTGAATATTTAAAAAATTTAATTACAGTGTACAAATATACTTATGAGGTATTTGATTGTCTGTGTAACACCATGTAACGGAATGCATGGACAGGCTACATCGCTTCAATATTTAGTGGTAAATAAAACTAATAGATACCCCGTTATTTAATGTCAAGGTGTGGTACTGACAATTCTGGACCTGTGTCATTAACATCATTGTAACATGACGATTTTGGTATCAGCAGACCGGTAATGACAGGTATGCTATATCTGAGTATTTGCGTCATATTCGAGTGACGGGATCACTCTAATATTAACGATTCCCTTGTGAACCCTCGGGTTCCATTTTGTGTACGGCAGCCATTTTGTGGTTGCCCTCACATAAGGCAATGACTAAAGCCAAAACGCGCCTTAGGGGACACGTACACTTTCAGTGACCTGGGCAAGCTGACTCCACTGTCCAGAGCCAGAACCTGTTCGGCCAGTTTTAGTTCCCAGTGGCCGATCGAGATTAGGGGCCCAGGTGCAGCATGCCATAAACCCTTCATTGCACACATCTATATCTAAATCTTATTCACACCTGTCACTGCTCTTTCTTTATGACCTGCTTTACGAGGAGGAGGTGCCCGGTTTTATTAGGGGTCCAGATTATATCTGTTGCAGGTGTTGGGCCTCACTGGGTATTTGGTTGTGGGCTGGACAAACTGAAAATGGGCTTGTCATCATGAATCTGTTTTTTGTTGTTGTAAGAAATATGTGAATGACTCACTGTAAAAATAAGGAATGTTTGCCTAAAGCATAATATTCTGTATAAAAGAGATAGCTGGTTTGCATGATAAAGGCAGTCTCCTGAGAACATACACATTGTTGTACTTCTAGGATACCTGTTGCTGGCTGCAGCCAATAAATTGATCTTTGAAGCCACCAAGAAGACTCTGTGTTTCTGTAGTCTGAGACAGGAAGAACTCGAGGTCATTGGGTGTGTTCCCTGGCACCGCTGGGTCCAATAAAACCCAGTACTTCAATTGGCGCCCAACGTGGGGCGATTTCAGCGGTACCGGTCCAAGCCAGAGGTCGTGAGGAGCTTCGTGTAAAATTCTGGAGGAAGGCCAACCACTTCATCGACCCCTGTATGTCGTTCGTGGTCCGAAAGTCTTTGCTGCGAGGTTCCCCGCGTCCCGACGGCTACGAAGGACTGCTGCCCTGACTATCGCCCTGTCTTGGACCCTTTTATGATTTGTAGAGCAAGACAATAGACGAGTCTTCTGGTGACGTCATCGATACCTCAGTTAAGTATAAGTGGAGCGTCTCCCAGTCCTTAGTCTTGGTTCTTAGTTTTGGGTATCCCATGGGATCTTTGATTTGTTAGGATCTTTTGATTTGGAACTTGCAAGTACCAAAGCCGAAGGACTCGTGTATTCACGAGACTGTCGTATTCGATAATCCTTTGAAGTTTGAAGCTAGACTAGTGAGCGAAGATGCCTGGTCTTAGCAGACTTGGAAATTTGTTTTCTCTTGGTTGTAATAGGGATTCCCGATTGGAGGACTCGTGTCCGGTTCCTCCAATTGGAACTCCAACCTATGAACTCTACGTGAAGCATGGAGTGGGCCCTATCACGTATAATAACGTATGGGTTAGGTACACAAGGAAAGATGGTGTCCTAAAGTGGCCCCAATATGGTAGTTTTGACACCAAAATTCTGGATAATTTAGAGGTTAGACTTTTTAAGAAGAAAGCCCGGCCGGCGATGTTTGACTCTTTCCGCCTATGGCGAAAAGAAGCCAAACAGAAAGAAATTAAATTAGTAAAGAAGAATAAAAGAGAAAAGGGTATTTCAATAATGCAAGCTGCTATGCAGTATAAGGATGATGAAGAGGAACAAGCGAGTGAACAGCTGCACAGGCAACGTAAATTGGCAATTGATAAATGTTATCCAGTTTTGCCACCTCTTCAGCAAGATACAGTGAAGGAACTTGAGAAGGATCCTTTAATGTCTCATTTGTTGAATTCACCACCTCCTTATGCGCAGAGTGCTACAGCACCTCCGCAACCTTTAGTTGTACAACCCCCAGTTGTTGTACCTCCGGTTCTTCCACAACCACCAGCTGTTTTTCAGTTGGCTCCTACTACTATGGCGCAGCCCCCTCAAGGGCTGCCACCTTTACTACCTGTTCCATCTTTACTTCCTATGACTTTGCCCCCTGCATCTATTTCCCTCACACTATCCCTTCTGACACTGCCTCTGCATTTGCTTTGTCTCCTCCTGTTTTTCCTCCTGTTCATTTGTCAACTTCTCCTTCTGTCCGACAGAGAATGACAAACACTGTTACTAGTATTTTGTCTCCTTTCTTTGGGTCACCGACTACGACCCCCGTTTTAGAGCGTAAACAATTGCGTAGCCAATTGCCCGATTCTAGAGAGAAGGGAGTATTGGATCATTTGGCGCATAAATGGGTCACTGACCCTACAAGATATGAGTTAGAGTCTGTTATGGATGTCTTCCACCAATGGCAAGCACCGAAACAGAGATATGTTTTTGACAAAATGTGCGAAGTTCTTCTTGAAAGATTAAAAGATTGTGATATGGAGGCCAATCCGCCTGAGTTGTGTCGTGTACGGTTTGAGTTTTCCAAAGGCACGATTGTGGGTTCCGATATTGAGAAAGCAGTTGCGACATTATTATCATTTAGGAGTGAGGGTATTTCTCGACTGTTGTTTGAGCCAGAACCCTCTGTTAAAAGGAAGGTCAGACAGTATCCCATGAGAGAAGTTCCCCAGTTTGGAAAGAAGGAGACCTAAATGCTGTTCCACCTATTCAGCCTCATTTTCAACGTGTGTGGGTACATGTTCCATGGAAGCGAACTGAAGTCCTGGCTCTTAAGCAGACTCTACCCGACCCCGTATAAACCCTGCAGGTTATTATAAGGAATTATCACAGACTGCAGACTCCTGTGTTATGAATTTAGCTGATATAGACATGTTGTTTGGAAATGTGGTCCCACAGCCTTTATGGAGAGTGATCCGTCACACGGATCATGCGCCGGAGTTAGGGGACACATGGATTAATATCAATGCGGCAAATGACAGACAAGTAGGCGGTGCTAAACCAGAGCCTTTAGTAGCAGACCTCCCTGGTAGGATCGTTACTTACATGAAGACTTTGATGCCTGCAATGCGTGTAAATTGGGATAAATTGTCTGCATGCAAGCAGAAGAAGGAGGAAAGTGTATCTGACTTCTTCACTAGGTTTGAAGAGACATTTATCGACCACAGTGGTCAGGATATGAGTACAGAAGGTGGTCAAAGGTTGTTTGTTGACAAGTTTGTGCATAATTTGCTTCCCGAATTGTGTAAAAAATTGAAAGATTCAGAGAGTTCTTGGGCCGTTTCCTCTTCAGCACAGATATTGGCTACTGCACAATACTACGAAAATAGAGATAAAGATGAGAAAGATAGAGCAGACAAGAAAACTAAAGAGTTAAAAACAAAGGTTCTTTTACAACAAGCGTATCCGCCTCGTAGTAATCAGCGTGACTATCAGCAACCTCAACAGTATCAGAGGAATTCGCAAAGGTTTGAGTATCCTCAACAACGTGCTCTGATAGGCCCTAACCAATGTTCATATTGTAAGGAAGAAGGTCATTTTAAATATAATTGCCCTATTTTGTTGCAGCGTATGAATGGTATTTCTGGCGCAAGAGGTCGAGGTGTTCCACAAGCACCTAGAGCTAGAGGACGCGGAAATTTCACCCAGAACGCGCGCCCATTTCCTCCTCAAAATTCAATGAATAGTTTTGATCAGCAGAATAACGCGTCTGGTAGGACGACTCAGTACTATGCTGATGACTACTATGCAGAAGGTGAGAGTATGGAAGGTGATGATTGCTAGGACAGCCATAGACAAAGAGAGGGAGTTGTTTCAGTTCCAGTAGATCAGAGTGGACCTTATATTGAGGTGATTACATCAGGTGTGTCAGAGCCTTTTCTGTTGGATACTGGTGCTACAAAGAGTTCTATTATGCACTCTAAATTCCCTGGCGCACCTTTGTCTGGCGAAACTAATGTTTCAGTAGGTTTTTCTGGCGCCCCGGTTAGGAACCCGATTTCTAGCCCTATGTCTCTTTCTGTTGGACCTTGTGAAATCGAAGCACCACTTATTCTAACGACAGGTTGTGGTGAGAACTTGTTAGGATTGGATCTGCTGAAAAGATTGTATGCGACATTGTATTGTTCTCCTTCGGGAGTACAACTCACATTGGGTAAGACAGTGGTTTCACCAATATATTTGTCAAAGGACAAACTTCCAACAGAATTGTCGTTTCTCCCTGATATTCTTTGGGCCACTGGTCCCAATGATGTAGGTCTTTGGAAATACCGCCATATGTTGTAACGTTGAAAGCCAATGTTAAAATGCCGCGCATTCCCCAATACAAGATCTCTAATGAAGGTGAAAAAGCGTTGCTAGCGATCATTTATGATTTGATTGAGAAAAATGTAATTGAAGAGACAAGAGGTAATGTTTGCAATAGTCCTGTTTTACCTGTCTTGAAGCGTACTGACTCTTCTCAGCCACCTGTTTACAGGTTTGTGATTGATCTTAGAGAGGTAAACAAGATAGTTGTGCCACAGTTTCCAGTCGTTCCCGATATCACTGCTTTACTGACAATGATTCCAGCCTCAGCCACTTGGTTCTCGGTGATTGACTTGAAGAATGCTTTCTTCAGCATCCCTATTGCCGTAGAGAGCAGGGATATTTTTGGATTCTGTTTAGGAGGCCGAAGCTTCCGATTTCAGAGAGCTCCTCAAGGTTTTTGTGAAAGTCCTTCTATCTATAGTCAGGCTCTGAAGTCTCAGCTTGACACTCTTGTGTTACCTGATGGCGCTACCCTTCTACAGTACGTCGATGATTTGTTAGTTGCTGCAGATACTAAGGAGATTTGTAAAGAAGCCACTTTGTCATTGTTGCGTCATTTGTCTGATTTACACCACAAAGTGTCTCTTTCCAAGTTACAGTATTGTCGACAAGAAGTGACCTATTTAGGTCACCTCTTATCGAAAGAGGGAAGAAGATTGACCCCAGAAAGAATTCAGGCAATTGCAAAATTAAGTGTGCCAATGACACAGAGAGAAGTGCGTGCTTTCTTAGGTATTACATCCTATTGCAGACAATGGATACCGAATTTTTCATTGATGGCTAAACCTTTGGTAGCATTGACCTATAAAGACACGCCGAATCCCCTTCCTTGGTCCGAAGATTGTCAGAAAAGTTTTTCCGAATTGCGTGATGCATTGTGTTCGGCTCCTGTGTTGGGTACCCGACTACAGCAAGCCCTTTACGCTGTATGTCCATGAGAGAGAAGGATGTGCATTATCAGTGTTAACACAGTCTTTTGGGGACAAGCAACGTCCATGTGCATATTTCTCGTCGATTTTGGACCCGGTAGCTAGAGCGTTGCCGAGTTGTTTGAGAGCCACAGCGGCAGCAGCTGTTTCTATTCGACAGTCTGCTGGTTTGGTGATGAATAATACGCTGGTCGTGATGGTCCCACATGCAGTGGATATTTTGTTAAACAGGACCAAGACACAGCACTTAACTAGTGCTCGATTGTCAGGTTACGAGTTGACACTTTTAGCGAGCCATGTGCACATAAGAAAATGCAACATGCTGAACCCAGCTACATTGTTGCCAATTATAACAAAGACAGATGTTCCGGAACAGCATGATTGCTTTCTTAGGACAGAAGAAGAAACGAAAGGGAGAGTAGATCTTAGGGACACTCCTCTTGTAAAGTGTGATGGTACCTTATGGGTGGATGGGTCATGCTTCAAGCTTCCGAATGGTGATACGACTGCGGCATATGCTGTCACGACTTTACATACGATTGTTGAAACTGCACGTATCCCACATAATTCAGCTCAAGCAGCAGAGTTGACTGCACTTATGAGAGCGTGTGTATTATCAAAAGGAATGAAAGTGACCATATATACCGATAGCCAGTATGCGTTTGGTGTGGCCCATAGTTTTGGACGCTTGTGGAAGGAACGTGGGTTCCTCACGTCTCACGGTACGAAAATACAGCATGGTCAATTGGTGAATGAGCTCCTGGAGTCACTTACTTTGCCATTGCAAGTCGCGATTGTGAAATGCAGTGCACATAAGAAGATCACTGACGACGTTGGTCGCGGTAATATGTTTGCTGATGAAGTTGCGAAAGAAACAGCAAGATATGTGATGAGTCGAATGTATGTTGCGGGCCCTGCAAGATGGATTGGTGACGTTGGAATGTGTGAAGATACGATAGAGAGTGTGAAGTCCATCCAAGCTGAAGCTACGGAGAAGGAATTAAGTACGTGGAGAGAGAGTACGGGTAAATTGGATGCAAATGGTTGTTGGGTTGAATTGTCGGAGCATCAGCGATGGTTGTTACCCGATACATATGTGCTTGCAGTGGTTACAATGGCACATGGGATGGCCCACATCAGTGTGAAAGGAATCTGTAAGTTATTGGCTCCAGTGTGGCAAAATGCTGGAATTCCCAAATGTGCAGAGAATGTGGTCAAAAATTGTATGGTTTGTTTGAAATACAATCCTGGTAAGGGAACCCCAACTCCAGCTGGTCATTTTGCGCCTCCAACGTATCCGTTCGAGGTTTTGCAGCTAGATTTCATCCACATGGAGAGGTGCAACAATTTGAAATACGTACTCATTGTTGTTTGTGCCTTTTCAAGATGGGTAGAGGCATATCCTCTGAAAGATAATACTGCCTTGTCCACAGCGAAAGCCCTTCTCAAAGAGTTCTTCCCTAGGTTTGGTTTGCAGAGAATGGTGTGGAGTGATAATGGGGGTGAATTTGTGGGTCAAGTGATGAAACGAGTGTGTGAAGGTTTAGGAATCCGGCAGAAATTTCACGCTGCAAATCATCCCCAATCAGCTGGATTAGTTGAGTGCTATAATGGCACTCTTAAACTAAAACTGGCCAAGATACAAGCAAGCTCTGGCCTTAAATGGCCTGATGCGTTGCCATTAGCACTGTTGTCAACTAGGATGACCGTACATTCCCGAGTAGGACTTAGTCCTCATGAGATAGTGTTTGGTCGCCCGGCTAACATATGGGGAGTGCCGAGGCCAACGAAATTCAGCGAGATTGAACACCCTGTACTACTTGATTACTTGCATGATTTGACGGCTAAATTGCGTGTTTTACACCAACAGGTTCATAATACACTGCCTCAGGCTTCTAAAGATCCAGGGCATGCAATCAATCCCGGATCGTGGGTGTTAATCAAGAACTTTCAGCGGACAAAGAACGATCAGCCCCGCTGGATTGGCCCCTATTTGGTGATTTTGTCCACAAGATCTGCAGTGCGAGTACAAGGGAAGAAAAACTGGATCCACGGCGTACACTGTAAGAGGGTCCCTTTGCCTCTACCATATGACCGGTGGGTCCAGGAAGGAATTGCTGACTCGGAAACTGAAACAGTGCCTCGTTTTCTGCCTTTTAGTGACGCACGCGTCACAGGGACAAATTCTGAGCGAGAAAGTGACGATCTTCTCCAAAGAGCAATACCATCACCACTTCGATTGGACACTACTGAGCCTGAACTTTTGTTTTGCGACCAGACATTGCCTGGAAAAAGCTGTTATAACTTGCGACCGAGAGTCATGGACAAATAAAATTCTTGAAGCCACCAAGAAGACTCTGTGTTTCTGTAGTCTGAGACAGGAAGAACTCGAGGTCATTGGGTGTGTTCCCTGGCACCGCTGGGTCCAATAAAACCCAGTACTTCAAAGGCACACATATCATATTTGTATGAGGTCTGATTTTTCAAACATTTGTGCTGATTAACATAATGTCCTTTAAGCACAACCAATCCGTAAGAAACACAAGTGTGCTAAGGGTAAGGTAGTGTTAATCTTGATGCAGACCTAATAATCAAGGCAAAATTTGACTCTCCTCATTTATAGGTTACTATTTCAGCTAGCATGGTCTATGATGTTCTACATTCACTATAGACTGTGAAGTGAATCCATAAATAAAAAAGGGGAGTACGAGTGATAAGTACACTGATGTGAAGATGCAGTACGCTCTGATTAAACTGGTATGTAGTCATAACTGCCGTATGTAAGCCGCTAACATATTGTGCTTACCCATATCCTTTGGGTATAGTTGTTCTCCTGCTGAAAAGATCAGAAATAAATGTGGGTTTGGGTTTGCTAAGGCTAATTGTGTTTGTTATTTAGCAGGATATTAGAACGAAAACTTATAATTTATAAAGTAAGTGAGAAAGTGCCCCTTTTGCATGGTCATTCCTTTTTCTGCAGAAATGTAATCTGCTTTTTTACAATGTGCACTTGGGTGCTGCCGTCCATTCCACTACTCAATGTATGTGTTTTGCCCCCTAAAACATGAAATACTGGATAATCTATGATATGCATACTTTACTCTCTTGCACTGCCATAGTATATGGTGCAGAATCTACACCTGTGGCATTGAAAGTTGAATGTCACCTGTGGACTGCAGCACTTATTGTGCCATCCATTAATGTGACAAGGAACACATGGCTTCAGCTGGAGTCACCCAGTTGGTATCTAGCATTAAGAGGACCCAAGTGAAATCAACCCAGATGAATCTGCTTGGCTTATCCGACCAGCACTCCATCATGGTTCGCCTGAAATCATATCCTAGGTCCCAGTCATTCTAGCGACTACTTATTGATGCTTTACTTTTTCTTAGCTCTTACCTTTAAAAATTCATATCTTCAGTTCCCCTTATTTCTCTGCTGGTGTCATTTTATTATATATATATCTCTATTTTTTCTGAACTGGAGTGGGATTTTATTGTTTTGTGTTTTTGAGCGTTTAACTGCTCTGGTACTTCGAAATGCTTTACAAATGGTTGCTAAGTTAAACCAGTCTGCTCTGTCATAGCTACCAGGAGTTGAACTCAGGTTTAAATTACTAAAAACTTTGCCTGGACGTGACATTATTACTTGTGGTGGATGTAAGAAATTGGGTTACTGGTTGAGCGGGATGAATCCCTACTCCAGCAGCAACCACAATCCTTGTTCTGGTGAATTCACAAGCAAACCCCAAATTAACATGTGCTCAACCAGGTGGTAGCTTGCCAAAGAGCAGTTTTTAAAGATTGCAGTCAAAATAGTGCTAAGAACAACACAAAGGGCTAACAGTGGCTATCTGGTCACGCTGGACTGTCACAAGTTCAGGCTGACTGCGATGGAATGCGGGTCAGCTACCAGGACCTAGTTATTCCCACTGAATAAGAGTACCTTAATTAGGTTATGGAGCATTGCAAGGTCCCGCATCGAGGGTGTGTCGCGCAGGCAAGGTGATGTATCAGTTCTGAGGAGCTGAAATGCTGCAATGAGACATCCTGCATCATCGTCAAGACTGCTATTGATGAGAGATTTGCGATGCAAGATCCTGTGTCAGGGAAGCTTTGCACAGTGGCAGTTCTGATGTGGGCTGATGCAGATTCTTTGCGCTAAAGGAATTCTCACAGCAGGGGCGATGCACCGTTTCTGCTCAGGATTGCGTTGCACAGTAGAGGAGATGTGTCAGTTCTGCTAGATCCACAGATGGGCTGGCGGAGCAGATTTAGGCCCACTTCCAAGGGCTCAGAATGGGGGTAGCACCACTTGACTGGGTAGGACTCACAGATGGTAGAGTCCAGGTGCTGGGTTCAAGGTTGTTGGAGACTTCTGTCCCTGAGGCTCTAGTCAGGGAGCCAGCTAACTAGTCATTGTAGTCACTCGGGGGTCTTGGGTTCAACAGATACATGTCCAGTCATTCTCACCCAGGCAAGAGGGAAGCAGACAGTAGGTCAGCACAACAGGGCACCAGTCCTTCACAATAGCAGTCCAGCAGAGTGGCAGTCCTTTTAGCAGCAAAGCAGTCAGTCAGTCCTTCATGGCATAGATCCACAGGTCAAGAGGTGTACTGAAGAGTTGGCGTCTGAGGTCCAATATTTATAACTGGGCCTTCCTTTGAAGTGGGAGATTTTAGAGGTTTCCGTTTGACATGCACAGGCTTCCTGCTGTCCCTGTCCTGTCTCCAGACAAACAAAAGGGGGTATCCACCCATTTGTGTGGAAGCAGGAAACAGCTATTGGGCTATTATTGTAAATGTTCTTTAAAATGGGACAACATATAGGAATAGTGTTTTCACATGGTCTACCCATTTGTAGTCAAGATGTTAGCACAAGGTTTTTGCTGGTGCTAACGAACTTTATTTGCCGCATTTGTAATTCAATGATGCCACTTTACTCTAATAGCAAAACTGTGTTAAATATGTGGCCATTTACTTGCTACAAATTTAATTATTAACACCTCCTGACCAGTTCTTTACAATGCCCTAGATAAAATGTTATGTTCCATCCATGAATGTTTTTATACTTCCAAGAAGAACTCCACTAAATGACACTAGAGAACACTGTGAGATGTTAGTAAGTTTTTGCGCAATGACAAATTTCTCTCATGGAAATACAGCATGCGTGTTAAGCCTTTCTCAGCTCCATTGTCTGGAATGGAAATGAGAGACTTGAAACTGAAGATTTCTTAAGCCACTATTAATAATTTTCAATTCCCCTGTGTCAGTTTACGGTAGGAAGGAGAAGGAAATAACTCTCCCAGGAATTTGTGAAATAGCGTCACCCAACTCAACCATACTATCTTGATCTTGCTGCCAAGAGGCTGGAGAACTAAGAATGAATTCCAGATATGGCTATGGTTGCAAACCAGTCCAGACTAGAGAACAAAGTTCCCTGAACTGCAGTCAAAGGTTCTACATCAAATTATAAATAGCATACTGGAAGAATTTAAGGAATAGATGGACTATTATCTTGCTGCCAAGAGGCTCGAGAACTAAGAATGAAATTATAGATATGGCTATGGTTGCAAACCAGTCCAGACAAGAGAACAAAGTTCCCTGAACTGCAGTCAAAGGTTCTACATCAAATTATAAATAGCATACTGGAAGAGTTTCAGGAATAGATGGACTTTTATCTTGCTGCCAAGAGGCTGGAGAACTAAGAATGAAATTATAGATATGGATATGGTTGCAAGCCAGTCGAGACTAGAGTACAATGTTCCCTGAACTGCAGTCAAAGGTTGTACATCAGATTATAAATAGTATACTGGGAGAGTTTAAGGAATAGATGGACTTTTTGCAATCTATTTTGTCTGAAAAATCTGCTGTGGCTACTCTTTGGAAAAGTGTTTTATTTGACTGTTATACAATAACACTATATACTAGATCTTAGAGGAATTGAGGTAAATGATTGGGGAAATTATTCATTTAGCAGTGTAGAAATGGTTGAGAAATTTTCTATTTTAGGAGGAAAGCATCTCCTCCTAAAATTGAAAAAATTACAATAGGAGATCCAACATTCCATTAGTACTCAATTTAAATTACATATGATACAGAAATTATGTTGGGTAATGGCTTAAAAGCATGCCAAATCTCCAGTTAGCTTTTGATGATTACTGGAAAAACATATTTGTGATGGACCGACATTCATATTTAAAATGCTGTTTATTTATGTTGCATACAAAATATCAATGTAACAATTGCATCAATTAGACATTCACGTAATTAAGGGCCTTATTTAGAGTTTGGAGATCATGATATGCAATCAAAATATGGCGGATATCTTGTAATCCATATCACAAGTGTCACAGGTTATAAAGCACTATTAATATGGTGGATAGGATACCTGTCATATTTGTGAGAGAGCATCTCATTCCCCAAAGTCCAAATAAGACCAATCTTTTATTGCTAAAAGAGCAAATAAAGAAAATGTTTTGAAAGATCAAGATTATTGATTTGCTTTTTGTCTTGTTCTTTGCCCAGGTCACACTTGCGGCGGTCTCGTGCAGGGTCCAAATGGTACAGTTGAAAGCCCTGGATTTCCTCATGGGTATCCAAATTATGCAAACTGCACATGGATTATCATCACGGGTGAGCGCAACAGGATACAGTTGTCATTCCACACATTCGCTCTCGAGGAGGATTTTGATATTTTATCAATATACGATGGTCAGCCCCAGCAAGGGAATCTCAAAGTGAGGTAAGAAAGCTACAGATGAGTTAATGTTCTTTAGTTATTTAACTTTGCTGACAAGTTTACATTTTTAAAAAACTATTGTATGTGCTGGTTTGCTTAAACTGATCACAAATTAGTTTTTTTTAAAAATAGACAACATTTAGAATGGATCTTACACCTCATGGTCCTGGAAAATCTGGATTACTCCTTCAAATATGTAGTTTTTTTAATTATACGTACCATTTTTTCAACACAATGAAACCATTCATCAGATGTGACAACATTTCAGGTTTATATTTATTATTAAGGAGATTGACTTGGTATATTCCATTGGAATATGTATTATTTTAAAGAAACTAGAAGTATTTTTGGCAACTCTCAGTGTAACAACATAAGCTAAATGGCTTTGAACTGAGCTAAACATTTAGATCCTCTTTCTAAAGTAGCCAGCAATGTCATCGGTAAAATCGCCACGGACAATACTGATGGTGTGGTGTTTCTTTGCATGTCACAAATGAGGTTTACAGGTGGTTTCCAATTTAAAGACCAGTTAAATTGCTTCCTATTTTCCTTACTGGCATGCATTTCATGCACAAATTAAACAGAAGGGGTACCATGAGAAATATGCATTGGAAAAATCATGAGTTAGTCCACAATTTGCGCATGACCTGGGATCCAATTTTTGATTTTATCTTAGCACTCATAAAGAGGTTGTATAAAAAGTACATAAAATGCAGGGAAAGAGGAAATCTGTTAATGGTGTAACTTGACTTATGTACTTCGCTCCAGAAAAGAGTTCTCACAATTTAAAAAAATATGTTTGGAATCATGGACAATGCGTAAAATATACAGTGAGTCTTGGCCCCTTGCAATCGAGAAACAAATGCAAAATATATTTGAAAAGAGAGCAAACCTGAAGATTTAAAAAAATGTATCACAGTTTTAAAAGGACCCATTATTTTGTAAGCAAAATAGCTCATTGCTATCTCAGTAAACCTGGAAGATAACTAGAGTACCATTATTTGAGAGGAACACTCATTGTTTTATTATAATTGATCTTAAAAACAAGAAACATAAATGTAAGTTCCTATAATCACTGACGAGCAGTGGATAATGAACAAGACTACTGATGGGGAATGATCCACACCAATAAAAAAGAGTGATGGAATGTATTAAAAGTATCAATTGTAAATTACCCTCACTGACCCTCTTTTTGAGGAACTCAAAATACTCAGTGATATGATAGTCTCAATCACAAACAGAAATATGAACAGTAAAGTTTAAAATACTCCAAAACGCTTTTTTTTGGTGCTTTTTTGTCCTGTGTTTGAGTAACTTTATACCTGCATGGAAGGTCAATGCGAATGTTATGGTTATGATATATTTGTATAATCACTATAGAATAAAGAAAGGATATGCTGATTTCATTTTTGTTGCTTTGTGGTGTTTGATGTTCAGGAAATTCCGTTGTATTGCTTACCTAGTAGTGCATATAATGAGTGCTTCGGTTCATGGTGTCTTTCTAGCAAAAAATAAAATGGAAATGAAATGAGGATCAAAGATGTCTTTTTGAAACACTTGCAACTCGATGTTGCCTAAACAGAATACATTTTTAAGAAGTATAGTTAATACTGTTGTATTAGGTTGGAATCATAGTAGCTTCTAATTTGGTTGACTATAACATCTAAGTGGTATTGGAATTACCACCAAGGTGGGAATACTTTTCCATTTAGAGCAGGGCTAGCAGTATCCTAGGATAACCATCATCAGTGCAGTTCATTTCGTATATTGCAAAGTATTCAGCAGCAAACACTATTATAATATATAATAGTCCTGCCTGGCAGTGGTGGTGTCAGCATTTACAAATACAAGATATTGAAACACTTCCAAAATGTGTTCTTATATGTTTGGATTAAACATCTGTAAAAAAACCCTTACCACAAGATATAGCAGCAAATCTTAACTTCGATATGTGGGTGCACAGTTTACTGCTAACAAGAGCCTGCCTTTTCTTTCTAAGTGTGAATAAATGCTGCTGTCGGCAGACTGCGCTAGTGAAAGTATTTTTGAAGCACTAGATTATCAGTATTGAGAACTAACTTAACATGGCTTATCATGTGCACTTTGCAGTGCTTTTAAAATTTATTGTAGTCATTTAGACCCTCATGTACAAAGAAGCGATTCAGTAAAAGTGGTCGCAAACTGCACACTAACGTTACCTGAATAGTTTTTTGATTTTGCAAACTGACCTATGTACCAATAGGTATGTTGAGAAAATACAAACTTGTAGTGTGTCGCAATTCGACCTATATCACCGATATTCAGGAGGCAAGTTGCAAATTGTGACCCACTACAAGTGGCCACAATCAGAGGGATGGTGGCCTGCTGGGATAGGCCACCATGTATTTGATTGCTTTTAAATTAAGCAATCTTTTATTTTTTTTAACTGCATCCAGTTTCCCTTCAGTGAAAATATGATGTGTTTAAGAATACAAAAGAAAAGTTACAAAAACCTTTTTTAGGGGTAGGCAGTTGTTCTATGGAATACATATATATGTGAACGTTCCTGTTTGCGAATGGGTTACCAACTCCTGTGAGTTGGAGGCAAAATAACATTAATATATACTACAAGGAATCAGTATTTGGAAAGGACGCCATAAGGTCTCATTCCAAATGCAGATTTCTTAATGTTTCCTAAACCCAGTAAATAATTCAGGAAACCTTTTCCAAACCATTAATTGGGTTTAGTAAATTTCCAAAAGTGTTTTAGTGGTTGCAAAGCCTCAGATTTACAGAATTAGAGTGTTTGCAACTGTTAAAAACTTTGTAAATGAGTCCATAAGTGTCATGTACCAAGCCTTACACTTTTGCTCAAAATACACTTAAATGAATGCTGCTTGGCTTATCTATATGTGCTGGCATGTGAATGTAGCTATACCTTTATAGAAAGAGCATACACAGAGTAATCAAATACATTAATGGTCATCGTGATGGTTACCCACTGAGCAATATTTAAAATGATAACAGAGACTATATTCACATTTCTCCCTTTTGCCTGCTGTGTCTTTATGCTACATCATTTAGCACCATTATCCTCTTGTATTCAATTAAATGCATATCCCTATAATGTCTTGGTGGCAACATGGATTCTTGGTAGCTGAGGGGGTGGAGAACTCCTTGATGATGCTAAAGAATTCTTTGGTGTTGATGGAGCTGGCTTCAAGGCGGTCGGCCAGGGCATTCTATTTTGTTTTTTTAAGGAGTTGGTGGTAGTGGTTGAGTGCTGTCTTGAGGGTGGCGTGCTAAGTTGATGCATCAAACCCTTTCTAGTTACCAACTGGTATGTTTGATGGGTCTACTGAGATTGGCAGGCTTGAGGGGGGTGATTTTGGCAGTGACATCAGCGATCCAGGTTTTGAAGTTTTTGAATTCTTCTTTGAGGTCGGTAGTGGTGTCACGATGGGTGGTGTTGAGGGTGTCGGTCCATTGGATTTCAGATATTTTGGTCCAGCTCCTGTGTGTGGTGCTGGCAGCTTGGTGGTAGGGACTGCTGTGATAGTCAAAGTGGATGATTGAGTGGTCCATCCAGGTGAGCTCAGTGACATGGGTCTACCTGTTTCTATTGCTGGCTGTGAAAATGGGGTCAAGCTTGTGTCCGGCGTTGTGAGTTGGTTTGGTGACTATTTGGGTGAGTCCAAGGCGGCTCTTGCTTTCAAGGAGGTTGGCTGTGTTGGCGTTATTGGGGTCATGGAGGTTAAAGTTGAGGTCTCCGAGAAAGACTACGTTTTCATTGTTGATGGTCAATGTGGCGATGACGTCGGGGATGGTGTTGCAGAAGTTGGGGCGTGGTCCTGGACGCCTGTAGGTGAGGATGCCTCTGATGATTTTTTGCCATCTGTTTGGAGCTGGAAATTGAGGTGTTCCATGATCGGAGTGGGGTCATCAGTGGCGGCGGTGCAGTGTATGGAATCTTTTTGGATTATGGCTATTCCACCTCCATTTCTGTTGACGCAATCCTGGTGATCTATCTTGCAGCCATTGGGCGTGGCTGTGGCAATGTCCGGAGTGGATGTCTGGTTGAGCCAGGTCTCAGTGAGGAAGACAATGTTGCGGGTGAGGGAGGTGATGGTGTTCTGGATCTCGGTGACGTGTTTGTGGAGGAATCGGGCGTTGAGCAGGAGGCAGTGGAGTTGTCCCACCCTGGTCATGGTGGGCATGGTGGGGGTGGGTGCGTATTTTCCAGTGTTGCAGGAGAAGAGACAGTGGCGGCAGGAGAACAATCCTTCTATTGAGCATGGAGCGATGTGGCTGCAGTTGTTATTTCGAAGTCCTGGGTTCAGGGCTATCATCTCGGTGCTGGTGTAGGTGTGGGTGGTCGGAAAGCCAGGGTTCCTTGTGCTGGGCATGGTCCAGGCACAGACAGGCTTTCCTTAGGTATGCCTTCGGCAGGCTGGCGGGCCGGCAGCACACCTGCCCTGCGACCTCCATTAAGTAGGCTCTGGTAGGGGTCGGCGTGCTGAGCGGGTTAATGAGAGGCGGGGAAACAGGAGGGAGGAACTGCTTTTGAGGCAGAAAAGGAAGTCAACAATACAATGTGAAAATGGGTAATAAGGTGGAGAACACACAGGAAAAAATAACTGATAACTAGGTGAAACAAGTGTTTAGAAGGGAAAAACAAGTGATTAAAAGAAAAACGGGTGATTGGAAGGAAAATAGGTGATTAGAAGGCAAAAGCGAATGGCTATAAGGAAAAAACAAGTGGTTATAAGGAAAAAACAAGTGGTTATAAGGAAAAAAGCAAGTGGTTAATAGGAAAAGCAAGTGGTTAGAATGGAAAGAAAATGAGTTGTTAGAAGGGAAAGAAAATGAGTAGTTAGAAGGAAAATTGGGTGATTAGGAGGAGAGAATGAGTGTTTGTGTGGGAGGAAACAGCAACATTCAGGGTTCACTGCGGTGAAGAGAACAAGAGTTAGAGCAGGAGGAAACAGTGAAATACAGGGTTCAGTGCAGCGGAGCTCAGAGCATGAACTGGCAGTGGAGGAGATGGCCTGGGCACCATCTGTCCAGTTGAGGGCATTTTTTTTAATATATGATGTTTTAGAGGTTTTTTTATGTAGACTTTGTGCATTTTTCCATGTCCCTATGTGACCAAGCTGGTTGATGAAAGCTGTCTATTGAGAGTCCTTCAAGTCTGATAGATTCTGTTTAATCAATTTTGTTCTGATTTGCTAAATAAAACTAGTTCAATCCTGCTCCAATTTGGCCTCTTTAGGTTTGCCATATTTATTAGCTCTCTAGTTAGGGCACGTTTTACCTGAGGGAGGTTATTGCTTAATATTGTGATTACCTGGGGAAGGTGAACACTTTCAATTAAAATTTCTATTTCAAAGTCTTGGACTGCTAAAACAAGTTCTAGACGAACCAATGTATAATCTTAAGTGGCATTCCTGAACACTGGAAAGTGGGTCAGTTTTGCTGGGCTATCTTTTGATTACCTGTTACTGAGCACTCTTAAACCCTTATAGTGGAGACTTCCTATCAGCCATTCCCCATGTTTCTCCTGTTTTTGTAAGGTGTTAGCAATTGGAAGGCAGGGCACAATGGCTCAAAACAGGGCATCTCAGACTCCTGGGCCCTTAATTGTTACAGGAGACTTCATCCCCCAGCACCCGAAGCGCCAGGAGGTGCAGCTGCAGAGTGTGGCTGCAGAGGGGGCAGGGCGAGCCACATGCTGAAAAGCGTTCCCTGTCCTACCACAGCGCATGAGGCGCAAGGGCCGCGCCAAGCCCTTGCCAAGGTCAGGGCTGTTCTATGCCTGTCATTGCCAGGAAGAGGCAGGTCAGGGCAGGTCCACCTCCCTTGGTTTCTTCATACAACTTATTTCCCTGTGGTAGGATATATTTTTTTTCTCTTTCTTATACCCCAAGTGATATGGCTAATTGTGTTGCACTGGTATAGGCCATGATCCTCCGACCCCTTGAGTCACTGGGTTTTCTTCTATTTTCTGGTGGGGCATATTTGAGTCAACTTTCTTGGCTGGACCTTCCTTTCTTAGAAGCTTGATTTTGCATGCTAAGCCCTGTTATACTTTGTATAACACAAAGTTTTGTTAGCTTCCTAAGTGTGATCGCGTATGGGGAAGCGCAAAGCGACAGAGACCCTTCAGGGCAAAAAGACTAAAAACCGTAAACCAACTATAAGCCCACACCCGGATAACCCAATAGATCGCTTAGGACATTTGGAGGTGCTAATGCTAATAATGCTCAGTTGTACCAACCTAGCCAATCTATGAGAAAAGTGTGATCTATTTTTTTTAAATAACGGAAGTCAAATCCAGCATGGAAATCACAGGCCTCTTCCACCCCAATCTCCGTTTTGGACAAGGTCTCACTTGAGGTTGTTAGAGTCAATGGTGACTTAATATTCATCTTACATCAATCTTTGCCTGGAGATACTGTTTCTGTGCCTGTACCCCTTTCACCTACAATATTTTGTGTAAATCGATACATGCTCTTAGAGAATGGAGATCAAACTTTGGGTTCATTATAAGGTCCCCTAAAGGCATCTAAGGCTGTCTCACTTTCCCCCTCGCATAAAACTGCCTTGGCCATAGCTGCACCGGTCGACAAAGAAGGATAGTATATGGGCTCACCTGAGCGAGCTAGCACCCTGCACAGACATCATTTCGACGTTTGGGTCGTAAGAGATAAAGTTACCTTGCTGATTACTGAAATTGGAGAGCTTAAAGCTCTAATTAAACCATTCTACGCAGCCAAAGCATCACAAGGTGTTGATGGTTGTGTGTAGTGTTCACTAATTCACAAAAAATGAGAAAAATAATACCACACTAAAAAGAGGCCCACCTCCCTCTAACTTATCTCTCATACCTCCTCCTCCAAGAGACTCACCTCATAAGGGGCCCTTGTGTCTGACCTCCAGTAGACCTATATCTCTTTTACCTACCAGGCAGGAAGGGTGGGCTTGCATGGCCCAGTATGGCACTAGACAACTGTGGGGGCAAGTTGGGACCTCTCACAATCCCTATTCATTCCAGCAAATATATATACCATCTTTTTTTGTATATGATAAAGGTTCCATCATTATCTAGAAAAGCTTCTGAAGATGAACAGTCTCTCTTAAACAAATGTTTGCACCATATACAATCTCTCTATGACGGTCACACTGTTGTTCGTTCAGACATTCTCCAGGCCCTACGCTGTCCTGATCTATCTCATCCTATAAGACACTATGATTATATTCGGATAAAGTTGAAATCGAAATCCCTTGTGGATTGCATATTGAACTTAGGTTTGTGCAGGGTCCCTCCCCCAATTCGCAGATACAATTCAAATTGAATCCTCCTCTTCTTTTAGACCATCCATCTACCCAGGAGGTAATACCCCTGCCTACAGGTGTCCAGGCAGCTGAGGTCCAGCTGCTGCCTGGCCACCAGGGAGAGGATTTGGGTACCTCTATGGTTGATCGACTGGACTTTCTGGTACAGTCCCCCAAAGATATTGAAATGGGACCCTGAACCGAATATGAGAGACTGAAACATAATTGTGGTCTAGCATCCTTGCCCTAAATGTTAATGCCACGGCTTTGATCAGCACTAGTACCTCAACGAGTATTTTGGTATGAAATCTATAACGGGGATTAATTCCAAACTAAGTGACCCAAGTTGTGGTAATTTCATTGATGATTTTGATTTGTGCCTCTTTCAGAAAACTTGGTTGTGTGAGCCATGCAATAGATCTGGTTTTATCACATATTCTGTACCCGCTATTCCCGTGTGTAGGGGTTGGCCATCTGGCGGTCTCCTCATTTTGGTTAATTGGCCCAACATGTTAAAATATCATCTTTGCTGTTGATCTCACTTGATATTATGAGCGGGTTACGGAACTTGCCATATATATAATGTTTATAACCAGGTGTTAGGAGGAGGGGTAAAGACCATGACTATGCAAGACCTGTCCCATCATAGGGCCTCTTTTGACTCACATGAGTGCTTGATCATCAGTGGTTACTTTAATACGACATATGAGTCGATGGATCTAAGCAGCTCTCCTGTGAGCTCTGGGGAATTCCCATGCTCAACATAAAACCAGTAAAATGTTGGACAAATGCTGCTTACCAGCTTATGTCATTCACTTTATTACATGGCTTGAGGGCCTGTAATGGCTACACACCAATGAATTTGCACGCTGTGCATACTTTTAACCGACCAGGTTGCACAAGTAGAATTGATTACTATTTGATCTCCCTGCAGCTGTGGGGTAGCTTGGTTGATTTTAAGGCACTATGCAGGGAGGACAGTAATCATAATGCTCCTCACTGTACCTTAAAAGATGTATTCTCCACTAAGACAAATGTTCTGACCTCGCTAAGTTCAAATATGGTCAAATATGGTCAAATGACAACCAAAGGGTAAAATGGGATAAGGTAGCAGCAAATATAGATACTAGAGCCCTTATGACTAATGCTCTAGGAGATGCTGTTCGAGATTTAGAAGATATGGCCCTAGCCCAACCCAGGGACGATCTGTGGCAGCTCAAAATTTGTGAAGATCAAGGAGGGCATTTTTAAGATGTTGGGGGAGTGTTTTGTACTTCGATCTGGACCCAGTTGGGTTCCTTTGAAGGTAAATCGAACCTAGTATAACAAAATGTGCCATGATAAAAAAGCTGAGCTCCTCCTCGCCTTGACTAGAGGAGATTGTAACCTGATTTGTGCCAAACACTATGAATATAAACTAACTCCAATAAAAGCACATAGGGAATGGGACACGCAGGTATAGGGGAACTTATATGAATCTGCTGCCCGTAAAGGACAGATGGACATTTTGGAAGCTAGCAGCCAATGGTAAAAATCATCCAACAAAACATATGGCTGATTGCATTTCCCCTGTGATATGGCACTCTAATTTTGGGGATATTTATAAGCAGGGCCCAATTACAGACAGAGCATCTGATTTCAGTATGACCAATTTAGCCCCTTTGGATTTAATTAAGCTGCAAATCAGTGAGACAGTCTCTGCAATTAAATCCATAGCAAGAGGAAAGGCACGAGGCCCTGATGGCATTCCAGCAGACCTGTTTTTAGCATATATTGAGGGATGGGCAGCATATTTTAATAAATAATCTAATTGTATTCTTGCAGGTGCTCATATTCCTGGCAGTTGGAAGGCAGCCGAAAGTGTCCCTTTCCACAAATAAAGAGCAAGGGACTCTCCTCTAAACTATAGGCCTATCAGCCTTATAGATGGTGCCCAAAACGTTTTTGCAAGGCAAATTTTAGGGAGCTTGGAGGACTGGATTAAAGAACATCAGCCCCTTTCCCCACTATAGGAGGGCTTTTGTAAAGAGATTAGTACAATTGTCCAAGTCTTCAGCTTTCTACTGATATACTGGAAGACAATACTTATGCAAAAAGCACACCTTTACTTGGTCTTTGTCGATCTCAAGTCTGCACTTGACCTTGTTCCATCAATCAATCAATCACAGTTTGTAAAGCGCGGCTACTCACCCATGAGGGTCTCAAGGTGCTGGGAGGGATGATGGCTGTTGGTCCGTCTGCGCTTAGGTGTTCAGTCGAAGAGCCAGGTCTTGAGGTCCCTCCTGAATTGGGTCAGTGACGGGGATTGTCTGAGGTGGGTAGACGTTGCGGTAGAAGGAGGATATTTCTCCGGTTCTTGTCTTGTGGATCCGAGGGACGGCAGCCAGCTTTGCGGAGCGGAGGTGTCTGGTGGCAATGTGCATTGAGAGGCGGTGGTACAGGTATGCTGGTCCTGCGCCATGGAGGGCTTTGTAGGTGTGAGTGAGGAGCTTGAAGGTGATTATTTTGTTGACTGGGAGCCAGTGGAGTTCTCGGAGGTGTTTGGAGATGTGGCCGCGGTGAGGGATGTCGAGGACCAGTCTGGATGCCGCGCTTTGAACGTTCTGAAGTTTCCTGGGTGATGCCGGCGTAGAGTGCTTTGCCATAGTCGAGTCTGCGACTGATGAGCGCATGGGTGACCGTTTTCCTGGATTCTGTGGGGATCCATCTGAATGTCTTTCAAAGCAGGCGGAGCATGTGGAAGCACGGTGAGGTAATGGCGTTGATCTGATGGTTTATTGTGAGCAAGGAGTCCAGTATGATGCCTATGTTAAATGCGTGGTCTGTGAGGTTGGGCCATGTTTAAAGCTTTGGGAGCTGCTTAGGAATAATGGGGTCTCCCATGACCCCTCATAACCTTCTTGAGGTTTTGGTTCACCTACATATGAACACATATGCCCAAGTTAGACAGGGAAGAAATGGGGAACTCGCAGAATGGATACCCATCCAAAATGGAGTGCGCCAGAGCCGTGTTCTTGCCCCAACCCTATTTTCTCTATATTTAAACGATGTTTCATTTTATCTTGAAGTTGATTTTAAATGATGCACCTCATTTGGCTGGTTGTAGGATCCCTTTTTTGCTACTCGCCAATGATACCCTTTTGATATCAAAAACCCAGAGTAGTCTACAACATCTAGTGGACAGGTTTGCTGCATTTTGCAGCGAGCGAGGGTTGGTTATCAATCAAGCAAAGACCAAGTTTATGGTCATCAGCCCCATAAGTCTTTTAGGGGTGTAGTAAACTCAGAAGGAACCCCACTAGAGAGGGTCAATGAGTTTACCTACTTGGGGATCAATTTAACCAAATCGATGTCATGGGTGTCTTAGGTGGAGAGAAGTAGTTTGAATCTTACCCAGCACACAGTAGATGTATTAAAAGTGTATTGGGCCTCTAGAGATAGGCTGAAGGTGTATAGAGCAAAGCCTGTGGGTAGCACATTGTATGGGGTAGAAGTGTGGGGTAATGCTAATTTGGCTGTATTGGGGTGGCAGAGAATACTTTAAGAACTCTCACCAATCTTCCAAAAAATACCCCACTGATACTGCTTCTATGAGACCTGGGTCGTGAGCAGATCTGTCATTAAGCCCAACTTAGACCATTTTTGTTTTGGCGCAGGCCCGAATACTCTCTAGCCCTAAAGGATTTCTACCACTCTCTTCAGGACATAGCTGCCCTTGATACTGCTGGAATATAAAATGGCCTTTTGATATTAAAAACATGCTATATGAGATTAGGCTTGAAAAATTTTGTTCTGTTTGCTCTACTATAAAACATCTTTCAAAGGCCACTCTTAAGAGAGCCTTCTAGGAGTAAATGTGGGCTGAAGAAATTAGGCATGTTCCTGAAGGGTCTCTTGTTGATAGGTTTTTAAACTTTAAGATTGATATGGCCTCTGAGCCCTTTTTTGAGTATATTACTCCCCCAGCTACTAGGACTATATATCTTAAATTTCGTTATGGCACACTCCGAACACAGTTGCTTTTAGCGAAATGGAAGCCAGGTGCTTCTGTCAGCACTATATGCCTAACTTGCCAGGAGGCTGAGGAATCACTAGTACACTTTGTATTTTTCTTCACATCATACATGCGTTCTAGAAATCATAGATTATTCTGATATGTAGGCAATTGGATTCTAGACAGAACCAGAATGTTCTGCGGTTACTGCGTACAGAGTCCAAACAGGCAATTGTATATGCAGTATCCAAATACCTGCATTGGAGTTGGTGCATTAGATCTAAAGCGATGGCCTGAATTCCTACTCCTAATAACTTCTGATATTATAGAATTTTGCCTCTGAAATAATATGAGGAAAATGTCCCCTGATGTTTATGATGGTAGTCCTTTTATTATCTTATTGCATATACTGATTGTATTTTAAATGTTTTAGGTAATATTCTGTGTGATACACCATGATTATTTTATACCTGACCCTTTGCCCCCCCTTCTCTCTTTGCCTTAAAATTGTGGTAATTTAAATAAGGCCCTTTATTTTTAGTCGTATGGATTACTATGGTGTGTGATTGTATATGACTCGCCAATTTGCTATTATGGCGCTAGCTTCAGCGTAAATATGTGATAGGGGCTGCGTTTTATCCTGTATTTTTATTATGCTGAACATCTATATGTGATGTGCTTCATCTTTTTTTATTCCAATTCAATCATGTGGATTGTATATTTAATTGCCTATTTGTTTTGTACTTTTATGGTTGGAAAATACTGAATAAAGTGTTATGGTTGGATGGATGGAATTGGAAGGATTTGCCATAGCATATCCTGAGTACATATTTATCAAAGAGTTGTGTCGCCTTTGATCCACGCAAGGGGACAAAAGGGTAATGCAACTAGTAAGTTAGATTTATCAAGCCACACAAGGCCCCCGTTTGTGGCCTTAAGTGGCTTCATAAATCTAGATTAACACAACACAAATCACAGCGTTGCATAACTCTGTCTCAGTGAGGCGCTCCATGGGTGGAGCATGGGTGTTTCCACCCATGGATTTTGGCTCATTCCCAGATTTACCATTACTGGTAGACCTGGGAATGCGTCAAAATGCTACGCTTTCCCAGGTGAGGCATAACGAGCAGAAATATCCATATTTCTCCTCGTTTTTGCCTCTTTCTATGTGTGCTGCATTCTGCATTTTGCAGCACACATTGAAAGAGGAAATTGCCTCGGAGAATTGTTTTGTACAGGAACATGTTCCTTTCTGCACAAAAACAATCCTGCTTACAATGCAGGCACCTTTGCACAATTGTGCAAGGGTGCCTGCGTTAACGCTAGGCAGCACATTGTGAGCCAGCCAAGGAAAAGACAGGAATACACTGTATAATGTTAAATACAGTGCATTCCTGCCCTTTCCCTATCAAACAGTGCAGCAAGATGGCTTGCTGTGTTGCGTGATGTCTTGATAAATGTGTCCCTGAATGTTTACTTCCTTTTCTTCGTTGAAAATGTACATCAGGTCAAAATTAAAGTCACCCATCAACAAACCTCGATCTTCTGGGAATCTGTGTGTTAAGTAGGATATTTGGTTCAAAGAGTTCCCTAATGTTTGCCCTCTTCTATATTTGGCCTGGGTTTATGTATGCATTTATAATTAGTAAAGGGAGGATTCTGTTTCCTTGGTGCCAATTGTCAATGCGGATTGCTTGTAGTGATTCGTTTGTAGGTTAATGTTTGTGAATTTTAAGTTTTGATGTAATTTGATAGATATAGCTAACCCCAATTTACCCTCTCTTTTAGGCCCTTTTTTGCATATTTATATAATGTTTTGAAAAATGGCATTTGCCTGTTCACCAAGCTCCATCTTTCTTCCATTCGTTTAGCGTCGATGCAAGCCAACACAGTCTCCAAGGGGAGAGTTCGATGAGATTTCCATCTATGGGCTGATTTGGATGTCTTAGCTGGTGTTCTTCACAGATTGTCTTACTGAGGGATAGATTGATTGGATTTCCCAACAGCCTTTTAGAGTACTGATTTTGTATCTGAATGCTCTTTGACGTCTGTTAATTTGTTTTCTCTCCTGTGTATTTTCTTATCTAAAACCTGAGAGGATTTTTGGAAGAACAGGCTATGGGTATGCCTGCAGCACTGGAGAATGTGATCATTTTCACTGGCACATTAAAATATGTTGAAAATATAACACATCTGCCAAATGAATGACCATGAATTAGATACAATTCTAATGTATACATTTTAGTTTATATTTATTATTTAACTTTAGAAATGTGACTAATTTTACATGTATTACATTGACAAGCTCTTGCCTGAATTAACTAGGAATGAAACTTTCAAATGAGTCCAGAACAGGTAAATGCATTACTGTGTCCTTGGTTCACAGATTTGTGTAAAACATTTTTTGCATAGTTGGATCTTTGTGGTACAGATACAAGTTAAAACTCACAGGTGACAGGACACAGATGCCGTACTTTAGCAGGAGAAATGCTGAGCCATCTAAAGTTGGGCGTATTGGTAGTGATCATTAAAGCATGGTGGTAACAGTTTAATACATTTCTTACCACTTCTATGCATGGAATAGCTTTGTGGGTAATGCTATGGGAGTCACAATGCCCTATAGCACCTACCATGTATAATTGCCCAGGGACCCAGGACCGACTTCTTTTCAGTTTAATGCCTGTGATCAGATGTCTCAAAAACATATTTTGCTCACCTTTACAGAATTTGGTTCTTCTAACAATTCTTGATTTTATCTGAAGCCATCAAATTTTAATTGTTTCACAGCCCTGAAATTAATTAAAATAAAGGATTTGTTCTGTCTAAATTACTGTTATGCTGAATTGGTTTACCAATGACTCATGTGAGCATCATTTTTGTCACCTGCTTTAATAACTTGTACATTGTGTAAAAATATCAATTTGCAATTAAAAATATCCCATGGGTTATTTCTTTCTTGACTTTAGATGAACTTTATATTGCCTCAAAATATTTGAGCACTGATTCATAAATTGCATTTTGCCATAGGTAAAAAAGTACTACAGTAGTATTACCTACTACAAAATGCAATCCACAAACATTCAAGTGTAAATCTCTACCACCACCTCTCCTATCCCTTCTATGGGAAGATTTTCAAACATATAGGTTTATTACTCAGGGCCCGATTACAATGCGGGCTGACTCATTTTGATGAGGTCGGTCAGAAGGGAATCCGAATCGGATTTCCAAATGTCTTCCGAAGGGCTCGGAGAGCCCGTCCGCTATTTGGAAAGCCTTCAGAAATCCCTCAGCCGGCTCTTTCCGGCTCAGGGATTATGATGCCAGATTCCCAAAGCCTTTCTGTGCCGTCCTTTCCGACACAGAAAGGCTTTGGTAATCTGCCTTTGGGGGCCCCCAGCAGGGCCCCCATGGATGAAAGGCCACCGAATGGCGGCCTAGGGTGCCCCCCTGTTGATCCCTGCACCCGGTGGCAGGCACCTTCAGGTGCCTGCCTTGGGGTGCAGGGATGAACTGCACCCCTGCTCTTTACAATGAGAGCATGCATTCTGTTCGGAATGGATGCTCCCATTGTAAAGTATAGGATTGGAACTAAACAGGGTTTGGTCACATCCTACTTGCTGGGATGGAACCGGCGACAGGAGGTTGTTCGGTTCCAGTTCCCAACCAATGTCGGACGGACTCCGGTCCGTCCAACATTGAATTGGCCCCTCAGTAGTAAATGTGAGAAGGACCAGGGGAGTGGCTGCAAAATGGAGCATACTTAATGCTAAATGGGTGGAGTTTAAGGAGGAGTAAGACGAGGTATACAGAGATCTAGGGAAGGACTTAGGGAGGAACATGCACCCACAAAAGATTGAAGTTGTGCTTCTAAAGTTACTACAGCCAGAACCCAAAATAGTCCAGCTCTGAGCTGTTATATATTTACTACTATGTCTAGCACCATACATGGCCAACCACTGGTACTTCAACAGCCTCCCATAGAAAATTATCAAAGTAGGGACCAAAAGCAAAACCCCATAAGGAATAATGTTAATTTATTTAAACTAAATAAAAAAATAAACAAAATTAATTTAATGTTAAACATTTTCTAAAAAATAATACATACTTATTTTTTTACATTTTAATTACCGATTTTCAATTTAAAATGTAACAGGACTTATATTTTAATTATATATCAATTATATTAATATAAACTTCAGTAAATAATTTAAATATTTATGTACTTGAAATAATTACATTTTATTTTTTAAATAAAGTGACTAGCGCTACTGCATTTTTTGTTCTGTTATAGAGATATAATAAATATGCATATAGTTTGTTAACATTATTATTTACATTTTTTTTTTTAAGGTTGAATAACATTTTTGGGAAACATATTACCAGATACAAAATATCCCCCCTAATGGGAACAAGCCTGGAAAAACACTGCCAGCTATCTCTCCGAATTACTCAGTGCAAATTTTGGACTATCTATATAACATTCTGGACATCGGGGGGAAGTTTGCATAAATTGGGGCTGGTTGAATCTAACCTTTGCTGGCATTGTGAAGAGTCCATAGGAGACATAGAACACCTTATTTTTCAGTGCAAATATATTAGCCCCTTCTGGGGTCAACTGGAAAACACCACAAACTCACTCTTTGCTACCATTAAAAAGATACATGTGCTCATAGTACCTTTAGGTCCTTCCACAGCTGTTCCTGCTCCTTTTAACTGTAAATGGGATTTACATCTGCTGGACTTGCTGCTCATGTTAGGCATCAAAACTATCCTCGTTGGAAGGAATAATCATAACAATATTTCGCATCATGCGTGGTGGGCATGGGTATGAGCTATGAGAAGTGCAGACAAGGTAATTTATCAAAATAGTTTCAATGTCTCCTCCTCTAGACTGTCTGGAATAGCTTGGATTTATATCTTCAGACAGTTACACCCACCTGAATCCTTCTAGGATATTATTAGAGCATAAAAAACACTTGAAAATGTGTCTTTCCCTTATCCCCTCTTTGCTCTCTATATTCTTCGTATCTACTGGAGTTATAAAATGCCAATTCATAAATTCATGCTTACCAGTATGACATACCCGATACATCTACAAGTCAGCCATGCATTCTGTTCTCAGTATGGTTTATTTGTTCTATGTTTAATAAACCTCAACAAAACTTTCTGAAGTAAAAACAAAAAAAGATTTTATTGTTCTATTTTTTTACCATAGAGAGATTTCCACTACTTTGTTGGAAACCTCCCTATGGTAAAGTGAACTTTAAAATTTTAGGAAGAATTATTTTTGAGTTAAACTTTAACATATATTCATTTCACGAATGCCACAGTACTATTACCTTAATTTTTAACTAAATATTTAATTATTTAAAAATATTAAATTAAAGTTAACTTGATTTAACATTATTTCTTTAGGGGTTCTATTTTAAGCCCACCAGTATCTACTTTAAGCCCTGCCACCATTAGTTTCTATATAAGAGCGTTGCAGTATCTGTGGTTGGCTATGTGTGGTGCTAGACTTACTACGGCTTCTTTTTTGGCTGTAGTAACTTACATTTGTAAATTTGGCTGACCCCCATTTCAGGAGATGGAGACATGTAGGTCTACCCTTTTTAGTGACTTTATACTTATAAATAGTGTCTAGACAAAAGTAGTAAAGTTGCTCAAAGTGTAAAAGTAAAGTTACATATGTAGCTTACTCACAGGTGTAAATTACCTTTCTAAATAGTCGTTTGGATTTTTGTACTGTAAATATCTTTAGGCTCACTATAACTGGGAGGAATTTTCCTTGGAATTATTAACCTTGGAAAACACTTGCTTTGCCAACAGAGTATGTACATACAATTATTGCACTCGTTTGGGAGGTCAGAGTATCTGATTCTAATCTTCTGAGTCTGAGAACATTGGAATAAAATATTACAATATTCTAGGAGAAATTAGGTAAAGTCAAAAATATGCAATACCAGGTTACAATTGTTCGGTCTCTTGTGCATGCAAGCACCATTTTTAACAAGCAGAATTGAACTGGTGTATCTGGAAGTGGTGTACTAACCTTTTCTTTTTGGTGAACTTCTTAGTGTTCCAACACTTGCAAATACCAAGAAGCAAATAATCCATCAGGTGGTTAAAATTACTCTGAGTACAGGATTGATAAGCTGCCCTGCATTTTATGGAATCCGGTTCTGATACAAGGTCCTGGAAAGGAATAGCTCTTCCATTGTGTGTTTAGCAGGAAAATAGGATTAGGTTTATATCGAAGGGAGGCAAGTATTCATGAATATTATTTTAAGGTGGTATTGAAGCATGTTTTTATAGGCATATCTTGTTTTCTTATATTAGATCTCTGTATGCAAAACCCTTGGCCAATCCCTCACTGGTTCACACATTCTGCTCTACCACTTTAATTACAGTACGATATGTATCTTGTTTTGTGTGTGACTTGTGGCACTAAATATTTCCTAGTAGCCTTTCAGCCGAAATTGAGCACTTCCATTACTTACAAGCTCCACCCAAGGAACGAGTTCAGCCCTATCCATTTTAAAGTCATAACAGAACCTCTTGGAAGCACTTCCAATTGATATACCACACAATAGAGAAAACCAGCTGTCTGGGGTTGACCCGTTCCTTCAAATCTCTAGATTATAGCAGATAAACTCACTGGCAAATGAAAAAGAAGCTGACTCAGGCCATCCCACTTTCATCTCCAGGCAGTGAGTGTGGTGCGTTTGAATTTGATATTTAGTAAGGCAAACCAAATACCAAGAATGAAGTGGTCTTGCCCTCCAGCTTAAATGTGTGCTTATCTCATTAGTTCACTTTGATTTGCTGAGGAAAAGGTTTTCTATATTTCTTAACTAGTAGAAAAAAAGTAAGTAAAATCTCCCTGTCCAAGCAATCCATATGAATAAAGATAAAATGTAAGAGGCGAATTATACTCATTCCAATAAGACATTTGTCTTCAGCATTCCAAACTATATAATCGACTGATGAGAAAATGTATATTACTTCACAGTTCCATAACTTTTGTAGACGTCACAGGACAGGGTAAATTAGACTTGATTGCTGCGTTACATTGACTAGTTATTACTATTCTGATGTCTCTTTGCGTCCTTGGTAAGCCAGGGTGTGACACAAGGCAGAATGTTCCAAAGCAGTAAAGGCTATGAAGGGAGAAAAAAGACACATCATTGTAAGAAAAGGGGCATCATTGAGACTTGGTTAGAAGAACTTAAGCCACAGGACTGTCAAAAGGTTAATTCAGTGGAATCAACGCAGACGGAAACATGCGGCACATATAATATCTCAAACATCTCATATGCTAACTTGACTTTGCCTGTTGCCACTTTGCAGCATGTGAACTACTTGAATTAGACACTGGCAGTACTCCTAGTCCCGCCTGTTTTAATTTTGTTTTTATGGCATGTGCGGCAATGATTTGTGGTGTTTTTTTGTCAGTGATGTTTACAATTAAAACTATGATGCGTTTGTAAAATGTTCAAATACTTTTTTCTGTAAATGTTTTTAGCCAACTCATCTAGTGCCTCTAATCATGTTCGATGTACCTGATGTTCCCAAATATCTAACTTGGAATGACATAACTCTGTTCTGATCACAAAGTTGCATGCATAACAAGGTTTACCATTACAACTTTTGGTAGTTGTGGTTATTTGTGTATATTTCATTTACTCAACTTGTGCTAGGCACATGCTCCAATGGTGCTTTCATGTGATTTGGTAAAAAGTATATTTAATTTAAACTTTTTTATATTTATATAATGTTTATGGTTTTACCGATATAAAACGCCATGCTTGATATTTGCATTTGAATAATATTTGTGTATTAGAAAGAGGTTTTAAAGCATGTTTTTCTGGTTTTGGCATATCACGTCATGCAAAAGCGTGTCCTTTGTGCATGTTTTTTCAGCAACCAACATTGAAATATAGGAGGCTAAATTTGCACTAAGTATGGAGATTGTGATCAGGTGGCAAAATGTTCAGTTGACTGACAATTTCATTGAAAAATGTGTTGATTTATTGTTTTACAAGAAGTATTCAGATGCTATGATTTAAGGATTTGAACATTTTAATTTTTTCCTTGCTAGCAATGTAAATCACATTCGAATCACATCTTCAATGCTGTTTGTCATTTTAGTTTGCTTTTGGGATCTGATTGCAATTTAAAATGTGATTATACTCATACTTGATAGGGCCTTGTATATAGTGGGATGCTTCCTCTGAATCTCATTAGCAATGATTTGCTTTCTTGTAATGTCAGCTGATATCGTGTCTCTCTTCGAGATTTCTAAACTGCCTGTTAGTATGATGTGTTCCCAGTTGGGTGGTTGGTTATTTCTGTCAAACTAGTTCAGGCACAAATACAGATTCTTGTTAAGACAGCCACAGTAGTCACAAAGCAGTATTCACATTATTTCCATCAATGACGTATGTTTCTAATTCTTTATTGACTTCCAATAATTTTCCTCTGTTCCTTCTGTTTACCAATGGTCCGCATATAGTGAAACATGAACCAAACCAGCTGACATATCAAGAATGTATTCATTTGACGCCCTCCAGGTTTCTTGACCATAGTACATTGAGGGGCATATTCACAAGGAGCTATCGCCGAATTAACGGCACTTTATCACAGCCAAAGTCGTGATAAATTTACCCCCCCATTCACAAGCCGGTGTTAACAGCCCACAGCACCAGTTTACCCGCGATAGCAGCCGCAAAAAACATCGCCACAGAGGACCCTCGCAAATGTCGCTAATGAGATGCAGAGTAGGCGTTCCCGTGACAAAAGCAGAGACAACAGCACACCTTAACATTCACAACGACCAGCCACATCCGTGATAAAAACACAAAACAGGCGATAAGGCGCGTTAGCACCAGGAAATCTACACCTGCTCTGACCTGGTGTAAAGTCGGACGGCAGCCAGCACCACAAAAGGGAGCACAGCCCAGGGCCACATCAGAAGGGCAACAGATGCCATGGAGCCACCCATCATGCGGCCCGGACACCCAAAAGGGCCACAACACCCACTGCCACCACCGCCAGGCCCGCAACCACCCCCCCCCCCGGGACCACCCCCAACCCCGGTCTAAGAAATTGCACACCTACACCACGAATCCCAAAACAAACATTTTGCCTGATGTCGCACAAGCAGGAAAATAAACATACATGCGTGGCCAGAAAATGGAGAATCAGTCATACAGCAATGCAATCACCAACACAAAACACCATACAAACAAAAGCAGAAACAACCCTTAGGATGAGTCCGAGCTGCTCCTTACTGGACAATCCATAGCACACAGCCTGGAAGACCAAATCCAAGAGAAGAAGGTGTGCCATGCGCCCAACCAAGGAAAGAGAGGGAGAGAGCGAGGGAGAGAGACGGAGTGAGATAGCACAAGCAGCGCAAGGCCGAGTGGGCACCTGGCTCCACATGCCAACATGTGTGCATCGCCATCCGTACACCATGAGCCCAAGGCCGTGTCCCAATCTCAGCGCCAAACCCACATCACATTCCGAAAACGAAAGTAGTAGTCAGACAAACATCAGGGATGAAAGCACCATTGTCCCAATGCAGAATGCGGGAGGACACCTGCACCTCTGACCTTGGTCCAGAACATGCCTGGAACACCCTGATAGAGATGCAATGGCAGATGGGGACTACTCCCACACCACGCATTCCGCAAATGAACCATCCGACTCATCCAAAACCCACACATAGAAGCCCCTGCCTGTGGTACCCCCGCATGGGATGCCCTTGACACTCACGGAAACAGCAACCCATAACCCACAACGTTGCACACACATACAAATCATTGCTCAGAGCTGTGGCATATCCTCCACACAACTGCCACAGTCCAGAAGAGTGCCTGTTCACGAGACGCACCAACGCAATGGCAGGCCATACCGGGCACATGCACAACCACCGTCATGTGGAACAGTACCGTGCACGTATGCTGCATTTACTGGGCGCACTGCCACTGGCAGTGCTGCGGATCAGTTACAGGCTCAGCTTCCGCATTGCCCACGTCACCTGCGTCCAGCCCTGGTTCCACTGCCGAACATGCACATTCGAGTGTCCCATGGATGTCTGCCTATCCAACACAACTGTTGATGAATTGGACTATGACTTGTGTCTGCGCCCCCTGTTGGATCACGAACAGGAGTGTAACAGAGACAGCCGTGCATGGGATGCCTTGACATACTGCGTATGTATTGGTAGTTGTGCATGGGAGATTGCACAATTTCTCGTGTGCAGTGACCACATCGAGGCGCTCCCCTATTGGGTTGTGTTGCGGATTGGTGAGACGGCGTGGGCTGAGCACACCTGCCCGGACCACCTAATGGATTGGCTCACCCTGGTGTTCCTTGAACACGACAACAACGTACTATTGGAACACATTGCACATGAAGCTGCATGGGCATTCATGGACGAGTAACTACGTTCCTGCAGCCACATCCGATTGCCACCCACAGCTCATGGCCCAACAACTTGTTGCATCGTGGGGATTGCTCACATATCCCACCACAACAGAGGACACGTCTGCCTTCGGTCGGGGTCTGGATGCATGTGCGTGGAATAACGCGTGCGTACACACACCTGTGCAAGGCGACGCAGGTCCATGGTCGGAGCAACACAGCGTTGTCTGGCAACGTTGCCAATTCGGACACACTGCTGGGTGAGAGCACACACATGGCAATGTAGCACGACATGTGAACCTGTCGGACCCTCACACCTGATCCCTCTTGGCAGAGCAGACAATCGGCGCACCCCAGAGGCAGAGCACCATGCAGACCCCACGTGCAGTGAGTCGTGCCCCCTCACACGGGGCAATGTGCAGACGCCAAAGAACTGATGACTCAACCAGCAAGGCAAGGTGGGCTGTGAGCGTTGCCATCCGTGATGAATGTTGTCCATTTCAGCCCCACCATCAACTGAACCTCGACATGTACCCATGCTGCGTGTAAGTGTCTTAAGCATGTCCCTGCCTGTTGTGGCCGTTGCCTCGTCCGTACTGACACGCACATGCCAATAAAGCCCATGCCACTCCACTGGTGTCTAACTGTGAGGTGTGTTTTTTAGATTGTCTACTCGTGTGCCACAATGAGCCTCGTCACAACACAGGGAGGAACTGACTGACGCACGTGCAATGGGGGTGTGTCCCTTTGGCAAGCTCCGCCTCTGTGAGCCAGACATTGTTTTCGGATAGGTGCTGGACGACATGTGCACTTACATGACTCCAGCTATGTGTGTATGGTGTCCAACCTCTGACCATGTGGAGCAATGTCATACATCACAACAGATTGTGTCCACACAGATGTGTGTAAGTCGGTCTGCGACGTGAAGTTCTGCTGTCACACGTGGTGTGGGATACCACTCCTGGCCTGCCACCGTTTTGGTCACTCCTACACACGTCCCTATTCAACACATGGACGTGTGCCTACTTTGGGGTGTTGTGAGATTGTTGTTGATGTGCAATGAGGACACAGCTAGTACTCACCTTCCCAGTCATCCAATTGGCCATGTGTCTCAGGGATAGAAATGCGCATAGATGTCAGTTACCAGGGTGTACCTTCATGTGCAATCATCCTCCCCACATCCAGCCATACTTCCATACGTGAGTGAACATAGAGATGACACATCTGTGTGATTAAGAATGTTTTATTCACATTCAGGTGTTTGACGGAGCTGGAGCTGTACCTGGCCATCCAAGCCCACATCACATGGAAGCCCAGTGGTGGGCCAACCAGAGTCCTTTGGGGATTGCACAGTGATTGGGATGAGGGAGAGAGCAGTCCGCAGCAGGATTGCTGTGTGATTGGCCAGTGGTGCAGAAATGGCAGTCCGTGTCGGGGTCCGGGTGAATGTCGCAGGGTGTTCCGGAGGTCAGTAGGAGGTATTTCCCAGGGCATGATGCATAGGTCATGACTAGGCAGGGACAGGCCATATGGCGGTGATGGATACTACTGCCTCCTTCCTCACGCAGTAGTTCCCATCCCCTTCTCACTCCCCTGATACGGGTTCTGTGTCCGGTGTGTCCGGTGTGTGTGGCGGGGTGATGGCTGCATCGCTGTGTGCCCCTGACACATCAGACTGCGTAGGTGATGGGGCAGCATCACAGTGTAACACGGACATATCAGGGTTCGGAGCTGTGTGTGTCGATGTTCCCGCTGCAGTGATCTGGGAAGGGCTCAATGGCAGCAATGGCAAGTTGGAGTACTGCAGGGCGTTGCTGTTCCCAGCCACTGCTCGGTGGTGTCCAGCCGTGGCGGACATCCTTCCAGCCTGCATCTGCTCCATGGTGTCCATTGCCCTCCGCATCTGTGCCAACTCTGTGCTATCATGGCTGGTGCCTGTCTGACCAGACAGTGCTTGTATTAGTCTCATGGCACCAGCGAGGTGAGCCAAGGTCTGTGGCGGAGCATGGTGCGTACAGGGGGTGTCCGATAGGGACTGTACGTGGTCCCTGATGGGACTCAGACACCCACGTATGGCATCGAGTTTGGCTGCCACAAGCTCGAAACCCACCCGCAGCTGATGAGCCAACTCCACCTGGCAACCCAACACACGCCGTTGGAATTCCATGTATTCGTCGGGGTGGTCCTGGGAGGCAGCCGTGGTGGTGTGTGTTTCCTGCTGTGTGGTCTGTGCAGGTGGTGGGGTCACCTCGAGGCAGCTGGCCTGGCCTGCTCCTGGGGGTGGGGTGCAGAGGCTGTCCAACATGCGTTGGAGGGTGTCTTGACATGTGTGCAGGTTGTCCTCTTCATCATCAATGGTGGGATGTGTGGTGTGCTCTGCAGGGGGTGTTGTTTGTCCCTCTGCAATGTAAAGGGGAGATGCAGGTTAACAGAGTTTCCCATGTATGGTGATGATTTGCAGATGTATACATTCAGACTGCATGCCAATGTACATTGTGACTGTTTGGGGGGTGCTGGCTATTTGATGGCAGTCAGTGTGTTTTTCGACTACATGACGGATGTGTGGTAGTGCCCGTACATTATCATCACACAGTGTCAGGTAATGCCAGATGTGGGTGGACAGTTACTACTCACGAGCGGAACCTGTTGTGAGCTCTGTCATGTGGTGCTGGTGTTGCACTTTGTACCACATTGCCTTCATTGCTGATGTTCTGTGATTGCTATGTCTGTGTGCTGCATTGTGGGGGAGTTGCCCCTGCAGCTCTGATTTCGTGTAGCCTTCTCCCTTTGAGGCGGGATGCCTTTGAATTGTGTGCTTTTCGGGGCCTGATTTGCTTTTGACTTGGGTCATTTGTGCTCGCGGACTGTTTTTGTGGCCTGGTGCATTGTTCGTCTGCTGCGTGTATTGTGAGGCATGGGTTGTGGGTGCACGTGGACACGTCGGAGTGTGACCTGCTCCTTTACGGATGTGATCCGCACTTGGCTACCTCCATGTTGCTTCGTGGGCCATGTAATTTTTTGGGGGCAGCTGCCGTGCTATCGGACATGCAGTGTTACTTGCATAGTCAGTGTGGGTCACGGAGCAGCTGCTTTGCTGGATTCAGCACATGTGCACGGGTCGGTTGTGATATTGGTGATAGGGGGCGGCCCTCTGTGCACATTGTGGATGGGGGCCTACTTGGCGTTTCTATGTGCGCTGCAGTGTGCCAAGGCATTCAGGGACATGTTCCACGGTCATTGTGGGTGTGCTGTGTGCTGCGCGTAATTGTGCATGTGTGCCATTGTGCCCATCTCCCCCCGTCCCCCCCGTCCCTAGTGGTTACTCACCCTATTTCTGTTGGCTCAGGTCGTATCGTGCTGTGTCCAGGCCTCCCAAAGCTGCCACCGTCTCCTCACTGCTGACTGTGGCCTCCATTTGCTCCAGCTCCTCCTGTGTAGCAGGACTCCCACCTCCAGTCACCGTTGCTGCCTCCCTGTTGGCGGCAAGCTCATGTTTGGTCTGCCTTTTCAGATCATGCCAGCGCCTCTTGACCTCCTCCAGTGACCTCCTGGACACTCCGACTGCATTGACCTTGGTGAGGATGGCCTGCCATATTTCGGTTTGGGTTGCCAGTGCCGCAGTGGAGGTGCCGAACAGTTGTTAATGGTGTTCGGTCACCCCCGTGACGATGATCTGGTTTTCCTGCGGACTGTACCCGGTCTTCCTCTTCCTCTTGTCCTTGCCCTTCCCCGAAGGCGGGGTTCCTGGCTGGTCCTCCGTAGGGCTTGTAGTGTTCGGCTTGTCCTCTGCACTCGGTCCGGGTGCATCCATGTTGCTACGCAGTTTGAATTGTTTTTGGGCTCTTTTTTTTTCTTTCTTTTATGGTGCTATTTCCCGCCGGCCGCGTGGTTTTTAGAGGCCTGTGGCTGGTGTTCGCTGATTTCTGTACCGCGATTGGCCTCACCGCATGATTTCTCGCGTTCACGTTTCGCATTTTTTCAGCGTGACGTTGATTTTGACACTGACATTTGACGCGTTATCTGGTGGCTATCGCATGGTACCGCCTTGTTGTGAATTCCACTTTGACACGTGGATATTTTCCTGCGATGGGCTGCGATATTGAAAGTTGCGTTACGCTACTCTTGCGGTAGTTATCACTCGTTCTTGTGAATATACCCCCGAGTTTATCAAGTAATCTCTGCCATAGTAATACCAAAATACCTCAGACATACTGGGAGCCTCATCAGTAGTGAGATGCTGCCTCTTTTTGATTGGTCACCTCCATTTCTTTGGACTGTTGCTGCAGGTTTTTGGGAATTTGCAGACTGAAGTATAAGACTCCTATCAGTTCGAGTAGGGCAGCTAGGGAGGTTCCAGGAACTTCATTATCTTGAAATCAACCAGGGTGAGGCCTGCCTACTCATAGTTAAGTGTAAAGGAAGACCTGGTGAAGAGTAGTCATTTTTTTCCTGAAATCTCTGTAGCCAGCTAAGCACTAGCCCAGTAGAAATGGGGCTGGTCCAACAAACAGTTTAGTGTAGATGAGGAGGAGGTGACTGCTCAACTTATTTCCCTAAACACACCCATACTGGCACAGCACAGCCCCTAAGGGCTGAAATGTTATGCCATCTTGGATTTGCCTCTGAATAGTGCACTGTGGGGTAATTTTCAGTAAGGCTAACAGGATGTGCTGCAAACGTGGGAAAGGTTGCTCCTGTGAATATGTTTCTCAATGGTTAAGGACTGTTGAGTAGTCATTCTTACCCAATAGCTAGTTACTTTTACAAATGTGGCACTTCGCCCACAGCTCATCACAACACTCACTGGACCTGTGGATGAACAGAAGACTGATTGAGACATGTGTGGCGATCTGAAGACCTGGACCTGCTCTCATCTGTAAGCAGAACTAAGAAGTGGACTCAAAGGGTCAGTTGTCTGATCTCCTGTGTGGCTACAGGGACACAACAAGCTTATAAAGACCCTTTTTCCATAAGCACCCATCTGACCAGTAGCAATTGGACTGTACCCTGCTGGTGGCCTGTACCAGAGTGTGCCCTAACAACTTCAGGCTTGCCCCATTGGAGGTTTTTGAGCTCCTTAACCCCTTTGCTGCCAGCCCCCCTCCCCATGCCAAGCCTTATTCTGGCTATTTGGGGTAGTCCGCGCTTAGGCCCGCATATCTTTTGGTCCACATAAGGTATCCACATGAAATTTGCGCCTTTTTTTCCAACATCTTGAGGATTCTAAAGGTACCCAGGGCTTGTATATTGCCATGGAGGGAATCGAGAAATTAGCCAAAATACAGCTACATTTGGGTTTTTTGGGGAATATTGGGGGAAAAGTGCTGAAGAAGTAAGCATCTGTTTTTTCGCATGCAAATAGTATCAACGAAGGGTTTGTGGTGATAAGGTCACCATCTTCTCAGCTTTCAGAAACAGGCAAAAAACTAACTTTTTCTACACAGTTTTGGCATTTTACTGGGACATAGACTATTTTTCCAATTTTTTGTGGTTTCAGCCTCATTCCAGTCAATGGTAGAAATGGGTGTGAAAACAATGATGGATCCTAGAAAGCTATACATTTCTGAAACGTAGACAAAATTCTGTAATCAGCAAGTGGTCTTTTGTGTAGATCCCTCAAGGTTTTTCTATAGAAAGTAACAGTTGAAATAAAAAAAATAATGAAACTGAGTTAAAAAACAGCTATTTGTGCCTACGCTTTCACCTGTAACTTCCAACTATGGCTGATCATTTAAAGTGATATACCGTTACATCCGCTGGACCCTTCTGGTTGCGGGGATATCTGTGGTTTGTAGGTTCACCAAGAACCCGAGGTACCCAGAGCCAATAACTGAACTGCACCTTGCAATGGTTTTTCATTGTGAACTTGGTATACAGCAATTCATTTGATAAAATATAAAGAGTGAAAACGAAACCTATGTATTTCCAAAATGGGAACAAGATATGGAGGTTAGAAGCAGTGGTGGAAGGCAATGCTCTTTGCATGTTGGTATCAGGAGGACAGGGCACAGGGTGTAGCTAAAATATGTGCCCTTTTCTGTTCATGGGTTTTAGATGTTTTCTGTTCATTGACCTCTAAGTGCATTGGAGCTGTGTGCGGGGTGTGGTGAAGGCCATGTTCTGCACTGAGAACCCATAAGACTCCAGGGGCAAGACAACTGGTCAAAAGGGATGGCTAAAAGCAATAAATTGATCTCAAAGTTTACAAGGGAGAATGAAAGGGTGTGCTTTGTAGGCTTTGTCACGACAGGCATTGGTCACAGGGCACTGCAGGAGCCCATGCAATGTGCCCAGAGCCTACAGGGTAATGCCTAATCTCATAGATAGTGATACTTGAGGCAATTTGGAGCATGGGTGTTAGACCCAACACTCCAAGGATGGTCTTTCCCCAAACCTTTTGCCCTTACCCTCCTATTTTTCTGATTTCCTTTTGCTGGCCTTAGGACTATGTGCAGTTTACCACTGCTATACAGTTCTAAAGTGCTTGTGCTCATTCCCTAAACCATGGTAAAATTGCCTTCCACCTGATTGGCATATTTAATTTACTTCTAGGTCACTAGTAAAGTGGTGTACCATATACTGAGGGCCTATAAATTAAATGCTACTAGTGGGCCTAAAGCACATATTGTGCCACCCTCTTATGTAGCCCTTTAAAACATGTCCCAGGTCTGCAATTGCAGCCTGAATGCAGTTTTATGCTGACAATTTTACTTACTTGGCAATATAACCCCCTTACCAAGCCTTAACCTCCCCTTTTATTGCATTTCTGTTACCCGTAAGGTAGGTCCTATGTAGCCCATAGGGCAAGGTGCATTGTTATTAAATGTAGCACGTTTAAGTTTTATATGCCCTGGTAGTGAAAAACTCCTAAATTCGTTTTTCACTACTCTGAGGACTGCCTCTCCCATAGGATATTATTGGAGTTACCTTATTACCTTTAATAACCTGTTAATTCCAATTGGGAGTAGGTGAACAGGTACAATTTGGTGTCTAAAGATTTACAATTAAAATTACTCTTTAATTGTAAATTTGGAACTTTAGTCACAATTCTGATATTGCCACTTTTAGAAAGTAGGCATTTTCTTGTTCTAACAATTTGGTGCTTGCAGCCTGATCCAGAGTCACATGACTAGGCAAATCTGGCAATTGGTCCTTGTGTATTGCTCTCAGACAGTGAGACCCCAGAGTGACTCCAAGGACTCGTTGGCTGGCCTGCTGATCAGAAGCCTCAGGGATATAACAGGCTTCCAACAACCTTGAACCTAGCACCTGGACTCTGCAATCTACGAGTGCTGTCCTCCCAAGTGTGCCACTCCAGTCCTGGACCCTTAAAAGCAAGCCAGAAGGTGCTCTGCCAGCCCATCTGTGGACCCAATAGAATTGAAGCATCTCCTCCGTGGTGCAGCAAATCTCCCGCAGAACCGGCGCATCGCCTTTGCTGCTTGACACATCACCTCGGTACTGATGAATCGCCGGCTGCGCTGGCTTCCCAGATGCAAGGTCTTCGCATCGCCACTGTATGCCATGGGAACTGTCACTGCGTGACACATCTCCAAGCAAGGATATCACCCTGCCCAACACAGCCCATCAGAACCACCGCTGTACAACACATCTCCAAGCAAGGATATCGCATTGCTCAAAGCAGCCCATCAAAATCACCACTGCACGACGCATGCCCAAGCAAAGATATCCCATCGCACATTGCATCATTCCTGAACTTCTGCCACTTTACCAGTTTCCTTTGCTCACACATGGCATCATCTTTGCTGCATGAAGCATTCTCAACATGGCACTCCACATGTTTACGCAATCAGGATTAAGGTACTGTGTTCAGCGGGACCAAGTGTTTTAGGCACTATTTTTCATTGAAATCTTTAAACGTGCATATCCCTGGTTCTACTGATTGTATTTCTGTCATTTTGGTCTTCGTTTATTTAGTAACATTTACCCTGGGGTTTTTCTTGGGTTGGGTTTCCAAGTTATTACTGTTTGAAATGTTGCACAAAATACCCTCATTGCCCCCAAGTTAAGCCTGACTGCTCTGTGCCAAGCTAATAGAGAATTGAGCACTTGTTCATTTGGGGTTAGCTTGTGACTTCGCACCAACAAGGATTGTGGTTGCTAACCCAATACCTTACAGACACACACACTCAAAGGATCTATTCTGGCTGTAATATGGCTGGGTCCAAACTGGGGTGGAATGGTGAGCAAAAGAATGATGGATTTAACCCAGATCCTTGTGACTGGGGGTGAATGTTTGCATTGTCCAGCATTCCATCCATCAATTGTTTCTTTTGCATTTGTCGCCCTATGTGGGAAGGGTATGCCCAGATGTGGGTCCCGTGCTCACTACACCACTGGATTCAAGCTAGCCTGGTTGAAGAAGGGTGATGCCCTGAAACCGGTCCCAGGATGCTTGTTTCCGGTCCAGGGAGGACCGGGCTTGGCAGTTCGGGCTGGACTGTTCCCACAAGGAACAGGGTCAAGACTGATTTGCATATGGATGGGTCCAAACTGGGGTGGTATGGTGAGCAAAAGAATGATGGATTTAACCCAGATCCTTGTGACTGGGGGTGAATGTTTGCATTGTCCAGCATTCCGTCCATCAATTGTTTCTTTTGCATTTGTCGCCCTATGTGGGAAGGGTATGCCCAGACGTGGGTCCCGTGCTCACTACACCACTGGATTCAAGCTAGCCTGGCTGAAGAAGGGTGATGCCCTGAAACCGGTCCCAGGATGCTTGTTTCCGGTCCAGGGAGGACCTGGCTTGGCAGTTCGGGCTGGACTGTTCCCACAAGGAACAGGGTCAAGACTGATTTGCATATGGCTGGGTCCAAACTGGGGTGGTATGGTGAGCAAAAGAATGATGGATTTAACCCAGATCCTTGTGACTGGGGGTGAATGTTTGCATTGTCCAGCATTCCATCCATCAATTGTTTCTTTTGCATTTGTCGCCCTATGTGGGAAGGGTATGCCCAGACGTGGGTCCCGTGCTCACTACACCACTGGATTCAAGCTAGCCTGGCTGAAGAAGGGTGATGCCCTGAAACCGGTCCCAGGATGCTTGTTTCCGGTCCAGGGAGGACCTGGCTTGGCAGTTCGGGCTGGACTGTTCCCACAAGGAACAGGGTCAAGACTGATTTGCATATGGCTGGGTCCAAACTGGGGTGGTATGGTGAGCAAAAGAATGATGGATTTAACCCAGATCCTTGTGACTGGGGGTGAATGTTTGCATTGTCCGGCATTCCGTCCATCAATTGTTTCTTTTGAATTTGTCGCCCTATGTGGGAAGGGTATGCCCAGACGTGGGTCCCGTGCTCACTACACCACTGGATTCAAGCTAGCCTGGCTGAAGAAGGGTGATGCCCTGAAACCGGTCCCAGGATGCTTGTTTCCGGTCCAGGGAGGACCTGGCTTGGCAGTTCGGGCTGGACTGTTCCCACAAGGAACAGGGTCAAGACTGATTTGCATATGGCTGGGTCCAAACTGGGGTGGTATGGTGAGCAAAAGAATGATGGATTTAACCCAGATCCTTGTGACTGGGGGTGAATGTTTGCATTGTCCAGCATTCCGTCCATCAATTGTTTCTTTTGCATTTGTCGCCCTATGTGGGAAGGGTATGCCCAGATGTGGGTCCTGTGCTCACTACACCACTGGATTCAAGCTAGCCTGGCTGAAGAAGGGTGATGCCCTGAAACCGGTCCCAGGATGCTTGTTTCCGGTCCAGGGAGGACCTGGCTTGGGAGTTCGGGCTGGACTGTTCCCACAAGGAACATGGTCAAGACTGATTTACATATGGCTGGGTCCAAACTGGGGTGGTATGGTGAGCAAAAGAATGATGGATTTAACCCAGATCCTTGTGACTGGGGGTGAATGTTTGCATTGTCCAGCATTCCATCCATCAATTGTTTCTTTTGCATTTGTCGCCCTATGTGGGAAGGGTATGCCCAGACGTGGGTCCCGTGCTCACTACACCACTGGATTCAAGCTAGCCTGGCTGAAGAAGGGTGATGCCCTGAAACCGGTCCCAGGATGCTTGTTTCTGGTCCAGGGAGGACCTGGCTTGGCAGTTCGGGCTGGACTGTTCCCACAAGGAACAGGGTCAAGTCTGATTTGCATATGGCTGGGTCCAAACTGGGGTGGTATGGTGAGCAAAAGAATGATGGATTTAACCCAGATCATTGTGACTGGGGGTGAATGTTTGCATTGTCCAGCATTCTGTCCATCAATTGTTTCTTTTGCATTTGTCGCCCTATGTGGGAAGGGTATGCCCAGACGTGGGTCCCGTGCTCACTACACCACTGGATTCAAGCTAGCCTGGCTGAAGAAGGGTGATGCCATGAAACCGGTCCCAGGATGCTTGTTTCCGGTCCAGGGAGGACCTGGCTTGGCAGTTCGGGCTGGACTGTTCCCACAAGGAACAGGGTCAAGACTGATTTGCATATGGCTGGGTCCAAACTGGGGTGGTATGGTGAGCAAAAGAATGATGGATTTAACCCAGATCCTTGTGATTGGGGGTGAATGTTTGCATTGTCCAGCATTCCGTCCATCAATTGTTTCTTTTGCATTTGTCGCACTATGTGGGAAAGGTATGCCCAGACGTGGGTCCCGTGCTCACTACACCACTGGATTCAAGCTAGCCTGGCTGAAGAAGGGTGATGCCCTGAAACTGGTCCCAGGATGCTTGTTTCCGGTCCAGGGAGGACCTGGCTTGGCAGTTCGGGCTGGACTGTTCCCACAAGGAACAGGGTCAAGACTGATTTGCATATGGCTGGGTCCGAACTGGGGTGGTATGGTGAGCAAAAGAATGATGGATTTAACCCAGATCCTTGTGACTGGGGGTGAATGTTTGCATTGTCCAGCATTCCGTCCATCAATTGTTTCTTTTGCATTTGTCGCCCTATGTGGGAAGGGTATGCCCAGATGTGGGTCCTGTGCTCACTACACCACTGGATTCAAGCTAGCCTGGCTGAAGAAGGGTGATGCCCTGAAACCGGTCCCAGGATGCTTGTTTCCGGTCCAGGGAGGACCTGGCTTGGCAGTTCGGGCTGGACTGTTCCCACAAGGAACAGGGTCAAGACTGATTTACATATGGCTGGGTCCAAACTGGGGTGGTATGGTGAGCAAAAGAATGATGGATTTAACCCAGATCCTTGTGACTGGGGGTGAATGTTTGCATTGTCCAGCATTCCATCCATCAATTGTTTCTTTTGCATTTGTCGGCCTATGTGGGAAGGGTATGCCCAGACGTGGGTCCCGTGCTCACTACACCACTGGATTCAAGCTAGCCTGGCTGAAGAAGGGTGATGCCCTGAAACCGGTCCCAGGATGCTTGTTTCCGGTCCAGGGAGGACCTGGCTTGGCAGTTCGGGCTGGACTGTTCCCACAAGGAACAGGGTCAAGACTGATTTGCATATGGCTGGGTCCAAACTGGGGTGGTATGGTGAGCAAAAGAATGATGGATTTAACCCAGATCCTTGTGACTGGGGGTGAATGTTTGCATTGTCCAGCATTCCGTCCATCAATTGTTTCTTTTGTAATGCCCTCAATGGCATTATTATTTTCTAAATGTAAGCAAGAAATATAAAGTGCCCTCCTGAAAGGGGCATTGCTGCTGATGCAGAAGCTTCTCTAAAGGGTTATATGCCAGTTACACATGGCCTATCCACCAGAAAAATGCTGTTAGTATGCTGTTAGTATGAGGCACTTTCAGTTTTTTAAATTAGAGTCTAATGTTTAACAGCAGCTACTACTCTAGGACAATAGTTTGAGGTATGTCAATATGTGATGATTGCATATATCATCTAATGCAGCATTGATGATGTCGACATGTTTTAACCAAGCATAAGACTGCTAACATTTTGTAAAACATCTTCTGAATCAAAGCTGAAAGACACAAATCATCATACTCCAATCTTACAAAATGCTATAGGAAGGAACCCCCACATTTTGATTCATTGAAATAAATAACTAGGTGTTACTCAGTTTCTCGTACTATCTCTTTGTTCTTTAGTTACTACAAGTACTCACTGGCACAGGGCATTGAGTGATGCCAAAGAAATTCCGAATTTATGCTGATGGCACCCAAATTCCTCGGCCTCTACATAGTAAATTTGGCAGCCAAGGAATTGTTATAAATTGTCTACACCATTACTCTAGTGCAGTGGTTTTTAACATTTTGACTTTTGTAGACCCCACTTAATTATTACAGGAATATGTGGACCCAGCTGTATTATCGTTGGAATCTGGGGACCACTACTGATTCATTACAGAAAGTCGAAGACCCTCACTTAAGCAATTAAAATGTTGAAATATTTTTATTTAATTCACTAACAAATATTAAAAAATTTAAATTTTTATTTTTTATGGGAAGGTTGGGGCTTTTCTAAATTCAAATGAGGCCTCCAATCATCCATACAGTATTTTGTGTGATGCATTTGCAATGATCCCACAAATAAATCTGAGGACATCAACTTAATTTTTCACATTGAGTTTCATATTCCTTTCACATTTACAGAAAGTTTTGAAATGTTAATTTTTACATTACATTATTTAATTATCTAAGCAGTCACAGACACCCTGAAGAGGTGTAGCAGACCCCCAAGGATCCCTGAACCACAGGCTATAAACCACTGCTCTGGAGGATAAAGTAAACTGTTCTCTCCTACTTTGGTGAAAAATTGAGGCTATTGTCAAGGACTGAGAAGTGGATATTTTCCCTTTTCCATGGACGTAATCTCAACCCTGACCAAAAAATGTAGGAAATATGTACCCATGCTTTTGTCCTCCACCAAAGACATTCATTAATCAAAGTCACCAGCTTCTAGCTATTAATGTTGTTAGAAATAGGGGTCTCTTCTTGGCAGTGGTATACAGCCTGACCAGGTAGGGAGCCTTCCTTCTAGTCAGGATAAGGGGATTACACACCCAAGATAACCCCTGCTCACCCCCTTAATAGCCTGGAATGGGAGGTTAGCCCTGTCTCAGAGGCAATATGTAAAGCATTTGTTAATAACACACACAGTAACACAGTGAAAACACTGCAAAGGGACACCACACCAGTTTAGAAAAAACTGAACAAGATCAAAATGACAAAATTCAACATACAGAACTCAAAATATGACTTTTTTAAAGGTTTTAAGCAATTCTGTCCACAGAACTCTATGGATGTGTTGTTTTTACACCAAGTACCTTAGATGCTTCAAAATCCACAAGGAAAAACAGCCGCAGAGGAGGGAAGTGGCAGAAAACACAGTGATGCATCGGTTCCTGAGTTCCCTGGGAGGAGATGTGTCAGTTCTGCTGCACACAGGAGAAGAGTTGCATAGAATCCGGATTGTAAGGGGAAGTGATGTGTCAAAATCCAAAACGGTTCTGGTCTGTGGGTGATATGTTGGAAAACTTGGCGCTCAGGTGCAATGTTTGGAAATCCGAATGCACTGGAGGTCGATGTGGCTGCGTCAAACAGGCGCTGCGTTGATTTCTTCAGCCAAGGTCCCACGATGCGTCAATTCTTTCAGCCGCATAGCAGGGCCTGCGTTGGAGTCAGTGTGGGGGTCTCGGACTTCAGAGACACAGTGCATTGAACTCTGGTTGCAGTGGTTTCTTGACTTCAGGTAGGCACTCCATTGATTTCTTCAGCCACACGGCAGTGGTGCGTGGAAACTTTTCCCGCATGGCGGTGTTGCATCAGAAAAACCAATGCTGGAAGGACAAAGCGTCGATTTTCAAGTCTTTTGTAGCTTTTTGCAGAAGGAACCACCTGAAAGGGCCCAGAACTGGAATTGGCACCACTTGGCAGGTCAGAACTCCCAGCAGTGGAGTTCAGGTATGCTGCAGGTGAATTCTTTGATGGCCCTGAGACTTCTTAGCAAGAGGAAAGCACACAAAAACTTCACAAGCAGGAAATACAGCAAAGTCCAGTCCTTTTCCTCTCGAAAGCAGAAGCAGCAACTGCAGGTCAACCCAGCTAAGTAGCACGCAGCAAAGGGGCAGTACTCCTCCTTACAGCTCTTCAGCTCTTCTCCTTGGCAGAGTCTCCTCTTGATCCAGAAGTGTTCTAAAAGTCTGGGGGTTTATATCCAATACTCCTACGCCTTTTGGCCTTTGAAGTAGGCATTCTTCAAAAGGATAGTCTTTGTAGTGCACAAGTTCTTGCCTTGCCCTGTCTTGGCTCCAGACACACACCAGGAAAGTGGAGACAGCATTGTGAGAGGCCAGGCACAGCCATATTCAGGTGTCAGTGACGACTCCTCCCACCAATCTAGCTCAGGAAGTCCCATCTGGCTGGTGATGGGCCATCAGAATATGCAGGGCAAACTTCAGCTCCCTTTTGTGTGACTGTCTAGAGTGAATGCACAACCAGGCCTCTGTCAGTCTAAACTAGACGTTGCTTCCACAGGCAGGCAGAGGCACAGGATGGTTAAACAAGAAAATGCACACTTTCTAAAAGTGGTATTTTCAAACACACAATTTAAAAACAACCTTTACTAAAAGATGGATGCGTTTTTAAATTCTGAGCTCAGAGAGCCCAAACTCCAAATCTCTAGCAGCTCTAATGATAGCCTACAGGAGACATAGCCCTTGCAATTATGAAAAAATGAAATTGGCAGTATTTCACTATCAGGACATGTAAAACACCCCAATGCATGTCCTAACTGTCACATACACTATGCCCTGCCCATGGGGTTGCCTTAGGGGTGCCTTACCAGTAGTAAAAGGGAAGGTTAGGGCCTGGCAAGTGGGTGCACTTGCAGGTTGATATGGCAGTTTAAAACTGCACTCACAGACACTGTAATGGCAGATCAGAGACAAGTTAACAGGGCTACTCTTGTGGGTGGCAAAACCAGTGCTACAGGCCCACTAGTAGAATTTGATGTAAGGTACCGGGCACACACATTGGACTTTACTAGGGACATACCAGTAAATCAAATATGCCAATCTTGGATAACCAATCAGAATCACAATTTACACAGGGAGCACTTTAGCACTGATCAGCAGTGATAAAGTACCCAGAGTGCACAAACCAGCAAAAACGAAGTCCAGCATAACATCAAAAATACAGGAGGTAGAGGCAAAAAGACAGGGGAAACCACGCCAAGGATGGCAGGTCAAACAAATGCTCAATACAATACTAAAATGTTTGCAAAGTAATCACTGTATCAAGTTGACAAGTTTAATCCTGTATTGATAATTGTAGTTTATATATTCGGATTACAAGGCGTTTCCGAATGAATATTAAAGATCCTGGTTTAATTTACGTTCAAGTTCAAAATCCTTAAAACCATGCACAGATTATACTAGGGTAAAGACAAAGCATGACTGCAGATGCTTTCCCTCGAACAAAATTGCACCAGATATATAAAAACATATGATCAGACAACACATTCACTATGTTAAACGAAAACCAAAGATCAGAATGCTTAATAATGGAAGCAGTACACTTATCATGTAGAGTTCAAGGTCCTGTAATGAATTTGACCAGCCTCTAATTACAGAAACAAAATAAACTTCTCTTCTGAAGACTCCAGAAAATTGAATATATCAAGTAAGCTTTTAATTTATGAGAGTCGTTTTGGAGCAAGATTGCTGTGCCATAGCAGAGAGATCTTTATCCTCATAATCCGTCCCCTTAAGTAACTAATTATCGTGGGCAAATAATGTTTTTGACAGTTGTATGGCTGTCTTACGCATCCATTTACATCTCCCACCAGTCCTCAGGAAGAGATGCTCCATTCTTTAAAGCTCACCAGTCCCTCAAGGCTAGCATTAGATGGTAGGTTTATGAATCAAGCTGATTAAACAAAGTCAGATTAACTCCATATCTAAAATCATGGTGAGTGTCTTGCTTCAATCAGCCTACATTATATAAGTGATCCCCATCACTATCCCTACTAATGTGTTGCCCACTCAAATCTCACACCCCCAGTCACCATCACCATGGTGTCAACCTCTAAGGACCACATGTTATTGAACACTCATATTTGCATGTAACATTAATAGCCACCAACCACTTACACACAGTAAAATCTTTCTGTGAAAGAAACCTGAAGTTGCGGATATGCAAAATTGTCATATCCTATAAAATAAACACACCAGTAGCAAATAAACAGATGTATCTTAAAGCACATAACCAGTTGAAATGACACTTTAACACAGTGAATTGAGTAGGGTAAAGTTTTTCAAAGTGACAACATTTTTAATAGATTTTATTATTGAATTTCAGTCCTATATGATTTTAATAATTATCACAATGTAGGTGTGAATTATTTTAACTTTAAGGACAGTGTACACTTTCACATTTAAGTGTTCCCAATTCAAACTGTTTCTAACAAAGTTACAATTACTGTGCATGTACTGCAAAGCCAGGACATGCTATAACAAATAAAAATGGGGCTTTGTGTGTAGTCATCATAAGAGCAAAATCATTTTTCAATAATACTTGAATTATGAATCATTATCTGTTGTGCTTATAAAATAATTATTTTCAGGTGCAATTAGTTTTCATGTCAGCTTGTTATTATCTGTGCTTTTTCTTCTATTGCAATTTTAGTCTAATAAAATAAATAAATATAAACACTCCTTAGAAGAATTCCTTTCACCCATCATCTATTATTATTTTACCCATCCATCCCATCTTCCACCTTTTAATCCTTTATTCACATTTCCTCAATTTCACCCTTACTTCCTCCCCCTGTCTTTCCTCCTTTTTTATCTACTGTCTTTTCCGCTAATGCTTACTTTTTATTTTGCATTTCTCTTTAATGTTCAGGCTTCCTATATGTCTCTCACTAAGGGGCCGATTCCGATTTGGGCCAGAAATCTCTCCGACCGAGCCGGACCCGGAGAGATCTCTGACCGAATCGGCCCCGTGCAGCCTGACCGAACGAGTACGATGCGTCCGTATGCTATCGTACTCGAGTCGGTCGGACTCCCATTGAAGTCAATGGGAGCCGGTCGTACAACGCGTACGCGGGCTCCCATTGCCTCAATGGGTGCGAGGCGAACAAGGGCGCCCCCTACAGCGGGTACGCGGCGAAGCGACTCGCGCCGTACACGCACAGGTAGGGGGGACCCATGGGTCCCCCCTGTGTGCGACTCGCACGGCTACGCGTACAGGGGGGTCCGACACGGACCCCCGAAGTACGGCTCCGACTGCTCTTTCGAGCCGGACGGCGCGTGTCGGTCGGACTGGTCGCGGCGCGCATCGTACTTACCCGGCCGGGGAACGTCTCCATTGCGCGGTACGAGTTGTGTCCGAGCGAGTCGGTCGGTGCGGTTCGACCCGGGAACGAGTCGGTCGGAGCGGTTGGGACGCCCGAACAAGTCGGTCGGTGATTACGCATCATACTCGCTCGTCCGGACGCGCGTACGGATCGGTCGGGAAATAGGGCTCAGAATCGGATCCGGTTAAGCCGAATCAGATTCGGAGCCCTACCGGCCGAGATCGGAATCGGCCCCATAGTGTTTTTCCCCTATTTTTATATATCTTTCTCTGTTTTAATCACCATGCATGTCAGCCCACATCCCACACCTCTCTTCCATGAAACTCCTTAACATTTTTATTATCAAGAACTTTGTCTTCAGACAAAAGAAGCCAATAAACTAATAGTAATCCTTTTAGTGAGTGAATGGGGAAGAAAAAGAAGGCAGATGAAGGGAGAATAAGGAGACTAAGACAAGGATTTAAAGACAGAGGTTAACTAAATCGATTGGTTTTAGGGTTTTTCCTGAATTTACAAGGGCAAACTTCAGATTTGAGTGGGAGAGGAAGAGCTCTCCAGAGTTTGGTGGACAAGTAAGAAAAAGAATGGCCACATCATCCAAGTAAATGTTACCTGAGTCATTCACCACAATGTGGACCATGCAGAGGCCTTGAATATAACTCACCTTTTGATGGGAGGCCAGCGAAGTGATTTAAGATGGGAAGATACTAAGGTTGAGGTGGAGAGCCCTAAGAGTAATCTGGTGGCTGCGTTCTGCATGGCTTGAAGACGATGAGTGCGGAAGTCTGGAATCCCCAGGTAGAAAGAATTTCCATACTCAAGGTGGGAAGTAATTAATGAGTGACTAATAGCTCAGTGGGTGATAAGTGGGAGCAAAAGACCAATCTTCCTGAGCATTTTGAGAAGAGTGCAGCATGTTCTAGATACCTTTTGGTGGCTAAACGTTAAAAACTGTATCACAAAGGCTGTTCAAACATTTTGAGCTTAAGGGTTTTTTTTTCTGGAGGACTAGGTGGAAGAGTACTCCTATTGGAGGCTGATTTGTTTTTTCTCTGGACAGAATCTATAGGCAGGACTTTTGAGCAGTGCTGCTCTCAGTCTAAATCTTGAGTGTCAAGTTATTTTGGACATGGATGTATGCTCTGGAACTTCACTTGTCTTCAGGCAACAGTACAAGCCTCTGGAAAATGTCAGCAATCCATTTATTTCCCATCACGGATTCATGGCTTTACCCCTTAAATTTCTTGAAGATAACTGTAGCCAACTACAGAGCAGATTAGTAGTGGTTGGAATATATCACTCCTTACGGCCCATGACTTAGGCAAAAAAATATATATTCTCTGGTCTTCAGAAAGTCTCACGGCACAAATGAGTAGCACCCAGAAAGGTGTTGACACTGACTGTTGTGTGAGAAGCTATTCGGTGACACTAGACAGCCTTCAGGACAATTCCAGATGTGTTCTTGCTCATCAGTGCAGAAATCCACTGAGGACAAGGGGGAAACATGAGAGAATAGTGCCTGTTTGATACAGTCCTGAGTCCTTAACACATATAATGTTAGTTGGAGTAAGTAAATGTCCAGTGGATAAATGAAAGTTTTTCTAGCCTTATATGTAAGGGAGAGCTGTCACTACTCCCGATGGTACCCTTTGACATGACTAAATAAAGAGAAATTGCGCATGCTCCCCTTATTTAGTCAAGATCATGAAAATGGGGTTAACCACCATTCTGTTGCTTTCAACGTACGGGGAGACTACTTCACCCAGACTGCACAGGGCTTTAGGAGGCGGACCCTGTGATTTGCTCCACCTGTGGCTCCCAAGGGCACTATATAGCGCACAGCTTCATCCCACAGTGGTCATGCCCGGGCAAAGCCCGGGCCAAGGGCGGGACAGTTATGCGTCTGTCAACACCAGACAGAGCCACCCCCATTGGCTCATCCCTCAGCATGCCCTTGAACTCTGATTAGTGCTTTCTATCAACCTCTATTCCTGTCTATTGGTGCTGGAAGTCCCTGCCTTTTTTACATTAACTATTGCTCTACCGCTTCCATTGTTTTTATCAACATATGCAACCACTGCTATTGCCTGTTGAGCCCAGAACGCCCTTTGTGCAGAGCAATCTTGGTGGTTTGGAACTATAAAAGCAGGAGGAGTTCTGGCCCTATTGCCGCCTCTGTTAGGTTCATTTCTAATCTGGACTGGTCTGAGATCTGATCTGATAGAAGGGGGACTGAAAACCACTTGTTTACCCTGTGTTTGTAACTGGCTGATAACATCATCTTATCAACCTGCCTTGCTGACTGTAGGAGCTGAATTTTCACCCCCTCACAGGACAAACTCTCCTCATTTCCCATCCTTTGTCTACAGCTGCAAGTGGCTTGTTGTCCAAAAGCACCAGCATAGAAGTGCCCGTGGTGTTCCATTCTACTCCATTTTATTAACCAAGCCTTTAATCTTGGAGGTGTAGTGTGGGGGCAGTGTGGGGGCATTTATTATCAGTATGCTACGGGCTTCATTGCTCTTTGGTTTGGGCTTTACTTAAACTTTTTTTTTTACCTATTATGAATTCACTAGCCCACAAATCCACTTTCTGCGAATAATTGTGTGTTTTTTTGCCTGTGACTTTATAAGACGTGTGTGTGTTATTCGTTCAGTGTGCTAAATATTGGTGTGGCGGGCCAACACCAGGTGATTCACACCAGATGCTACACCGGGTACTGGCTCACTGAATCTGGCTTATCTGGTGTGGTTTAATTTAGTCTTCATCCAAGAAGCAACTGTTAATCTTAGTTTCAGCTGGAACCCAGTAAAGGGGGGGAGTATTTTCTTAACTTTAGACTCTGCAGTGGGGAAAAGGAAATGCAGTGAGAAGCATATGGCTGAACCAACAAAAAGGTCCCTGAATGCTCCTCTAAAACTAGCACTTTGAGTGAGATTGACGACCTCATAAAAGAGGTTGAGCAAATTCTATGCCCTGACACCCAATGTAAGACAGGCACTAAGCCTAGAGACACAAGCATTGTCCCATTTCAGCCTCTAATTTCTCATGAAGCACAAACTCTCTCATTACAATTGCCAATCCCAGTTGATGTTTCAGCTTCGCTAAATCAAACACAAGCACTAGTTCACATATTCCCTTAAAATCCACAATTCTTTGTACAAATCGATTCCTGACCCTGTCTATATGTTACCAACCTGTAATAGAGACCCATACGTGGCCCCCTGACAACTTTCAGCCCACAGGTTCATGTGAGGTTAGAAACCAGATAAAGGACCTCTGGGAAATAATAAACATCATGAGGGCAGAAATCACGGACCGGAGACAAAAGGTCTGATTACTAATGGGGCCCCAATCAAATGCTTTGGTGATGGTGGGATGTGACCTGGGACCTAGGTGTCTAGTGTCAGGAAGGGACAATCCACAGCTTGTCTGCAAGCCAGCTGGTCCACTAAATATAGGGCAAAGAGAAACAGCACAGAACTCTGCTTACACTCACAGCGCCCAAAGACGGGCTCTCCCATCGTATTCCCCTGCCCAAATTTGAGAGCAGCCTCCATTGACCAAATCAAACTTGCACACTGTCCACCAGCCACATCCCCACCAACCAAGGGAAGTTACATAGAAGACATAATTCACCAGCTGACATAGAACATCAAACCATTCGCTCTAGGCCCATTCCAACTGGAAATTCTACCTCTGCTACTCTCCATTCAACATTGCATTCACAATCACTTACAGAAAAAGCTCAAAACACAGACACCTTTAGTTATATTATGATGATCTTCATGACAAGAGTACCCAAACTACAGGCTCATGTTAAGGAGGATGAGGCCTCCCTAACTAATAAAGTTGTTCACTGGATTAGAGAAGTTAGGAAATGCTATATTGTGATCCATTCAGACATTATCTTAGCCGTGGGGTTTCCTTGAGCAGGCAACAATTTAGACTGCATCAAACTACAACTTGCACACCTGCCCATTGTGACTCACCTGCTGGCACTAGAGGCAAGCATCCTCCCACCATCCAACTTAAATATACAGTTCAAGGCACGTGTACCACCTGTAGAGGGGACTATTGGGGCCCCAGTCTCTGCAGCCCTCCAAACTGGTAGTGTGAATAGATGATGTTGGGGAGCCTGCTCCCCCCATGCAGTGTTCCTCTTGGGACACCACTACGAGTTCTGAAAAAATCCTCGCTAAACAGGTGTAACTTGTTTCATTATTTTTGTGCTACCACTACTTCGCCCCCTCCCCAAAAACCGAAGCACACATTGGCCAGAGAGACAATACCATCATACGTAGCCCCAGTAAAATCACAACCAAATGCAACAACCTATCCCATATCTCCTGGAATATAGCAAGACTTAGAAGTAAGAGTATGCAAACAGAGGGGCCCATATCGATTCCGGTGATATTATTTTATTCCAAGAGGCTTGGGAAATAGAGCCATAGCATAGGCATGGTTTTAAAACATTTTTTGTTCCATCCCGTTGGTCCCCAGCAGGTAGGCCATCAGGAGGTCTTACTATATGGCTCAGCATTTCATTGAACTGTTCCGTGAGAAAACTGGCCATAGAATCCTTTGATGTACTTGGACTGGAAATCTCACCCTGGTGAGGGAAAAAATTGTTTCTATAACAGAAGTACCACTACGTACCACTAATCAGCAGTGTCCTCAGTGATAACTCTGCTGAAAGATTGTTTACCAAAGGCTGGAAAAGAGGTTGCCACTATAGTGGGTGGAAGTTTTAACATTACATACATACCCTCATCGCTTCTCAGATACATTGATGGTGATGAGAACCAATCATTGGTAATCCCACAATTAATGGATTCCTGAATATCATCTCTGGCAAAGGCGGCCTTGCAAATGATATATCTCTGCCTATGTTGCAAAGTGAGAGCCTGCAATGATCAAACTCCATCCAACCTAACGAGGCATCCTACCTTAAGAAGGCATAACTATCAGAGTAACAGACTATATACTTCTATATCTATATTCTTGGGACAACCTGGTTGATCTAAAGGTCTCTCAAAGATTTGAGTGATCATTTTCCTCTGAACCTCGTTGTGCGGGTTAATCCTGCTCCTTCAAGCTTGTGCTCCCAACACTCCATAGTGGATCTATCGACCGCAAGTAACAGAAAGAATGTAATATGAAAGTATATTGCAAAGGATGAAGTAACATTCCCCAACTATATTGTTATCTGGTCCCAACCTTATGTGCCCTTGCTGATCCTCTTTCTTCACCTTACACGGTTGTAGATCTTCATGTCAAGAGATTTGAAGCTCTGAAAACCTAGCATTTTACTAAACCCCCTACCAACGGCATTAGGCTGCTTCCAGTCAATCCTACTTGAATTAACAAGACATGTAGGAAATTCAAGAGTTCCCCCATTACAACTGCTAAAGGTGGCTCTACACCTGAAAGACTGCTAGGGCAAATTAAAAAAAAAGCCCAAAGGCAGGCCAAAATTACTTGGGACACTTCTATCTGGGAGGACATCTTGAATGCTGACCAATCCGGAAACCAGGCAACTTTTTGGCCCGATTGCCCATGGTGCAAAATATTGCACTATGAGACAGGAAAGTAACATTCTTCCACAGGACTGGATCGTCCACTTTCAAAAATTATAGAGTAGTGAAACCTCCAGCACTGCCTCTGCTCCAGCTACGCTCCCCGTGAATACAGATTTCAATGATTTTGTGCCAATTTCCTCTTCTGAATCTAAACTGACAATGATCCAGGCTGCTGCTTCTTTACTATGGCAGAAACAGAACGTGCAATACTAGCAGAAAGCTTGCAAGGTACCTGGTCCGGACAAGATCCTTGTGGATCTTTTCAAATCAGACCCATTATTTTGTCTCCCTACTTATATCGCCTAGCCAATGCCATCAAAGTGGGAGCCCAAATCCCTGACACCTGGTGAGGGGCAGAGATAGTACCCATACACAAGAAGGTCCTAAAATCCGAACCGGCCAACTATCGGCCAATAAGTCTTATTGACGCTTCCCGGAACATATTCTGCAAGCAAATTCTAAACCATCTACAAATGTGGATCAAAGATGATAAAATCCTCTCACAATTTCAAGCAGGATTCCACTCAAAGATAAGTAGAGTGGACCAAGTTTTCAGATCCCAGCTTATGAGATAGAAGGTGGTAGACATTCACAAGGGTAGCTTTTAAGTTGCATTTGTCGACCTAAGGGCAGCTTTTGGTATGGTTCCCAGAGCTAAGCACTGCTGCACCTTAGGTGAGTGTGGTATCCCAGCCCACCTTCTGGATGTTATAATTAGTCTCCACACAGACAACTATGCACAAATTAGATAGGGACGAAACAGGGAAGTAACTGACAGAATAAAGGTTGACAAGGGAGTCCGCCAGGGCTGTGTTCTGGCCCCAACACACTTTCTTCTCTTTATAAATGGCTGTGTAGACTTCCTTCTGGATTGCGAAAATTATTGCCCTGTTTTAGGAGGGGTGAAAACACCAGCTTTATTTGCAGACACCTTGCTAATTTCTGAAACACTTGGAGGAATAGAAACTCTACTAGCCAGGTTTAAGAAGTTCTGCATCAACCATGGTCTAGACATTTACACCAGTAAAACTAAGACCAGGCTATTTGTCTTCATAGATGGTTTAGAGGGCCAATAAGCCTGGAGGGTAAAGCTCTGGAGAGAGTTACAGACTTTGATTACCAAGGAATTGGCTTATCAGCTAGAAAGACCGCGGATAGTCAAATTGCCAAGAGTTCCCTTATTTTGAAAAACAGGGCAGCCGCCGTGCTGGGATTTACCAAGCATACTACTTTACATCCTATTTCCCCTCTCTTAGAAATTTGGAGAGCACAAGCTATTAAAGCAACATTATATGGGGCAGAGTTGTGGGGATCCGGCACCATCGATCCACTAGGCGTCATGGAGAACAAGTTTTTGAAGTCCGCATTATAACTCCCTCACAATACCCAGCTAGTCTTCAAACTAGACCTGGGCATCCAACCGATCGTTCCAAAAGCAAACTTAAGCCAACCTTGTACTGGCTGATAATCTGGTCCACAATAGAGTTGGAACCCTTCAGAGTGTGCCTCAGCGATATCCCGACTAACCGAGGGGGAGTTGAGAAGTTGGCATGGCTGAAACACATAAAAAAGACACTAACCCTGAAGGAGTCTTGAATTAATCCAACATCCATCACTCGCTTGCCTGCTAAGGCCATAAAGACCATCTTCTGGGAACATGGGAGAGGAAATTGCCCCACACATCTAGTTCAGGTTCACTAACAGATATATTTATAGAATTCAAACCAACTCCCTTGATTGAACAATACATGGACAATATTGACTCACCTTTCACAAAAGCCCTCTACATAAGATTCAGGCTTGACCCTCTGCTGCTAGCAGGGGCGGCTCCTCCATTAGGGCAGAGGAGCATCGCCCCACTGCTTTCTCGCAGTGCGAGAAGCAGAAACATAAAATGGTAAAACTACCATTTTTTGTTTCTGCTTCTCGCACTGCGAGAAAGCAGAAGGGTTTGGTTGGGGGTGGGCAGGTGGGCGGGTCTGCTGGAGGCAGGGGAGGAATGGCTAGCCCAATGCTGTGGTCCATGACTGTTTGGGCGGCCCTCTGGGGCCGACCAAACCAGTCCTGCACACTCTCCCTTTTCTCCATGTAGGCTGCATGCAGCCTACATGGAGAAAATGGCCTCCCCATAGGCGCCTGGCTGGGCGCCGTCCCCACCAATAACAACGCTGCCATTGCAGCATTGTGATTGGCTTAGGGAAGGGGAGGGAGGCTGCCTGCTTCTTGTTCCACGGGACCCGGCCAGGAGCTGAGACGGCGGGGGACCCAGGAAGGTAAGTTAAAAAAAATAATTAATTAAATTCCCCTCTGACGTGACCCCCTACCAGCGAGCCATGCCGGCCGCGACTGGCCGCTAGCTACATACACATTAATGTGGAAAGGCCCAAAGTATGGGAGCAAGTTATACCGAGCGTGTTGTGAAGCTGGAGAATCCATAGAGCACCTCCTGTTCTTTTGTGCGAGATACGTTGGGCAGCATAAATGCTGGATTGCCCCGCTCTGCCGTACCTTTTTTATAGCCAAGTATCTAGAGAGCATCAGGCCTATCCAAGTTAAGATCATGTCCCCAATGCCCCCTCCAGACCTTCAGTGACAGACACTTTAAATACCTTAACCATAACAACTTAACCATGGATGATGGCAGAGGAGTAATATTATCAGTGTACTAGTTGGGCTAATCTCACCCTGTTCATTCAAGAGTGCACTATTTCAGCAACTCGGTCTTGAAATCTTACTATGTCCCCACAGGGAATGAGAACTGAAATGCACCTCTTTACATTATCCCCTCCCAAAGGTGCCCCTAGACTTAAATCCTTAGTATAGCCATCACAATTGCACAATTCAAAGATGTTTTCTCATGCATAATTGGTGTACATTTTTGATGAAAATGAAAGTTGTATTTATCTATATGCACAATTTGATAAGATATTCACCACGAATTACGAATCATGGATGCTTGGCACATAGTGCTATTATCTTAAGGCGAAGGTGGATCACTAGTTGCTTTTTCATAACCCTTTCTTTTATGGGTGCTTTCAGCCCCATGTTTTTAGTATAGCAAGTATGATTGTACATACTAAAGTTTTGATAATCTTTAACAAATGCCCTTTACAGGTCACATGGAAGTTTTTATTTATTTACACAAACTAACAAACTATTCAGCGAGAACTATGAATTTCTGACGCTTGGCACATTGTGGATATGTAGAAGTTGAAATTATCTGTGCATATGTCTTGTTGAAAATTGTCAATTGATTATATTATGCTTTTAAGGTATCTAACCAAAATAAAGTGTTTTTGAATTTGTATGAGAATAAATTCAAAGCGTTTTTTGACTTGCCTATATCTTTGGTGCCGTTTGACGAATCTTCATGAAATTTCCTCCCCAAAAAAGTATGTCTGTGATTCTAGTTGTGCATGGAAAGCTAGAGGGGGCTAAGAAAAGGGGGGAGGGTCAAAAAAGTGTGTTTCCCATGTTAATTCCTGTAGGAATTTTAGACACTACTACAGCCCAAACCGCTGGACAGAATTACACCAAATTTGGCAGAAAGGTAGCTCTTAGTCCAGAAAATAACCTTTTTGTTATTTGGTGTAAATCCGCTCAGTAGTTTGAGACATTAAAGGAAAACCAAATGTGTATATCTAGGAACACGGATCCTCCGATGATCCAACAGTCCCCATGCTGATGTCTGATTGGCTACCAAGACTTCAACCAGGAAGTCTTGGCAGACATCTTGGGATTTGGTTTCAGCCAAGCCAAGTCCCCAAAAAACCTCCAAAAAAAAGAAGAAAAAAGAAAGGGGCAGGGCAGGAACACCCATAACCCTTAGCCCTCGTCCTGGGGCCAGGGCAAAGAAGCATTTTTTTAAAACAAAATGTTGCCATTAAATTGCCACAGAGTCATGAATCCTCTGCAAAAAAGGAAGAAGCGTAAGATCCTGCACTTCTTTGAAGATTTGCCCCAGAAGGGCCAGGTCCTGAGGGCTAATTTTTATTTTAAATAAAGGGAGGGGGTGGATGAGGCCCCCTCCCCATTGCCAATCTTTGCCCTGGGGACCACAACCTGACCGAGTCTTTGAGAAAATGTAGGAGGGCCATGCGGCCTTCCTCCTGAGGCTCTAAGAGCCCCTGGGACACCACTTCCCTGGGGCATTAAGAAGAAAAAAAAAGGAGGGGGGGCTGCATGGATCCCCCCTCCATTGTCCGAAAGGGCCCCAGGGACCACCACCTTCCCAGGGCCGTGTATATAATAATAGGAGGGGGGGGTGCGTGGCCACGTGGACCACCACATTCCCTGGTCCAGCCCATGCAAAGTAAAGGATGTGTGCCATGCAGCCCCCCTCCTTCTGGAGCCAATTATGGCCCTGGAGACTGCCACCCCACAGGTCTGGCTCCTGCTATCTCCTGAGGTGCCGACCCTCAGGAGATAGTTTGCTGTCACTTGGCGAGAGCTCGGACAGATCCTGCCAAGCGAGAGCAATCATAACTCTGCTCCCAGCAAGCGGGAGTTGTCAAACTGCTCCCGTTTGCTGGTAGCAGAGTTTTCATCTGTTTCCCTGCCAGCTGTCATTTAGGCAGCGATACAGTTGAAAGAATTTCTCCCACACACAGGGGGCTGCATATTTTGCAGCTCTCTGTGTGCCGGAGCAATGACGGCTCCCACAGAAGGCTGCGAGCTGGCTGTGACCTGGGGGCCTTGAGGCTCCCCCACGGTCACCATCATGGCACACTGGGTGCCAAAACTGCCAAACGGAATTACACAAAATTCATCAGGAAACTAAATCTTGGTCTGCGGATTGTTTTTGAGATATTAAGGGTCAAAAAGAATTTTATATTTTGGCAGTAGGGCTCGTGAGAATCTCACGAGCATTCACGTGAGAGCGCAAAGTCAAAAATTGAGGCCTGTGATTGGTCGAGCATACAATTTTCCCCATGAGCCTTCACGCTCTTGTAGGAGTAATAGGCTCTTGTGAGTCTCACAAGAGCGAGTGCTCTGATTGGTTAGCTGTTGGAATGTTAGAAACTAAATGGTCACCATTACTGTTTATTGTGAAAAATTGAAGGTGTTGTGGAAATGAAGTAATAAAGCTATATAAGGGGGGAAGCATGCCTTTCTGCCGAACCCCTACTGTTGCAGTTTGCGGAATGTACGAGTATATGGTACGGTGCACGCAATGCTGGTATTTACGCCTACCTAGTAGGCAGCAAGCATGAATGGTTGATTAAGAGTTAGTAATTTTACTCCGATTGATAGGAGTTTTTTAGGGCCATGTGCCCAGGTCTGTGGTGAAATGAGTGATCAAGGAGGTCACGCCCTAGTGTATATGTATACTTATACATATAGATTTAGAAACACGAGGAAGTTCATTCCTTCTTATCTCTCTACCTGTTATGTCTCTTATCCCCTTGTTCCTTTCAGTAAATTCCACAACTAGTTTTGAGGAATTCCCTCGGACACGGAATTAGGGGTTCTGACACCCTCTCATCTTGAACAGAGGTGAGAGAGTTGCACATTTACACTGGGACGGGCAGAGTCCTGAAGAATGCCGGCGTGACCCCAATTGAGGGGCACATACACATGGCCAAAACATGTCGACCACCTGGCAGTAAAGGAGGGGTGTAAGGAGCACATTACATCTCCCTATCATCACCATCCTTCGCGTTTTTAACCCTGGCCGGGGGGTCCAGGAATAAAGTTTAGGCACAGCGACACCTCCGAGCTAGTTTTAACCTACACCACACTGCACTTTCACTTCCAGTGTTCCCAGTCACCTTTGAAATCATTGTTTCTCTTTTGTGTTGTATTGTCTTCCCCCACCCTATTGCTCCACCCCAGGAGTCGGTTGCGCCGGGGTGTTTTTGCAGCAGCCATATGATGAAGCATGTCACACAATCGTGTGAGTGAGGGCAGTATTAAGACATACAGCACATGCCACCACAAGACACAGACTTTTTATTGCTCCCTACTCCTTTTGGTGTGAAAGGTGCTTATATAGTTTCATGACTGCTGCTACCATGTGGTCCTCCCACCAGGTGTTATGGGAGATGTAGTTCCTATCACACACACACCTTCCCTATGCATGCATACAAGTACAATGTATGTGGTTCCCCCTGCTACCTACGCATGATCGTGACAAGGTGTCACATGTGTTGTGACCTAAATCAGGTCACAATCAAATTCAAACTGTATAATGACACCAGAGCACTTCTCAAGCAGTAGTTGCAAAAATAAAATTTTCTTGTGAAAATAAATAGTCCAAAAATAAATTTTTGTTCTACTGGTTCTATTCTCCAGGGTTCTAGTTAGCAACCAGTACAAACATCGAACACCCAACACGTGTTTTGTCTGATACAGGCTTTTTCAATGCTTATTCTCAATGTTTGCAGAAACTAAAGAGTTCTTGCTTGGTAAATACATTTCTAGTTGCTCAAAAATCCCAGTGTTAGGCTGTAATGGGGATCCATACATGTAATCCAAAAGTTATACCTCACTCATCTATGTCAATAGTATTGTGATAAAAGAAGCTATAATCAATCCCTTGTTCAGAAAGAATCAAATGCCATGATAAGCTGTACAGTCCAATGAGACCCCAGAGATTCCAGTATATTGTAACATCATAGACTTCCTCATTATCTATGGTCAGACAATGATCAATGAAATGATAAATTCAAGGAAGTTGCCTACAGCCTCTAGGCACCCATCACAAGAAACTGATGACATTTGTATGAAAGGTAGGACAAGAAAGCTTTAGAACAGACCAAAAAATTCAGCTACAAAACCCGAAGTGAGAAGCAGACCGGGAAACAAGTACTTACCTTGGAAGTTAAAAGTTCAAAATGTGCAAGAGAAATTCAATGAAGTTCTAATACTTTTTCTCTGTAGTTTTTAAAAGATGTGAGCAGAGTATCCTATCACTTCTCAATTGAATTAGCAGAGAAATTTAGTAAGGATTGCCTCCACAGCATATGAGGCCCCACTGATGCCCTTCAGCAGCAACATCTTCCCCTCCTGGTTTTGCCTAGTCAAAGTGAGATCAGTAACTCTTTGACTCGGCATGACATTTGTCCAAAGGATGATTGGGGTACATGTTATTTTTTACTCCGAAACAGTTAATCTGAAAGAAATAAGAGACATTCTATAATCACCATAGTTATCGCAATCCAAGTTGTGATTGGCCAAGCAAACACAAAAAACATAATCCATATTGCCTATTTGAAATGATGAACAAGCTGAGGGGTTGGAGCTTGGCCAGCAGCATGATGGGCAGGTTCTGATGGAACTCCAGGGCCCAGCTGGCTACATTATATATTTCTGAGTGGCTGAAGTTGTTTATGGGGGCTCTCGTGGTGACCTGACACTCTCCTCGATGCCCAATGAAAGAGGAAAGCCGGCTTTAACACCGCCAGTGGCTTCCTGCAACTGTGTGGATCCCAATGGCATCTCAGGGTTCCTGCAATGAGCTGACTCTGCAGCTTCTGCTCTACTGATATGATGTGGTTACCCCAAGGGTATGCCATTGGATGTGCTGAGGTGCTGGTACTGCAGAGGGCCATAAGTCACAATGGTTCACTAAGCTGCCTTGCTGTCCCTCCCCCCCTTCAAATGTACCTTTGTTCTGCTCAGGCCTATTGTTATGGAGCAGCGAAGAGCCCACATGTGGCTCCTGTATCTGATGGATCACCAGTCTTACCAAACTTCCAGCATTTATGTTGGAATGGACGCCTTATGATGATGTCTTCAGTCCCATAGGACATCACCATTTTGCTGTAATCTGGCCTGAATGTTAGGCTTAGGCTTCCTCTATTGTTGGTAATAAAGATCGTTTCCTCCTCTCTTGAGGTTGTTATTATCAGGTGATTTCTGCAAGATCTTTGGGTTCTCCTGCATATCATGTACCACTGTTGCTCTTGCCTCTTTACCAGATCCACACTCGGACAGCCACCTTAAGGCATTAGTGAGTTTTCCTCTAAATTTGGGACTATTTTCAGTGGCATTTTATCATATTGTTGCTGAAATTGCAACACTTCAAATGTCGATATCCAAATCCTCCCACCAATTGACATTTTCTGGAGTGCCAGCAAAACCTTCTAAGGTGCACAACCCCCAAAAAGACCAATATGGCCACCATCACACTGGAAATGCTTATGGCTGAATTTAAAGGGATTCAAATGTTGAGAGATGTAGTGAATGCCTCCAGAACCTCAGCAAATGTAGTACTGAAGGCACATCTACAAGGAATTGGTGCAATATACATCACGAATTCAAGACTCAGTAAAATGTATTTCAGAACTAGAGCATAAAGTCTGCGATGCGCTGGACTGGGAGGAGGAGGTTTGGTGCCTTCATCGGAAGTTGACTGAGTCGGAGAACTAGAGCAAGCAGAATAATATCCAATTTTTTTCCTCCCAGAGCCAGACACCAACATATCCATGTTGCAATACCTTATGACTGCACTCACGGCATCACTTTTCAACCACTCATAGAATTTCAAACAGCGCACAAGCTCAAACCCTGATGTGCATCTAACAAGGCTGTCGCAGGCCTAATCATTGCCTGCATATTTCAGCATAAACAAGCCAGACAGCTGGTTGCTGCCTTTAAATGACATGGTCCATTCTCCTACAAAAGTCAGAACATATCCATCGCTGCAGATTACCGTTATGAAATGAATCTGACCAGGAAGAAATTTTTACCGCTCTGCCCTCGGCTAAAGGCATTGAATATCCGCTATGGACTACTGGACCAGTCAGATATGATACTAAAGATAGATGGCAAAACTAAAAAATGTATGGTTTCGGAGGAGCTAGAGCAATTCCTGGTGGACAGGGGGAGCAGGTAATCGACACGGGAGAGAATATGTGAGACCCACCAGAGACCTTTTCCTCTCAGCAGAATGGCATCGCTAAGCATAGACCAGAAGTGCATTGAGAACCCGCCACTACATGCAGGGAGACGCTGCAGGATAAACCACTGAACATTGGAACTGAATCACGGGCCTTATTGAGAAGTATAGCTCACCTGTTCAAAGTTTATAGATCAGTACTAATTTGTTCTACCTCACTCAGAAATACACTACGATATAATCTTTGGAAGTACTTTACATTATGACAGATACGTGCCCTCTTTGCAGAGTTGGAGAGGTCGATCAATCTGCTTGGGTTGACACGTTACCTGCTAAATAATATATTCCCTGGATTGCATCCCTGTATCATACTGTGCTGAGAACTCTGATCACATGTCAGCTTGTACGAGACTGCTGTCTAACTGGCCAATCAGTGTCAATGGCCTCTCTTCTTACATCAATGAAAAAAGATGTTGACATTTCTCGCCTCACATAAACCTGGTGTTGTCCTGCTGCAGGCGACCAATATTTCTACATTGGAATCTGAAAAACTGAGAAGTGACTTGGTAGGGAAGGTCTTTTTTTCAGCATGGGCACTGCCAAATCCATCTCCCTCCTGTGAGTCTATTGTGGCAATATATCATAAACTTTTGAAGGTCAGAATGCTTGTCTCATGGTCTGATACTGACGGGTGATATATTTTTGAAAAACTCTCTAATCAGAATACGATTTTAGTCTTTGGCTCAGTCTATGCCCCTAATACCAATAAATGTACTTTTCTCTCCAGGCTCAGTAGATTATGGCAAACACAAGGAGATGATGGACGGAGCTTTGAAACTTTTCAGACACTCACCCCAGTCACAGGCCTGGGTTGAATCCATCATCGTTCCGTTAGCTCACTTCGCCACATCAGTTCAGACCCAACTATATGCAAATCAGTCTTGACCCTGTGCCTCATGGGAACAGTCCAGCCAAACTGCCAAACCAGGTCTTCACTGAACCGGAAACAAGCATCCTGGGACCAGTTTCGGGGTAACACCCCTCATCAGCCTCATCAGCCAGGCTAGCTTGAATACAGTGGCAAAGTGTGCAAGGGACCCACGTCTGGGCATACCCTGCCAACTTAGGGCGAACAAAGCAAACACGAGGAGATGACGGATGGAGTGCTGAAACTTTTCAGACACTCACCCCCAGTCACAGATCTGGGTTGAATCCATAATTGTTCTTTAGCTCACTTTGCCACCTCAGTTCAGACCCAACTATATGCAAATCAGTCTTGACCCTGTGCCTCATGGGAACAGTCCAGCCGAACGGCCAAACCAGGTCTTCCCTGAACCGGAAACAAGCATCCTGGGACCAGTTTCGGGGTAACACCCCTCATCAGTCAGGCTTGCTTGAATCCAGTGGCAAAGTGAGCAAGGGCCTCACGTCTGGGCATAGCCTGCCAACTTAGGGTGAACAAAGCAAACACAAGGAGATGATGGCCGGAGCGCTGAAACTTTTCAGACACTCACCCCCAGTCACAGATCTGGGTTGAATCCATAGTTTTTTGCTCACCACGCTATTCCAGTTTGAATACAGTGGCAAAGTGTGCAAGGGACCCACGTCTGGGCATACCCTGCCAACTTAGGGCGAACAAAGCAAACACGAGGAGATGACGGATGGAGTGCTGAAACTTTTCAGACACTCACCCCCAGTCACAGATCTGGGTTGAATCCATAATTGTTCTTTAGCTCACTTTGCCACCTCAGTTCAGACCCAGCCATATGCAAATCCGTCTTGACCGTGCTCCACATGGGAACAGTCCAGCCCGAACTGCCAGGCCAGGTCCTCCCTGGAGCAAAAACAAGCATCCCACTACCAGTTTCAGGGTATCACCTCTCATCAGCAAGGCTAGCTTGAGTCCAGTGGCATAGCGAGGACAGGACCCATGTCTGGGCATACACTTTCTACTTAATGTGAAAAATGCAAAAAGAACAGATGATGGATGGAATGCTGAACAGTAGTGGCCAGATGTAATATATACCGATCGCAAAAAACTGGCCACATTTTACAACCACTATTTTTTGCGACCAGCATTGAATTTTATGAACTATACTATGTTCTAATAGGTCATTTAATAAAATTCCAATTCAGAGAGGGTTATTATCAAACCACCTTATTGATATTCATGGGTTTTGTCGCAAATTTCAATTCACTCCATTTGGTGGCAATCACAGGGATGGTAGTCTCCTATGGTCAGCAAGTCACCATGTCTGTGATCACCTTTCATTATCACTGCCTTCTCTCCCAAAACCTTTTTTTCAATTTCAGCATTCACATGGGGACCCACTCATTAAGGGGACCCCTTCCCTTTTGCAAATGGTTTATCACTCCAACTCAGGAGTCAATCATTTTTCAATGTTCAAAACATTGATATGTCAAATACCGATTCAGAATTTGGAACGGTCACATATAGTACGCCCTTCCAAATACTCAATCGGTATTTATTTGCAATCCCTCTTTAGGAGTTGATAAAAAATTAACAACTCCTAAAATGGGATTTGTAGATTTGAAATTACATTTTTCTGATTCGCACTTTCAGCAACCGCAAAATTGATAGTCAATATGGCCAAATATGTGTGACTTTGGGGGCATATTTACAAGCTCCTAACGCCACAGGAGCAAACTTTTTCTGACGCTCCAGTGGCATTGCTCCATTCCCCATATTTACAAGGTGACGCTAAGCTACTTGACATGGCTTAACGCCACCTTGTAAATATGCCCCTTTCCACCGCAGTCTGCTGCACACAATGGGTGTTGCTGTGGGCATTCCACCACAACAGTCATTGCTTTTTGATGCTGCCCCAAATTAACAAGGCTGAGGCAGCGCCAAAAAATAAGAACAGGTAAAACCTAGTCTTAGAATGGTGATACGAGGAGAAATTATTACTTTCTCCTCGTTTTTTGCTCTTTCTCTGTGTGCTGCATTTTGCAGCACACATAGAAAAAGCAGATCGCCATTATTGATTGTTTATGTGCAGGAAGGTGTTGCTTCCTGCACTAAACAATCACCCTGCAGCGCAGGCACTCCTGCAACATGGCCCAAGGGTGACTGTGCTGGTTTTTTTAGCGCTAGGGGAAACACAGGGGTGTGCCATAATTTTATAAATATGGTGCATCCCTGTATTTTGAAAATGTTGGAGCGCGTTGTTGCCAAATCTCTGGCATTTTTTTGTAAATATCCCCCTTTATCTCTTGAAAAATACGATTACCAGCCCAAATCCTAGGTGTTACAAATCACTGGTACTATATGTAATTTCACATTGTGTGCAATTGTTAGTAGATAAGAATAGTTTTACTTTTATTTTCCACACTCTAAATGTCAAAACCATTTGCGATTTAATGAAAATATATAACTTCCAGGTAGAGATCTAGTCGATTGATGCACAGCAAAGCAGACAGCAGTCAAAACAATTTCAAATAATTTCAGCAGTCTTTTAAACATCTCTGCGTTATATAAGTTTTCAGCTGCCTGTACAGGTTAATGGTGCAGGATAGAGGACCCTTCATTCAAAGCAAATTTGGGGTATTCAAGACACTATCTAGAAAATACAGGAATATATGTACCATGCTGATTTGGTACCTTTTGCAACACTGTGACGTTTGTGTTAGAAAACATGATTTGTTAAATATTATTGGTCTCTCATACTTTCCATGCAACAGGCAATAAAATATGACAACACATTTACAAGATCTAATATGTTGTTTTTGTCAAAGCTAGAAATTTTGATGAAAAAAGGAAGTTGGTGTAGTGTAAGGGCCAGAAAATTGAATCACAACCTTAAGGTTTTGTTATGGTCTTTGGAGCAGATTTAGTTAGAATTCACACAATGCAGTGCAGCAAGGCAAGTTCTGCTGCGTAGCCTGAATTGGAGAGAGCTGAAAAGTCCCATTTCCATTATGATATGGCGTTTTTCAGCTCTTTCCTTGTGGTGGTGCACTTGAGGTTGCCTAGCACCAATGCAGGCACCCTTGCACCATGGTGCACCCCTTCCTCCACAAGAGCAATCCTTAGAGGCATATTCATCATTCTATGTGTGCTGAAGAATTCACAACACATAGAAAGAGGAAGTAACAATGAGAAATAAACATATTTCTCCTTGTTACGGCTCACTGGGGAAGGCATAGCATTTTGACTCATTCCCAGGTTTACTAGCTTTATTATATCTGGGAATGCACCAAAATGCAGAGGTGAATGCCTGGAAACATCCACGCTGCACCCATGGAACGCATTCCCAATCCAAGGTAAAACACAAGGCAGAGCATAGCGTTGCCCTGCTTTACTTTATATTTATTAAACCACTCAAAGCCATGCAAAGTGACTTTGGGTGACTTAGTAAATGCCAAAAAGTGTTTTAGGCCCTTTATGATTAGTTGGGGTATAAACTTGACCTGCAGCGTCACAGCCATACGTCTTCTGTGCTGGATGGAATGTGAAGTTCTTGTCCCTATTTTCTTGAGTACCCCACATACTGTGTTACTCCTGGGCGGGTATCTCTAAGTAAATTGAAATGAGTGGATCCTATTTTCCAATGCCAATCTTAATATAGGCGTCATAAGAGTAAATAAAAAGGATTATGTCATCCTTTAATTTTTTCTTTGTAGTGCATTTCAAATTGTTCCCTGTTTTTTGGCAGTCATGGGGGCATCATATGGATGGGAGGGTGTCTTAGGTTACCTTGGCTAATGTATTTCAAATAGCTCTGTTTTCCTGTCTTTTACAAGCCACGCTCTGTCAGGCATTGCTCTGTTGCTTTGATGGACTATCGCTGAACTGCTCAGTCAAGCCGGTTGTATGACGTTACAACGCATTCTGTTGCAACGCATGCCTTTACCACGCATGCGTTACAACGGAATGCCTATCCTACGCATAACCTTTTCCACGTATATTCCTTTACCACGCATACTTTTACATCGATTTTCATTGTAAATGTATGCATGGTAAGGGCATACTCTTGGTAATGGTTATTCCCCCACCCCTAAACCCTTCTTACATATTCCCCTCCCCTCCCCTTAACCTTTAAATCGGACCTCTTTTTTTTTTTTTCTTCAAATTCCCCTTACCTCTCCACGTCGTGGCTTCTTCATCTTCCGTGTTGACGTTGAACGTCGTAAAGAGGAAACGGAAGTGTCTTTCCGTTTCCTCTAACGACGCCGATTGCCTCTTCTTCGCTTCTTTTTCTGGTGAGTTTTTTTTGGGGGGGAAACCCCCCCAAGCCCCCTTTTTTTCACGCGTTTTTTTTTTTTTGTCTTTAACACACATGCCTTTACTACGTATCTCGTAGTAAAGGTATGCGTGGTAAAGGCCATTCGTAGTAACCACGCATGCGTTGTAATGCATGCGTGGTTAAGTTATGCGTGGAAACGGCCGCGTTGTAGTGGCCGTTTCCCGTCAAGCCCACATACATAAATGGATAATGGGTCACCTATTTTTAGCCAATTACTTTGCTACCAGTGTCATTTACTTCTTAGTTCAGCCAACAGGGCAGCCATTCATTGTTTTGAGTGTGAGAAAATTTGAGGGACAGCATTTTGCTTGTTCATTATTGGAGTCCACAGTGTGCACCTACAGCCAAAAGGAGTTGTCGAGCTACAAGTAGCTCAGTGTACAAGAGCCTTTCGGGGAACTTATGTGTGTGAGACATAAGGTGTGAAGACAGTGCAGACCCATGCACCTAGAGGGTGAAAGTGGCATTGCTTATGATGCTTGGCATCAGATCAGTATTTGAGGCTCTCTACACGAATCTGAGCAGCACCTGGATTGTGCCTAATTTGATGCCTAGCTTCTAATATTACACGTAGTAGGCTGCTACTTCCAGCTTTACTTATGTCACTGCCTGGTTTGCATTCCAAGCACTAAAGGATGTATTGAGTGTTTCCACAGTATGTACAGCTACTGCGCTTCAGTTCTCAGGCAGCACCTTTACACACTTGTTACAAGTTTACTTGGGGCAGCACCAAGGAAAATAACCATGCTTCATGCTTCTGTTCTCCAGGGTCAAGGGGTAGTCAAGCTATGACTGGACAATTTGACGAATATAAACTGTGACTATCAAACTGCGACTGCTCAGTCCAGGAGCCCATTCTAAGTTTTTAGGACTGCAGCAGAAAGCTAAAATGCCACCTCCAGCTCACAAGGATGCTGCATTCTATACATTTCTCTCTTTACCGTATACTATGCATTGATTGTGTTCACTCTTCCCTGCCTCCTCTCATCATTCTCCAACCAGATAACTGGCAACCTGGAATGATTTTCTCTCTGAAGTGAATAAATAGATGGATGGGTGCTCTACTGTTGGAAGTAGCCCTGACATTGTACAGTTTTGGTCAGAGGACCAGTTGGTGATGGTGCTTACAGAAGTACTTCATAGGATTCTGGACGAGTGAATGTGAGTGTGGGCCAACCTTTCGTATTGCACTTAAGCGGGAGTTGCTTAGGAGCACAAATGTTTGTACGTTTATTGCGTAGTAAAAGTAAAAACAGGAGTAACTATATTGTAGTTGTTAATTCCATCAGTATTCAAGTCTTCTGCCACTATTTGAGCATTGCAGAATGTTACACTGAAGTATTTGTAATATTTGCTTCATGTTCATTTTGCCTACTCTTCCTATTCGAGTTGAGGTGAAGAGTTGGCCATGTGGTCTGGAAATCCTAATCATGGTGGCAACTTTAATTTTAGCTTCCTATTTAATGTCTTTCTGAATGCATATTATGGGGTGTAATGTGATTAATTTACCCCCTCTTTAAATGCCCCTAGTACTAGAACACCATGGCATTTAGTTTGCCTTGGTGCTTGTTCAGCCAACGCACCTAGAAAGAAGAACATGCACATCTTTGATAGGAGAGTTTCATGCAGCTGAGTATAAACTTCAGGTGCATTTGTAGTGAGTCAACTATTAGTCAAACAGCAAATACTCATACATCGAACGTTCTCATGCAGTTCTTATTGACATCCCAGTTGGTGTAGCTACCATGGAGCAAGACCACTGACTCATTGTCAGTGAAATTGCTCTCCCACCCTCGCAGCTCCACCATTAAGTGAGGCCTGCCCCTGCACTCTTGAGTGTTGGTGATCGAGGCCGTCCTCCACCCGCAGGTTTCCCTGCGCCTCATCCCTGGTGGTCCAGTGGACCTCTGTCTCCTTCCTCTCACTCTGCTCTTTCACTCATTTTCACTCGTTTTTCTACCCTTTTTATCTTTCACCTTTCTGCACTTTTCTGCATCTCTGCTCTTTTGTGCCTTATTTCTGCTCATTTTCCGTTTCTCTCGCTCTGCTCTTTCACTCGTTTTTCTACCCTCTTTTATCTTTCACCTTTCTGTACTTTTCTGCATCTCTGCTCTTTTGTGCCTTATTTCTGCTTATTTTCCCTTTTTTCTTTATCCCTTATTTCCTCCCTTTACCTTTCCCCGCCGCTGCTGCCCCTGCGGCCCCTCCCCCCCCAGCGCGACCGGCCCAATCCAGCTCCCCTCCCCGCTCCCGCCTCCCTGCTGTCCAGCCCTCCCCGACCCCTACTTAATGGCGGCCGCGGGCAGCGGGCGCGCCGCTGGTGCACCGAAGGCGCATCAAAGGCAAGCCCGTCTGCGCCCGTCTGCGCCCGACTGCGACCCATCCACGACCAGCGCCAGGAACCCTGGACCTCCGCCCCGCCAACGCTACGACCCAGCAGCACTCCACGCACTCAACCCAGGCCGCAACAACAACTGCAAGCTAGCATCACCAGCCGACACCCACAGACCCTTCAGCTGTCACCGCTGCCGGCACACTGCAGCACCGCCAAGAACATGGATCCAGCACAACCCGCCCACAAGAACACAACCGAACCGAAGACCCTGCAATGCATCCTCCTCAATGTCCGATCCCTCCACAAACACGCCACAGAAATCTGGGACCTCCTCGACAGCACCACCCCGGACGTAGCGTTCTTCACCGAAACCTGGACCAACACCACCTCGGGACCGGACATCGCCATCGCCATCCCCAAGGATACAAGATCTCCAGGAAGGACCGCCCCCACCCCCATGAGGAGGAATCGCCATCGTCCACAAATCCAGCCTCCGCCTGAGCACACTCCCCGACGAGCCCACAGAACTGATGGAACACCTTCACTTCAAGATACTGGCCAGCCCCACCGCCACACTCCGAGGAACCCTCATCTACCGACCCCCTGGACCCCGCGGACCCTTCGCCAACTCCATCACGGACATTATCTCCCCGCAGGCCATCGCATCCACCAACTACACCCTGCTGGGAGACCTCAACTTCCACCTCGACAACCAACTGGACCCCAACACCACATCCCTCCTGGACAACCTCCACAACATTGGACTCCGCCAGATCGTGACCGAGCCCACGCTCTCAGCAGGACACACCCTCGACCCCCTCTTCACTACAGGAAACTCCATCACCTTCAGCCACACCACCGTACTCCCATGGACCGACCATCGTTGCGTCCACTTCACCTTCAGAACACCCACCATCCACAGACACCAGCACCTGCTTCCACGAAGAAACTGGACCAAAATCACCGATGACCAGCTCACCTCCTCACTCAACAACTCCACCCCAACCATCGCAGAAAACGACGACCCCAACATTGCAGCCCGAACCCTGCATAGATGGATCTCGGACAGCACCAACACCATATCCCCCCTCAAGAAAAACAACAATACCCGCGCCAAGAAAGCCAGATGGTTTACCACCGAACTTCAAGAGTCCAGACGCACATGCCGCCGCCTCGAAAAGGCCTGGAGGAACACCAAATCCACAGAAGCCCACAACAACTTCAGAGCCGCCACCAAGGCCCACCATCAACTCATCAGAGAAACGAGGAAAAAGCGATTGAAGACAGAATCTCCACCCACGCGCACAACAGCAAGGAACTCTTCAGCATCATCAAGGAGTTCGCCCAACCCACCAGCGAGTCTCACCGACATCCCTCCCTCACAAGACCTCTGCGACAAACTCAGCACCTTTTTCCACCATAAAATCAAGAGCATCTACGACAACTTCGACGAAGACAACCAACACACTGAACCCTCACCAACCACCCCCGACACCCAGAAACCAGCGATTGACGACTGGACAGCCCTCACCACCGAAGACACACTGAAGACAATGAAGTCAATCCACTCAGGGGCCCCCACGGACCCCTGCCCCCACCACATCTTCAACAGAGCCGCCGACACCATCGCACCCATGCTCCGCCACACCATCAACTGCTCCTTGGCGACCGCCTCGTTCCCCGACAACTGGAAACACATCGAGGTCAACCCCCTCCTAAAGAAACCCTCAGCGGACCCCACCGACCTCAAAAACTACAGACCCATCTCCCTGCTCCCGTTCCCAGCGAAAGTCATCGAGAAAGCCATCAACAGCCAACTCGCCACATTCATTGAAGAACACAACATCCTCGACTCCTCCCAATTCGGCTTCAGAAAAAACCACAGTACGGAAACCGCCCTCCTCGCCGCAACAGACGACATCCGCACCCTACTGGACAAAGGAGAAACAGTAGCCCTCATCCTCCTCGACCTATCAGCGGCGTTCGACACAGTCTCCCACCGCACCCTAATACGCAGACTCTACGACGCAGGAATCCAGGACAAGGCCCTCGACTGGATCCGCTCCTTCCTCTCCGGCAGGACGCAGCGGGTCAGACTCCCCCCTTTCCTCTCGGACCCCACACCTACCACCTGCGGAGTCCCCCAGGGCTCCTCCCTCAGCACAACGCTCTTCAACGTCTACATGGCTCCACTTGCCCCCATCGTCAGAACCTACGGACTCAACATCGTGTCATACGCAGACGACACCCAGCTCATCCTCTCCCTATCCAACGAGCCCAACACCGCCAGACGCAACTTTCGAGAAGGCATGGAAGCTGTCGCCAAATGGATAAAAAACAGCTGCCTACAACTAAACACCAACAAAACAGAAGTACTCATCATGGGCCCAAACCCCGATGCCTGGAGCGACACCTGGTGGCCCCCGCCCTCGGAAACCCGCCAACCCCCACAGACCACGCACGCAACCTGGGAATCATCCTGGACTCCGAGCTCAAAATGGACCGCCAGATCAACTCTGTCTCGTCTCTCCTGCTTCCACACCCTCCGCCTCCTTCGTAAGACCTTCAAATGGATCCCCTCGAACACCGAAAGACCGTCACTCACGCCCTGGTCACCAGGAGACTCGACTACGGCAACGCACTCTACGCCGGAATAAACAAAAACCTCACCCGCAAGCTACAGAACATCCAGAACGCCGCCGCAAGACTGGTCCTCAACCTGCCAAAACACTGCCACATCTCCCAGCACCTGCGCACACTCCACTGGCTCCCCGTCGAGGTGAGAATCACCTTTAAGATGCTCACCCACGCACACAAGGCCCTCCACGGCACCGGACCAGCATACCTGAACAGCCGACTCTAATTCCGCACACCCCAAAGGACCCTACGATCAGCCCAGCTCTCCTACGCCGTGGTCCCCCGCACCAGAAAGACCAGATCGGGAGGCCGCTCCTTCTCCTTCCTCGCGGCCAAAGCATGGAACGCCCTTCCGCTCCACCACAGACAGACAACATCGCTCCCCATCTTCGCAAGAAACCTCAAAACCTGGCTCTTTGACAGACCCCCTCCTTGATGGAATGGAACCTGCACCCCCCCCCCAGCGCCTTGAGACCCTTACGGGTGAGTAGTCGTGCTTTAACAAACCCCTTATTGATGGAGATAGTGGCTTCCTTATAGTTACTATATTTGGTCATCTAGGGCACCCAGGGCTCATATACATGCCTGTGAAGTCTCTAATTTAGATAGTAGAGTACAATTCCAGGAACTCTTGTATAGTTGACGAGATATTTTCATAGGGATCTTGGACATATGGAAGTCACATTGTATACATATATTGAAGCCATACGTTTCCTGGACCTGGAACTGAGACCCTAATCAAGAGGAATTGGCACACCTTACCTGTTAGTTTTTCCATTGCTATAGCAAACATAATAGGAAACAGAGAGAATCCCTGTCTCATTCTTCTAGTGAAATAAATTATCATTTTGGTGAATGTAGACAGAGGACTGAGCATACAGTAGTTTAACTCACTTCGCAAAGCCCTTACTCCATCGTAGTGGGTCTAGTGCCATTTGTAAATAGTGCACCTTTAAAGAGTCAAATGCTTTGGTGACAAAGAAAAGGACAGTGAAAATTAGGTGGGGGGGGGGGCACACACAGGGCCAGATCTATAATTGCCCCTCTGCTATTTATAATACATTCACGACCCATTCGGTCAACGCTCTAACTGTTCAGGCCCCACGAACTGTGACGGAAAAGTCATGTTCTGACATGTCCACCTTGGCCCCCGATCGCATTCCACCCTGTCTTTTAAACTTTACATTAATGTCTCATGAACTAACCGCCAAGATTCTGGTAGCAACTAGGTCAGGATCCCCACTGGACCCTTGTCCTCCGAAAATAAGCCATATGTTAGTCGAGACACTCGCCTGCCCTCTCACGGAGGTTCTAAATACCGCCATTGAAACTGCAACTTTTCCCTTGCTATGGAAAAAGACATCCATTCTACCTTTATTAAAAAAGTCCAATCTAGATAAAACTGCCGCCTACCCCTACCAGCTAAGATTCTGGAAAAACATATGAATCAGGAACTAGGTGCCTTTATTGAGAATAATCAAGTCCTAGATCCTACTCAGTATGGTTTTAGACGACGCACATAGTACTGAACTTGCCTTGCTTACCGCCACCGAGGAAATCAGAATGGCAGTTGACAAAGGAGGATCGGCAGCTTTGATACTGCTAGATCTGTCAGCTGCCTTTGACACGGTAGACCACGGCATTTTAATTGATCGACTTTGTGAGGCAGGAGTTGGTGGCTCGGCCCTCGCACTCCTTAAGTCATTCCTGCATGGTAGAGAACAATTTGTTGAAATAGGAGGTTTTAAATCAAAATGCTTTAGACTCCCATGTGGGGTGCCCCAGGGCTCATCCTTGAGCCCACCCTTTTCAACATTTATGTTGCTCCCTTGGCTCGTATGATCAAAACTCATGGTTTTGAACTGGTATCATACGCAGATGACACACAGATTATTATATCAATCTCAAGCAAAAACAGGACACTGCACTAAAATTCAAGGATTGCATGAAAAGTGTCAGTGAATGGATGGCCGAAAACTGCCTTAAGTTAAACTCAAATAAAACAGAGGTTTTACTTTTTGGAAAGGATACAACATTCTGGTCCTCAGACTGGTGGCCATCAGAATTGGGAGCTGTCCCCGCCCCAGCAGCCAAGGCAAAAAATCTTGGAGTTATTATGGACCCCACCCTCTCCTTCTCCCAGCATATAAAAATGCTTACTTCATCTATCTATTTCACCTTGAAAATCCTAAGGAAAGTGCTCCCTTTCATTCCAACAAACCTACAGAAGACTGTGGTGTCAGCCTTGGTGTTATCAAAACTCGATTATTGCAATGGGCTTCTGGTAGGAGTAAACAAATCGGTTCTAGCTAAGCTACAGGTACTCCAGAACTCCGCCGCAAGACTGCTATTCGGATTAGCCAAACATACATCAGAAAAACATGCCCTTAACACTCTACACTGGCTACCTATGGAATAGCGCATAAGGTTTAAGGCCTTATGCATTGCCTTTAAGGCATTACAAAATTCAGGTCCCAGCTACCTGATAAAGCGCTTTAAATGGCATATCCCTGGACGAACACTTCGGTCGACTTCACTGAAGTTAATTGCCGAGCCCACGTTCCGTCTTCAGAGATGGGGTGGAAAAAGTTTCTTCAGCATTACTACAAGATGGTGGAATAAGCTACTGTTAGACCTGGCATCCTTGGCGTGGGTCTCCCTTCCATTTTTTGATGATGCCTCCAATGTTATTGATCTGTTTTTGCTGGTGTAGATGCTTTGGGCACTGTGCCACTGCTATTCAGTGCCACAGTGCAAGTGCTCCCTATTGTAAATTGATGTATGTATTAGTGACTCCATGATTGGATGATTGGTTTACTTGTCAGTCCCTAGTACAGTGCACTGAGTGTGCCCAGGGCTTGTAAATCCAATGCTGCTGGTGGGCTAGCAGCACTGGTTGTGCCACCCACAGTAGCAGCTTGTAAAATGTGTCTCAGGCCTGCCATTGCAGAGCCTGTTTGCAGCCTAGGGCTGCCATGTCGACTTGGTGAGTGCACCCACTTACCAGTCCCTAAACCTTCCCTTTTCTTCATATCAGACAGACACCCCTATGGTAGGCCCAAGGGCAGGGTGCATTGTAAGTATAAGGTAGGACATTCCCTAGTGAGTGTGGCATGTCCTAATAGTGAATTACAGCCATTTTCGTTTTTCACTATTGCAAGGCTACCTGTTCCCCATACGCCAGAATGGGCAGTTTGATTATTACACCTTATAATCCTAACTGACCCAGGGAACATGATAGAGAAACGAATTTAGTATGCCTGAACTCAGAATGATAAAATACATCTTTTAGTGAAGTTGATTTTACCATTCTGTGTTTGAAAATACCACTTTTAGAAAGTAGGAATTTTCTTGCCTAACTATCCAAGCCTGCCTCTGCTAGGTTGTGTATTCCTTGTCTGGGTTTGTGAGTGACAGGGGCTGGGGGACTCCAGGAGACAGGGTGAGTCAGCACAGGGCTGAATGGAGAGATCTGCATCCAGAGTGGAGGGAGGAGTTGCACCTGGGTCTGAATAGGGCTGTGCATGCCTTCCACAATGCTGGCTCCACCTCCTGCTGGGCGGCTGAGCACTCTGCCCCACATTCTGAAAGGAAAGAAGGAGTCCTGTAAACAAAGTGCTCCAGGACTGACCAGAACTGGTTTTGGACTAGGCAGAGGCCTCTCTGCCTTCAGAGAACAAAGAGAAAAGGTGTATAAAAAGGGGACCCAGACCCCTAGGAAATTAGATCACTTTTGGGAAACAAGAAGAAACCTTTGCTGAGGAGCGGAACCAAGAAGAAACCGAGGAGAAGACTATCCCTAAGCTAGAGGGATCTGCCTGCAGTGGTTGCCTGACTGCCAATGAAAGGAGAAGGGAACTTTGTGTGTACTTTCATCAACTTGTGAAGGATCTCCAAGGGCTTGATTTCAGAGCTTGCCTCCTACTGAAGTCTAAGGGACAACAGACTTCACCCACTAGCTCTCCTGTATTCCCTTGCGGGGAATTTGGAACTTCTGACACACTTGCGTGTCTCTGGGAGCTGGAAGCGCGACTCAAGACGAAGAAGCGTGTCGCCGCAGCCGCTGATTCTCGCATCGCCGGAGAAGAGTGTCGACGTCGCATCAGACGCCGGCGCATCCCCGAAGAAGCGCGCCGCTGACACCCTCGCATCCTTCGAAGCGCCTCGCAGCACCGGAGAAAAGTGTCGCCGTCGCATCAGACGCCATCGCATCCCCGGGGCAGAGCATCGACCTCGCATCAGACACCGACGCATCGCAACACGAGGCGCGCCCCGCATCCCAGGAGAAGATCGTCGACCTCGCATCAGACGCCATCGCATCGCCAGGGAAGCGTGTCGCAGGGCCTCTCGCGGCTCCAAAGATTCATCGAAATCGCCGCAAGGCCGTGGGGCGTGCACGCATCACCCCTTCGTTGTCGCAACCTCAAGAAGACGCCACTTTGTTTCTTTTGCACCAGATCTTCAACGCATCACCGTTCTTGCGTGTAAGGGACTACTGCATCACCTTCCCTGCAACACTTTTCGTTGCCCTGCGTTACGCATCTTAAGGTACATTGAACTCAAAGTGTCGCATTTTTATTTTAAGAGACTCAAGCTAATTCTACCATCTTTAAAGTACAGTATTGTGGATTATTTTTGTCGTTTATGGTCTTGTGGTAAATCTATATAAAAGATACTTATTTTTATAATACAACCTGTGTGGTGTCCATTTGTAGTGTTGTCACTGGATTACTGTATGTGTTCACAAATGCTTTACACACTGCCTCTGAACTAAGCCTGTCTGCTCGTGCCAAGCTACCAAAGGGGTGAGCAGGGGTTATTTCAGGAGTGTACCCCCTTACCCTGACTAGAAGCAAGGGTCCCTATTTGGACAAAGGTACCTACCTCTGCCAACTAGAGACCCCCAGTTCTAACAGCTACCATTTGATTTGAGAAATGCCTCTGATCTGTTATCCTTCAGGAAGGGTCTAAAGACATGGGTCTTTACTCTGTAACCCCGCGTTAGGACTGGGAATATGACAGTCAGTGTTCACTATGTGTCGATTCTTCAAGCGCCTTGACACCTCCGGGTAGATGTGCGCTATACAAATACTTAAATAAATAAATAAATAATTGGAGAGGCCACCTACAAAGTTGTATATATTGAGCAGCAGTGGTATAATAGAACTAGATCACCGTCCCCATCTAGTCCTGCTCTAGAGATGCCAGTGCAAGTGGACAGCCATAGGGTTCAACTGTGGTTGTAGTTCATGGAGTATGGCAAAAAGTGTGCACAAATTGTTGGACGTGGAGCACCAGATATGAAGCCAGATTGATCTGGTTTGACAAGAAGGGTTAATAGCTATTCATGATTTTTTTTTTTTATCAAAATGTTATTGTCGATAGTAATAGAAGGAAATGGTGTGTGAGACTCACAAAAGCCAGGAGGCTTGCCTGGCTTATAGAATGTGTCAATCATGGCTACTCCGAGGGAGGGATGGTCTGTGGACTCCTTGAACATGGCCAACAGAGCTGAGTATACTTTTTGTAATATTGAAAGAGTAGTGCTTGATCTGAATAGTTATCTAGATATCTGCAATTACTGGCATGCAGTAATCTGACTTTCTGCAGTGAGTTGTTTCCCAAATGAAATGGCTTCCCTTTACCAATTCCGTGTGCCAGCCTAACAACATAGCCTTGAATTTTGATTCACATATCTTTACATTGTTGGCTGTTTATTACACTTTCACATCCTGTAATTAGGGTTGAAGAGCTTTTTGTGTATATGTGCAAGAGTCGTCTGCATATATTAGAAGTGAAATCATGAATCTGTTTAGCTTGGGGAAGTCCTGAGACTTCATAGAAGGAAACATACATGTCATTGGAATGAGAAAAGAAGCTAATACTTCACTTTTGTAAAAAAGTACCCATCACAATACTGCACCTGATCATGTTTTGCAAAAACTTCGTACATATAAGAAAGCAATGACTACTCCAAATGTTTGGAGAAATGCAGATTTAAAATGTGTACATAAAGTTAATATGTATCTCATTTGCTGAGAGTTAAATTATCTCACTGGGTGTCTTGCTTGTTCGAAATATTGGTCTGCAGCTGCTACATGGGTAGGAATGTTTTGAATATGTCATTGAAGGATGCCCCAACCAATGAAAATTTCCATGCAAGCCTCTCCAATCCAGGTGATTTATGGGCTTCTCATTTGTTTGTGCACTGCTCACCACTCACCCTCTGTGTCCTTCCCCTACATGGAGGTGAGAGAGTGAGAGTGCTGGGGGAGGATGTGTGGCTCATGTAAAATGGAAAGCACGTAAGCATGCACTTGGATTGTGTCCATAGTCAATATTCAATCGCACATCTTTTGTCTGGGGAAAACAGCCATAGGCATAGCAGCAGTCAGCTATAGAATGATGTTGCTCACTGATCCCATGAGAAGAATATCCTGACCTCTCCCTTCTTAGCTTTATTTAACTTATTAGCATCCTCGTCTTTTGTCACTGTATTGCACTAATACTCCAATTTGATAGCAGTATTTAGTGACTTTTTGTCTGTCATCACTATGTTTAGAGTTTGGACATGAAGGAGGTGGGTAGAATGTAAAGCTCACATGTCCTAATTATGATCTGCCCCCACAAAGCTCCTTGTGAAGGAAGGGTTATCAAATCAATCCACCAAAAACATATCCTGCCCTTTTATTTTACTCTTGCAGATTCTTTTCCATCTCCACTTTCTCTGTTAACTACGATTTTTCAATTTTTCATTTCCTCCTCCTTTACCCCTTTTGTGTTTTTCTTTTTGTTACTCTGTGTAGCGTCCTCCCCAGCCAGGGTACTCACCAATGACTACTCCACACATGGAGCTTAGTATAACTTGTCTTTATTCTTCTGTGTGCAACCGCGAACTCCACATTCTAAATCTGCATTCATGACACTATGCTCTAATGCTTATGTCACAGTTCTACCAAGTCCATCAGGAGCCACAAGGGGTCCATCATTACAAACTTATACAACACTGCATCTCCCTACTGTTAAATACATTTTTTACAAATATATACATAATTATAGCTCTTCAATGATTCTTCGTGGTTCTTTGATCAGACGTTCCGACCGTGCCTTCAGAAACAAGGGACAGGCATTGGTGATGTAGAAGCAGCAGCAGTCAAGGGTTCTTCACATGTCCTTCAGACCTGGTCTCTACAGTGACATCAGTGCCTGACGAGCGATCAGCCACATGTCACAAATGCAAGTAATCTCACGTAATGGACCTCTACGGATGCTAGGCAAGCCACCTTGTGTCCTTTGATCGCTACAAGAGGCAACGGACCATCAGACTTTTGTGTTCTATGCTGACGAACAAGCACTCGATCTCTAGTGGACGTAACGTCTTTTGCATGTTAACGCTTGTCTGCATAGGCCTTCATTTTCCTCTTACGAGCCAAGTCTTTCATGCGGGTTTCTTTCTCAGTATGTGATCTTCTGTTGGTCCATTGAGGTTACTTGATCATTATGGCTCTACCGAATATCAAGGTTGCAGGGCTTTTACCTGTGGTCAAGTGAGGGGTTGAATGGTTAGCTCGAAGAGTCGAATTTAGGACAGTTTTAAGGTCGAGCTTTTCAAGTACAGCACGCTGGACAGCTTTCTTAAGAGTACTCATGAAACGTTTAACAAGGCCATTAGCCTGTGCCCAAGGAGGTGTTCTCTTCTGATGCTTCACATTAAGAAGATTGAGAAACTCTTGATTGTTAAAACATGGGCTGTTGTTCGATTTTAAAATCGCAGGAACAACCCAAATCTCAAAGATGCAGTTCAGTCTCTCGATAACTCCTTCTTGAGTGAGATATGAGAGAATTTCTATGAAGGGAAAATGGGAGAATTCATCAACGATCGCCATGAGGTCATGTCCATTGTCAAGAGATCCGATTAAGTCAACGGCAATTCTTTCCCAGGCATACATTGGCAACTCTGACATGTTTAAGGTGTCTTGAGTGGTTTTCGGTGACAGGCAGTTGCATAGATGATAGGCCTTCAATTTCCTTTCAACTCTCTCATCGAGATTTGGAAACCAGACTAAGTCTTGAAGAGCTTGTTTGGTGGGAACAATTATCTGTTGTCGCAGATTCTCCAGAATTACAATTCTGGAACATCTTAGAATAATACCTTCCTGAGTAACGGGCAGTTTATCTTTGACATCTTTAAACTTTTGCTATTCACTATCACTTGTAAGAGGTCGAGAGTCCTGGTACCAAGACTGATGTGTAATAATGTCTTTCAGTTTTAGCATGCCACTATCTTAACTCATGGCGATTACAATGTATTCCAATAAAATTGCTACTGGTGTGCTTGATTTCACTATGAAATTTATGTAGGCTTCAGCCATTTTAGAATTGGTGCCAAGGCATTGTAGAGGCACTGATGAGAAGTAGTCATCAGCGTTCTGATCTTTCCCTGGACAATTCACAATGCTGTAGTTGTATTCTTGCAATAGCAGACCCCAATGTTCAATGTGAGAGGGCATTTTTGCCTTTGGATTGCCAAAGATAGTCAACAATGCTTTATGATCTATCACCAGCGTGAAGAGCTTCCCATACAAGAATATGTGGAAATTTTCACAAGCTCACACCACTGCTAAGCTTTCTTTCTCAGGTTGTGAATATCAGTTTGGGACAAACTTCAACTTCCATATGCCACAATATTTTAGAGCATTTGGGTGTACGCTGTGCTGAGCAAGGATGGCGCCTAGCCCAACAGGGAAAGCGTCAACAACAAACTCAGTATGAAGATTGGGATCAAAGTATGCTATTTCAGGAGCATTTTGAAATGCTTGTTTTATTTTCTGGAAGCTTTTCTCGCATTCACATGACCAAAGAAAAGAAAAATTATTTTTCATCAAGTTTCTTAATGGCACACTGACAGTGGTAAAGTCTCTTATGTATTTAGAGCAATAGCTGGCCATGCCAAGGAATGAATGTAACATGGAAACATCTTGTCGGGGATTGGCAGTTGATAGCGGTTGTCTTTTAACTTGATCAGGTTCCATGTTTCCATCAAAATAGATATAGCCAAAGAATTTTAACTTTGTCTTCTGAACTCACATTTCTTGGCATTCAAAGTTAAACCGGCATCAGCAAGCAAATGACACTCTTGAGTGAGAGCTTTGTTGTGCTTCTTCTGGGTAGCTCCAAAAACTAAATGCCATCATTATAAGTGAAAGTATAAGTGAGAAGCTGTATGATCCATCGAATGACTTCTTGAAATAGATTTGCAGCTAATGGCACACCAAAACACAATCTTATAATAACGGAACAGACCAACATGTGTAGAAAAGGTTATAATGTACCTGCAATTTTCCTCCAGTTCCAACTGATGATATCCTTTAGTCAGATCAAGGCGAGAGAATATCTTCACACCATTTAATTGTCTTATCATGTCAGCAATGTGTGGACCTCGATCTCATTCTCTTTCAATGGCCTTGTTCACTTGACACATATCCAGCAGATGCGTACAGCTCCTTCACTGTCTCTTTTGGGTAAAACCACTATGGGAGAAACCCATGGAGTTGGACCAGTGGAACGCTCAATGATTCAATTTCTTTTTCAACAGCTTACTGTGAGTGAAAAGTGATTAGTCTGTGTCTGTGAGCAATAGGACGGACGTCCTCATTAATGTGTAATTGTACTTTCATAGTTGAGTTTTTCCAACCTATGTAACAATGAAAGGCATTGATGTTCAATTTCATGATGAGCATTCATGTTACAGTTCTCAGATATCAGTCCCATATGCTTAAGCTGTGTAAACAGGCACATGACGCCATACCTTGAAGTACATGAATTGCTGCTTGCACATTTGTTTTCTTGGATTTCATCGCTGCTACAAATGAGCCTTGATTTTTTAGTGGCATCGATGGTGTAAATTGGAGTACTGAAGAAATTCATTATATTTCTCCTCAGGCATAATATTTATTGTACACCACTATCAATTAATGGTATGGAACCCCCATTGACCTTTAGTGTGATTTTCGTGCAATGTATGAGTGACTTTGGTGCTTTGATGTGTCGACTTTTCTTGGACAGGTGTTTTTCCTCGCAGGTGGCCAGTCCAACATGCACACGTTTCTCTGAGGTAAACTTTGACATGGTACAACCATCTTCTTCACTTTCACTTGACACTGAGACTGAAAAACAATTTGACGAAAATTTAGATGTCGATTGACTTGGTTTGGTGTCAATTTGCCTCAGCTGCTGTAGTTGCTTGGCCTTATGGGCGTGCGTCGGACATCCCTTCTGGAACGTTTGGGCTGCCATTCCGTCTTCACGCCATGATGCACTTACTTTTTCCTTCGCCTTGCAAACCATTACAAAATGGTTCTCTTTTCCACAGCCTTTGCAAATTTGCCCAGTGACGGGACATTTACCTTCGTGTGGAAATAAAAATCCACACCTGAAGCACAACTTCTTTTTCACTGAAGTTCTTGCTCCAGACTAAGAGCTTCTCTCAGCATTCATCATCTGAATGAGTCTGACAAGCATCCATCAATCACTCTAAGGCATATAGCTTCCTCATCATTAAATTAATTGAATGTACAGTGTTTGATGAGCGTATCCAGTCTCTCAACAAATTTGTCGATGCTCTCACCACCTTTCTGTCATTCTTGACTGAAGATTTACCTTTCAGAATTTACATTCGGAAATGGATTGAATTTGAGATTCATAGCTGTTTTCATTTGATTGTATGTAATTTGGTCAGCTCGCGGCACTTTATGACTTCTTTTTCAGCGTCACCAGCAAGATTCTTAAGGTACTTGATATCTTGTTGTCTGCTTCTTCTATTGCATCAAGGAAATCATTAAGTGTCTCTACACATGCAGTCCATCTATCACCAATATTTAGCTTTTTGGCGGAATCAAATGACAGTTGTGGTTTCAAGAAGGCAGCGTCATTGTTACCATTGGTGGGACTTACAGATATGGAGAGTAGAGTACTTTCCAATGCTTTCTGGTTATCTTTTTTATGCAAACCATCTCTGAGGCCTTGCAACGTGCTGGCCATGAGGTAATCTTTTATAATGACAAGATACTTGGCCTCTTTCCTGGTCTCCATTGGAAAAGCAAGCTTTCATAATTCCGATCACCACTCTCGGCTTTCTGAACTTTGGAGATGTTTGGAGTTGTTCTGATCCCCGCTCGGCAGCTTTGGTTATGTGCTGCTCGGGTATGGATGGCTCTACAAGCACAACCCCAGGTGCTTTCTCTGGTGTCACTCCCTCCAGCACTGTGGCTTGATGACTCACTTTAATCAGTACTGGTAAGCAAATGGCAGTTTCTTGTATCAATTTGCCTTTAGGTATCTTTTTGTGCTGTCTGACACTTGGTTGATCTCTGCCTCACAGCTCTTCTGTTTGCAGTATTATCTTAAAAGCTGCAGCTTTTTCAAAACCATGTTGCATCCACCTATAGTGTTATTACTCCATCTGGTGTACAGCTTTGAGTTCTGTAGAGCGTGATACCTCTCGTTGCAGCCTTCCCAGAAGATTTTCATCCAGCGATGTGTAAACGTCTTAGTGGAGCTTTCACTATCTTCATATGCTTTATACAGAAACTGGGGCTGTGCTTAGACTCGACATATGCCAAACGTTGATTCCACACTTCGAGGGAGGCACAAGTGGCATGCACAAGCAGCTTGGTGGACCACGGCAAACTCTCTGGGAGAGCACTGTTGATGTTCGGGTTACTTATCCCTTATCTTGTATCCAGTTGCAACATCCTCCCCAGCCCCGGGTACTCACCAATGACTGTGCTAAATAAAGAGCTTAGAATTACATGTCTTAATTCTTTTGCATCTAACCGCGAACTACACATTCTAAACCTGCATTCATTTCACTATGCTCTAACGCTTACGTCACAGTAAGGAGCCAAAAGGGCTCCTTCAGTACAAACTCACACAACACTACACTTTAGATCAATGTCTGTTGAGGTAAAATAAGTGATGGTCCCCAAAAATGAGTGCCGGTGAGCCAGACCTGCAACCACAAGCTAAAATATGCACTGGTGAAAAGATATAGACAGCACACAGTGCTGCAACTTAATGCCTTAACCGTTCTCATACATCACATGTAAACAGACTGCATATGGTGGCAGTAAGACAGCGATTTATTAATTGGGGTGGATGGTAGTCCCCCACAAGTATTAACGTCACTAACCTGATAGGTCTAGTCAAAGATGTCAATAGATTAAACCTGAGCTCAACCCCTAGTTATGGTACAGGCAGGCTTAACTCAGAGAAAGTGTGGAAAGCATCAAGAAGTAGCAAAGCAGTTTAACCCCTTCACTGCTAGGCCTTTTCCCCCCCTGTGCTAAGCCTTTTTTTGGCTATTTGGGGTAGTTCGCACTAAGGCCCCTGTAACTTTTTGATCACTTAAGGTATCCACGCCAAATTTGCGTCCTTTTTTTCCAACATCATGGGGATTCTAAAGGTACCCAGGGTTTGTGGATTCCCCTGGAAGGGACCCATAAATTAGCCAAAATACAACAAAATTTTGTTTTTTTGGGGAAAAATGCGAAGAAAGGGCTACAGATTAAAGCGTCTGTTTTTTCCCCTGAAAATGGTATCAAAAAAGGGGTTGTGGTGCTGAAATCACCATCTTCCCAGCTTTCAGGGACAAGCAGACTTTTGTCAGAAAACCAACATTTTTTACACAGTTTTGGCATTTTTCTGGGACATTGCCTATTTTTGCTATTTTTTGTGCTTTCAGCCTCCTTCCAGTTAATGGTAGAAATGGGTATGAAAGCAAGAATGGATTCTGTAAAGCTATACATTTTGGGAAAGTAGACAAAATTCTGAATTCTCAAGGGGTCATTTGTGTAGATACTTCAAGGTTTCTTTATAGAAACTAACAGCTAAATATAGGAAAAATTGATAATTAGTTGAAAAAAACAGCCTTTTGTGTCAACGTTTTCACCTGTAACTTCTTCTAATTATGACAGCTCTTTGAAAGCAATATACCGTTACATCCGCTGGACCTTACTGGTTGTGGGGATATATAGGACTTGTAGGTTCACCAAGAACCCGACGAACCCAGAGCCAAAAACTGAGCAGCGACTTGCAATGGTTTTTAATTATGTACCGGGTATATAGCAATTATTCTGGGAAAATGTATACATGGAAAAATCGGTATGAAAGACACCTATTTATTTCTGAAAAGGGAACAAAATTTAGAGTTTAGAAACAGTAGATATTTGCACATTTCCGAAATTGGGAATACTCATACTAGCATGAGACTTATCGATCATTTATCAAAATTACTTCTTTTTTACACAATGTCTTTCATTTGGAAGGCAGATATACATCGAAATTCAATAGGTAATAACAGTTGCTTTACAAAACTGAATTACTCTAAGTCTCCCGATAAAAATGGTACCTCACTTGTGTGGGTAGGCATAGTGCCCACGACAGGAAACGGTTCACAACGCAACGTGAACACACCACATTTTCACATTGAAAAATTAACCTTTTTTTGCAAAGTGCCTAATTGTAGTTTTTGAACCCTAGCTCTGCCGGCACCAAAGTAAACCTAGCAAACCTATACATTTTTGAAAACTAGACACCCAGGGGAATCCAGGATGGGGTGACTTGACTGCCTCTCACCAGGTTCTGTTACCCAGAATCCCTTGCCAACCTAAAGAATCATCAAAAAAAACACATTTTCCTCACATTTCTGTGGTCTAAAGTACTGGAATCTGCGTGGATCCACAAATTTCTACCCACCCCGCGTTCCCCATAGTCTTCCGAGAAAAACGGTACCTCACTTGTGTGGGTAGGCCTAGTGCCCGCGACAGGAACCGGCGCAAAACGCAACGTGGACACACCACAATTTCACAGTGACAAATGACCCTTTTTTGGCAAAGTGCCTAACTGTAGTTTTTGAACCCTAGCTCTGCCGGCACCTAGGGAAACCTAGCAAACCTATACATTTTTGAAAACTAGACACCCAGGGGAATACAGGATGGGGTGACTTGACTGCCTCTCACCAGGTTCTGTTACCCAGAATCCCTTGCAAACCTAAAACATTGTCAAAAAAAACACATTTTCCTCTCATTTCTGTGGTGGAAAGTTCTGGAATCTGCATGGATCCACAAATTTCCACCCACCCCGCGTTCCCCAAAGTCTTCTGAGAAAAATGGTGCCTCACTTGTGTGGGTAGGCCTAGTGCCCGCAACAGGAAACGGCGCAAAACGCAACGTGGACACACCACAATTTCACAGTGAAAAATGACCCTTTTTTGGCAAAGTGCCTAGCTGTAGTTTTTGAACCCTATCTCTGCCGGCACCTAGGGAAACCTAGCAAACCTATATATTTTTGAAAACTAGACACCCAGTGGAATCCAGGATGGGGTGACTTGATTGCCTCTCACCAGGTTCTGTTACCCAGAATCCCTTGCAAACCAAACAAATTGTTAAAAAAAAAACATTTTCCTCACATTTCTGTGGTGGAAAGTTCTGGAATCTGCGTGGATCCATCAATTTCCACTCACCCCGCGTTCCCCAAAGTCTTCCGAGAAAAATGGCACCTCACTTGTGTGGGTAGGCCTAGTGCCCGCAACAGGAAACGGCGCAAAACGCAACGTGGACACACCACAATTTCACAGCGAAAAATTACACTTTTTTGGCAAAGTACCTAGCTGTAGTTTTTGAACCCTAGCTCTGCGGGCACCTAGGGATACCTAGCAAACATATACACTTTTTAAAACTAGACACCCAGGGGAATCTAGGATGGGGTGGCATGACTGGCTCACACCAGGTTCTGTTACCCAGAATCCCTTGCAAACCTGTGGTGGAAAGTTGTGGAATATGCGTGGATCCACAAATTTCCACTCACCTTGCGTTCCCCAAAGTCTTCCGAGAAAAATGATACCTCACATGCGTGGGTGGGTCAAGGACCCGTGACAGGCAAGGGCCCAAAACCTATTGAGGCGACATCAAAATGACCTATCACAAACCAACCTGGTTTTGCAAGGGGGGTCCCATGAGGTTTTGGCCCCGGGCTCGCCGCAATCTAGGGAAACCTACCAAATCCACACGTTTCTGAAAACTAGACACCCTGGGGAGTCCAATGAGGTATGGCTTGCGTGGACCCCCAACATTTCCCTACCCAGAATCCCCTGCAAACCTCAAATTTAGCTGAAAAAAACATATTTTCCACATATATTTGCGTGGAATCACCGTGCTGGCACAAATGTCCTACCACCCAGCGTTCCCTTGTTCTCCCGAGTAAAATGATACCTCACTTGTGTGGGTGTCCAAAGCAGAATTGGCTAAAAACGTATTTTTAAAAAAATGTAGCGTTTAGAATTCACGGTGCTATACTCTAAATCCCTAAGTTTTGGGCTCTTCCTAGTCACAGGCCTTTGGCCCACCCACACAAGTGAGGTATCATTTTACTCGGGAGAACAAGGGGAACGCTGAGTGGTAGGACATTTGTGCCGGCACGGTGATCCCACGCTAAAATGTATGGAAAAAGTGATTTTTTCAGCTAAATTTGAGGTTTGCAGGGGATTCTGGGTAGGAAAACGTTGGGGGACCCACGCAAGCCATACCTCGCTGGACTCCCCCGGGTGTCTAGTTTTCAGAAATGTTTGGGTTTGGTAGTTTCCCAAGATGGCCGCCGAGCCCGGGGACAAAAACCCAGGTGACCCCCCTTGCAAAACCAGGTTGTTTTGTGATAGGTCATTTTGATGTCGCCTCAATAGGTTTTGGGCCCTTGCCTGTCACGGGTACTTGACCCACCCACGCGAGTGAGGTATCATTTTTATCGGGAGACCTGGCGGAACGCAGATTGGGAGGAAATTTGTGGATCCACGTAGATTCCAGAACTTTCCCACACAGAAATTTGAGAAAAAAGTTATTTTTTCAGCTAAATTTGAGGTTTGCAGGGGATTCTGGGTAGGAAAACGTTAGGGGACCCACGCAAGCCATACCTCGCTGGACTCCCCCGGGTGTCTAGTTTTCAGAAATGTGTGGGTTTGGTAGGTTTCCCTAGATGGCCGCCGAGCCCGGGGCCAAAAACTCATGGGACCCTCCTTGCAAAACCAGGTTGTTTTGTGATAGGTAATTTTGATGTTGCCTCAATAGGTTTTGGGCCCTTGCCTGTCGCGGGTACTTGAGCCACCCACGTGAGTGAGGTATCATTTTTATCGGGAGACCTGGGGGAACGCCCGGGTGGGAGGAAATTTGTGGATCCACGTAGATTCCAGATCTTTCCCACACAGAAATTTGAGAAGAAAGTGAATTTTTCAGCTAAATTTGAGGTTTGCAGGGGATTCTGGGTAGGAAAACGTTGGGGGACCCTCACAAGCCATACCTCGCTGGACTCCCCTGGGTGTCTAGTTTTCAGAAATGTGTGGGTTTGGTAGGTTTCCCTAGATGGCCGCCGAGCCCGGGGCCAAAAACTCATGGGACCCCCCTTGCAAAACCAGGTTGTTCTGTGATAGGTAATTTTGATGTCGCCTCAATAGGTTTTGGGCCCTTGCCTGTCACGGGCACTAGGCCTACCCACACAAGTGAGGTACCATTTTTCTCGGAAGGCTTTGGGGAATGTGGGGTGGGTGGAATTTTGTGGATCCACGCAGATTCCACAACTTTCCACCACAGAAATGTGAGGAAAATGTGTTTTTTTTAGACAAATGTTTAGGTTTGCAAGGGATTCTGGGTAACAGAACCTGGTGAGAGCCAGTCAAGTCACCACACTTTTCAGAAAATGTATAGGTTTGCTAGGTTTCCCTAAGTGCCGGCGGAGCTAGGGTTAAAAATCTACAGCTAGGCACTTTGCAAAAAAAGGGTCAGTTTTCACTTTGAAAATGTGGTGTGTCCACGTTGCGTTTTGGACCATTTCCTGTCGCGGCCACTAGGCCTACCCACGCAAGTGAGGTACCATTTTTCTCGGAAGACTTTGGAGAACGCGGGGTGGGTGGAATTTTGTGGATCCACGCAGATTCCAGAACTTTCCATCACAGAAATGTGAGGAAAATGTGTTTTTTTTTACAAATGTTTAGGTTTGCAAGGGATTATGGAAAACAGAACCTGGTGGGAAGCAGTCAAGTCACCCCATCCTGGATTCCCCTGGGTGTCTAGTTTTCAAAAATGTATAGGTTTGCTAGGTTTCCCTAGGTGCCGGCAGAGCTAGGGTTCAAAATCTACAGCTAGGCACTTTGCAAAAAAAGGGTCAGTTTTCACTGTGTTTTGGGCCGTTTCCTGTTGCGGGCACTAGGCCTACCCACGCAAGTGAGGTACCATTTTTCTCGGAAGACTTTGGAGAACACGGGGTGGGTGGAATTTTGTGGATCCACACAGATTCCAGTACTTTCCACCACAGAAATGTGAGGAAAATGTGTTTTTTGGGACAAATGTTTAGGTTTGCAAGGGATTCTGGGTAACAGAACCTGGTGAGAGCCAGTCAAGTCACCCCATCCTGGATTCCCCCGGGTGTCTAGTTTTCAGAAATGTACAGGTTTGCTAGGTTTCTCTATGTGCCGGCTTCGCTAGGGCCCAAAATCCACAGGTAGGCATATTGCTAAAAACAAATCCGTGCCTAGTCGGCTTTCTGCCGCCCTGGGGTGGGGTTGCCCCGATATGCCCCCAAGAGGGGCAGAAACACTGTGGCTATTTTTTTGGGGGGTGGGGGCATTGGTATGCCCATTCTGGGCAGCCCCACGCATAAAAAAAGCCAGCATAATCGTTGGCATCTAGTGGGCTTTTTGCCCCCTCGGGGGGGCAGGTTGGGGGCTACTGCCCCCATCTTCCCCCCAGGGGGGGCAGAAAGGCTGTAAATTTTGCGGGTGGGGGCATTGGCATGCCCATTTTGGGCAGCTCCCACCCTAATTAAAATTTGCCCCAAGAAATCCCTGGCGTCTAGTGGGCTTTTTTCCCCCCTGGGGGGGGCAGATTGGGGGCTACTGCCGGGCAGGAAGGCTGTAAGTTTTGCAGGGGAGGGGATGGGGGCATGGGTATGCCCGTTTTGGGGAGCCCCCACCCTAATTCAAAATTGCCCAAAAAAATACCTGGCAACTAGTGGGCTTTTTGTCCCCCCGGGGGTGCAGATTGGGGGCTGGTTCCCCCATCTGCCCCCTAGGGGGGGCAGAAAGCCTACTAGATGCCAGGGATTTTTTGGAGCAAATTTTAATTAGGGTGGGGGCTGCCCAAAACGGGCATGCCAATGCCCCCACCCTAATTAAAATTTGCCCAAAAAATCCCTGGCGTCTAGTGGGCTTTTTGCCCCCCCAGGGGGGCAGATTGGGGTCTACTGCCCCATCTGCCCCCCAGGGGGGGCAGGAAGGCTGTAATTTTTGCGGGGAGGGGGTGGGGGCATGGGCATTCCCGTTTTGGGCATCTACCCCCCAGGGGGGGCAGAAAGTCCACTAGACGCCAGGGATTTTTTTGGGCAAATTTTAATTAGGGTGGGGGCTGCCCAAAACGCACATGCCAATGCCCCAACCCTAATTAAAATTTGTCCCCAAAAAATCCCTGGTGTCTACTGGGCTTTTTCCCCCCCCGGGGGAGCAGAAAGGCTGTCATTTTTGTGGGGGGGGGGGTGGGGGCATGGGCATGCCCATATTGGACAGCCCCCACCACTATATTTTTTTTTTCTAAATCCCTGGTATCTAGTGGGCTTTCTGCCCCCCCCGGGGGGGCAGAAAGACTGTAATTTTGCGGCCGGGAGGTAGGGGCATCGGCATGCCCATTTTGGGGAGCCCCCACCCTAATTTAATTTGGCAATTAAAAAATCCCTGGCGTATAGTGGGCTTTTTGCCCCCCCGGGGGGGGCAGATTGAGGGCTACTGCCCCCATCTGCCCCCCAGGGGAGGCAGAAAGGCTGTAAATTGTGCGGGGGTGGGGGCATGGACATGCCCTTTATGGGCAGCCCCCATCCTAATAATATATGCGGAAAAAAAAATCCCTGGCGTCTAGTGGGCTTTCTGCCCCCCAGGGGGGGGCAAAAAGGCTAAGATATACCAAATTTATTTGGGGGGAGCAAAGGCCCTTGCCCAAGGGGCCGCTCCCCCCTCCTTGGTGTCTGGTGGGTGGATCCCTGCTTGGGGATCGCCCTCCTGGGGCGATCCCCAAGCAGGGATCCACAGGGGAGGGGTACCATTGGAAAGTGGAGATTCTCCCCTTTTCAATGATACCTCTCCCGTCTTTCTACGTGCCCGGGGGGCTGAGATAGCCCCCTGAGCACATATAAAGTGAAACTGAAATGAGCCTAAAGGCTCATTTCAGTTTCGGTTTCTGTGCAATGACGACAGCGCGATGTGCACGCTGATCGTCATTGCACACAAACCAGGGTGGGGGGCCTCGGGAGCTGGGGAAGCTCTTCCCCAGCTCCCGAGGCTTTGGGGGTGAAAAGGAAATCCCTCTGGTGCCTGCACCAGAGGGATTTCCGGTGCGGTGTGCCATGACGGCCGGGAGCCGTCATGAGCATACGCCCACCGTGCTTCATGACGGCTCCCGGCCGTCCACGGCACAGAAGGGGTTAAAAGTAAAACAAAACACAACACAATGAAAATTTGATTCCTGGTGATAGAGGAAGTGAAAGATTTAATGAGCGAAATGACACAAAAAGTTCAAAAATCCAATAACGGGAACTAGAGATGTGAATTGGTAAAGGTTTAAGGGAAAAAGCACTAAGAAAAAGTGAAGTATCATTCATCAACCACTGTTCCTGGCTGGCCAGAACCTAGGAGCGACAAGCCACAATGGAGCAGGGGTCAGCTACACCAAGCAGGCTTCCCCTTAGTACTTAGTCTCTGAAATGGTAGTCAAAACTCTTGAGCGGGGCAAGTTTCCAGATGGTATCCAAAGAAGTCCTCCTAAAGCAGTATGTCCGTTGGACAAGGTTCTGTTGAAGCCTCTAGTTTTGGTGGGAAAAGTTCAAATTTTCTACCCCAGGAAATCTGCTTGTCAGCCAGATACGTTTCACACTTTTGCCCATCAAGATTTCTTTGTTGGGACTTAGTCTCTTTTTTGGAAGTCAGAATGTCAGAATTCTCCAGCAGTTCAAGGTTTCAGGATGTATCTGGGAAGGCCGTACTGAAATTGGATAAGCAGCCAGAGCTTTGAGGGCTACTAGTCCTACATAGGGGTGACAAAATAAAAAAGGAAGTTGTTTTCACTCTGTTAAAAGGGTTATTTGACAGGTCAGGTTGCGCTACAGGTTTAAACCGCAGCAGTCAGTCTACAGAGATAGGCCTGAAGCCATGTTTTCCTTGTCACATTAGTGGATGGCACAAAAACTACTGCAGTCCACAGGTGACATTTAGCTTTCCATTCCATGGGTATAGTTTCTACACTATATACCATAGCCTTATAGGAGAGGTAGATATGCCAATTAGGAATTAGACAATGTTTACATGTTTTGGTTGTCAGAACACATACACAGGCGCATACACTGGGCACTGGATAGCAGTGTCCAGTGTGCTTAGTCTAAAACCTTGCAAAAAAAATACAGGAAAAATGTGGGAGACAACACAAAAAAGAGCATTTTCTCCCAAGGGCCCTTTGTCTGTAGTGCTATTTAATTATGGTGCTATTGAGAGGGAATGTTGGATATATAGCTTTTCAAACACTGTGTAACTTGTAAAAGCCAAAGATTTGTTAATGAATCTGATGTGTGAGAAAGGGTTCCATAATGTTCCAGTGTGATGGCAGATCTGTGGATTGACTGCCTGCTACAGAGACCTGTTTTTAACCTTAGGACTTAACAATAGCATATCAGCATGCCCCATGTGTCTTTTTATCCTTTTGAAGTTGATGAAATTAATATCTTAATATCATTAACTTTACCAATAACAAAACCCATTTTACGAACCACAACAATGACAGATTGCGTGATAGGAGTCACCATATTGATGCGAGTTAGTGCTGTTACTATTATGACAAAAAAACAGCAACAGGAGTAATCACAGGGTGAACTCAGTGGTGGCCCCTGCAAATAGGACTGTCCTAAGTTTGAGACCTGGAACAAAATGAAGACAGACTTACCAGAACCCTCCTCTTAAACCATTGCAACCTCTTCCTTCTCGCTTTGTGATGGTATTTCAGTCTTTCACATCCATCTTCTTTCCACTTTGTTTTTCTATCTCTTACTCTTAGTCAGTGTCTGCTGTGGAAAAATAGATGCCAATCCCTGATAATGAGTGGTAGTGGCCCCGCCAGCAACAGCTGGCTCAAATTAAGCACTGGGTGTCTCCTTATACAAGTTGGGTGAGCAGTGTGCCTGTGTAAGTGCAGGGTGAGAGGTGTGCTCATGTGTGTCCGGGGTGAGTGGTGCACTCATGTAAGGGCGGGTGGGTTGTGTTGCCTCTTGGTGCATCACCATAAGTGCAAAGTTGCATCTATATGTGTCCTGCTTGAGGGTGTGCCTGTGTGTGAAAAGTCCAAGCGGTATGCCTCTGGGAGTACAGGTTGAGAGTTTTGCCATTTTGAGTGCATTGGAGTGGTGTGCCCTTATGAATACGGGATGATTGCTGTCCTTCTGTGAGTGGGGTTTCACGGATGAGCCCATGTGAGTGTGGGATGAGAGTTGTGCCCATGAAAGGATGGGATAAAATTATTTTCCGGTTGAATTCAGGGTAAGAGATGTACCCCATGTAAATGCGAGGTCAGTGGTAAGTGCATTCGGTGTCCCTGTGTGAGTGCTGGGTTGTGTCTGTCTGTATGAGTGCCCCATGAATGTCCATTTAAGTGTGGCACAACTGGTTTGCCCTTGTGAGTGTAGGTCAAGTAATGTGCTTTTGTGAGTTCAGGATGAGAAGTGTGCTGCTGTGTGTGCGGGGTGAGAGGTGTGTACATTTGAGTGCAGGTAGAAAGGCGGCGTCATGTGAATTTTGTGAAAGAGGCGTACCTGTGTGAATGCAGGGTGAGTGGTGAGCCCATTCATTGTACCGTGAGTGCTGGGGTGTTCCTGTATGAGTGCTGGTGTAGGGGTTTATCCCAGAGAGTGAAGGGTCAGAGGTGTGCCTGTGTGATTTGCAAGATGGGAGGTTTGACCATCTGAATGAAGGTGAGCAATGTGAACTTATGAATGCAGGTTGTAGCACATTAAAGCCACAGCTATTGGCGTTGCCGATGCTTGTTTTTTAACTTTAAAGAGAAACAGAATTACTTCATCGGTCCCCCTAATTTGGTGTTGTGTCCTTGAAGAATCCATGGGTACATGTTTTGTTTCAATGAATGAGGTAACATTGTGTATTTACGAATTTAAAAACGATTCAAACTTAAAATAAAAACACACTAATGTGGCAATCCATCTCTGCAAAATCTTCTCAAGGCATAAAAAATCATGAATGGTAAAATGCTAATTAGTTGTTCATACACTACAAAGCCTGCTGTGTATATCATTAACATTTGCAGGTTTTTCAAACGACATGGATAATAAATAACCCTCAATCATTGTGTAGGCTTTGCCAATTATCAGCCTGATGGTTTAATTTATGGGCATAAGTGAAGCAAAGAAAATGTAATTAATTGTAGGTCAAACAATGACAGTTTTCAACATATAAATTGTATTGCTTCACTGGTATATTAACAGTGTTATCTTCTATTATTTCCAACATTATGCCCATTTTTCCTTGCTCTGCATATGTATAAAAAAAATGCAATTTATAGATGGGAGGTAGTCGGTGTAACCTACTGCTTCTTCATTAAAAGTGTCTGTTTATGAACAGATTTATGCATTTTTCATTTTACAATATTATATTACAGCTGCTTTAACAGCAGTACCAAGAATGTGATATGTATTATAATAACTCCACTAGATGTGGCTAATGATTTACCTGTACAGCATTGCATTGTGATGTTCGTCTCTGCTCCTTATTGCTTTTACATTTATTTGTTATCATTTTTGGAGTATATGTGAATCGGCACCGGCAGGCCCTCCATTTGTTTGCTTACTGTTCTTGTGACATTGTGTAGGTCTATTTGAGCAAAACAATGCTTACACAAGTCTTATCCCTTTGGTCTTGCAATCTATGGCAATTTTAGCATTGTAGTAGGAACTTCTCGTATAGAGTCTTCCATTTTTAGATGTGCAGGGCACAAATGTATCAACGTGAGCAGTGTGCCAAGTTGCCATTAGTTCAAAATAGAGTTGGTTTTATCCAGAAAGGCTGAATAGTGAGCCTGTGAATTGCACTGTGATTATCAGAGGTTTGTGGCAAGTGCGCATAGCATGCAGGTGCCTTTATTGATCCAACAGATATCTGCTTGGTGTAGGAGGGGTCGTGTTAGAAATGGGGTTTCTGGTTGGCTGAGGTATGCACCCCAGTCAGGAAAAACCCACCACTCTAGTCAGGTTAAGTCAGTTACACACCAAGGATAACCTGTGCTCACTCTCTGGTAGCTTGGCGTAGAGCAAGCAGGCTTATCATCAGAGGAAATGTGTAAAGCATTTGTGAAGCACACTCACAAAGTAACACAATGAGTACACCACAAAAGAAACTCCACACAGGATTATATAAACAAATAGCTTCTATATTATAAACACATGAGGACCAAAATGATAAAAATGCAGTATATATTCTTCCAGATATGTATATCCACAGATAATACTCATTATCTTGATCGAGACATGATCAAAACGATATGGGTTACATACGTAGTGGAAATAATGCAGGCTTGTCAGAGAAAAACACATGAATTGCAATATGTGACAGTAGGGCACTGAAGCACCTGCACTCCTATTAGCTCTTTCTCTGTAATTTCTGAGGAATCACAATGGTAGCAGTCACATGGAGAAGCTTAGCTTTTTGGAGGCGATCCCACGCCTCCCTCTGGGTCCTCCACTGAGGTTCCACCCCACAAGGTAGTGAAGGAGCAATGCCTCCAGGTTCATCAACAAGAGTGCTTTCTCTGCACGGGTAGTACTTCCTTTGGGTGGCCCCTTGAGGCTAGTGCAGTGTACCCACTTCCCTCTGGGCCCTCCGCAGAGGCTCCCACCCGACCACAGGACAACGGATGCCCCAATCTGGAACATGTACACTAGAGCTGGGTGAAGAATTTCGCTCCGCCGGCGTAGTTCACAGAGTTTTGCCCACTCCGCGTGGAGTTCTGCAAAACTCCACAAACTGATGCGGAGCAGAGTTTTTTATCTTGCACGGTTCACCAACGTTAAGTTGGCAAGTGCTTGCGAGAAACAATCGAGTGCTACACCTCCTCCCAGTGAGATTTCTCAGCACGGGTGGTCGCGGCAGATGGTGACCGCTCATGTTGAGAAATCTGCTGCTTGTGTTGAGGAAGCTGCCACTCAATTAGAATGTCTACTCGAGCGGCAGAAAGCAGCAGCACTCTCTGGTCCAACACAGAGTGCTGTTTGCGCTGATTTTACAGTGCAGTACAAGCTCCAGGCATTTAAAATCAGTGTGAGCAGCTTGTGACTTAATAGTCTCCGCCACTGGCGGAACTCCACGGAGTGCTGCAGAGTTTTTGTGGCACTTCGCAACGTTCTGCGGAGTAGACCTCTTCAAACTCCACCCAGGCCTAACGTACACGTCTTTCCTGGGCCTCACTCACCCACAGGCCCTTCATGGTGATTGTGAGAATCTCAGGAGGTCCGATACATAGGAAAATGCCGGCATACGCACTGATGAGCCTAGTAAGCCTGGCCTGCTCTTGGTTACTAAGGCAACGTGTGTCTTCAGGATGCCACGCAGGGAATGATTACAGCAGCTGAGCAGCGGCGGGCCATGCTAGCCCGTCCTCAGGCCAGGCTAGGCAATCCATCATCTCTTGTGGCAAGCTCCCGTGTTACACCTCAGAGCTGCGGGGGTCGGCACACTGCGATCAGTCTCTCCACATAGTTGGCCTGTAGCAGCGTCACCTCAGCTGTGCTCCTGTTGCCACAGCAACAGGCAGGGCCATGCTGGCAGGGCTTTCCTTGGTGCTGTAGCGTCCATGTGGAACACAGGGTGCTCGGTCCAGGCAACAGAACTGTCGCTCTGACCAGTGCTTCAGTAATCCACCACAACACGCTGGAGAACTGGCAAGTTAATTTGCTTAATCAGGCACAGCCAATCGTAGTCGGGCTGACATACTCAACAGTGGCAGGGTCCCATGACTGGATTGGGTTGCAAAAGGAAATCTGTTCGGTCCCTGAGAATTCATCAGAACAGGGGGGGAAAGCCAACAAGACTTTGGAGAACACTTTTGAGGGGGCACAAAGGAAGGGAGCTGGCCTACACATAAGGCAGGTTGCAAAATGGTGGTTTCTGCTGGCAGCACAGCAGTCCTCCTGGCAATGTGCAGATGTAGAGTCAGGACCATCTGTTTACAAAGTCCCATGCAGTGTCTAAGGATATGGGGTCTGAGCCAGTACTTATACTCACAAATGCCTTTGATGTAGAGGGTGACTTCAAAAGAACCCTCAGAAGTGCACAACAATCCCTTTTCAGCCGAGCCCTCACTCCAGATGATCAGTAGGCAGTAAATAAGCCCTTTGTGTGAGGGTAGGACACAACCTATTCAAACATAAGTGTGAACCACCTCTCTCACTCCCTGCCCAGGAAGACTACCAGTATGAGGATGAATACAGATGGATCCCATGTCACACCCAGCGCTTCCTGTGTTGTAGCTGTCCAGAGAGTATGCACAAAGTGTAGCTGTCACCCAGCCCAGACTTGTATTGGAGACAAATGCAAAAAGAACAATTGATGGACAGAATGCAGAACAATGTCATACATTCACCCCATTACAGAGATCTGGGCCCAAATCCATCGTTTTTTTGCTCACCATGCCATTCCAGTTTGGACCCAGCCATATGCAAATCAGTCTTGACCCTGCACCCTGGGGTGGCAAAGTGAGCTAAAGAATGATGATGGATTCAACCCAGATCTGTGACTGGGGGTGAGTGTTTGAAAAGTTTCAGCACTCCGTCCATCATCTCCTTGTGTTTGCTTTGTTCGCCCTAAGTTGGCAGGGTATGCCCAGACGTGGGTCCCTTGCTCACTTTGCCACTGGATTCAAGCTAGCCTGGCTGATGAGGGCTGTTAGCCCGAAACCGGTCCCAGGATGCTTGTTTCCGGTCCAGGGAAGACATGGCTTGGCAGTTCGGGCTGGACTGTTCCCATGAGGCACAGGGTCAAGACTGATTTGCATATAGCTGTGTCTGAACTGTAGTGGCAAAGTGAGCTAAAGAATGATGATGGATTCAACCCAGATCTGTGACTGGGGGTGAGTGTTTGAAAAGTTTCAGCACTCCGTCCATCATCTCCTTGTGTATGCTTTATATTGGAGACAGGCTGCAAAGCACAAGAGTTATAAGCACAGAGAAATGCCCACTCTCTAAAAGTGGCACTTCTAAAATAGTATTGTAAAATCCAACTTCACCAGTAAGTAGGATTAATCACTACCATTTTAAACATAGCAAACATGGCAACACCACTCCTTTCTGATCATGAATTACCACTTAAAAGTATATAAGGGAATTCCCAATGCTAGCCTATGAAAGGAGTAGGCCTCACAGAAGTGAAAAATGAAATAGTCTGTTTGTCACTACCAGGACATGCAAATTGTAAAGGTACATGTTTTGCCTTTTACTTACACAGCACCCTGCCCATAGGGCTCCCTATGGCCTACCTTAGGAGTGAGGTATGTGTAATAAAAGGGGAGCTTTTAAGGGTTGGCAAGTAGTTTTAAATGGCAATTTGAAGTATCAATAAACTGAGCACACAGGCCCTGCAGTGACAGGCCTCTGACAGGTTTGAAAGACAACTTCAGTGGGTGGCACAATCAGTGCTGCAGGTCACTAGTTGCATTTAATTTACAGGCCCTGGGTATATGGTATACCACTTTACAAGGGTCTTATAACTAAAGCAAATATGCCAAACAGGTGTAAACCAATCATACAATGTTTAGGGGAGAGAGCACATGCACTTTAGCACTGGTTAGCAGTGGTAAAGTGCCCGCAGTCTCAAAGCCAAAAAAAGAGGGTCAGAAAAATGGAGGAGGAAGGCAAAAACTTTTGGGATAACCCTGCAGAAAGGGCCAGGTTGAACACAATCCCTTTCCAGCTCAAAGCAATGGTAGACTAATCAATACCTTGATGGGCTTCCTTGATCAGGGCGATAGAACATGGACCTTGGCTCACTGCACTACTTCTACGCCTCTCTGAACCCAGATGGATCCCTCTGTCTATACTTTCGGGGCCTACTAAGCCAATGGGGAATTCTGCTCCTCATCTGTGGACCCTATCTGTGAAACGCCTAACTTTAATTTGCTCACAGATGCATCCCAGTAGGCAGGTAGTAGCACCATGGTCAACAAAGTGATATGGCCCATTCCACCCCTTGGGTCCGACCTCTGTCCCCAACCCAAGGTAAACTCGGTCCCCAAGAACAGCAACCAACAGAGATCATTGACAGCTGTCAGTGATCAGAGCCAGTCCCAGACCATAAAGGGGTCTTGGCTTTCTGCGGTTTCTCTGAGTGGGGGGCGGTAGCCCCAGGTGGTTTGCATCGTTTTTCCACTCCACCTCCCACCAGCTCAGGAGTGGTACACTGAGTCTGGTACCCCAGTCCAGGGTCTGTACCCTGGGGCTGGACAGGAGTCCAGCCCCGGGGTCCTTCCCGTGAGTCCTTCCTCCCCCACCCCTCCTTTTGGGGTTTGGTATCCTCCTTTTGGGAGTGGTACCTCCAGAATTCAGAACTGTCAGGGAGCTTGTGGCAGCTGCCCTGCTCAGTTCTCCCACCAGTTCAAGGGTGCTATCCTGCAACTGGTCTTTCAACCCAGGGTCTGTACCCTTAGGCTGAACAGGGGTTAGGGCGAATCCTTCCTACCCCTGCATCTGGGCTTCTGCACGCTCCTCTGTGGAGTGGTACTGCCAGACACAAGAACTAGTTGAATGCTAGTGCCGGCCACGCAACCCCCCCCCCAAGTTCTCCCGACACTATGGGTTCCCCTTCAATGGAAGGCCTCCCAGTACAGATTAGGCTCCCCTCCTGGTGTTCCCTCTGGGAAATATTAAGGCTCTGGTACTGGGTAGAGGACACCCTGTGCTTCTGCCCACTCCCACCTCTCCTCCTACTCTGAGAAGGGACATGGTACAATTACACCCCCACTGCACTGGAATCTGCCTGGCTACTCTGAGCCTTCCCTGCCCTTGGTTGGAGGAACCTGAGCCACTCCCTTTAGGGGCCCTCCCAAATGCCTTTACAAACACTCTCGAACTCACGCAAACGTTTGCCTCTTTTGCAGGTTCCCTGGGGTCAGAGAACTTACACTTCAACAGGTGTTGGCTTAAAGCTGGAAAACAACAACAGACATGTGCTCTCTGGCAATCAGATTGTAGAGCCCTTCAAAATTGTTTACCGTGCTACCCTTTACCCAACCATCTTGTGCTCTGCAAAAATCCTCCACAAAACCCTCCCAAGATTGGTGAGACAGTTTCTGGCTGCCCCTGAACCTCAACCTATACTCTTCAGGGGTGAATACATACTTCTTAATCAGGGCTTCCTTCATGGGGGTGTACCTCTGCCTGTCACTCCCTTCTAGGGCCAGTAGGGCATCACTCCATCACCAGGAATATAACTCCACTAGACAGTTCCCCAATCCTCCTCAGGGATCCTGTGCACCTCATACTCCTGAAACAACTGATGTATGTCATCCCCCTTCTTAAAGCTAGGCTCCAAGTCTCTGCGTTTGTGAATGGTTTGTTTAACACTGGTTTCACTAACTTTGCTGCCAACACTAGACTCTACGTAGTGTGCTTCTAAGTGCTGAAATTTCCAACTACTTTCCCTGGTGAAGGCCCTTTCTGCCTCCACCATCCTCTACTCAGCTAAGGCTCTGTCAGCCTTAGCCCTTCTCTTCTCTACAGCCAGCTAGGGCAGCTGCAGCCTCAGGTCCCTCTTAGCCTGTGTGTCCTTGAGCTCCTTAGGGGACAGGGTATAGGAAGTGACACTGCTCCTGGAACCAGACTCAGCAGGGGACTCCCTATCTATGGGGCCCCCTCTCTCCACTGGAGTCTCTGCCCAGTCATTTTCTTCTCTCTCCTCAAACTCCTCAGGGCCACACCCCTCTTGGGGTGCTGATTTAGAATCCTCCAGTAGACCTCCCATTCAGAGTCTTCACTGATCTCTGGTTCCTCCTCAGAATCACCACCCTCTTGGTCATCTTTAAAGGTTGCTTCCCAATGTGCCCTCTCAAAAATATACTGGACTTTCTGAAGGTCCAGTATGGTGGATTCCCTATCCATAGCTAGCCCCGTCTCCCTGCAGAACCCCTTCAACTCTTCCTCACTGTAAAACAACAGTTCGTCAAGTTCAAAGTTTGACCCCATTTTAACAAGGTACTAAATAATTGGTGAAAAAAACAAGCGCCCCAGGCATAAGAAGATGATACAGGAGTACACTTAAAAAAATTACTAAAGTGAGAGAACAGGAGAAAAACATGTAATAGTCTTAGTGCAGAGTTGCAGTGAAACAATAAGTTACTATGGTATCACACAAATGCAAGTCCTATCCTCACCACTGATCACCAATGTTATAAATGGGGTTTCTGGTTGGCTAAGGTATGCACCCCAGCCAGGCAGAACCCACCACTCTAGTCAAGATAAGTCAGATACACACCAAGGATAACCTGTGCTCACCCTCTGGTAGCTTGCAGCAGAGCAGGCAGGCTTATCATCAGAGGCAACATGTAAAGCATTTGTGCAGCACACTCAAACAGTAACACAATGAATACACCACTAAAGAAACTCCACACAGAATTATGTAAAAAAAGAACTTTCTATATTACAAACACATTAGGACCAGAAACAATAGAAATGCAGTATCAATTCTTCCAGATACATATATCCATAGATAATACTCGTTATTCTGATGCAAACAAGATCAAAATTATATTGATTACATAAGTAGCGCAAGTAATGAAGGCTTGCAATATGTAACAATATGGCATAGAAGCACCCGTGCTCCTATTAGCCCTTTCCTGGTAATTTCTGAGGAACCACAATGGTAGCAGTCACAGAGAGGAGCTTAGCTTTTTGGAGGTGATCCCATGCCTTCATCTGGGTCCTCCATGGAGGTTAAACACCACAAGGTAGTAAAGGAACAGTGTCCCCAGGTTCATCAACAAAAGCGTTTTCTCAGAACTGGTAGAACTTTTTTTGGGCGTCACTTACCTCTGGGCCCTCTGCAGAGGCTCCCACCCAGACCACAGGACAATGGATGCCCCAATCCGTAGCATTTATACGTCTCCCCCGGGCCTGTCGTGGTGATCAGGCCAATATTGGGAGGTTCGCTATGTCAGGAAATGCTGGCATACCTGCTGATCATTGGGTGGCGCCGGACGGTCAAGCCTCGAAAGCCTGGCTCACCCCTGGTTACTAGGATGATACAACTCTCCAGGAAGTCGCACAGGGAATGATCCCAGGGGCTGACCAGTGGCAGGCCACACTGGCCATTACTCAGGCCAGGCTGGGTGGTCCATCGTCTGCGAACAGGGCACCTTTGCGGCAAGCTCCACGTTACACACCAGAGCTGCGGGGGACAGCACACTGCGATCCACGTGGTTGGCCTGTAGCCACTGCACATCAGCTGTGCTCCTGTTGCCATGGCACAAGATGGGCCATGCTGGCAGGGCTTTCCTCTGTGCTGTGGCATCTGTGTGGAACACAGCATGCTTGGTCCAGACGACAACACTAGCGCTCTCACCAGTGCTTCAGTAATCCACCATAACATGCTGGGGAAATGGCATGTTGATTTGCACGATCAGGCACGGCCAATCATAGTTGGGCTGACAGACTCACCAGTGGCAGGGTCCCACACCCGGATTGGGTTGCAAAAGTAAATCTTTTAGGTCCTTGAGATTCCACCAGAATGAAGCATCAAGCAACAAGCTCTTAGAGAACATTTCCTGAGGGGGTACAAAGGAAGATAACAGGCAGCAGGCCAGCACATAAAGCAAGTTGCAAAGTGGAAGTCCCTCCTGCAGCCCAGCATGCAGCAGGCCAACTCAGCAAAGCATTTAGCAAAATGGTGGTTTCTCCTGGCAGCACAGCAGTCCTCCAGGCAATGTGCAGATGTAGAGTCTGCAGAGTCTGGTTACAAAGTCCAATGAAGTGTCTAAGGATATGGGGTCAGAGCCCCAGTTATACTCAAAAAAGCCTTTGATGTAAGGGGTGACTTCTAAAGAACCCTCAGAAGTGCACAACAATCCCTTTTAGCCCAGCCCTGGCTCCAAGCTATCAGTTGTGGGGAAAATCTGTCCTTTGTGTGAGGGCAGGAGACAACCTATTCAAACGTAAGTGTGAACCACCTCTGCTTCTCCCTGCCCAGGAGGACACTAAGTACGTGGATGAATGCATATGTATCCCATGTCACACCCAGCCCTTCCTGTGTTGTGGCTGTCTAGAGAGTATGTACAATGTGTAGCTGTCACCCAGCCCAGGCGTGCATTGCAAACAGCTTGCAAATCACAAAGAGCTGTAAGCACAGAGAAATGCCTCTTTATAAAAGTGGCATTTCGAAAATAGTAATGTAAAATCCAACTTCATCAGAAAGTAGGATGTATCACTACATTTGAATTATACCAAACATGGCAACGGCACTCCTTTCTGATCATGAATTTCCACTTAAAAGTATAAAAGGGTATTCCCAATGCTAGCCTGTGAGAGGAGTATGCCTCACAGTGTTGAAAAATGAAATAGGCTGTTTGTCACTATCTTTTAATTACACAGTACCCTGCCCATAGGGCTCCCTGGGGCCTGCCTTAGGGGTGACGTATGTGTAATAAAAGGGGAGTTTATGGCTTGGCAAGTGGTTTTAAATGGCAAGTGAAAGTGGCAGTAAACTGCACACACATGCCTTGCAATGGCAGGCCTGAGACAAGTTTTGAAAAGCTACTTCTGTGGGGAGCACAATCAGTGCTGCAGGCTACTAGTAGCATTTAATTTACAGGCCCTGGGTATATAGTATACCACGTTATAAGGGTCTTACAAGTAAATCAAATATGCCAAAGAGGTGTAAGCCAATCATACCATGTTTAGGGGAGAGAGAGCACATGCACTTTAGCACTGGTTTGCAGTGGTAAAGTGCCCAGAGTCCTAAAGCCAACAAAAAGAGGGCCCGAAAAAACAGAGGAGGAATGCAAAAGGTTTGGGGATAATCCTGCAGAAAGGGACAGGTCCAACAGGTCAGGTTTAAGAACAAGTAATGTATAAGTGGTGGCTCATTCACTCTTCCTGTCACCATCAATACATAAGTTCAAAGTGCATGTTTGAGACATTTGGTATTCTCTGGCTTAGTTAGGCCCGTGGTCAGTGGCACGTCAATTTCATCAGGCCCTTATGCTTTTTTCTGTTACGTGAGTGCAGAGCAATACAGTTTTTCATGTTACACTCCCACTAAAGGACTAAAGGACTAAAGGACGTGAATGTGTAGCTACACCACTGGAAGTGCCATCAGGCACACAGGCAGAGCAAATTCCTCTTAACTATATGCACAGCTGAATTTCCAAATGCCTGAGACTGTCCAGTAACTTTATCTATCCTGTACTAAAACTTGTGGCTCAAAACCGAAGGGCCTGCTTAACGAAGATTTTAAAATAGGTAGTGTGCTTTTGTAGTGAATTACACCTGGATATTAAAGCCTGACAATGCATAAGCTGAGAATAGAAAGGTCTTTCATGATGCTTAATATTGACATACTCCTAAAATTGGTAGTAAGTCAGAAAAGCAAATAATGTGCGTGAGGAGTGTGTCTAACAGTGCAAACAAGCAAAGTGCAGTCTAAGAACCATGTACTTGTGTATGCAACAACATTAAATAAAAGATAACTAATAAGAAAAACGAAGTACAAAAGAAGCTGTTCAAAAGTTCTGCAAAAAGAAAAAATCAGCAATACAAGTCAATGGAAAACATATTATCAATTTGTTAGACTTGGCCCTTTCTGCATGGTCATCCTCAAACTTTTTGATTTTGCCCTCCTGTTTTCTGAACCCATTTTTGTCACTTTTAAGACTCTGTGCTCTTTACCACTGCTATTCCGTGCTAAAGTGCTTGTGCTCTCTCCTTCAAGTATGGTAATATTGGCTTACACCCAATTGGCACATTTAATTTACTTGTAAGTCCCTAGACAAGATAATAATAGATTTCCCTACATGGCAAACACGCTTTTCCTTGACATGTGTTACTGCAGTTCCTTTAAACACTACATCCCAGCCAAAGCACAGTGCACTGTAGACAACCATAAATTATTGTCATATATGTAAGTGGTGTAAATCAATCAATCAATCAGCATTTGTAGAGCACACACTGTCACCCCTAGGGACATCTGGGAGCTGAGATGCCATGTCTCCTTCAAAAAGCCAGGTCTTGAGCTTTTTTCTGAACTCTGTGTTCCAGGTCTTGGTGGTGATGTAGGAGAAGTAGCGACCCCCACAGCGGCTGATATGGATATTGGGGGGGGTGTGCGAGGGTGAGTGAGGCAGAGCACAGGTGTCTTCCGGGCAGGTGGAAGTTCAGTCGATCGTTGATGTAGAATAGTACTTGCTTGTGTAGAGCTTTGTAGGCGTGTGTGAGGGTTTTGAACTGACATCTTTTCTGGAGGGGGAGCCAGTGGATGTCTCTGAGGTGGGGGTGATGTGGGTCCATTTGGGGAGGTCCAGGATGAGTGTGGCTGCACTGTTCTGTATGGTCTGGAGTCTTTTGAGGAGTTGGCTAGAGATTCCAGTGTAGAGGACGTTGACGTAGTCTGGGCAGCTGGTGATGAGAATGTGTGTGACGGCCTTTCTAGTATTGATTGGATCCATCTGAAGATTTTACAGAGCACGTGGGGGTGTGGAAGCATGAGGAGGCTACTACTTTAACTTATCGTTTCATTGTCAGTTGGCTGTTGAGGATGATGCCCTGGCTGTGCGCATGGTCTGTCAGTGTGGGTGTAGGCCTGAGTTCTGCTAGACACCAGCTGTGGTCCCATATGGAGGTGTTTTTCCTGAAGATTAGTACTTCTGTTTTGTGAGCTTTAGGCAGCTGTCTCTCATTCAGTCAGTTACGTCTGTCATGGCGCTGCGGAAGTTGGTTTTGGCATTGGTCAGCTCCTCAGTGAGTGAGAGGATGAGTTGAGTTTTGTCAACATAGGAGATTATGTTGAGGCTGTGGGATCTGATGATGTCCGTGAGGGGGGGGGGCATGTAAATGTTGAAAAGGGTGGGACTGAGGGAAGATCCTTGGGATACGCCGCAGGTGATGTCCTTGGGTGCGAAGGAGAAGGGAGGCAATTGGATGCTCTGTGTGCATCCTGAGAGGAAAGAGGTGATCCATTTGAGGGAGTTTTGATGTATGCTGGCAGTGTGGAGACTGTTGATGAGGGTGTAGCCACAGTTTCTCCATGGTGGGGGAGAGATTGGATGTCTTCTGTGGTAAGGATCAGCGCGGTCTCGGTGCCGTGGTTGGCACGGAATCCAGATTGTGAGGCATTGAGTTGTTGGTTGAGTTCCAGGTATTCTGTCAGCTATTGGTTGATGGCGTTCTTGAGTACTTTGTCCAGGAAGGGGAGCAGGGAGATTGAACAGTAGTTTTTGAGGTTGGTGGGGTCAGCCGAGGGCTTTTTCAGGACGGTTCTGACCTCTGTGTGTTTCCAACTGTCTGGAAATGTTGCTGTGGAGATGGAGGTATTACGGATGCTGGTGAGCTTCATGCTGATAGGGTTGGCTCCGAGGTTGAAGAAATGGTGGGTGCAGGCACCCTGGAGTGGATGGACGACATGATGGTAGAGGTGGTCTGTGCAGTGAGTGGAGACCTAGTGGTGATAGTTTGGCCAGTGTTTTCTGGTTGCTTGAGGTTGTCGAGGCTGGGGGTGGTGGGTTGTGGCAGAAGTTGTTGTAGATTGTGGATATCCGGCTGTGTAAGTAGTCCGAGAGGAAGTCGTAGAGTTCTTGGGAGGGGTGGATGGGGTTCTCTGTAGCTGGAGGGCTGGCAAATCCCTTGACAATTAGGAATAGTTCCTTCATGTGGATGGATGTGGTGTCTATGTGGTCGGAGATGGCTGCTCTCTTGGCATCCTTGATGCACCAGTGATAGTTCCTGAGGCCTGTTTTGTGGGCACCTCTGTAGGTAGTCATTAGCAGTTGCGCTTGGTGGTTCTGAGCAATGCTGTGTGCCAACTGGCTAATTTCGAGGCATCGTTGGTTTTGGCTGGCTTCAGAGGGGCAACTTCGTCAGTGCATTTGGTGATCCAGATGGTGAAGTTCTGGGTGGCCTGGTTGAGAGTAGGGGTGGGCGGCAAATTCCGTTCCGCTCGCAGAACTTGCGAAATTTCGGCATTTCCGCGTTCCGCGCGGAATGCGGAAATGTCGAAATTTCTGCGATCCGCGGCGGAACGGAAATCGGGTGCATGAGGTAATTAAACCTCACCAGGAAGCACTTACAGAGTTAAATAAAGCAGGTGCCCGAGTTGAAGCTCAAATTCTGTAATGCATTAATCAGCACAAACAATTCGTGAGCAAGGTCGAGGCTAAGCAGCAGTGCTTTCTGCCCATATCTACCGTCAAACATTAGCTGTAATCCCTGATGGAGGTCTTTGCATCCTTGATTTTCTCGAGCGCAATCCCCGTGTAGGTCCAGTGACCAGGAGGTTCTTCCTCCTCATCTGCTGCTCAGATCGTGCTCTGACCCTTTATAAACAAGAGGCATGTGAACAGGCCTAGAAGCCCGCCCGTTTGGCCCCGCCCCACATGCACTAGCGGTATGCAACGTCTTGTCGCCCTTTCCCCACTATCATGGACAGCTTAATCAAAGGACCCCGGCGCTTTCAGCGCGGTGGCAAAGTTATAGACACACAAGATCACTGGAGACAATTCTTCTGGACCTTTACGCAGCTGTAGTGTAGGCAAGGCACTATACATTTACCCAACGAGGTAGCACTTACTGATTAGCCTGTAGAAAGTACTCCAGTTGAGTAGAGGTATTGCACAAAACGGTGGCATCTTCTCAGATAAAAATGCAGGGCAGGTGTGCAGAATTCGTGAGCGTGGTTAAGCAAATGTGCCTTCTCTCCATTTCCAACGTGAAAAGTTAGCTGTAATCCTTGATGGAGGTCTTTGCATCCTTGATTTTCTCGAGCGCAATCCTAGTGTTATTCCTGTGACCAGGAGGTTCCTTCTCCTCGTCTGCCGCTGAGATCCTGCTCTCACCCTTTATAAACAAGAGGCATGTGAACAGGCCTAGAAGCCCCGCCCGTTTGGCCCCGCCCCACATACACTAGCGGTATGCAACGTCTTCCCGCCCTTTCCCCACTATGATGGACAGCTTACTCAAAGGACCCCAGCGCCTTTCCGGCGCGGTGGCAACGTTACAGACACACGAGGTCACTGGAGACAATTCTTCTGGTCCTTTACGCAGCTGCAGTGTAGGAAAGGCACTACACATTTACCCAACGAGGTAGCACTTACTGATTAGCCAGTAGAAAGTACTCCAGTTGAGTAGAGGTATTGCACAAAACGGTGGCATCTTCGTGGATAAATATGCAGGGTAGGATTCATTCTGGCAACGGGCGCAGCAAAATCTCCGCGAGTACGCGAAATTCCGCGTGATCGCCGAGATTTCTTGCCGTTTCGCAGAATTTTACGGAAGCCAACTCCGCAAATTCCGCCCACCCCTAGTTGAGAGCTGCTTAATTTTCAGGTTGCAGTGTGCTGAGGGATTGGGTCCATTGTGTCTTGGTAACTTTACCCCAGCACGTTGGGTGGCTCTGTGGTGTTTGGTGGTTGTGTGTTGAGCTCTGCCGGAGATAGTAAAGTGGGCGATGGTGTGGTCGGTCCAGGTGAGCTCTGTGGTGTGGGTGAATTTGAGTCTATCGCTGGAGGTGGAGCTGGCGTCGAGTGTGTGTCCGGCTTTGTGCATAGGTTCGGTGATTAGTTGGGTGAGGTTCTCTAGGAGGGTGGCAGTGTTGGTGTTGTTGGGGTCGTCGATGTGGAAACCGAGATCGCCAAGCATGATGTAGTGCTGGGAGTCGATGTCCAAGGGGGCAATGAGGTTGGAGATGGCGTTGCAAAAGGCTGGTCTGGGTAAATGCATACTTGTAGGGAAGTAGGATCTGCTTCTTATGGTTACCCCCACTTTTTGCTTCATGTTACACTGTTTTTGACTAGTCTGACTGTGATCCTGCTAATCAGGACCCCAGTCTATCTGTTTTCTCCTTAAAAGGTTATGTCATGTACTTAGGTACTCTCCAGATTGGATCCTGGGGTACCCTTGTCAGTCCCTAGTATATGGTACACATGTACCCTGGGCATAGGTACCACAGAGGCCTCCCAGGGGCTGAAGCATGTATTATGCCACCCATGAGAGGCCATGCAAAATGGAACTACAGGCCTGCCATTTCAGCCTGTGTAAGATGATGCATGCACCTCTCACTTTAGATATAGGTTTACTATATCTAAGGGTCACTGCACTTAAAACCTATAAGTCACCCCTATAGCAGGCCTTATCAATACTGAAGGCAGGGTGCTTGGTTCTGAGTGAGAGGGTGCCACTGCATGAGCAGGAAACCCCTGCAGCCTACGGAGTCCATTCTCCCGGGTTGTCATTGTATCAGCCATTTATGACATATAGGGTGGCATTGTGCGACCGCGTGATGACCAACTCTAAAACGGCTGAAAGTAACCCTATCGTATTTGGTATCAACCATTGTGGAATCATACCCCCACACCGATAACCAGTGTGGGAGGTATGATTCCACCCCTCAGAAACGAGCTTTGTGAGGTCCCTGGTGTTCCTGGTACCAGCTTTCTAGTCCCGGGCAGCCCAAAATGGTTGCTGCCGACCAGAGACACATTTCTGCCCTCCTGCTACTGAGCCAAGCTCCAGCAGGGGAAGGCAGAACAATAGGCATCCTTTCACAGGAAGGTGTGACCACATCCCAGACAGGATTTAGTGTATTAGGCTTGGGTGGGTGCGGTTGCCAGCGACCGAAAGTCTGCAGGAGGGGCACATTTGGTATCCCTGTGCATAGTCCAGTTCAAACCAGTCCCGGAAGCTGTTGGCTCCTGCTCTGGCGCGAAACTGGACAAAGGACATGGGAGTAACCTCCCCACTGTCCAGACCCTCCCCTGGTAGGGACCCCTGAATCTGTTCAACCCTCTCCCGTGGGTACAAAAGGGCTTACCTGGCTGAAGGACCCTATATTCGACGTGGACAAGATTCTGAACCAGAAACCACTGAACTTCGACCGTCTGGACACTCTGGACTTCGCTGTACTTCGTTTGGGCCCGACTTCATCTCCCACTCCGTCCAAAGCCTCGTCTGTGCCCATGAACCATACAGGCTCCGTACAGGACCTGTGGAGCATCAAGGACAACTGAAGATATTTCCCTTGGAGGGAAGGAGTCACTCCCCTGCAACGCAGGCACCACATCACGATTGACTGGTCTGCTGCTCATGAACTCCTATGAACTCTGAAGGCTCCAGCAACACGGGAGGTGGGTTTTCAAGTCCCCGAGCTCTGAGCTGCCCTCTCACCAAGTTTTAGGTCAGAATCCCTCCGGGGGACTGCAATACCCGTACCCCTGTGCACTGCGTACTTTTGCGAGTGCATATGCTTGTTGGTTTTCCCATAACAAGTGCACTGGGCTCCAAGTAGCTCCAACCTCTGACATAATTTCCACCAAAGAACTTCAGCCTCCTCACACCGAGTGCTCCGTGGGCTCTTGCTTTGTGATACTGCTGGAGGTCCCCTCACGACTCCTGTGCCTCCTGCCTATGGGTCCTCTTGAGGATTATCTTTGCTTTCTTGGGCTCTCCTGATTGCTCCAGGCTTTTCCCAACTCCCCTGTGTTTGGTGAGTCTCTTGGACCTTGCTGGTATGCACCGTAACCTTTCTTGACCATCTTCGTGTGTTGCCACTGCAAATGCTTGTTGGTGCTCCAGCCGGCATCGACCCCTCAGCACTAGACTTCCTTTGTGGGGCAGCTCGTATCCGGCTCCTGGTTGTCCTCGACGTCTCCAGGTCCCGGTGGCTGCAGAGTCAAGAACCCCCTCTTCACACCTGAAGCACCCGACATCGGTGGGCATTCGTCTACCGAGCCCCTGGTCACTCCTGAGTGACCAGGACTCTGTCCCCTCTGCTTTCAGGTACTCTTCATCTAGAATCCACCTTTGGATTCCATCGGACATTTTTCTTCTTCCCCACAGTGACATTTCCTTGAAGTCCTCCATTGAGATCAACTGCGGTTTCCGACACCACTTCAGCCCTATGTACCCGGCTTCCCTGGGATAGGTAACTCTGGTACTACGGTATTGTTAGAACTGGGGGTATGTAGTTGGCAAAGGTAGGTACCTTTGTCCAAATAGGGACCCTTGATTCTTGTCAGGGTAAGGGGGATACACACTTTAGATAACCCCTGCTCACCCCCTTGGCAGCTTGGCACGAGCAGTCAGGCTTATCCCAGAGGCAATGTATAAAGTATTTGTACCAACACTCACAGTAACACAGTGAAAACACCACAAATGGACACCACACCAGTTTAGAAAAATAAAAATATCTTTATCTAAACTAAACAAGACCAAAACGACAAAAAGTCCCAAATACAGATACTCAGAAAAATGTCTTTAGAAAGGTTGTTGCAAAAATAAACTTGTAGAAATCAAATAGCACCAACTGGGGCTATCACAACGTCAGGACAGTACAAAATCCAAAGTACGGCGCCGCCCGTGAGGTCGTGCGCAGAGTCACACAGACCCCCAACAACAGTACCTTGAGAAAATGAAGTCGGTGACGATGCACAGCGTCGACGAAGAACGATGTCGGCGCTTGGCGAAGACACGGAGTCATTGCGAGCGCTGGCGTCGGTCATGGCTGATCACTGCCGGTGTCGGCGGGTGTCGTAGGGCGTCGGAGCTGCGGAGCAGGCCGGGCGCAGCGTCATCACTTCACGAGCGGCTCCCCGGGCCTCGATGCAGGTTGCGGCATCACAGCGGTGGCATCGACGGCGTCGGAAAACAGATTTTCTTGCTTTTCTTAGTTTCTTTCAGCTTCCAACAGTAAAAGCAACCTCCAGTGCCTCACACACAGTTACAGGCACCTCCTGGCAGGTCAGAACTCCCAGCAAGGAAGTTCAGGGAAGCTGGGGGTGAAGCCCTTTTGTGCCTGGGACTTCAGAAACAGGAGGCCAGCTCTACTCAGGCCCTTGGAGACTTTTCTTCAGAGGGACACAGCAGACAGCAAAGTCCTTCTTCAAGCAGGGGGACACAGCACACAGCAAAGTCCCTTAGTCCACTCCTCAGTGGATACAGCAAACTGCAGGCCAACCCCAGACACACAGTAAGGGCAGTACTTCTCCTCAGTCTCTTCAGCTGATCTTCTTTGGCAGGGATTCCTCTTGATCACAAAGTAGTCTAAAGTTCAGGGGTTTCAGCTCTCATATTTATACCCCAAAAGTCTTTGATCTCTATGTGTGAGGGGTCCTGGACACAGTCCAAACCAGTTCTGGGTGCATTCTGCCAGTGCACCTCTTCTTCCTTTGTGAGTGTGGGACAGGGTCATCAGACATACCGCAGGAGGTGGAGCCAGCATTGTGGAAGGCAGGCACAGCCCTAGTCAGGCCCAGGTGCTACTCCTCCCACCACTCCAAATGCAGATAGGTCTATTCAGCCTAGTGCTGACTCACCCAGTCTCCTGAAGCCACCCTGAGCCCCTGTCACTTTCAAACCAGACAGTCAATCCACAAACAGGCAGAGGCACACAGAAAGGTTGAACAAGAAAATAGCCACTTTCTAAAAGTGCTATTTTCAAACACAGAATTTAAAAACCATCCTTCCTAAAAGATGTGTTATTAAATTCTGAGTTCAGGGATACCAGACTTTAATTTTCCATCTTGCTCCTATGGGAAGATATGCAGGTAAACATGATACACAGCATTCCCCATTCTGTCCTATGGGCAAGATAGCCTTTCAATAGTGAAAAACAAAATTGGCAGTATTTCACTATCAGGACATGTTACCCACACTAGTACATGTCCTACCTTTCACATACACTGCTCCCTGCCCAGGGGGGTACCTTGGGCCTACCATAGGGGTGTCCAATGTGTAAGAAAAGGGAAGGGTCAGGCCTGGCAAGTGGGTACACTGGCCAGGTCAACATGGCAGTTAACACTGCGCACAGGCACTGCAGTGGCAGGCCTGAGACATCTTTTTAGGGCTACTCCTGTGGGTGGCACAATCAGTGCTGCAAGCCCACTAGTAGCATTTGGATTACCAGCCCTGGCACACTCAGTGCACTTTATGAGGGACCTACTGGTAAAACAAATATACCAATCATGGATAACCAATCACAATAGCAATTTATACAGGGAGCACTTGCACTTTGGCACTGATCAGCAGTGGCAAAGTACCCAAAGCATCTAAACCAGCAAAAACGAATTCCAGCACAGTGACAAAAATACAGGAGGTAGAAGCAAAAAGTCAGGGGAAACCATGCCAAGGATGCCAGGTCTAACACGTGTCCCCTCCAGCTGAAAAGTGGGGAGAACTACCCACCCTCTTGGGAGTTTTCATCACTAAGGCGGAAGAACCTGGACAGACCATCAGCATTGGCGTGTTCTGTACCAGGGCGGTGTTCCACCGTAAAGTCCATTCCCTGTAGGGACATGGACCACCTCAACAGTTTTGGGTTCTCACCCCTCATCTGCATTAACCATCTGAGGGGCCTGTGGTCTGTCTGAACCCGGAAGTGAGTCCCAAACAAGTAGAGCCTTAGCTTCTTCAGCGCCCAGACCACAGCAAAAGCTTCCCTTTCAATTGCACTTCACCTCTGTTACCTGGGAAGTAGCCTCCTGCTAATGAAATCTACGGGTTGGTCCAAGTGCTCGTCGTTCAATTGTGAGAGTACTGCTCCCACTCCATGCTCTGAAGCATCTGTCTGCACCACAAACTCTTTGGAGAAATCAGGCGGCTTGAGCACGGGTGCCGTGCACATGGCAGCTTTCAGGGCATCAAACGCGGTCTGGCAGGCATCGGTCCAGATCACCTTCCTGGGCTGCTTCCTTGAAGTCAGCTCTGTCAAGGGGGCAACAATGGTGCCATACCCCTTGACAAACCGTCAGTAATACCCGGTGAGTCCTAAGAAGGCCCTCACCTCTGTCTGGGTCTTGGGGGGCTCCAATCTTTGCTTGAAGGGGCACCACCTGGCCGCTCCCTAACTGGTGTCCCAAGTACACCACAGATCCCTGCCCTATCTGGTACTTACTGGCCTTGATAGTGAGGCCTGCCCTTTGCAGAGCCTTCAACACTTCACAGAGGTGTTGCAAATGTTTTTCCCAACTGGAGCTGAACACAGCAATGTCATGCAGGTAAGCGGCGCTGAATTCCTCCAGCCGGGACAGTACTCGGTTGACCAGTCTCTGGAAGGTGGCAGGGGCGTTTTTCAACCCAAAGGGCATGACACGGAACTGGAAGTGCCCCTCTGGTGTTGAAAACGCTGACCTCTCTTTGGCCCCCTCAGTTAAGGCAATCTGCCAGTACCCAGATGTTAAATCAAACGTACTGAGGTACTGGGCAGTGCCCAACCGATCCACGAGCTCATCAGCTCTGGGGATGGGGTGTGCGTCAGTCTTGGTGACCGCATTGAGCCCACGGTAGTCCACACAAAACCAGAGTTCTGGAGTGGCACCGGGTGCAGCAGCTTTTGGTACTAAGACCACTGGGCCAGCCCACGGGCTGCTGGAGGGCTCAATTACCCCTAGCGCCAACATCTTGGAGACTTCTTCCTTGATGCTGGCCCTGACCTTGTCAGTCACCCTGTAAAATTTCTGTTTCACAGGTAGACTGTCCTCAGTGTCCACATCATGAACGCACCAATCGGCGACTCCTGGCGTCAGGGAGGACTGGGAGGCGAACTGACCCAACACATGGTGACAGTCCCTCTGCTGTTCTGGGGTCAGGGTAGGCAAGAGGTTCACCCCATCCACTGACCCATCTTGCTCCTCTGCTGACAGGAGATCAGGAAGAGGGTCTCTTTCCTCCTCCATCCCATCATCTGTAGCAAGGAGCATTGTCACAACAGACCTCTCAAAGTGTGGCTTGAGGCGGTTCACATGCAGGACCCTCAAAGGGTTCCTGGGAGACTGCAAGTCAACCAGATAGGTTACATCGCTCCTGCGCTCCACACCTCATATGGCCCAGTCCACTTGCCTTGGAGTGCACAAGGCTCCACTGGCGCCATCACCCACACCTTCTGCCCAGGTTGAAATTCGACCAGAGTGGCATTCTGGTCATACCATCTTTTCATTTCTTCCTGGCTAGCTTCTAGGTTCGACTGAGCGAGTTTCCTGAAGTGTTGAGTCTGGTTGCAGAAGGCCAGCACATAGCTCAACACATCCTGGGGGGTCTTACCAGGGGACTTCTCCCAACCCTCCTTCACCAGACTCAGAGGTCCTCTCACAGGGTGACCGTACAGGAGTTCAAAGGGACTGAACCCTAAGGACTTCTGAGGTACCTCCCTGTAAGCAAACAACAGGCATGGCAGAAAGACGTCCCACTTCCGTCTCATAGGCTCTGCAAGGCCCATTATCATGCCTTTCAGGGTTCAGTTGAATCTCTCAACCAACCCATTCCCTTGAGGATGGTAAGAAGTGGTGAACTTGTAAGTTACCCCAAACTCCTCCCACAAATACTTCATGTACTTTGAGATGAAGTTGTTACCCCGGTCGGAGACTACCTCTCTGGGGAACCCCACACGGGAAAAGATCCCATCAATGCACGGCCCACCACGGGGGCTGTGATTGTCCGGAGACGGACAGCTTCCGGGTACCTGGTGGCATGGTCCACCAAGACCAAGATAAACGTGTTGCCTAAGTCTGTCTTGGGTTCCAGTGGCCCCACAATGTCGATGCCCACCCGCTCGAATGGGGTGCTCACCACAGGAAAGGGTTAGAGGGGAGCCTTACACTTCCCTCCACTTTTGCCACTTGCCTGGCAAGTCCTACAATGTGTACCGACATGCGTCTTCATTTGGGGCCAGTAAAAGTGGGTGACAAGCCTCTGGTAGGTCTTGTCATGCCTCAAATGTCCTGCGAGAGGCACGTCGTGAACCAGACCCAGTAGGAAGGCCCTGAAGCGCTCGGGTACCACCAGCACAAGGGCTGCACCAGGCTCAGCGACCTTAGACTCACTATAGAGTAATCCATCTTCCCAGTAAATGAGATGATTCTTGGACTCATGACTATAACAAAAGTGATAACCTGCACACCAAATATTAACTTTTTTTATCCAATATACCAAGTTCACAATGTGAATTAGTGGTGCGGCCCTCAAGACCTGACTAGCCCCTGTCAGGTTTAACAATACTCCGAAAAACAAACAGAACCTGTTTGTGTGCGAGGACGCACTTTTCACATGCCCTTACGGTGCATACATAATAGCTTCACAATAAATTCAAAATGATCTCCACTGCTCTTTAGTATTTATCTCCTATTAACAATCCTTATACTTTAGTGTAGTTACAAATTCATACCAAATTCTCAATATGAATGTTTAACATAAAGTTTTTCCAAAGGTTAACAAAAAACTAACAATAGCAAAACAGTCGACATTTTCTTATTTATTCTCTGGATAATTTTCTCATTTCTTCATTGCTCAAGGCAAAGTGTATTACATCTCCCAATGCATTTCGGTGCAACACCTTCGTCAAGGGAATACTGCAAATGATACAATTCAATGTGTAAAGAAACATGTTCTTTTCTGTTATAAAGCACAATAATATCAATAAAGTATAACAGAGGGAGTGTTAGACAACCCCAACGGTCCCATCATAAAAAATACAAAAGTACATATGTGCATTTGTCCTGCTATCACCATAGTAATCCAAATCACGCACAATGGACACTTCCGTACCACTATATTGAGAATGTGTGTGCAACTATAACCCAGTGCGGTTACCCTATAAAAAGGTGTACTTCAAACAAAAAGCCTCATGACCCGTGCTGAAAAAGGTGTCGAAGCAAAACGAAAGAATCAGACTTCAAACAAAAAACCTCATGACCCGTGCTACCTAAACCTACCACTGGTGAAAAAAACGCTCACCTTTGCATGAGCTGTGTTGCATTGAATGATCAACTGATATACACAGTCTGAAAAAAATATATATATGAAACATGAATCAACCTCATATATACCATCCCATAACAAATCAACTTCGTCACATACCCTAATACGGGTTCCAGTCAAGTAACCTACTTGCTATTCGTGAAATCTCTCTCAGCCTCCCTGAGACGTCGTCGCTAGTGGCCCCCAGAATTTTCTGTAAATAACCAGAATGATACTTCAGTTTCAATTATACCGCATGGACTCAATCCGATGCAAATAATAACCCAAATACATGAAATCATACCTGTTTAGAAAGTCGTCACCTCAAGACACGAACTTCTGTTTCCCGCGTAATCAATGTTAACCAGGCAATTAGCTCCTCACTGTTAAATCCCACGTCTACGTCTGACGTAAACACCAAGCGGTGAAAACAAAGGACAGACTCTTTGCTACCGTAATTACAAAACATGAGTTCTAGAGTAGAAAGACTCCACCCAAACTCGCCCATTACAACGGCTGATCTTGCTTACACCCATTGCGGCTTAGAAATATCTAGATAATGAAAACAGATTACCAATTTTATTACGTACCCTTTCAAAAATAAAACAAAAATTCACATGACTAAAACTATTAAATAATTTGACCAAAACTCGTAACAAATTATATATTGTGGGTTCAATGAAATCCTATCATATAAATGAGAGATTCCAACCTATAATTGAAAAAGAACCTAGTTTGAAATCTAATAATGTGTTGAAAAATCATGAGATATAGCTGTACCTACTAGTGTCTCAATTTCAAAAAAGTGTGACATTTTGCGTGATTGAGTTCATATCTGTGACAAGCCAGAACAACATTATCTACAAAAAATTCATTATAACAATAAAAATAAATAAAAATTGCAGTTACATATTTGTGAATGTCCATAAACACACCTATGTCTTCTTCATAAAAAACAAGTCAATTCAATTTTGTCATTCAGTCCACAAGGAATAAGTGTTTTTAGAAAACGTATCCAAAAGGTTTCTCTTTGTGCCAACTGTCTAGTAGCATCAACATGTGGTAATACCAACACTCTCTCCAATATAGTAAAACGTAGCTGTGGTATAGTGTGCTTCTTCTCCCCCAGTGCAAGGCTAAACACGACTTAATGTTTGCAGTTCGGATCATGCTTTTATGTTCGGTTATTCTAACCCTGACCTTCCTGGTGGTACGTCCTACGTACACTAACCCACATGGACATTTTATGGCATATATTACCATGCTTGTATTGCAATCGGCAGTGTGTTTTAATTTGATCATTTTCCCTGTGTGCGGATGTGCAAAATTATAACCTACAATCACATTCCCACAGTGACCACAGTTGTAACATTTACGCATACCCAGATTCCCAGTGTCTAGATGTGTCATACTCCTTTTTTTAAGAAGTTCCTTAATGTTTTTTGACCTTGAGTAAGCAAATATCGGACGTGCCATAAAGACTTGTTTAAAGTCATTCTCCTGCTCAATAATTTCCCAATGTTTCTGAATGCTATGTTTGATTGCAGGGGCTGTGGTGGAATACTTTAAAACACAAACTTCCCTTACTCCTGTTGTCTTCACAGTTTTTTTAGCAACTCTGTACGTTCTAAACCAAAAGCTTTTTGTTGAGCTGCTTCTAGCACCTTGTGCGGATATCCTCTAGTTCTGTATTGATGAAATAAATCCTCAATGGCTAATTTGCCCTGTGTCTCATCAGAACTTATCCTCCTAATTCTAATGAATTGTGATAACGGTAAGTGGTTTTTGAGAGTCGGCGAATGAAAACTATTAAAGTGTAGTGCATTGTTCCTATCTGTAGGTTTTTTATACACCCTAGTCACCAGATTATTGCCTTTCCGTTCAATCAAAATGTCCAAATAGTTGATGGCCGTAGTGCTCATGGAATGTGTAAATTTGATTTGGGAATGACAGTTATTCAAAGCTTCTAGTGCATCTTCTAGTTGTTTCTGTGAACCACTCCAAAGTATCAAAATATCATCAATGTACCTAAGGTACTTTATTAGGTGACATGTCCAAAGATTGTTATGCAAAATATGCGTATCTTCAAATCTAGCCATGAGATATTCGCATATGTAGGTGCCCCCGTAAAACCCATAGCAGTTCCTGTCTTTTGTAGGAAATATTGGTCCTTCCACGAGAAGTAGCTATGGTAAAGACTGAATTGTAGAAGTTCTAGCAGAAAAATATTAAATGATTCTTCATAATCATGCTTTAACAGAATCCACTCCACAGCCTCTATTCCCTCCCCATGTGGAATTGATGTATACAAAGCTGACACATCAATAGTGCTTAGCCAAATTTCCTCATCAGTTGGTACCGTAACACTCTGCAATTTATTGAGACAATCAGTGGTGTCCTGAACATATGTGACCCAACTTTGCACGAGAGGTTGTAAATAGTAATCTAAAAATCTTCCCAGCGGTTCGTGTAATGACCCACACCCAGCCACAATGGGGCGGAATGGGGGATCATGTGGATTTTTGTGCATTTTGGGTAACATATACATATGCGGTCGTTTGGGGTGCTCTGATGTTAAAAATTTACAAGTGTTATCATCTATCCAACCTAAGTCTTTGGCTTTAGTCAAAATCTGAGATAAAGTGGTTTGAAAAGCAATTGTTGGGTCAGCTTCCAGAGCTATGTAAGTATCAGTATCCAAGATATGTTGATTTACTTTGGACTCATAATATATTGTGTTCATTACGACCAACGCTCCACCCTTATCAGCTGGTTGAAACATAAGATTCTCATTTGTAGCCAATTTACGTAAAGTCGCCAGTTCTTGTTGAGTCAGGTTCTTCCGCTTGTATTCTTTTTGGTGTATTGCAACCAAATCTTTCTTAATCAATAGTTCAAATAAATCAAGAGATTTATGTGAAATGGGAGACATGAAAGTACTCTTGGGTTTAAAAGTCTTTTTAGACACTGGTGTAGAAATGTCAATGTGCGTTTCTTGAGCTATATGGTAAAAGAACCACCGTAACCTGAGTTTTCGCATAAACTTAAAGAGTGCAACCTCGGTTTCCAGCTCAGTGGTATGATACGTTGGAACAAAGGACATGCCTTTGTTTAAAACAGATCGTTCCATCGTTGTCAATTCTATGTCTGAAATGTTCATCACTAGTTCCTCTTCGGATTCCGGCGCCCGCCGTTCTGCTTTTTTGCGCCCTTGTCCCCTCGTTCGTTTGGTTTTCCAACCAACTGGTCTTCTGTCCTCGCACACAAACAGGTTCTGTTTGTTTTTCGGATGATTCTTGGACTCGCCACCTGCTGCCTGGTCTGCGGCCTGTTTCCGCATACCAATGAGAGAAGGGCACTCTCTCTGCACCTTACAGAACTCCTCCCTGGAGGGACCTCCTTCCTGCTGCCAATGGGTCAGCTCAGGCAGGTCTCCCAGTTCGGCTACCTGTTCCTCTGTGGGTTCCAGGGCATCCCCCTCAGGTTCTGCCTCCTGCTGGACTGTGGGAATTGTGGGGGCTGGCTTCCCACGCCCCCTGTCCCTTCTCTTCCTGGCAGGTACCTGGGCCATTGTTTCAGGCTCCAGGTCCGCTTGATTACCCCTACTGGCTACCATTGACTGAGTGGTCACACAAACCCACTCAGGCAGACCCAACATCTCCAAATGAGCCTGGCGTTCCACCTCCCTCCATGGGGAACTCTCCAGGTCATTTCCCAGCAGACAGTCTACAGGCATGGATGGACTAACAACGACCTTCAAGGAACCTGAGACCCCCCCACTCAAAGGGAACTTGCGCCACTTTGCAGAGGCGCACAGAGTTGTCTGCTGCAACTACAGGATGAAGTGCATTAGAAATGACCTGCTCCTCAGACACCCACTGACACCTCACAGATGTCACGCTGGCTCCTGTGTCTCTCAGAGCCTCCACCCTCCTCCCATTGATGGTCACCCACTGCCTGTATTTTTTAGTGTTCTCAGGCAGGTAGGTCTCCTGGACCATCTCTCTGTCTCCTAAAGAGACAAGGGTCATAACTGCTTGCTCCTCCCCTTCACTGGAAACTAATTCCTCTCCCAAAGCTACACTCACTAAACCTGGTGACTGAGCACCAGTGGGTGCTTGGGATTTCTTGGGGCACTTAGGGGCAATGTGGCCCTTCTCACCACAGTGGTAACACCTGGGGGGACCCTGGAAGTTACGCCCGCCCTTAGGGGGCTGTGACGTCTTAGGCTGGGGTGGCTGGGACTCCTTTTCCTCTGAACTGTTTTGGGGCCCTTTAGAAAACTCCTTTTGGTTACCTTTGTCCCTCCCACTCTTCTGCTGGGGACCCTGCCCACCTTTGGCTGTGGTACCCACAGCCCCCTTGTGGACCCTGGTGCTGTTCCAGCGGTCCGCCTCCTTAGCAAGCTCACTGGGATCAGTTAACTTACTGTACAAAAGATGCTGGCGCAGCTCTGGAACACATAGACTGCTCAAGTGCTCCCAACTAATTAGATGGCGCAACCCCTCATAATCAGTAACTTTGCTGCCCTTTATCCAACCTTCCAGTGCACGCGTGTACACTCTCACACATTCAACCCGAGTGTCTGAATCATACTTCTTGGAGTTCCTGAACCTCACTCTGTATTGTTCTGGGGTGAGCCCATACTTGAGGCATAAGGCCTCCTTCATATTGGCGTAGGTCAGGGTACCCGCCTTCTCTAAAGGTGGTAAAACAGCCCTCCCAGAAGCCTCAAAGTTTTTCCATAGGCCCGCCCCCCAGTTCTTTTCAGGCACCTCATTCATCCTCAATGCAAGCTCATACGATTCAAACCAAGCATAAATATCCTCTCCCTTCTGGAAATTCTGCACTAAATCTTTGGGTATGTACACCTTACCCCCTTGCACTGGCTGTGCGCTGCCACCATTGGAACTGGACTCCAGTTGTTTGGCCTTGATGTCCAGTTCTCTCATGCTCAACTCATGAGCCAAAATCAATTTCCTTTCTTCCAAGGCACGAGCCCTCTCCTCTGCCTTCTCCTTGAGCCTCATGACCTCCAGCTCATGTTCTCTGATCCTTTGGTTCTCTTCCCGCTCTTCCCGGGAGAGACTCCCGGCAGAATGGATGCTGCCAGCCCTGGAGGCTGCTCTTGGCACTGGAAAATCCTGTGACCCATCCCCTTGCTCATCCTCATCCACATTTGCATCATTTCTCTCTTCAGCTCCTTTGGCCTCCCACCAGGCTTTTAAGGCCTTCTGTAGCTCATCCTTCTTAGCGCTACTCCTTGTGGGACATCCCAAATCCTTGCAAAACTGTTTGAGTTGATCTACCTTGTAGGAATACAAATCCTCAATGTGAAACTCTAATTCTGCCTTCTCACTTGCTGCTTTACCATTCTGAGACATGATGCGTGGATGACTCAAGGATCAAAAATAGAACTAAAAAAAAGAAGGAAACACAGTATGTGGTTGCGTAGTGGTCTGCACTAATCTAGTGATGTACACCAAGCACTGTAGGTCAAGTACAAATACAAAGCAAACACAAGGAGATAATGGACTGAGTGCAGAAACTTTTCAAACACTCACCCCCAGTCACAGATCTGGGTTGAATCAATCATCATTCTTTAGCTCACTTTGCCACCCCAGTTCAGACACAGCTATATGCAAATCAGTCTTGACCCTGTGCCTCATGGGAACAGTCCAGACCGAACTGCCAAGCCATGTCTTCCCTGGACCGGAATCAAGCATCCTGGGACCGGTTTCGGGCTAACAGCCCTCATCAGCCAGGCTAGCTTGAATCCAGTGGCAAAGTGAGCAAGGGACCCACGTCTGGGCATACCCTGCCAACTTAGGGTCAAGTACAAATACAAGTTCAAATCCTCACCGCTGACCACCAATGTTAGAACTGGGAGTCTCTAGTTGGCAGAGGTAGGTACCTTTGTCCAAATAGGGACCCTTGCTTCTTGACAGGGTGAGGGGGATACACACTTTAGATAACCCCTGCTCACCCCCTTGGTAGCTTGGCACGAGCAGTCAGGCTTATCCCAGAGGCAATGTGTAAAGTATTTGTACCAACACTCACAGTAACACCGTGAAAACACCACAAATAGACACCACACCAGTTTATAAAAATAAAAATATCTTTATCTAAACTAAACAAGACCAAAACGACAATAAAATCCAACATACAGATACTCAGAAAAATGTCTTTAGAAAGGTTGTTGCAAAAATAAGCTTGTAGAAATCAATTAGCACCAACAGGGGCTATCATGACGTCAGGACAGTACTAAATCCAAAGTACGGCGCCGCCCGCGAGGATCGCGGCGTCGGGCGCGGAGTCACAAAGACCCCCAACAACAGTACCTTGAGAAAATGAAGTCGGTGACGATGCACGGCGTCGACGAAGAACGATGTCGTCTCCGGTGATGATGCGACGTCGGCGGTTCTTTCGAGTCACCCTCGGCGGTTATCGGCGCTGCGATAACAGGAGGCTGGTGCTTGGCGAAGACACGGAGTCGATGCGAGCGCTGGCGTCGGTCACGACTGATCACTGCCGGTGTCGGCGGGCGTCATAGGGCGTCGGAGCTGCGGAGCAGGCCGGGCGCAGCGTCGTCACTTCACGAGCGGCTCCCTGGGCCTCGATGCAGGTTGCGGCGTCACAGCGGCGGCGGCGACGGTGTCGGAAAACAGATTTTCTTGCTTTTCTTAGTTTCTTTCAGCTCCCAACAGCAGAAGCAACCTCCAGAGCCTCATACACAGTTACAGGCACCTCCTGGCAGGTCAGAACTCCCAGCAAGGAAGTTCAGGGAAGCTGGGGGTGAAGTCCTTTTGGGCCTGGGACTTCAGAAACAGGAGGCCAGCTCTACTCAGGCCCTTGGAGACTTTTCTTTAGAGGGACACAGCACACAGCAAAGTCCTTCTTCAAGCAGGGGGACACAGCACACAGCAAAGTCCCTTAGTCCTCTCCTCAGTGGATACAGCAAACTGCAGGCCAACCCCAGACACACAGCAAGGGCAGTACTTCTCCTCAGTCTCTTCAGCTGATCTTCTTTGGCAGGGATTCCTCTTGATCACGAAGTAGTCTAAAGTTCAGGGGTTTCAGCTCTCATATTTATACCCCAAAAGTCTTTGTTCTCTATGTGTGAGGGGTCCTGGACACAGTCCAAACCAGTTCTGGGTGCATTCTGCCAGTGCACCTCTTCTTCCTTTGTGAGTGTGGGCCAGGGTCATCAGACACACCGCAGGAGGTGGAGCCAGCATTGTGGAAGGCAGGCACAGCCCTATTCAGGCCCAGGTGCTACTCCTCCCACCACTCCAAATGCAGCTAGGTCTATTCAGCCTAGCGCTGACTCACCCAGTCTCCTGAAGCCACCCTGAGCCCCTGTCACTTTCAAACCAGACAGTCAATCCACAAACAGGCAGAGGCACACAGAAAGGTTGAACAAGAAAATAGCCACTTTCTAAAAGTGCTATTTTCAAACACAGAATTTAAAAACCATCCTTCCTAAAAGATGTGTTATTAAATTCTGAGTTCAGGGATACCAGACTTTAATTTTCTATCTTGCTCCTATGGGAAGATATGCAGGTAAATATGATACACAGCATTCCCCATTCTGTCCTATGGGCAAGATAGCCTTTCAATAGTGAAAAACGAAATTGGCAGTATTTCACTATCAGGACATGTTACCCACACTAGTACATGTCCTACCTTTCACAAACACTGCACGCTGCCCAGGGGGGTACCTTGGGCCTACCATAGGGGTGTCCAATGTGTAAGAAAGGGAAGGGTCAGGCCTGGCAAGTGGGTACACTGGCCAGGCCAACATGGCAGTTAACACTGCGCACAGGCACTGCAGTGGCAGGCCTGAGACATCTTTTTAGGGCTACACCTGTGGGTGGCACAATCAGTGCTGCAAGCCCACTAGTAGCATTTGGATTACCAGCCCTGGCACACTCAGTGCACTTTACTAGGGACCTACTGGTAAAACAAATATACCAATCATGGATAACCAATCACAATAGCAATTTATACAGGGAGCACTTGCACTTTGGCACTGATCAGCAGTGGCAAAGTGCCCAAAGCATCTAAACCAGCAAAAACGAATTCCAGCACAGTGTCAAAAATACAGGAGGTAGAGGCAAAAAGTCAGGGGAAACCACGCCAAGGATGCCTGGTCTAACACGTATCCACGGGTGGGGTGGCTCTCCAACCTCCTATGATCCAAAGGGCTTCCTTGTAATCCACTGGGAAGGATCCTTAAACCTTAAAACTGCAACTGCGATCCTCCCATAGAATTGTACGGCGCCCGCAGTCGTATTTCCACACTGAACCCGTTCTCCGTGGGGTCCCTACTTACTCACCTTGGGTGGTTCCTTGGGGTCGCAGTGATTCTACATCCTCTAGACACTGTCTTGACTCGAGTCGTGGTTCTTATACCACTATTTTAGTATATGGTTTGGTCTCCCCCTGGAGCCCACTGTGTATTAGTGCTACTTACGATTGTTTCTGTGCTACAGTATTGTGTGCTCTATGTTTATCTGTATATCTGAGTGTAGCAGATACTGTGAAGTATTTAGAGTGGGTTATAATAATAAATACATATTTTTATAACTACTTTGTGGTTCTCCTTTCATTTAACCAATACAATAAGGTTGCATTCTGGTAAAACAAGCTGCTTAACATTCCTTCAAGACTAATCCTGAAGGCTGCTCTCCACAGCTACCACTTGGATAGCTTTCTAAGGTTATCTTTGACCTCTTAAATCACCATAAGAGTTGTTTGGACTGGTACAAGGTGCCCACTTTAATTAGTGGACAGCATATACCAGGCCAACTTCTCACAATACTGTAACCCATATATGGCATTTAACTCACTCCTGTGCCACTGTTGTATTTTCAGCACCAAGTACTATGGCCTTACAGGAAAGTTAAGCAGACCAGTTGGGTGAAACCAATGTTATCAATATCAGGACCATAGCACAAGGATTGTGGCACAGTGTTATATGGCACAGAGTCTTAATAATAAATGTTTATAAAAATGCAAAAAATATGAAGTGACAATGCAGAAAATATCAATTTGTTACAGGTGAGAACTTTTGGTTAGGACTCAAAGCCATTTTCCAGAATCCTACAGGTAGCGAGAAACAGTTAGTCAGATTCACTCACATGAAATGTCCTAAGAACCAGATGTTCCAAAACCAAAATATTTAGTGGGGATTAAGTGGGTCAGGATCCACTCTTTCACAACTTGCTAAATGACATTTTTCCAATATTAAAATGCTTATGAGACTTAATCATATTAAAGGCAATACGAATAAGACTGAGATCATGTTAATAGGCAAAGATAATCCCTTCAATCCGGCCATATGGTGGCCAGAAGATGACCCTGCTCCCCCTAATACTGTAGAAGTAGTAAAAATTCTCAGTGTAAAATTCTTTTCCTCTCTCTCGTTTCGGCCACAGGCCCTTGCAGTGGCAGGGATGTTTTTTAATTTAATCAATTGCTGAAAAAGTTTTTCGATCTCATTCTTTGCTCCACAAGGAAGACAGTAGCAGTAGCACTTATCTTATCCAGATGAGACTAATGTAATAGCCTGTTTGCTGGTATAAATAAACAAGCGCTAAAAAAGTTAAAGCTAGTACAACATGCAGCTGCCCGCCTTGTGTTGAAACTGCCCCGCCACTCCTTGGCTTCTGCAGCCCTTACAATACTTCATTGGCTGCCTATCCAAAAAAGCATATTATTCAAGCTTCACCAAATTACTTTCAGAGCCTTTAGAGCATCAGGGCCTAAATATCTGTCCGCCAGGTTTACACCGTATGTCACTGCCCGGACACTTAGATCCTCTTCAACAAATTTGCTAAAGCCCCCTATATTCAGATATAAAACCAAAGGAGGAAAATCCTTGGTAATCCTTGGAACCAGAGCATGGAACCTCCAGCCTACAAAGTTAAGACTGATTGAGTCAGAAACTCATTTGAGGAAATCATTGAAGACTTGGATCTTTATGGCCCCCGATGCCCTCTGTTCTGCACATATTTAAATTGCAATGCAACTCATGCCTGTTTTGATTTCTCTTCTTACTTCTGCATAGCGCAGTTGCGCTCTATGAATATATAAATCAAATCAAATATTATCTTCTTTGCATAATGATATGTTAGATAATAACATGTACCAAAAGTAGTTATGGCAAATAAGAAAACAGAGTTTACTACAGAGGTACTGTATTTTATGAAGATGATAAAATCTGTTTAGTTTAGAGTTGTTTGTATAACCATAGAGAAACCTTCTGAGGGGTTTGCAACCATGTTTGTGCTTGTGATTTGTTGTTTTTTTCCTTTACATACGTCCAAAGTAATTACAAATGTACCTCATTTTGCATTTCCTATTGATTGCCCTACACACATCTGAAATCAGCACTAAAGATTCAGAATCTGAACATATAGGTTTAAAAATGTGGATAGGGGGGCGTGGCCTAGATGGCGGCGGAGTAGCACCGTTTCTTTGGGGCTCCGCTCGCCGAGGCCGACAAAAGGCATCTAATGGCTGTCTAGAGACCCACGAGATTGTGAAAAGTGGTCTCTGGACGTGTGGACCTCCGAGGGATAGCGCTGACCCGACGGCGAGACCAGAACACTGCGATATCCAGTGGCGGTGCCCCCGGGGCGACTAGGGCCTGCAGAGATGGGGCTCGCGCAGGAGCCGCCGCGAGGAGCCCGCAGTTCAAGGAGGGACACAGCGTCTACGCTTCGGGCTGCCACAGCTGCCATCGGAGCCTCTGCAAATAAGAAAGGTGAGGCGGCGAAGCGGAGTGGCACCTGACCCAGCCGTGGTGAGACAGCTCCAGTGCACGAGAGTATGAGGCGGAGGCCGGAGATGAGGCCTAGAGTCAGCGCCGGGCAGGGGAGGTGTGGCCCCAGAGCCCGGTCCACGACGGGACGAGTAGAGACACCCCCTTGGATCTAGTCTGGCCGTGTCTGTTCCAAAGAGAGACTGGCAGTGTTTTGCGGCCCCGCCACTGCCAAATATCAAAGGGAACGTGGTGCGATAATACAGCGCGGACCCCGGGGCCTGATCTGAGTGCCCGATATCAGGCTACGGGGAGTCAAGCCCAAGCAGCTACGCAGGGAAGGAGAAATCCCGACCAGTTCTGAGCCGAGAGGGCACAATAGCACGGAGGGGCGCCAAGAAGTAACTGGAGCGGTGGTGAGTGGCGCGAGGATGAGGCCTAGTGGGCCTCTGCTGGCATCGACCCCCGCCCCTGCTTAGAGGCCCGAGGGGCATAGAAGCAGCTTCCTGACCCCACGGGCGGCTGGACCTACAGTGTGTGGGGAGACAACGCAGTTCACGGCACGCGACAGCAGCCTGGGCCTGTTAGCCCGTTCCCATACTGCGCCTTCCTGGGTGATACGGCCAGGATCTGGCCCCATCAATTGATTGGGCCGACTAGGCGGGTCCCTACAGGCGCAAATTCAGGGTTTGGGCCTGAGGGCCTACTGCCGAGCTAAACCCTGCTCCGTGATCAGCAGTGCACCCCCCCGATGCAGTTTCAGGGAGTCTGGGGCACGGCTGGGGTGGTCTTTCCCTCCGCTTCATGAAATACCTCCATGACCATCGTGTCTGGTCCCAAACTGGACAGTCCATAGGCAACAGTCCAGAGGGGGAGACCCGAAGGGGATCGCAGAGATCCGGTGTTGAGGACCCGGAGGTAGCCCACATACGCATCCCCTGAGGACAGAACGCCGGGCTTCTTGAGACCAGGACCAGTGGCCGACCGGCGGAGCATTGCGCCCCCTTTAAAACAACGTGGGGAAGAAGTTTTGTGGGCCTGTCCCCCGCCGGATCATGGCAATCACCACACCGAGGTCCAAGAAGGACACTTCGATTAAGGACTTGCTCCAGAAACCGGGTGCGAAGAAAGCAGTGGGGCCCTTAACCAACCCACAGGTGTCCCAGCTGAGCGAGAGAGAGATGGACCCGGACACAGGGCGAGCAGAAGACCCGATCACGAAGGGCTTTATGGAGAAGCTGTTTAGCTCGCTCCGGGATGACTTCGCGGGTCTGAGGCAAGATGTGGCCTCCGATATTAAACAGCTGCGAACGGAACTCCAGGAAGTGGGAGACAGAGTGTACTCCCTGGAACGCAACGGGGACCGCAGGGAGGAAGAACTCACTGAACAGGCCCGGGAACTGGTTGACCTTCGCGAACGAAACGAGGAGCTCTATCTCAAGCTGGAAGATTTGGAGAATCACTCGAGGCGCTCCAATATCCGCCTCAAAGGTGTGCCACTTCAAGCGGACGGAGGCAAGCTGGAGGACTGGGTACTTTGCTTTTTTAAACACGTAGCACCAGATCTGAGGGACACGGAAATCACGCTGAATCGCACCCACCGCGCCAGGCGGCCCACCTCCGGCCCTGCCCAGCCCCAGGACATTCCCACCTGCCTACACTCCTATCGTCAGAAGGAGATCATCATGGCTGCCACTCGGGACCGATCGACGGTGGAGTTCGAGGGGCTTCAGGTGGGAGTCTTCCAGGACCTCTCGCCCCTCACCCTTCAGAGGCGTAAAGAGCTGCGACCGGTCACAGCCTTTCTACGACAGCAAGGAATCCGCTACAGGTGGGGGCACCCGTTTAGATTGTCCTTCGTGTGGAACAAGGAGACGCACGGGGTGCGGAACCTTAAGGAGGCAAGGGAAGCCCTTGGGAGCGCCTTGACGGTGGCAGACGACTTGGATGTGCACGAGGGAGGCCCATCTTCTGGGAAGCCACCTAAATCGACCCGGAGAAGAGGCCCCAGGAGAGGAAACAACACAAAGCCATCAGAGGAGGCACGTCAGAAGGAAAGGGAAGCCCTTCTGCGACAAATCCAGGCCCAGAAGGGTTCCAGGGACCAGGACAATGACTGAAATCAGCAGTTGCCGTCCTGAGACTCAGCGGTGGGGAAGAAGAGCCAAGTCCAGGATCTAGAGATGTCGGGCTTGGTGGAGGGAGCCCCACCTCCGGAGGGGTGATGACCATCCGTCGGATGCATGGACCCTTGCACGAATGTGCGGCTTATCGTGGTTGGAGGACGTTATGGAGTTTCCTTTGTTCTTTCTTATTCCACTCTATTTCTCTCCTCTTTCTTTTTCTCCTTCTTGGACAGGTAGGGTACCCCTTCGATACTGGAACCCGTGGGTGACGAGCAGGGTCAAGGGAGTCTGGGCGTCACCCATGCGTGGGGCGGGAGTGCCACGGACGTTAGTATTGTGCCGTCTGTGTCCCCTGACTGTGTTCTCCCCGGTGGGAACCACAGGGGGTCCGGGCTGGCAATGAAGTCCCACACAACACCACACACAGAGGGTCTACTATACTCCATTAGACTGGAGGCACGTTATACTACGGGAGATGGACAGTAAGATTGTGGGGCCTTCCAATAGACTACGGCGGTCGGTGGGGCACAGGAGACTAGGCGCAGCTAGGTTTGTGTGCCAATGTCCAGCTGCTGCTCAGGCGTACACTCAAACATCACCCCATGACTGGTCTTAAAGTGTTTATTATGAGCTTCAATGTTAGGGGCCTTAACTCGCCTGTTAAGAGACGCGCGCTTCTTGCCTTGTTGAGAGATGCCAAATGCGATATCTGTCTCTTACAAGAGACCCATCTCATGCGGGCCTACTGAAAGAGGCTCCGGTCAAAATGGTTCTATCAACAATATTTTTCAACGGGACCGGGGAAGAGGGCGGGGGTGGCAATCCTATTATCCATACAATTCCCAGGGACAGTCGTAGGGGTACATGCAGACGTAGCAGGTAGCATTGAGGGTATCGATGGGGGCACGCATACACACGATAGCCTCGGTTTATAGTCCCAACGAGCAACAGCAAGCCTTTCTCCGAGATACGATACATACAATCCTGGAGTCCCCTGACGAGGACTTGGTAATTGGGGGGGGATTTCAATTTGGTCCCAGATGCCCATCTGGACAGATCAGTGCTCAGAGTGGGACATTCTGGATCCATCTCGGGCACACTGCTACAGAGGTTGGGTGAGGTTGGGCTCAAGGGCGCCTAGCGACATCGCTACCCGAACGCTCGGGAATACACCTTCTTTTCGGCAGCGCACCAAACATATGCCCGTATAGATCTCTTTTGGAACTCCCCCAGGGTCACGGTGGCCACAGAAGATGTATCTATTGGGGTGATGGCGTTTTTCGGACCACTTGTTTTAACACTGCTCCTCCCTGGAGGTTCCCCCCGGCAGAGGTCGTGGAGACTGAACCACAAACTGCTCACATACGACGCTAATATTGCCAAAATACGGGGAGCTATCAAAGCTTATCTGGAGGTGAATGATGTGAGATCTGTCGGTATCGACACGCTCTGGGATGCCCTGAAGGCGGTCCTTCGAGGACGCTGTATAGCTATCGCGGCAGGCCTGAACAAAGATCGAAGAGCCAAAAAGGATGAATTAGAAGATTAAATTAAGGAGCTGGAGGGAGTCCACCGCCGCACTGGGGCGGTTCAAACACGGCGGTTACTCACTAAGGCGAGGAAACAGTTAAGGGCCCTTGATCTCGACCAGGCCGAATATGCTCTGCTTCGCACTAGGCAGCACTACTATGAGGGGGGAACAAGGCGGGGAAGCTTCTGGCACACGCACTCCGGGCCGAGATGGCAGCACGACGGGTCGCGGAGATTAAAAACGACAGAGGAGAGATCCTGAGGTTGGATAGGGACATCGCAGCCGAGTTCGAGGCCTTCTACACCGCCCTCTACTCGGCGGAAGGCCTAGATCCTGTGGCGGCTGAGGAATATACACATGCAGCGCCGGTGACCCCTCTACTGGCATCAGAGGCGGCCCGATTAGACGCAGATATTAGACCTAAGGAGGTCCTAAGAGCCATTCAGGGACTCTCCACTGGGAAAGCCCCGGGCGAGGATGGCTTCCCAGCCGACTTCTATAAAATCTTTGCCTCGGATCTTGCCCCCCTTCTGACATGCCTGTTTAACACCTTTAACACGACCGGGAGGCTAGCCCCGTTGATGTCCATGGCCGAGGTGGTAGTTATCCCCAAGCTGGGGAAGGACCCCCAAGAATGCGAATCATACCGCCCTATATCACTGCTCAATGTCGACCTGAAGATATTTACAAGCATTTTAGCGGCAAGGCTCGCCCCCCCCATATGCAGGGCCTGGTCGATCCGGATCAGTTGGGCTTTATCCCGGAGCGTAATTGCAGCGACGGGACCCAGCGATTATGTCATCTCCTAGATAAGATGCAACGCACCCAGACCCCAGCGATACTTCTATCGGTGGATGCTGAGAAGGCATTTGACTGGGTCCACTGGCCTTACCTTCGACAGGTCCTCTGCCGGTTTGGCATAGGGGAGAGATTCATGCAGTGGGTGAATTGTGTATACCAGGGCCCACAGGCTCGCATCAGAGTGAACGGAGTGACCTTCCGTCCCTTTCAGATCGGGCGGGGTACGAGGCAGGGGTGTCCACTCTCCCCTCTCCTATTCGCACTCTATATGGAGCCTTTTGCCGAACGAGTTCAACAACTTCCCACTGTCACCGGGATCCGGATGGGAGATAGAGAGCACAAGATTTCGCTCTATGCGGATGATGTGGTGCTCTTTCTGACTTGCCCGTTGCTCTCTCTCCCCCCCTGTTGGCAGAGATCGGTACATTTAGTGCTGCGTCGGGATTTAAAATCAACCTGAGAAAGACTCAGGCTCTTAGCTTAACATTGCCTACCGCAGAACAGCACCAGATAGCGGCGCAGTTCCCGTTCTCATGGGCCTCTAGCGGCATCACTTATTTGGGGATCCGGGTCTTCCCGACAACTACGAAGATTGCCCAGGTGAACTATGCGGAGATATTGGCCAAGGTTCGACAAGAGCTGCATAGTTGAAAGAAGCATCTCCTCTCATGGCTAGGCAAAGTGGCTGCCATTAAGATGACGATTTTGCCCCGTCTTCTTTACATAATGCAGACACTCCCATTATGTCCACCACCCAAGATATTGGTTCAACTACAGCAACTAGTCAATGGTTTCATATGGGGGGGAAGAAAGCACGAATTGCTCGCCACCTAACGTATCTGAGGCAGGAGGATGGGGGACTCGGGGTCCAGCATTTGGGGCGTTATTACGAGGCAGCGCAACTACGCTGTATGCTCGAGTAAAACATTGGTCTTTTATAGACAGAGGGGTGGCTGGTATCCACATCTGGAAGGTCCCCGGGCTTCCCAAACGACACCGTCCGCAGGGTGTATTCATCTCCCCGGTTTTGAGATCCACCATGAAGGTATGGGATAAGGTGCAGGAGAGATGTAAGCTCTCGACTGCTGTGTCGCCTTTGACTCCTTTTATAGGGAATCCGGACTTCCTTCCGGCTCACGTAGGGAACGCGTATTTGAAATGGCAGGAAGCGAACTGTAAATGCTTAGGCGACCTATTTGACACGCAGGGAGTTATGGACTTCCCCCAACTGGTGACGGGCTATGGGATTCCCAAGGAGGCGTACTGGCAGTACATGGCGCTTCGCCACTGGGTCACACAACCACAGGTGCGCGCACATGCAGGTCACCCCCTTACCAAATTTGAGCTTTGGTTTATCACCCGCACCTCAAACAAATGTCTCTTATCAGATATCTATAATTTTCTCAACAAGGCCAAGAACCCCACCAAGTCCCCGGCACAGCGAAGGTGGGAATCGGAGTTGGAACGGGAATTCTCTCTGAAGGAGTAGGCAGATATCATACACAGGGCCCGGGCTTCCTCATGCAGTACCTCGGGTAAGGAAATGCTACTAAAAATTGTGCATTATTGGTACTATACCCCGGCGCGTATAGCCCGGTGGAGACCCCGTAGCAATGACCTCTGCTGGCGTAACTGCGGACAGGTAGGCACACTGACCCACATACTATGGCAATGCCCTAAGATACAAGCCTTCTGGGACACTATCCTATCTGTTGTTGACCATATCTATCAGACGGAGCTTCCCAGATTCCCTAGCTACATCTTGTTGGGACTTCCCAACCCTCTTACATACCCTCTAAAGTCCTGCAGGGGGAGAGCGATTACCTTGGCACTTGGGGCAGCTAAGCAGGTGCTACTAGCAAAGTGGGGCACGGAAGACATCCCAACAAAACTAGATTGGCTTTATAGAGTTTGGGGGTAGTGGGGATGGAAAGGATTTCAGCCGGAATTAATCACACGCTGCCCAAGTTTGATAAGACCTGGGGATCCACTGTGGCTTACTTGTCCTCTGAGTTCATTGATCTCACCTGCCCCCGTTACTTAAGGGTCCTGCGGTTTCCCACCACACCCTCACGAGATGAGGCAACGCCACACGAGTGCTAGAACCCTACCATGTCGAGCATTGGGCAATGGGTAGGCCCCTGTCCCTCTTCTCTCTCTCTATCCTTTGGTTTTTCTCCTTCTCTCTTTTTCTTTTTCTTTCTCTCTTCTACTCCTCTCTCTTACAAGCTGCGTATAAGCCATGGTATTCCCCACCGGCCAGTGGTTGAAGGTGGGTGTGGTGTTTACTGTTTGCAACTAAAATTCAATAAAATGATTTAAACCATAAAAATGTGGATAGAACAAAATAGTTCCATTGTTATATACCGTGGTGCACGCCATCCATTCTGTCACGGAGATAGCAACATTAGCATTCTCAGATCTATAGATTACTCTTCGCATTTTAGTTTTTGCCATAAATTCAGATATAGAAAAGCAGAATTATGCATATTTTATATGTGTCTATAAATCGCATGTTTATTTCTGCATTGAGGCCACCATATGACGAGGCTTGGGACTGTCAAGCAGAAGCTTACAGCTGTCTCACAGTGTGCATGGTAACCAATCTGTAATTGGGAGGCGAGTGATTCTTCAAAGTGGGTGAGGTAATGTTAGATTGTAAATTAATTCTTGGTTGTCATGGGAAACGTTGCTTGAAATGATGTGCTACTTCACATGAATTTTCTGTCTAAAAGCATTTTATGTGTTTCGATTTATCAGACAATCGCACCTTATTTTTCTTGCCTATAACATAACTTCAATATATTCTTCATAGTTTTAAGTATATTCAAGTTGCACTTCTGAAAAATATAGTATGAGTATGAGTATGAGTTCTTGATTAACAAAAATCATCTTAGTGATAGGACAGTATATAAAAACGTTATCACATTCCTATTAATAAATACCTGTATAAGAGAATAAATCTGTAATTACAGGCCATACTATAACATTAAAACCATTTATAAACATCTATTTAAGACTGTTACACTCTCATTCTTAACAATTTATAATTGCAATAATATCATGCGTTAAATTCCAATTAACTTTATAAATCATTGTACAATTCAGCTATAAAATCCATTAAAACATATACTGGATCATTCTGTGTTACGTGCAAATGTGCCGTAAACAATGGTTGAATTGTGCAAACAATCTGTAAAAGTGCATCAATATATTCCATTGGGCAAACAAGGAATCTTCGTTAATTAAATTTCTAAAAGTGTACCATAGCAGCATAGACGCAAAATTTTTTTTTTATAAGGTCGTAATGTGCAAATAATCAAAAAGAAAGTTCATCCATGCATTCAAAATTTCTCTTGGTGCCAGTTAATTTGATTATGATGTACCTTAGACAGTCAATGCCAAACATTTTTTGACAACAGCTAAAAACTTTATCAATTGACATAGCAGTGGAATCGACTCGCCGGATAAACATAGAATCAGAGCCTGGCGTGCCGATCTTACCCCAACCCTCAGAAATAAGGGTTTTACCAGTATGCAACATATTTTAAGCAATTTGGGACACATACTATATGGAATAACGATTCACGTGGCCACCCACAAAATCTACAATCGGTATTAGGCCACTACTGAATCCAATTCGGAGTGCCCTCCTTAGTTGGGTTTATTCTCAATCTAATTTTTTTAAATGTTTTTTTTATATTGCCGAAAAAATGGGCATTAAGTTATGGCTGGATACGCAAAGACTGGTGTGAATTAATTACAGACCATGCATGATTTTTTGCCGCTAACGCAGTTTTATCCGCAATGAAAGATTTAACTTTGATTTGTTTTTTTAGGATTAGTTTATAATTGGACATTTTCAAATCATTAATCCCAATCTGCAGGCCAATTTCATTTAGACAATTTAAAATATTAGATCTCCAGGTAGCAGCATAAGCAGATTTAGTTATTTCAAGCCAGCAATTGTTCACTAATAGAAGCAGGGTTGGAGGAAAACATAGAAAACATGCATTTCAAAAATGCCCCTTTCGACACCAAACACTGACTTTGGGGGCCAAACTCCAATCTTATTTCAGCTTCACCCACTGACCTGGGGATCCCAAAAGTTGCTTTATAGGCCTTAATTATTAATAAATCCAATAGCTTCGCATCTTTCCCCCTAGTGATGGGTGAGCCATATGAAATACTTGGCTGTAACTTAGCTCTCATAGCTTTGAGGAGATGATCATATGATTGGCAACTCAATGATTTGTGCAAACATTTGAAAGCATGAATTAAAGTTACAGTCTTTTTCCTCAAATCTTTAAAGTGATTTTTGAATGAAACTCTGTTATCAAATAGAATCCCTAAATATTTATAGGTTTTTATGACTTCAATTGGCCCACCTCTGGCCCTCCAAGTATTAGTGTTCAGTTTTGCTGGACCAATTTTCATAATTTTAGTTTTTCTAACATTCAATTCCAGGCCATTTATTAGTATATAATCATCAAAAGCATTTATCAATCTTTGGTGACCAATAGGGGTTTGACTCAACAGAATAGTTACATCTGCATATTGAAGATAGCCAGTTTGCACCTCACCTAGTCCAGGAGAATGGGCGTTAACCGAGTCCAAATGCAGCAGGAGATCTGATAAAAATACATTAAAAAGGCAAAGAGCGAGATCACAACCTTGCTTTAAGCCATTATAGGTTTTAATTTTTTGTGATAGAGTACCACCATCACCCAGCCTGACCTGGACCCAGGTACTGGTATACAGAAGAATAATGGCCTCTATCAAGTTCCGTGGAATGTCCCAACCTACCAGTTTTTTCCACAGTAAATTTCGTGGGACTGAATCAAACGCTGCCTTTAGATCTATAAAGGCGATATATAGATTTTGTTTTTTTCAGACAGCCCGCTCTGCTAATAGAGTAAGGGCGAACAGATTAGTAGTTGTAGATTTTCCCTTACGAAAACCGGTTTGATTGAGTGGGATTATACCTTGCTGTGCTGCCCACTTTTCCAGGTCTATCAATAGATGTGAGGCAAACAACTTTGTGTCAACATCAGTTAGAGAGATTAACTGATAATTGGCAGGGTTATCAACCAGGCCACTTTTATAAATAGGCTGCAGAATACTACTTTGCCATGATACAGGCACAGTTTCCAATGCCAATACCTCATTAAACAATGGGGTTAGTGCTTCAGCCCACATATCGATATTGGCACAGAACAAGGTATTAGGCAGCCCATTAGGGCCAGGAGCACCATTTGAATGAAGGCCACGTAAAAGAATGGCTATTTCATTACAAATTATGCAATCCAGGACCCTTCCTCAAATCAGGACTACTGTCACTAAATTTCACAATGTTGTTCAGATCCAGGCTCATACCACTCTCTGTTTCAGTATTTAATTTACTAGTTTTATCATAGTTGAAACACCCATCTTGCTTTTACACAGCTTGACCCACTGTGCCACACTGACTAGTAATGAAGTTTGCCCATTCAGTTTCCATTATATTAATACAATAAACCCTACTGCCTCCCCTTTTGAGTTCGTTGATTATTTCTCAGAACTTTTTTGCATTATTTTGTTTGGAAGCATATAGAAATCTGTTCCAAAGCCCTGTTCGATAATATGATTTAGCCACGCAAACTTCTTGTTTATAGGATTTTCTTAGTGCCTTCATTTTGTCTTTATATGCATAGTAGGATTGCTGGTGTCTTTGGGAATAGGCATCCCGTACAGCTCTAGTAAGTGATTTTTTCTAGGTTGACTAACTTAGAAGTGAACCATTTATCCGGGAATCTTAATGTAATATTAGTTTTCTAATGATTTTGTGCTGAAAATGTTCCCACCAGGGATGATGTTATATAATTCCATTTATTAATCATGTAGCCTACCCCCACCTTGCACTGGCCACTATCCTTTATTATTACTTTAGCAGTCTGTAATATTTCTTCTTTTTTGTCTATGTGCCAAACCAGTCTCGTCAGATTATTTGAAAAATGGACCGTATTGGGCAACTCATTAAATCTAGGATTATGGTTTATTGACCAATGTAGTATAACTATCTGAGGATTATGATCAGTCTCTAAACGCAGGGTCACCTTATATTCAATCAATTTAAGGCTTAAGTTTTCAGAGATAAAAGTATAATCAATAATTGAACCATGTTTAGAATGTTTAAAAGGTAAAACAAACCGAGATTTTTCTTTTAACATGGTAAACCCAAACTTGTACATTATGTCACAGCTCTTTTGCAGAACAATTAATCTTTCCGTTTACAGTGTTTAAGGCGATCAAATGTAGGTTGAACTCGCCAGAAACTATATACCCGACTTCTGGATGCCGAAGTATTAATGTACTTAAGATATCTCGTAGGATATACAGCTGGGTGATCTAATTTTTCCTGGCACTTAGATATTCATTAAGTATTATCAAACTAAAACTTTTGTACTTCAATACAAGGCATTGTAACCAGTCCAGTTGAAAATCGACTACTTCTACTGTTAAATTTAGTTCTGCCGAAATGTAGCATGAAAGCCCACACTTTGCGCGGCCTGCTTTGTTAGTGCATTGTAGGACTTGGCCTTTTTGGCTAAAGTTCCCTAAACTTTTTGCTTTTCCCCTAGACCGTTTTCCTGACATAGAGTTGCCAATTTAGATTCTTTGGGTACTTTGCCACTGCTGATCAGTGTCAAAGTACAAGGGTTCCCTATGTAAAGTACAATGGTAATTGGTTGGCCATGATTGGTATGTTTGCCTTACTAGTAAATGTCCCTAGTGATGTGCACTGTGTGTGCAAGGGCTAGTAATGCAAGGGTGCGCAGAGAAGGGAACTCAGGCCTTCAGTGTAGGGCTTGCACGCAGTTTGCTAAGTTAGCATGTTGTCCTGACAAGTGCAACCACTTGTCAGGCCTTACTTTCCCTTTTGCGTACACTGTGGGCACCCCTGTGGCAGGTCCCGGGTAACCCCTGGGCAGGGTTCAGTGTAGGTAAAAGGCAGGACATATACTGAGGTGTGTGCTATGTCCTGACAGTGAAAAAACACTCCATTTCGTTTTCACTGGTGAAAGGCCATTCTGCCCATAGGACAGAATGGGGGAGGGTGGGTATGGTGTTTTGTTAGCCTAGTTTCCTATAAGTTTATAATGGAGAGGTGAAGTATAGTATGTATGAACTCACAGTGTCATAACACATCTTTCTATGAAAGTGGTTTTGTCACTGTGTGTTTAGAAACCACTCTTTTAGAAAGTGGCTGAGTTTGTGCTTTAAGCATTTCTGTGTGTCTCTGCTGAATGTGGATTGACTGTCTGGATCTGAGCTGGGAGGGGGTGAGATGGCACCTGGCTGACCTGCATCTGGAGAGTATGCGAGGAGAAACCCCGGGAGGTGAAGAGGCCTGGGTTGCAGCTATAAAACAATTGACCCATCTCCTGCTGAGTGATTAAGGGTCCAGACCACCAGTATCAAAGGGAGAAAGGTGACACTGGGAGGGAGACACCCAGAACTGATTTAGGCAGGGGTCAGGGACCCCTGAACACAACGAACTTCAAAGACATGAAGGAGTATAACTAAGAGAACTGAAACCCCTAGAATTTGGTGTAATTTTGAATGGCGAAATGGACAGGTCGAGTCTGCAAAGGCTTTGACCTCTTTCGTGGTCAAGAAGAACCTCTGCCAAGGAAGAAGTTGCTGAAGAGACTGCTGGAAAGGACTGACCCTTGCTTCGTGAGCTGGGGCTGGCCTGCAGTTTGTAGCTTTTACTAAGGAAGAGACTGAAGGGACATTGCAGTGGGTGGTGTCCCCCCCTTCTTGAACAGGACTGGGCTTTGTGCTGTGTCCTGAACCCCAAGGGCCCGAGGTGAGCTGGCTCCCTGTTTGGAAACACAGGAACATAAAAGTTTCCGGAGAAGTCCCAAGCAACGCGGTGTGTGCGTGCTTTTGCAGCTTGAGACCCTCAGAAGTTGTGCTTTGTGATCGTGGGCACGCAGGAGTAAACTGAGTCTCGGATGCGCAGGGTGCGTGTCGTGGTGCAAGCCGAGGCATTGGTGAGAAGCGCCTGGTCGTTTTGTGCACCGGGAGACGAGGTGAGACTCGGACGCGCAGGGTGCGTGTCGTGGTGCAAGCCAAGGCGTTGGTGAAGAGCGCCTGCTCGTTGTGTGCACCGAGAGAAGAGGTGAGACTCGGACGCGCAGGGTGCATGTCGTGGTGCAAGCCAAGGTGTTGGAGAATAGCGTCTGATCGTTGTGTGCACCGGGAGAAGAGGTGGGACTCGGACGCGCAGGGTGCGTGTCGAGGTGCAAGCCGAGGAGTGGTGACGATCGCCTGGTCATCGTGTGCACCAGAGAAGAGGCGAGTCTCGGACGCGCAGAGTGCGTGTCGCAGTGCAACCAGAGTCGCTGGTGAGGAATGCCTGGGTAGCGTGTGCACTGAAATGGAAGTAAGTCTCCACAAGTGCTGAGGGCGGGTTTCGGTGTCCACTGAGACCGCCGGAAGGAGGGCCAGGTCATTGGGCCCTCGGAGTGCAACAGTAGCGGCCCGGACCGGCAGTCTCGGAGGCGCGGAGTCGCTGGCCTGAGCTCGCCGTGCCCATTGACGGAGTTCTGGATCAAGGCCCAATTCGCTGAAGGAGGGGAGGAGAGTGGGGTCGCGCCCCCCCAGGTAACGTGGATCACCACCTGGGGTGGGGTGTGGGCTTGGAGGGACACTCTCTCGGCCTCTCGCTCCTGGCAGCTGCGTGAGCCTGTTGCTTCGGCTCGGATCGAGGCCCGTGCTGGCCCAAGGAGGGGCAGTACTGGGGCCGGAGTGAGAAGCGGTACTTTTGTGTCATCATTGATCCATGTCGGGGGCAACTGTTAACGGAGCACCTAGACTGTCGTATTACACTTTGCATTATTGCTGCTAACGAACTATCGAACTGTCGTATGACGCCTGACTCTATTCGTGCCTGATGAACTACATGCTGGGTGCGCTACGAACTGCGTTATTTTCCCTTGCAGAGTACATGATTGTAAGCATGGCGCATTGCATTATTTCTTCATCGCACAGTACCTGATTATAACGTGGCGCATTGCATTAGTTCTTCAGTGCACAGTACATGATTGTAGCGTGACACATTGCTTTGTTTCTTCCTTGCACAGGGCATGCTGGTGGTGATGCGCATTGCATTATTCCTTCTATTGCAAAGTACATGACTGTGGCGCTACGTATGGCATTGTTTCTCTATTGCACAGTTCAGGAGTATATCGTTACGCATTGCAGTATTTCGTTTCTTTTGCAACGTGTGTGATTCTAGCAATACGACCTACCTGACCTTTTGGAAACGGTTAGAAGTCAGCTTAACTGTTGGTTAGAAGCGGTGGTTGGGATTAGAACCTACCAATCCACCGGAAGAAATATTACCCATTATTATTTGTTGGTTTTGTATCGTGTGGTCATATCGTATATCTTCTTGTATAAAGATTATACTCGTTTTATAAAAACTCGTGTGGAGTCTATTTGTGGTGACATCATTGGGTTGCTGTGAGTGTGGTTGCACATACTGTACACTCGTGCCTTGGAGATAAGCCTGGCTGCTCGTGCCAAGCTACTAAGGGGGTGAGCAGGGCTATCTCAGACGGTGTCCTTACTTAGCCTAACGTTGAAACGAGGGGTCCGGATCTCGCACCCGGCAACAGCGGTGTGGGACAGGGACTCCCGCCTCCAGCATTTGGTGGCGGCGGTGAGGGATAAGGACCCTCACTTCCAACATGCATACTGCCGGGATCCTATACTCATTAAACCCAAGCAAAGGTGTCGCTTGTTCTCTCCACGTTTCTTGGAATATTAAAATTGCAAAGGAGTTTAAAAATAAAATAGTATGTAGATCAGATTATAGATGGGCCAGCCCATGCACATTCTATTAACATATTCTCAATTGCACATCTTTATCATTTGCAACAGGAAGAGTTTAATTCTTCTCAACTCAATGCACATTTGCAAGGGTGGATGGAAGCCAGGACCAATCTTCCAATTGCGTATTGTTTTTAGGTAACAATTCACAGATACACACTCCTGTTAGTGTGTTAGTAATCAGCAGACCTGGATTACAAGATGATTTATCCGTTGGACCGGTCGCACCGCTAAGTAATGAGTTTAACTTTTACATTCAACCTTTATTCTATCTTTCTCCACATTTGGGGCTAATACCTCTAAAATGGGGGGGGGGGGTATTTTACAGGAATGTATTTCTCGACCTTAATACCACATTCCTTAAAATACCCACTTAAATCTAAGATTTTGTCCACTATTTCATTAGTAGACCATATAGTTATAGTGGAGTTGAGTTGTAGTTGTTTAAACTGTACATACAAAGATCAGTGGTTTTAATGAATGATAAATCAGGAATGGTTGAGATTATTTTCAGAATTAAACTCTGATTAAGACTGCAGTGAATACCCCTGGACTCGTATAGTGGATGCAGAACTAATTTCACCCTATTAGAAGTATTATTTTCCGGTAACTTCACCCTATTAAAGGTGTTATTTTCCGGTATAGCACATGGAAATCCTGATGAGCCTGGTTATCTATTCTTTAAAGGGCGGTAGACTCTTAGTGACACAAGTCTTTATCATATCGGCTAGACTGATCCCATGCGTGGTGTGAGTTACATGATCGTAGGGCATGAGTGTAGTCTCATTGTGTAATAGGAATTTAGTCTTAGATTGCGGATGACAGACTGTAGCTCTTCCTGCATTTCCCGGGATCTGCTTACTCTCACTCCAGATCTGGGGCTTACTGTCATGCTTAGGCACAGCTCCATTAATAATGCCGACAATATCAGAGGTCGCTATATTAGCAGCAGTCGGGGCTCTTTTTTACTACGCTTTACAGGATGTGGATCCTCATACCTCAATTCGGGGATTCTGTACCATTTTGGGATCAGACCTGGCATTGAGATTTCTGATTAGTTTGTTTAAAAATAGGATAATAGTCCCTGGATTTTGCCACTGAGGCCACTGAAGCATTATTTCGAGCCTTACGCAACATTTTCCTAGCCCTTTTTGATAATAAGGGAACATCACTAAGGCTATCCCCTAGGTCTGAACCACTGGAGTTAGCAACCTGGTTTATCTCAGCTTCAACTATATTCAAGTTGCCCTGCTGAAAAATGTAGTAGGGTTTCACTAAGATGCTTTGAAAATAAAATGTGAATATCATTATGAAGAAACTCTATCTATCTTAACTGTTAAATTGAGCAGCAAATAATAATTAATATTCATTAATAGTATTTGCTTGAATAAAATATCTTTTGAAGAATGCTGCAATTAATAATTTATTACTAGCCCTTTACAGGGAAGCTTTTTAGACCACTCAGAACTTGCATATTTTGAAATGCCCCCCTCACTCTGACAGATTACTAGTGATTCCGGGGAAATTGTGGGAACACTTTGCCCTCTCCAAACCAATGGAGGTGAGTATCTCCACCCATGTCACAATGGTGCAGCTCTGAAAGTCATTGTTTAACTCATGTAGTGACTTAAAACTGAACGCTTTGCTATCAAAACTTTATGCATTTTTGGGTAAAGTTGTTTAGAAAAATTACAAGTTCAAATAAATGACAGGTTTTTAAAAAGTGAAAATTCTAAACAAATTGTTATTTTTAAAGGCTTAGCACCTCATTTAGAGTTTGGCAGAGTGGAACCATTGCTGTAAATCAACAGTGCTCCCCCCTCACCATACGTGCCATTCCTGACTTTATTTAGAACAGGGAAAGTTCCAGGTTTTCACCAGCGGATACTCCATCAACTTTACCATTGCAATCTTTTGACTTATTGACCCATCCACCTAGGGCCCTCTACATCACAGTGATGGTCATTTTGCTCTTTTGAAGGTGGGGCAATTGTTTTTTTAGCATTTTGTTGAGACCCACTGATTGATTCTAGAACGATCAAAACATGAGCATGTTTGAACTGAGGCTGTTTAAAGAATTTATTGCAGGGGAATGTCTGAGAAGCAATTAGGAGTCTTTTATCCCTCATGAAACAAAACAATAAGACAACTCAGATTTTTCAGGCTTTTTGTGTTAATCATTGATTTGCTATATTTCTCGCAGGGCACTGTGCCATATGCACTTTTTATGTCATTTAGTTATACAAGGAATCAATATATTATGTTTCAGAACCAACATATGGTCCCCTTATCCGCTTTCTAGAGAATTGAATATTTACTGAAATTATTGCGTCTCTCTAGCAATTTATTTGTGACACATTAACAATTCCTAATATTGCCTCTGCTGAATGAATCATTGGAAACCATTGGCACATTTTTTCAGCATTTTTGGAAGCCATCTATGCAAGGTAATCCAGTGTGTCGGTTACTCTATCTTCATCCTGAGAGACATATCTGTAAGGGTAAACTGAAATTTTGTAGAATGTAAGATACAGACACAGAAACTCAGGGGTCTGCTTTTGTAAAGGCAAATATATGATACTTGGGAAACAATGATAACTACTATCCAATATTAACCTACATTTCAAATTTATACCACTATTATGCTTATTGTTGCAGCAGTCCTCATGCTAGGACTAGGCTCTATAGCTAGGCTGTAACACTTGAGCACCTGAGAAGGATGTTGCTCCTAACATTTCTTTTCAGAATATCCTTAATGGTACCATATATATTTACTGAGCTTCATTGACCTGTAGTTTTGTGGTGCTCTACTTCTTTTCTCTAAGCTCCTCTTTTAACTAACTAATATTTTCCACCTAAGTGCAGGCCAGTCATACTTTCCAGCAATGGAGTTTTCCCAATCAGTGCTATTTTCCCCATGGTGTCCAAGTTGTGGAACACGTTAAATTATGAGCTAAGAAGTATTTACTTATAGAACTTATGGACCACTTCATACCACAGTTGAGGGTGCAATGTGTTCATTTCAGCAGGAGAATTGTATTGTGTAGTATTGTAGTGCACTATTCACATAGTGCTTCATACCCCTGACAATGCGGCAAAGTGCTCATTTATTGCTGTACTGTGGAATATATATATATTATATATATATAGTATATAATAGGTAGTTATAGTTAGGAACTAGTTTCCATAGGATTTTTTTTTTTACTTGCCTTTAACTTTGGTGTTGTTTGACCAATCTTCATGACATTTTCCCCAAAATTGTCAAACTAGGGTCTGTGTATCAGGGAAAGTTTTGGGGGTGATCCGTGCAGTGAGGACCGAGAAAATGGGGTACGAAATAAGGTTGCGTTTGTAATGTTAATTCTTTAGAAACTCGTTCACAAACCTACAGCCATAACTGCTGGACAGAATTACACCAAATTTGGCAGAAAGGTAGATGTAGTTACACAAATTGTGCTTTTTGTTATTTGGTGTAAATCCATTCAATAGTTCTTCAGAAATTTAAGGAAAAAAATAGATATATCTCGTGTCACAAAATAAGATGAGCTACTGTCAATTATAATGGGGGGCCTTGTGGACCCCCCTGCCCCGAGGACCGCCACCTCCCTGGGGCACATACTTTAATTAAAAAAAGAAAGCAAGGGAGGCCCTATTGCTTCCCCCGCAACACCAGGGCACAAATGCAATAACTAAGGGGGTCCGTTGCAGACCCCCAGCCCTGGGGACCACCACCTCCCTGGAGCAAGTGTGAACAAAGGAGGGGGCCCTAAATGGCCATGGGGAACGCCACCCCCAGAACCGGCTCCAGCAATGTCCTGGTGTGCCCACCCCCAGGACAATTCAGTTTGCTACAGCTTGGCAGGAGCTTCGTGCAAGCGAGAGCAAAAATGCTCTCGATTCCACACAGCAGAACAGAATTGCTTTTGGACAGTGGGAGCTGCATGTTAGCAAGGCCAACTACCCCTCCTGCTACATCCAGTAAGTCCCACACAGCGGGATTGTTAAGAGGTGTTCAGAGGCCACATTTCTCCACCACACTGCAAATGTGGCTCCAGGCGCACTACTGGTTGAGGGATGAAGTCCACTTTACTCCTAAGGGACCTTGGGGGCGAAGAAGCCCTCCTGGTACCTCCTGTAAGTCCTACACAGAGGAATTCCTGAGAGCTGGCCGGAAGCCCCGCCCCCTTTCTCCACCACTCTGCAGATGGGACTACTACTTTAAAAACCAAAGGTTACAGGGACGTTATAGTTAGGAATTAGTACTTAAAAAACCTTAGAAAATAACTGAAAAAACCAAAGGTTACAGGGACGTTATAGTTAGCAAATGGAATTAAAAAATTCTTAGAAATTCACAGAAAAAACAAAGGTTACAGAGGTGCTATAGTTAGGCTCAGGTTTCACCCGTAAAAAATCGAAGAAATTCAGCAGTTATAGCTAGCTTGTCATTTAAGATGTCATCAGTGATGTCACTGACCATGTCATGAGTGATGTTATATGTGAGGTCATAAGTGGTGCATTGCGGGTGCACGAGTTATAGTTAGCTCAGCCTACTATAACTCCTGAATTTCTCTGGTTTTGTATGAGTGAAACCTGAGCCTAAGTATAACGTCTCTGTAACCTTTGGTTTTTTCAGTGAATATATGTGTATTATCCCATATATATATATGGGATAAAGTGCCCCCTGCTGAATATTCTCAGCATATTGCAGTCCACTTAGGAGTTCTAGTTCTATGACCATATAGAGGATCAAGGCAACAATCCTTTATAATGTCATGTAAGTCAGAGGTCTCACAGGTAGCTTTCATTGTTCTTTTAACATAAGTCGCTGGTTATTTTATAAATTATGATATACATGGTCACACCTCCCACTAACCTCTTAAATCCTGTAGCCTCATGTGACAAAGATTGTATTTTTGCAGCCATGAAGAATAATAACAGAGTCAGTAGTGTAAATCAGAAACAGCAATTTGTTGCAAAAAACAATTAGAATCAGTTTAATGTAGGTCAGATTTAAAAAAGGGCTGTAGCTCAGAGAGATTCTTTCTTTCCTCTAATGAAGTATGTGCAAAAAATAAAAAGGTCACCATAAATGTCTTCTATCTGCTGACAATGTTTCATTTTAGAAAAACAGATCATAAGAAGGAAAAGACAGCTTTCCTGTATGTTGTTTAAACTGCAGCTGCACTTATTCTCTGTTGCCTGACTTTCATCTTGGCTGCATGCATTATGTTATTACAACTCCACTGTAATAAATTATTACAGTTGAGAAGCTCTGTGATTTTTGTTGTACATGTAACTAGAGACATCACTCAACGGCAATAAGGATATTAGGTGCCAAATGTTCTTAAACTTTATTTTGCAAAATTGTTACAAATTGAGCATTGACTTTTAGTGAATCCATTCTGATTTTCCAAACCGACTTATATGCTATTAGCGTGGTTCACAAAATCACCAATCATAGTGTGTCGCAATTTGACCTACCTTATTACTATTCCTGAGGAAGGTCAGAAAGTGTGACTCACTCAGATTGAATACCATCAGAGGGATTGTGACCTCCTGGGATCAGCCGACTGCCATGCTTGTGATTGCATTTCAATAAAGTTTTTAATGTAGTCAGTTTTCCTTAAAGGAAATGGGGCTGCATTTAAAAACACATTTTTAAAAAAAATAGTTTGGTTAAGAGGTGGCAGAGGTTCTCTGGACTTCTTACCAACAACTCCCAAACATTTTTTTTTTACAGTCACAAGGGAATCCCTACTGCTTTATAACTAGGTAAGCACCTAATTTGAGGGGTTGGTAACCTATCTATGCTTTGCAACTGAAATTGTGCCTGCAAACTTTTGATAAATACTATTGTGAATCGTAATTTGGAAGGGACGGTCTAAACATGTGCCTCCCAAATTGTAATTTAGTATACATTTCTAAGCTCATTTTGCTTACTGAATCTCAAAATTGGTTTAGTACACACTAAAATGCCATTTAATAGCGGAAAAGCCTGTGATTTAGCAAATCACATGAAATGTGACCAATAAATGGTTTCATACATATGGCCCTTAAGGACATGTATTTATACTGGGATTGTAGGCTTATATGTATTGAATAGAGCCTGATAATGCAAGAATAAAGGGAAGAGCTATAACGAGAAGAATATGTTAAAAGTCTCTGCCATGGATTAATTACATGTCAGAACACTTGATTTTATCAAATTTTAATATGATTACCATGTGGAGAGAATGCAGCAATAGAACATTTATTCTTTATTTCATCTTCTGGACTCTCTGTGCACAAGTCATAAGTTTATATTACAACCATTGTGTCAGAGGGCTTTTCTTGAATATTAAAATCTGCTATATTTTTACCACTTTGAATGGCGAAGACAAATTATAATTCACTGGTAGACAGGGACTGGAATGAATAGGAGAAAAAAAATGTTCTATACTGCTAAATAATCATTTAGCAATATAGAAGAGAAAATGAACATTAGAAGATATGCAGTTATATTAGAGGGGCTTTTCTAGATGTAAAGCTCTGCTACTAAAAATGTGCAACATTCAGCATTTTGCCTCACTTCATATGAACTGCAAATACATTGTTGTAAGGATATTCTTAAGAAATTCTTAAGCTCATGCCTGTGTTTATTGATTGAATATCTTTGCTATCATGTTAACACTTGAGACCAGATATATGTATAACGTCCAGCTGCAGCACAGGGCAAAATGGCTATCAATGCCACTGTGATAGCTAAGCTGCCATAGAGAGGACTAAATTGCACTACACAAAATAATGCAATTGTCATGTGACCAGTGATGCATATGAGAGATTTGTAAAAGCTATTGTAACACCTTCTGGTTGCCTGAACAGAGGTGGTCCTTAAAAATTGCAATGGGTGTTGGCCCTGACATCCTTGACATGGTTTTCCCCCAACTTTTGTTGATGTTTCTGCTGGCTTTAAGACTCTGCGCACTTTACCACTGCTAACAAGCACTAAAGTGCTTGTGCTTGCTCCTTTAAACAAGGTAACATTGGCTTACACCCAATTGGCACTATAATTTACTTGTAAGTTCCTAGTAAAGTAGTCCTATGTGTACCCAAGGCCTGTAAATTAAATGATATGTATGGGCCTGCAGCACTTACTGTGCCACCCACTGAAGTAGCCTTTTAAACATGTCTCAAGCCTGTTATTACAGGCCGTATGTGCAGTTTAAGCAGTCATTTCGACCTGCAAAAGAAACCTTATGCCAGGCCTAACCCTTCCTTTTTAATACATGTAAGTCACTGCTAGGGTAAGCCTGAAACAGCCCACATGACAGGGTGCAGTGTATTTAAAATGTGAACAAGTACTCTTCACTTTTATAAATACTGGTAGTGAAAAACAAATAGGATAACATTGGGTTAACTTATTACTTTTAATAAGAGATAACTTTTAATTGGAACAGGTTGGGATTTCGAGTTTGGTGTCTAAAGAATTGTATTTTAAAGCCCTCTTTACTGATAACGTCAGACTTTAAGTCACAATTCTGAAAATGCCACTTCTAGAAAGTTGGAATTTTCTTGTCACAGCTATTTGGTCACTGTAGCCTCTTTTCTGGGTCACATGACTAGGTTTAGCTGTTGGCAATTGGCTTTTGTGTATTGCTCCTAGACAGTGAGACAAAGGAGAATATGTGTTGGCAGAATGGGCCATCTCTGACTTGATGAGTGGAAGGAGCTGCCATCTACCACACTTGCACATCACAAAGGCTCTGCCTGAGCACACTCCAAAGGGTTTTGACACTAGCTGTTTGTGGCCCCAGACAAGCTAGAGCCAGGGCACAGAGGAAGAAAATTCCAAACACGTCTGGTGGAGGAAACCTCCAGAACCTTCTCCGACTTCAAAGTGGGTAACATGTATAAATAATGTACCCTCAGACCCAACTCTTCTGTGCACAGCTGAACCTGTGAAAGACTCAGAAGGACTGCTCCCCCGCAAGAAGGACTGCTACACTGTTGCCCTGCTGCCTGAGGGAAAGGACTGGACCTACATCTTAAAAAATAAGCATTGAATTCTTCAAACCTTTGTACCTCTTTACTTTGTTTGTGCACCCATAAAAGCAATGTTTTAATTTCAGCATGGTCATGCTATGTATTCGAGCAATCCTTGAATTAATGTCTCATTGCAGCCTGAAGATAGAATACAAAATGTGGAGATATTTTCCTTTTTTTGTAAATTTTATCAATACTTTGCTGCATTTGTCCTATTGAGAGACATAAATCCCCAGAAGACTAACCAGAAAACTATTGTCTAGAGTACAGCAATACAAAATATGTATGAGTTTCTTAGAGAACATGGTCTGCACAATCACCTATGTAATATTAGTGCAGATCATGACATTGTCGCAGAATCACTGTTTATGGAGCACTGTTCATTTGATGACAAATATAAAACTCAAGATTATATAGAAAACATAAAGCCTTTATATTTTTTAATTATGAATGACCCAAGAAATCCATTGGTGCAAGCCATTTCTCTCTTGCTTTCACCTGTTCTCTGAGAACACTCAGATGACATATTTGGTAAAAATGGTAATTCTCTACAGTCTCTCTCACACAGGAAAATTTCCTTGCCAAGACTTGACCCCCAAATGTATTCCTCTGAGTCTCTTGAGCATGGGAGAACAAGACATGTATGAGGTTTTTATGGCTTCAGAGTGCCAACAGATAAAAACTGGTTGGAGTGCTTTTTTTGAATACCTGTCTTTTGGACACAGAAATAAACAGTTGGTTGTATGGGAATATACCAAAACCTGTATTATTTATATCTACAAAACATAAGGGGGCATATTCACAAGGAGTCATCACCGAATTAACAGCACTTTATCTCAGCCAAAGTCGTGATAAATTTACCTCCCCATTCACAAGCCGGTGTTAACAGCCCACAGCACCAGTTTACCCGCGATAGCAGCCGCAAAAAACATCGCCACAGAGGACCCCTGCAAATATCGCTAATGAGATGCAGAGTAGGCGTTCCCGTGCCAAAAGTCGGGACAACATCACACCTCAACATTCACAACGACCAGCCACATCGGCGATAAGAACACAAAACAGGCGATAAGGCGCGTTAGCACCAGGAAATTTACACCTGCTCTGACCTGGTGTAAAGTCGGACGGCAGCCAGCACCACAAAAGGAAGCACAGCCCAGGGCCACAACCGAAGGGCAACAGATGTCATGGAGCCACTCATCATGCGGCCCGGACACCCAAGAGGGCCACAACACCCACCGCCACCACCCAGGACCCCAACCCACACCCGGAACACCCCCCCCGGACCACCACAGACGTAGCGCAGACAAAGACAGCAGACCCCCAGGAAGCTTACCAGCCTCACAGACCCAACATCTGACAATGTCACCATCCACTACAGGCTGAAAGTGACAAACATCCTACGCATCCTGACCATCATCGCCTAACAGGCCTACGGCACCAAGACAGCGGACAACCAACATCCCACCCCACACAAAGCTGCTGGCTTGGCTGCACCTGTTGGCCCCTGTTACCCCCAACCAACACCCACCAGAGTCGAAGGAGTCTCACAGCCAGCCACATCCAAGTCCCCCACACCTGTCCTGGACATCACCATCACCCTGGCACCCCAGTCCCCATACGTCCAACACAATGCGCAGGATCCGCTGGAGACCAAGCAAGGACCATACGCCCAAGCAGGATGCACGCACGTGTCGGGGGCAATACACAGCACACATGTACTACCTGTGCCCCCTGGTGACACAGCACACAATCACCGCAACAGGAAGCACACGTCTCACATCAATGTGCAGGCAACAACAGAACACCGTGGAACCCCCAACAATGTCGCCTTCAAATACACAGCCAGTGTGCATGATACCTTCATCCTCCGACAGTCCATCATCAACCAGCGTTCACAGGATGGCAACAAGGGAAATGCACAGCCCCTTGGCAATATCCAAATGAACACCCCACACACCTCAACCCCACACGCATGCAACTCACAACTCTGGCAATGCACACGTCACAAAATCACAAACAACAGGCACAACAACATGCCCACCCACCAAACACGACAACTTACAATGTTCACATGGGCAAGCCCTGAACATGAGCCAGCAACGGCATGGCACCACAGCCACATAATAGCCAAATGTGTGGAGAGGTGGCAACCAGGCATGTGTGAAGGATGTAGTAGAACCATGATTGGGAAAGTACACAATGCCATGAGTGGCCGAGATGTGCTGGACACACCGCAGTATGCAGAACACACCCCTATCCATGGCGACATACACCGCTGGTGTATGGAGTGTAGTGGACAGTGGACGCCACCATGTCACCCCAGCCAGTGGGGGACCTCGCGGAAATGTTGCCTGTTACGTCCCCCCTAAGCGTCACCTGAGTGGGATGGCCCGGCGTACGCCACGCCAGCGTAGGGGTGTGAATAAAAAGCACGAAGGCCTGTGCGTGGTCCTCTTCTGGAAAGACCCACGTCTCTGCCAGGGCGGCGCCTCCCACCCCGCCACGAGGCTGATGCCGTCCTCGTGAGCGGAGTTGCATGCGATGCTGTGCGCCTGCCGGACCCAGGCACGCTGGACCACGAACCTGTCAGGCCCGCCCCTGCGCAGCCAGGCCACACTGATCACCTGCCGACACTGGCGTGTGTCAAAGAGGGCTCACCACGTGCCGGCGCAAGCTCCAAGCCCGAGTCCCGCGACCTTGGCAGCCTCCTCAGACTATCACAGCCTCCACGACACAGGCCCGCTTTATTCCTTTCTCGTTGACGTACTCCACTGCCGCCTTAGGCCTAATCTTTGGACCAGTAGGTCCCATATGTGAAACTGTGTCCTGAGTCATGAATGGCAGTGACCCCAAATCCGGGCCAGCGGCCACAGCACCAGACCCCCCGATCAGTGAGGCATAGTTACATATGGGCATCTTGCGACACGTGGTGCCACTAACCCTGTTCAATGCCAGCCGGCTACACGTGGTGCCACTAACCCTGTTCAATGCCAGCTGGCTACACGTGGTGCCACTAACCCTGTCCAATGCCAGCTGGCTACACGTGGTGCCACTAACCCTGTTCAATGCCAGCCGGCTACACGTGGATGAGGGACCAGGACTACCCTGCGGACCAGTAGGTCACACATCCAGCACCTAGTCGCAAAGCATGAATGGCAGAGTCCACACCAGAAGATGCGGCTCAGTCCGGACGAATGCCGGGCCACATACACGGAGGTGACCGAACACGTGGTGCCACTGAACCTGAACTACGCAGGCCGGTTGGGCCATCCAACCTATGCCGGCGACACTCGGTGAATGGGCCGTGTTGACCGCTGCCTCAGGCCTACACGACGGTCAGGTAGGTCACACATTTGGAACTGAGTCTTGATTACACCATGGCAGTGAACATCATTTAAGGCAGAGAACAATTCACTATACACCCTTCGATGTGGTGGCAACAAGTCTGTGCATGGCATCACAACCACACGTGTCTGTGGGCCTATGCAGACTACTGCCCTCGGCCTACGCTGCGCACGAGTGGGATCACAGATTTGGAACTGAACATCGGTAATTCAAAAGGCAGAATACATTTCATCGCACGCACGGAGAAGCGTAAGAGGATGATGCGTTGCAGTCCGGAGGGAACAGGATCATCGTTACGGAGGTGATTGAACACTACCGACAACTGCCACTGTGTCACTAACTCTGTGCCTCGCGAGCCAACAACACGTGTCTGTGGGCCCATGCTGACCACTGCCTCCGGCCTACACTTCGGTCCAGTAGGTCACAGAGTCTTGATTTGGCAATGTTGGAGTTCACATCTGTGTACCGGCATCATCGCAGACTGCATCCCCTCTCAGCACCTGTGCCACTAAGTGTGTTCCCCGACATTCATGGACACTCTCTGGTCGTACATTGGTGGTGTTTGAGTCTATGGAATAGGGGCTAGTTTCCATCCTCATGAAGCTGATCCCGAATTGTTGGTGACAACGAGGGTTGCACTTTCTACTCCTCCATTTGCTGATTCAAGATAACATCATACCTTCCGCATCATGCCCTGGAGGACACCTTCCACTGTCCCCCACAACCCTCCGCAACATACACCTCGGACATTGTTCGGGACCCGCTCAGGTCGCATGGCCCATCTGACTGCACCGCAAGTCACCGTCCCGTGGCTGGGTGCCTGTGCCGGCTGCAGTTCATCCGGGGCCACTAACTCTGTGCTGCTCAGGCCTGGGACCCCTTCTTCTGAGACATTGAATGGCCTCTGTAGGGATGATCTTGGGGTCATCAACGCCATGTGTCTGTGGCCCTGCGCTGTCCGCATCCTCCGGCCTCAACTGCGGGCCACCAGGGCCCACACATAGCATCGAGTCTTGACTGGCCCGGACGTCGCATCACCGCAGGAGGCACACGCCACCACCGCAAGGACCACCTCCAACCGCCATCTGCCAGAGTCGAAACGGTGGTCCTGACAGACCTACGGAGCTGCTCGGACCTGTCGTGGATGCCATCATCGGCCTGATACCCTGCTCAGCACTCCAGGTGCCAGTGACTCAGTGCACCGCAAGCCATTGTCCGTTACTGATTGAGTTTTGTGCTATTGTGAGGTTGCGCAGCAATGTCACCTCATGCAGTGGTGAAGACCTGGGACTATGATGAGGAAGATGTGTCAAGTGTGCGGACGGGAGAAGGCACAGACAATGGGAGGGCAGGAGGCAACAGCCCCAAGGCAGGAATGCAGACTGGTGGTGGTAGTCAAGCTACACACCCCGATCTATTACTGGGTATTGCGCTGTGGACTGCGGACGCAACTGTCACCTCAGGCAGTGTGGGCGACCTGGGACGTTGATGAGGAAGTTAATGCAGGTGTAACATACCTCACTGCATCTGCATCAGGACTAACCAGAAGGGACACAATCCTAGCATTTCTTCACATGAGCGCGCTCTTCTCTAGTGCCCCTACCTCAGTGCACTGCAACTCATGGAACCTCCTGGCTGCATATTGGGTGACCTCTGTCCTTACTCCGGATCCCTCCATGTTGCTCTGCAGTTGACTCTGTTATGCTGGTGTTTTCTGTTTCCATTACACTGGTGTCCACTGTTCAGGTTGTTGCCAGCACCAAGCACTCCGTGCGGGCTGGCTTATACTCACCCCACACACATCCAGCACAGGCGTCACTGTACATTTGGCCCTGCCAATAAAGGGGCCGGGCACACGTGCCCGTAGCCATTTCAACATGATATGTGCATGTGTCCCTGTGGTCTTGTTGTATGCATGGGGGCCCTGGGCCCTACGACATTACATTGTGCTGTGTACAGCAGACGCAGACATGTCACCGCAGGCAGCGGGCTAGAACCTGGACATGTAGCTTTGTCGTCACCCACTCAATTTGTAAGGGGAGTGGACTGTGCCGTCGTACGCAGAGCCAACGTGGGTGTGTGACTGATATGTGCGTGCCCCTGGGCGTGGTTCTGTACTGGGTATGTGCATCTGCATGTGTCTCTATGGCAGTGTGGGTCTCCTTTGTGGGGTGTAGGTGGTCCCTGAAGGGTATTGGACACCCACGTATGTGTTCTAGTTTGCATTCCATGGGTTCGGCAACACCTGCACCTGTTGGGCCACCTCCTTTTGGTTCTGACACCTGGCATTGGGGTGCCATGTGTGGGTGGGTGAAGTGTCGTGAGCCAGCTGTGCTTGCATGTGCTTCCTGCTGTGTGGTCTGTTGCAGGCTCTGTGTTCTCCTCTGAGTAGCTCGGCTGCCCAGGTCCTGGTGGTGGGTTGCATGGGATATCCATGGGCTGTTGTAGGGCGTCGGTGTCGACGGTGTGGTGGTCCTCTCCGGCATCGCAGATGTGTTGTCTTCTGTGCTCTGCTGGAGGTGTTGTGTGCCCCTCTGCAATGTGCAGGGGAGATGCATGTTGACATTGTGTTGCAATGTATGTTGGCGCATTGTTCTGGTTTACATGCAGATTGTCTGGCAATGTACATTGTGACTGTTTGGGAGGTGCTGGGTTCTTCTGCGGCACAGTGTACATTTGGACTACATGACGGATGTGAGGTTGTACGCGTACATTTCCATTTCACACTTTCCAGCTCTGTCAGGTGTAGTAGGCATGTTTCTGGCCAGGTGCGGAGCCAGTTGTGTCCTCTGTCCTGCAGTGTCGGCTATGCGCACTGTACCACATTATCGCCGATGTGGGTGTGCTGTTCTTGCTATGTGTGTGTGCTGCAGTGTGCCAAGGGGATCTGGGACATGCTCCTGGATAATTGTGGGTGTGCAGTGTGCTACACCTTGTTGTGCATGTGTGCCATTGTGCCCATCTCCCCCCGTCCCCCCAGTCCCTGTTCGTTCCACTCCCTGTTGATGTTGTGTCAGGTCCTCTCGTGCTGTGTCCGTACTCCCTACTCCTTGCACCGTCTACACACTGATGACTGTGGCCTGGGTTTCCTCCAGCTCCTCCTGTGGCATAGGACTGCCACCCCCTGTCGCCATTGCTGCCTTCCTGTTGGCAGCGAGTTTGTACCTGGTTTAGGTTGTCACGTCATGGTGGCGCCTCTTGGCCTCCTGGATTGGCCTCCTCGGCACTCCGACTGCATTCCAGGTGGTCTGCTTGTGGGTCAGTTGCTGGTAGTGTTCTGTGACTCCGTGGCGCTGGTCTTGTTTTCCTGCGGTCTGCACCCCGTCTTCCTCTCCCTTTTCTCCTTGGCCTTCCCCGACCCCATTGTTCCTTGCTGGTGGTCTGTGGGGGTTGAGGGGTTCGCGTTGACCTCTGTGCTGGGTCAGGGTGCATCCATGTTGCTACGTGCTTTGGCTTGTTTCTGGTGTGTTGTTTCTGTGGTTTTTATGGTGCAATTTCCCGCCAGACGCATGGGATTTGCAGGCCTGTGGCTGCTTTTCGCTACTTTTTGTACCGCGATTGGCCTCTTTGCATGATTTCTCGCGTTCGCGTTTCACATTTTTTTGGTGTGGCGTTGATTTTCACGCTGAAATTTGACGAGTTATCTGGTGACTATTGCATGCTACCACCTTGTTGTGAATTCCACGTTGACACAGGGTTATTTTCCCGAGATAGGCTGCGATATTGAAAGTTGCGTTATGCTACTCTTGCGGTAGTTATCACACTTTCTTGTGGATATACCCCAAGGTCTTTAGACCTCCCTCACCCTCACTGACTGGCTTAGCCAATGTGCTAAACATGACATTCGTCAGATGTTCAACATTTTTTCTCAAAACTATGTACTTTTCTTAGGTCTTGCCCACAAGGAAACATATTTCTCCTACGGCATCACTGAATTCTCTAATACCCCAGTTCTGTCCATGTACCACAGTTGGAAATAAGGAGTGAGTGTGCAATCTGTGTGAAAATGAAATATTAATTAGGGTGGATTGGTGTTCACCACAAGGAATAACGTTCCTATGCTGTTAGATGCAGCCAAAGGTTTTAGTAATTTAAAACTGAGCTTAACCTTCAGTAGTTATGGCATACAGAACTCATGCTTACTTTAAGGAAAATGTATAAAGCATTTAGATGTACCAAAACAATTACAAAGTCAAAAATACAACTCTATAAAATCTCACTCCAAATTATAAAAACAGAGTAAAATTGAATTAGCAAAATGACAAAAATCGAAATAGGGGGACCACAGATAATTATTCTTAAGATTTAAGACAAACTAGTTCAAAGAAGCGCAAAGCACCAATTGTGTTCAATGATCATGGTTGACCGGGATCTAGGCATGATTTGTGGCTGACTGCAATGGGGTCCTGGTGTGTTATAACAAATAGATTAGCAATTCTAGGGCCAGAAAATGTTCTAAGCCCCAATCTGAAAAGGGACATTGTTGTTTTTCTGAGGAAAAACTCCTCGTAGAAAAAACTTGAAATTCAATTTGAGAATGTGGAACTCCTGGATGGATACTTTTTGCAGTCAGTCCCCTTGTAACTCTGCTGCAAAGGTTTTTTAAAAGTTCCCAAACTTCTTCTGATGCCCAAACAACCACATGAGTAAACTTCCAAGGTATCTTAAACCTCAGGGGGAGTACTTAGAGACTCTCAGGGTCAAGGTCCAGTTGCCACTGTCAGCTGGAATTCTTCACAGGAATGTCATCTTCTGTATTTTTTATGTTCCTGGAGCCACCCAGGGAACCAGCCTCATTATCCTTGGATATCTTTCTGTCCTTGGATTTCAAGTGGAAGGGGATCCAACCACCTCCAGTCCTTCTCACAGGGCAGCAGCAGTCTGATGAAGGTGTTTTGGGGTGTCACACTTATGCTTGGCACCAGCTAGATGATTGGAGGTGATACTCTGGGCACTTTCTAACCAATGGAGCAAAAGTTCCCTGGGGCAACTCTACTCACTATTTCAGTAGTTTCTGTTTGTGTTATTGCCAACAGGCCCAAAATGCCATATGCCAGGGCATCTTATAGCTGGCTAAAGTCTGCGGTCGCTTGGGCTCTGACGGCTGGGGTTTGTGTGGGTGTGTCATAGGAAAATAACCAGTGTTCTTCCACAAATAGCACTAAAATCCAGCATGAAGCAGGCACTGCACCCACAACAAATCCAAAGACAGACATCTGGTAGTAACCAGATATTGGATATTCAAGAATTGTCTTCGGATCCTCTTTCACACTTATTCCGGGGCTTGAGCGCAGGCTTGGAGTGGCAGAGGCTTATGATAATTTGTCTTCTGACAGTTCAGGCAGGTGAAGGGTAACTTTCAAACAGCTACTTGTCCTTGCTATTTATTAAAAATACAACTTCATCATTGAAGTGGATTTTTAATAAGTATTATAAATAATGGTTTAATTATTTGCCTCGCTTGTCCCGTTCCTGAGATAGCAGTACTAGTATATTAATCTGTATTCTGGTTTTCTACATAGGACAACTAGGCCTGCTACTGTGAAAAAAGCCTGTAGGGCCTCATCACTGTAGGAACATTGTAACATTTATCTTCTTGGGCACATTGTTAAGGCCTCTGAAATTATGTTACAATTTTCAAAGATGTGTAACTAGTGGTCATTGTGTGGTGTTCGTAATTGGATGAGCTGTAGGTCAAGATCAATGGTATGTCTCTAGTGATGAGTGGTCTCCAGTGACCAGCATTCCACCCACCCATCAGAAAATGTCAAAGTTTGAAACACTAACTTCTAAAGTTGGTTTGGTAGAACATCAAAAAACTGTCCATAAGGGGGATCATAATTCTAAGATAGGGGCACATGGGCGCCTACTATAGAAATTCTGGTGAGCAAGCAATCAGCTGTGATTGCAACATAACAGGCTCCGACCCCTGAGCTGACCCCAGTCAAGCAACTAGACACCAGTACTGTGGCGAGCGTAGTTACGGGCCGAGTTCAGCAGAATGGAGACGGGAGCAGCTCACGTCCATTTCACCCTAGTCACAATCCTTCTTGCCCTCACATCAGAAGCATTCCAGAATCTGGGTGGGCTTTACAATTTCTGTAAGGCTTGTTCTGCATCTCCCAAGGTATCTGGCCACAGTTTGCCACTCTGACTCTAAAGCCTGTAGCGCTCTCTTAGTCCCTCAGGCTTAGTCATCCAGCTCCTCCAGCGGCAGCTCCTGGATCTGTCTCACCTCCCTGAGGGATCCTGTAGCGCTTGTATACCCTCCCATGAGGAGACATTACAAAAGGGGTGGGGCCATTTATATTTGTTTAGGGAGAGATAAGAAAGTCCTTAATGAGTTTGAAGGCTCAATGTTTTCCAATGCGGTTGCTGACAAACTTTTAAAAAGGAGGAGTTGTGTGCCATTAAATGTGAAGGGACTCCCTTGCCGTGACATGATCCTGATGGCCTCTCTGTCCGGGAAATGCAGGATACAAGCTAGAACATCATGTGGTTATTTTCAAGCGCTATGACTTCATGGGCTCCGTCCATTGCAATGTAGTTATGATCAGTTCTCACTAGGATGGCATCAAAGAGGTCCAAGAGTTATTTCGGTAGGCTGTACCAGGTATACTGATGGGTAAACCTCATATGTGAATATTGTTCATTCTGCGCATCTCCCAATCTCCACCAGACACACCTTCACTTAAGCCCTCATCACCTGCCACCTGGACTACGGAAACGCACTCTGCACAGGAATTACCACACACCTCCTGAAGAGACTGCATACCATTCAGAACTTGGTGGCCAGACTCATCCTTGACCTCCTCAGATGGAGCCACATCATCCTGCACCTGAAGAAACTCTACTAGCTCCCCATACACAAGAGATTGCAATTAAAGATTCTGACCAATGCCTACAAACCCTGCACAACCAAGGACCAGCACATACCAACCACTGCCTGAGCTTCCACAAACCCTCCAGACTCCTGAGCTCTGCCTTCCTCTTCCTCACTCACACCCCCTGCATCTGCCGAAGCAACAGTGGAGGACACTCCTTCTCTGAACTCCATCTCCAGACCTCACACTCTCTTCAGGAATCAGAAGGGAACTCAAGACCTGCCTCTCAGCACATCTATACCCTCACAGGTGATTAGTTGCGCTTTATAAATCCTGCTTGATTAAATTTAAATAGTGATAACCTTTGATTGGGACCAGGTAAGCACTTCATATTTGTTATCTATTAAATTGTAATGAAAAAATCTCTTTAATGGTAAAGTCGGATTTTACATTACAATTTTGAAAATGCCACTATTAGAAAGTGTAAGTATATACAACAGGAGTAAACCCATAGACCAGGTTGAGATCTGGGTGAGGAAGTATAGGCAAACAACAATATCTCAACCGGTATTATTGAGGAGGCTAGTGACCAAGCATGCACAAAGCATTACAAGAAAGGAAGGTAGGGAGACTCATAGTTTGTTTCAAATGTGCCCAAGGCATCATATATAATATATAGATATTGTTGTTTGCCTATACTATTAGAAAGTGGGCATTTTCCTGCCTGTAGCCTTTGGGTGCCTGCAGCCTCTCTTAGGTCTCATGACTAGGTGCAACTCACAGATATACTTTGTGAATTCCTCTTAGACAGTCACACAACAGAGGGCTTAGGTGTGCCTCAATGGGCCATCTGCTGGCAGGATGGGGGACAGAGCTGAGCAAAGCCCCACTTGCAAATGAATAAGCTGTGCTCTGTCTTCACACAAAGGGCTTATCACTTCCACATTGTCGCTGCATCCAGCTTGGAACTAGGGCAGGGGAGTCAGGAAATGCCATCCACTACAAGGAAATCTCTAGAAACTTTAACCAACTTCAAAGGGGAACTGGGTATAGAAATAACGCCCTCAGACCTACTCTTCGGTAGACTTTCTGGACCTGTGGAAGGACTTTCAGAGGACTGCCTGCTGCTGTCACCTGCTGTGCATTCTATAATACTACATTGCTGTACCTGGAATGAATGCTTTGCTGCCTAGAGCCTGCCTTGAATACTCAGAGGCTAGCCCTGCTGTTAGAGGCCTGCATTTTCACCTGAGCCCAGGACTACCTGAGTGACTCCAAAGGCTAGTTTGCCGGCCTCCTGTTCAGAGCCACAGGGATATAAAAGGCTCCCACCATCTTGAACCCTCACCTGGACCCAGCCTTAGTGAGACCTGAAACCCCAAGTTGTGTCCCACCAGTCCTGGACCCTTGGTTGTGGTGCTAAAGGTGCCCAGATACACAAAATCCAAAATGGAGGGTAAAAACTGCTCTGAGAACAGAGGAAAAACTGGGACCAACCTGCTCATTTATCCGCTCAAGGTGCATCACTGGTCAGCCTGACTTTTCACTTCCTTCTGCTACGTTCTTCTCCAAAGCAGCAAATCCTGATCAGTGGTCCTTCAACAAAAAGGTATCTGAGCCCCTGGAACTGTCTACCGCTACAGCCTCCTGCATCATCCCACTGAAGATTTTCAACTTCCAAAAAAGAGACTAAGGGCCTGATTTAGATCTTGGCAGATGGGTTACTCCTTCACAACGGTGACAGATATCCCGTCCACCAAAATATAAATCCCATTATATCCTATGGGATTTATATTTTGGCGGAGGGATATCCATCAGTGTTGTGATGGAGCAACCCTTCCACCAAGATCTAAATCAGGTCCTTAGTCCAAACATAGATATCTTTACTGCAGCTTCGACCCAAGGCAACCCAATAACGACGCTCCCTTCTCGGACACTGCCTGCAGCCTTGCCCTACTGAACTTTGCCTTCTCAGAGCAATTTTCTCAGCATTTCTTCTAAATCTGAAGCTAAGCGCTGACGGGGCCCAATCCACTTCTTGTATTCGACATCGATCCATAGGATGTAGGCGATGTGTCGGCTCTGAGCCGTGCAAAGTTGGAGATGAAAAGGGAATGGAGGCAATGCTCCGCCCTGTCCGTGATGTGATGTCCTCAGAACAGCGAGGATGGAGTTACCCCGGTTCTGATTAGCGCAATGACAGCGATACCCAAGGGCCCAGAACTGGATTGTCACCACTCAGCAGGGCAAGACTCTCAGATGGCAGATTCCAGGTGCTGAAGGCAGACAGGTTGGAAGTCCTTGTTGTCCCTGAGACTTTTACCTGGACATAAGCTAGCAAGCCCTTGGAGTCACTTTGGTTCTGAGTTGAAGAGATGCAAGTCCAGTTCTTCTCACTCCCAGGCAAGGAGGGCAACAGGTGAGCACATCAGAGCAAGAGACCAGCAGAGTGACAGTAGCATAACAGTCCTTCTCCCTGGCAGAGTATTCACAGGTCAAGAAGTGTACTGAGTTGGTCCGCGATCGAGTACGCATACCCAGTTGCGCCTTTGAAGTGGAGTAGACTTCAAAGAAGTGCACACAGACCCTGCCCTTGCACCAGACTCACTACAGGGGGGTATGCAGCCTTTTGTGTTGGGATAGGACACAGCCTATTCAGGTGTAAGTGTCAACTCCTCTCTCCCATCCTGCCCAGGATGGCCCCTCAGGATGTGGACAGCCCATCAGTCACACACAAGCTCCCATTGTTTTTGGCTGTCTAGAGGGAATGCACAAAGCCCAGTTGTCACCTACCACAGACATGTATTCAGAGACAGGCAGAAGGTACCAAATGGTTAAAGTAAGAAAATGTCAACTTTCTAAAAGTGGCATTTTGAGAATTACAATTCAAAATGTAACTTCACCATAAGTTTGGATTTTAAATTGCGATTCCAGAGACACCAATCTTGTATTCAAACAACACCTACTCCTTCCAATTTTTCATTATCCAGCGAGTGTCTCGCGAGGTTGTAAGGTAAAACAAAAAGTGACCTTCTAATCATCACAGTACTTCTCTCTTACACACTTCCTCTCAAGAACAAAGATTCCAATATGCATTCCTAATAACATATTGAGAACTCCTCTACTCCTTTTTACTATGCACAATCCCGTGAGAGTCCTGTGAAATCATAAAAAATAGTTAAAACAATGTACATTTATTATCTTCACAGTAGTTATCCCTTAGACACCTCCTCTCTAAATCTGGGGGACAGCATGCCTCACTCACTGAGTTACACCCTAATTCATGTTAGAAATGGCGGTAGGCAAGGAGAGACCCCCAATAGTCACACTCTATGGGGGAGAGAAATCACAGGGACCTGACAAGGCAGCGCTGTAGCCGTTTACTGGGAGCGGATAACTCCCTGGAGCTCTAGATATAGCTCGTAAAACATACATGGCCTTAATCATGAGTGCCGCCCTGCGTAGTCTGCTAGAAGTAGTAATAGGATTATTAAGGAAAAACGCCCTAGTGCAGTGTAGCGGAGGCGGAGAGAATGCATTTTTGTCCATCCTGTGGAACCAAATCACTCTCAGTGTATTAGTGCCTCATGTAATTAGGCCTACGGTATTCGCCAAAGTGCCCCCTGTACGTGGGCGCCTTCGAAAGGACGGAAATAAACGGCTACTTCGCTGCCTTGTCAGGTTTCACGGCTCTCTACTCGATTTCGTCTGAGCCCTCATTTAGGACCTTAGACACTGCATGCAGTATATCCTAACAACTGCATTATGTTGGGGCTGAACAAGGAGCTACCACTTTACCATGTAAGAGGTGTGCACGATCTATTTGAGATGACTCCTTTTATATTATTTTTATATTATTTGATTACATCATGATACCTTATGGCCAATAACCATGAAAATGTTTTTTTTCCCTGTGATTTCTCTCCCCCTGTGGTGAAATGAGTGATCAAGGAGGTCTCGCCCTAGTGTACATGTATACTTATACATATAGATTTAGAAACACGAGGAAGATCATTCCTTCTAATCTCTCTACCTGTTATGTCTCTTATCCCCTTGTTCCTTTCAGTAAATTCCATGACTAGTTTTGAGGAATTCCCTCGGACACGGAATTAGGGGTTCTGACACCCTCTCATCTCAAACAGAGGTGAGAAAGTTGCACATTTACATTGGGACTGGCAGAGTCCTGAAGAAGGCCGGCGTGACCCCAATCGAGGGGCACAGACACACGGCCGAAACATGTCGATCACCTGGCAGTAAAGGAGGGGTGTAAGGAGCACATTACATCTCCCTATCACCACCATCCTTCACGTTTTTAACCCTGGCCGGGGGGTCCAGGAATAAAGTTTAGGCACAGCGACACCTCCGAGCTAGTTTTAACCTACACCACACTGCACTTTCACTTCCGGTGTTCCGAGTCACCTTTGAAATCATTGTTTCTCTTTTGTGCTGTATTGTCTTCCCCCACCCTATTGCTCAACCCCAGGCGTTGGTTGCGCCTAGCTGTTTTTGCAGCAGCCCTATGATGAAGCAAGTCACCCAAACGTGTGAGTGAGGGCAGTATTAAGACATGTAGCACATGCCACCACGAGACACAGACTTTTTATTGCTCCCTACTCCTTTTGGTGTGAAAAGTATTGACTGGGAGTTCGGAGTAGGTGAGTCCGTTACCCTCTCCCCTCCCTTTTGTGTGTACTACTATATAAGCACCGCCTGCAAGCAGCCCGGGGCTTGTCAATCATTGGAAGTCAGCCTGCTAGAGATCCAGCCTTGGTATCGTCGTGCTGGAGGACGCTAGGGGTTTGGTGGCTTCTGTGCTTCCTCGCCTCCCTCCCTCCTGCTGTCATCCTTCTTTTCATGTAAACACGCTAGAGTGGATATGCGAGCCGTTGAGAGGCTCGTACAACTTTCCTTTAATTTTCCCGAAGACGCGCTAGAGCGCGTACGAGATGTGTTGAGAGAGGCTCGTACAACTTTCCTTTGATTTTCCCGAAGATGCGCTGGAGCACGTACGAGAGCCGTTGAAAGGCTCGTAAAGCTTGCATTTGTTTTTTCCTTTTGGAGACGCGCTGGAGCGCGTATAAATTAAATGCACTGAATGTTCAATTAAGGAAGAAACGCTCCTTTTCTTTCTCGGCGGGTGCGCAGGAGCGTGACCCTCTAACTCCTGTGAATTAAACACAGCGAATGAAAAGAGGCATTTTCGTTCACGGGCTTACAGCTACACAGCTAAGTATGATTCTTTCCATTTCTGTGGTGCAGATACTTTATAGACTAGGTGCTAGCGCTGTATTTTCAAGTGAATGAGCGCTTATTCATTTCTTTGGTTTATTTTGGGATTTTTATGTTTTATATGAAGATGATTGCGGCAATACTGAAGTAAGTGCTTACACATAACTCTTATTAAGTCTCACCCATACAATTATTGCAGATATTACAAATGTGTTTTGCTACAGGGAACACGGGACTAGACAGCTGGAGTAGAGAGAATAGGACTGAAACATACAACTCCAAGCCAATTCCCCATTGTGTGTTTCCACTGCTGCATCTTTATTGTTTCTTTTGTCCCTTTTTTCCCTTTCCCCCTAAATGGTGTTTCCTGTTTGAGTGTTAGATATGTACTCTCAGGACATTCCATGACAGGGGATAGAGTTAAGTAGCATCGTACATCGCTTCCGCTGTATCTGGCTCTTAAGGTTAGTGGTTTACCAGTCTGTGTTCTGACACACCTACTGCTTAGCAGGGTGTCGACACTGTCAGTAGCATTCATTTTACATAGGAGCTATTGAATGGTTGTTACAGTGAACTACCAACCCTAAATTGCGTTTAAGGGATGCACTATTGATTTAAACCACTGCTAACTTTGTTTATCTGTTGGTTAGGATTATATTTACTTACTATTGCAATCAGAGCTGAAAGTATCTGTTGCACTTGGCCCTGTCTGCAGGGTCATCCCCATACGTTTTGCCTTCACCCTACAGTTTTCTGAATCCATTTTTATTGGCTTTTAGGACTCTGCACAATTTACCACTACTAACCAGTGCTAAAGTGCTTGTGCTCTCTCCTTTAGACATGGTGCAATTTGGCTTATACCCAATTGGCACATTTAATGCACTTGTAAGTCCCTAGTAAAGTGGTACTACCTATACCCAGGTCCTCTAGGTTAAATGCTACTAGTGGTCCTGCAGCACTGATTGTAGCACCCACTTAAGTAGTGCTTTTAAATTTGTCTCAGGCCTGCCATTCAGCCTGTGTATTGAGTTTTAAACTGCCATTTCGACCTGACAAAATAAAAACCTTTTTGCCAGGCCCAAACCTTCCCTTTTAACATATGTAGGTCACTAATAGGGTTGGCTCTAAACAACCCATAGGGCGGGGTGCAGTGTATATAAAAAGTTGGACATATACTTTTAGGTTTTACGTGCCTGGGTACTGAAAAACTCTTAAATTCATTTTTCACTACTGCAAAGCCTGTCCATCCCACAGGATAGTACTAGGTTACCTTATTACATATGATAAGTGATAACTTTCAATTGAGATCAGGTAGAAATGTTAATCTTAGTATCTAAAGAATTGTAATTTAAGACCCTCTTTAATGGTAAAGTTGGATTTTAAGTCACAATTCTGCCCTTTTCTTGTCCCCATCATTAGGTACCTGCAGCCAGTATCCTGGGGCCCGATTCACAAAAGTAATCTGAGACAAAATCCTAACTTTGCGACTTTCGGTATTCACAAAGGGCATTTAGGAGTAGTAAAGTTAGGATCGATATTCACAAAGGGCATTTAGGAGTAGTAAAGTTAGGATTTTGTCTCAGTTAAACTTAAGTTTTTCTTAAGTTAAACTTAAGACCAAAACTTAAGTTTAACTGAGACAAAATCCTAACTTTACTACTCCTAAATGCTCTTTGTGAATACCGAAAGTCGTAAAGTTAGGATTTTGTCTCAGATTACTTTTGTGAATCGGGCCCCTGGTTTACATGACTAAGTGTAGCTGACAGTTGGTCTTTGTGTATTGCTCCCAGACTGTAAGACAAAGGGGGAATAGGTGTTGTCAGGATGAGACATCTCTGGCTTTATGAGGGGGAGGAGCTGTCACCTACCACACTTGCACATGACAAAGCCTCTGCCTGAGCACACTCAAGAAGGGTTTGACTCTAGTTTTTTTGTCCTTGGAGAATCTGGGGACAGGGCAGAGAGGCGGGAAATTCCAAACACCTCTGGGGGTGGAAACCTCCAGAACCTCTCCTACTTCAATGATGGCACCAAGTACATATATTGGACCCTGACTGCCAACTCTTCAGTACACCTGTGGCCCTGTGGATACTGTAGATGAAGAGCTGCTGTGCTACGCTGCTGCCAGAAGGACTGCTGCTCTGCTGCCCTACTTGCTGAGAAGGAAGACTGGACATGAACCGTTCATCCAAGGCTGAAGGGACTCCAAGGGTCAACTTACTGACCTACTCTTCTGAGCTACAGGGACATAAGATGCTCCAGAGCCCCCCCATCACCGCCTAGCTGGTCTGCTGCCTGAATCTGCAATTGGGACTGCCTGAGACCTACCGGCCTCTGATGGAGTGATTTCTTGATCACGAAGAGGTGCCACTTAGGTCCTGGACCATTGGTGTGGTACCAGTTGAGCTCCTTCTCCAAGAAAAGGAGTAATCCTGAAGTTTTGGGCTCTTCAAAACCACAAATGAGCCTGTTTGTGCCAAGACCCTGCCTCCCATGCTGCCCACCAAGGAAAAGCTCCGAGGAATCTGACTCTTCACCCCACAGAGACTGCCAGTGACACCCAGCAATTGGAGATGTGCACTTTGCGGAACAGCATCGACAGCCTGTGGTGACCACTAACTCGAAACTGCAGCAACAGCCATCTGTGATGCCCGACAGGATCTTTGCACTACAGTAACGACTGTCCGTAATGCCCTTCCTGCTCTTCGTGCTACAGCGACCACCATTCGCAACGTTTTTCCTAGTCCTTGCAGCCCCCTCCACCATGAATGAACCTCTTCACGCTGGACCTTTGAAGGTAACTCTTTCAGTGGGACTCACCTGGTCCCTGTACCTGTATTAGGCCCGTGCTCCATTGCAGTCAGCCTGAACTTGTAACATTCACCTGGTGTTGCATGATTAGATACCAGTGAGTGGCGATTTGTACTTTTATTGTGCTCTATATTTACCTGAAGTCTTTGAAATTACATATCTCCGGTTCTGTTTATTGGATTTTTGTCATTTTGGTCTCCAATAATTAATTAAAAAGTACTCAATTAATTAATGGCTTCAGTTTGAGAAACAGCTGAACATAATTACATGTAATTTGGTAGAAAACTATGTCTTAGTCAGAAATTGTGTATTTTGTGATTGAGTGTAAATCTGTTCAGTCCTTTTTTATAAATCAAGCATAACAAATAGAGATATCTGGAGGATTAGTCCGACAGGAGTCCCTCAGGAGTCTGCAGGACTGCACATTAAGAAAAGCAGTGAGTTTTGATTGGTCAAACACGTTTTTTTTCCCATCAGCTGGTTCCATCACATGGAACCTAATGGTCCCACAAGACCGATCACTTTCATTAGCTGGATGCAATATGAAAGAAAATGTTGTGGCCTCCATTAAAATACACAGGGATTTGGTCCCCATGCCTTAAAACTTAAAAAGGAAGTAGTAGTGCAGAGTAGGGGTACCCTGAGCCCCTGGCCCTTAAGGGAAAGCGGGACCACGATGGGGGCCAACATTCTTTCTTCTTTTCAACCTGTCTGTCCCACACTTGCAGGAGATCTTGACAGCCCCTCTAGGTGCACTACACTTATCACAAGTAAATAGTTTTCAAACTTCTTTTTATTGCTTGAGGTTATGTTATTTAAATGTTTTCTCATCTAGAACAGAGAAAATGGGTAAACGTAAGGACCCTATTCACAAAGGTGGTTTTACATGTGTAGCTCTCCTCACAGGTAAATCAATACCTACACCTAGGTGTAAATCTCCTCCTGTTTAGAAAAAACTATTTTGATGTGTCAATTTATACCTAGATGTAAACATACGTGTCTCCACACCCTCAAATAAGGGGGCAAAGTCTCTTACACCTACATTTACAAATGTGAAGTTACTATTACTAGTAACTTTCCACCTGTTTGTGGAGATCACCACCGTGGAAAAATCTATATCTAAAAAGTAATAGGGAATTGAAATAAAAATGATGTTCCATTCATAAAAAAATACATGTTTTAATTGCAAACTATAAAAGCACATTTCCATAACTCCTTTTCACCTAGGACTAACACAATATCAAGGGACAATACACCCACACTAAAACGTAAGATATTAACACATTTTAAATTAATTGAAACGTTAATTTAACATCCCCTACTCATTATTGTATTATTCGTGTTGAATGTGTCACAATCTTGAATGTTAGTCATCTATTATTTTATTTGTGATGTACATTTTATAATAAATACGTGTTTTGAACACATGAAAAAATTATATTAAGACGTTTTAATTAAAAAGAAATATATGTTTACCTCTGTGTTAGCGCTCCTTGCACCCATATATTTCTATAGGAGTGTGTTGCAGTAACAGCAGTGAGTAATTTATGGTGCAGCTTCAAGGCTGGACTAAATTGAATGTAAATCTGTTTTGTTAATAGTACTAAAAAACTAGATTTTAATGTTTATTTTGTGAATTGCAACAGTCATACTCTTATGAGGGTGCATATTTTCTATTAGCTCGTCCTTTCCTAAACATTCCCTTTTATTTCCCTTAACCCCACCCCTTTAATTGTAATTTTTCCCCATTTTCACACCATCCCCCTTGTCATGCCCACTAAATCCTCTACTGCCTAGTATGTTGATCTCAGTACAGAAGAAATAGTAGAGGCAGCGGTGGACATCTGAGGCTGAAGATTTGTAAATTTCATTTTGAAGTATATTAGGTAGTACTACTTTACATTCTCCAAAATAGCATTTATGAATAGGAGTTTTTAGGAAGATAATTTTAGCAAGCAGTAGTGGAGTTCACTTAAACTACATTAATTGTTCCACTTAAGTGGGAGAATAAGGGAATTAGGCGCAGAGTCCACAGTATACAACTAGTACGATTTTGTGTTATCAATGCGGTGCTCTACTGAGAAGGGATGTCATCCCTGCATCCCAAATTATAATGTGAATCAATGAAAACAAATCTCTGAGCACATGCAATCACATATCAGCATGAATAAAAGTCATCCAGTAGTGTTCTCCAGGTCTGCGCTTTAATCGGAAAATGGTTTGTCCGCCAACCAACACGTGTTTTGTCTGCGGGTAGGTCACCTATGACTTCCTCAGGGCCATAATGAGCAGTTTTCTCTCTTCACTGTGGTTAAAATCCCCACATATTGGGCGTATGCTAAGTTCCAGTTTTAAGTAGTGTGCATCCAATTAAATCTTGCCTCCCGTGTACGGGCCGGAGTTTCCGTCTCTCTCTTCCTGACGGGTACGTCCACATTTGTGACAAGCTGATACATTCATTGTTAATGCTGTACTCATTCTTGCAGCACTAAAATAATGGTGCAATTTTAATTATAAATAATCAATATTACTTTTTTCTTGTTTTGATGACAATGGGTTAACCTAAATAAAAGTACTTAAACACAAACCTTATCTAAAATTGGCAATGAGATAAAATAAATACATGCTTTTGATCCTGAAACAATTATAAAATATTCTATTTAGCAATACCAATAAAATGAACCTACAAAATATATTTAATCATTTAAAGATTTGAAATTCTCTTCAAAGAACTGCAGTAACAAAGTTTGTTCAGATCAAGTTTTAATTCTCGAAAGACAGCCTCTTACAGCATACGTTCACATTTCCGAAATATGGGATACCACATGTATATTTGATGAGAATATTCTGGTAGTCAAATGTCAAATGGCGCATTAGCTTGTCTTTTACACTGTTTTACCATTGGATGTCTTTATGCAAAGTTTACTTGCTTGTGTCATAGAATGCCTTCCTGCTGAAAAAATTAATTCAGTGAGTTCAAATGACATTATGCAAATGATTTTCCTTGTTGTCCAAACAATGCCATTACTGTACAGATGAAGGTTGGATTGAGGTCCCTGTTTACACTTTACTCTTATGGTTTTATTTCTAATATGAGAAATGTACTGGTAGAGAACACATTGTTGTCCTATGATCTTGCATGTGTATTAGATCCAAGCTTTTGTACTTTTGGTGCTCTATTACTAATAGCCTATGACACACTGGTTGAGTTGCAAGTTTCTGCAGACTCTTCTCACTTCCTTTCTTTACATACACACATATAAGTGCAGTAATGTATACAAATACTAGTAGATTGTGAAGCATGTGGTTTCGCCATGTGTAGGTTTTTGATTTATTTCCTTTATCTTCTTTAGTCAGCACTTGCTTATGTTGGGCCGAAAGCCCTTGATAGTTTCCTCAATGATAGTTTCCTCAATGATGGTAGCAGTTATAGAGCTAGCTTGCAAGTTTTGAGTGTAAAGGAGATTATACCTGGCCAATGGCCGTTGTGCATTGCCCAATAGTGTGGGTTGGTTTGGGTTCCTAATTAAAGGAAGGTTAGTGGTATTAAGAGGGATAAGCTATTAGAGATTCCTTTTGAGTTGGAATCTGTTAAAACTGTCCTGATTTTTATGGGCAGAAATTGTAACAAGTCTATGGGGCCGATTCACAGAACTAATCTGAGACAAAATCCTAAACTTACTACTTTTGGTATTCACAGAAGGCACTTACGATTTATGGTATTCACAGAAATCACTTACGACTACTAACTTTACGTCCGCACTCGGGCCGGAATTTCCACACCCGGAGCGGAAGTTCCGCACCCGGAGTGGAATTTCCGCCTCCGGGCCAGAATCTCCACCTCTGGGCCGGAATCTCCGCCTCCGGGCCGGAATCTCCACCTCTGGGCCAGAATCTCCGACTCCAGGCCGGAATCTCCGAAATTGAACCGGAACCCATTATTTCACACACTAAATGACATACAGGAGGTGAGAGACAGGAAATACAACACAGGAAGTTGTTGGCAGACATTTTGTGTTCATTCTGAGTCATCCTCTCTCACAGATCAGATCCTCTGCCATCCTGCTGCCCTTTTGGACCTTATTTCCCTCAAAATGGCTGAGGGTTATGAAGAGAAAGCACCCCCTTTCAGTGAAAGGGAATTAGACATCTTAGCTGAGGGGGTGATAATCAAATATCCTCAGCTATATGGGGGGCCAGAGGACCAGCTGAGTAATGCAGCATGGGCCAGACAATGGGCCAACATTGGTGAGCGCTGCAGTACAGTGGGCATTCACACCAGGAACGCGAGGACATGCCGTAAGCGCTGGGAGGACCTAAATCGCTGGGCCTGGCACAAGGCCGAGGAGCTACTGGGCCAGTCTTCCCAGCACCATGTGCATCATCCTCGCCTCTCACCACTGTACAGGAGGGTCCTGCGTGCAGCTCATCCGACCCTCCATGTTCAGCTGGAGGAGCATGAGCAGCAGAGACCTGGTAAGTGCATTATATGCAATATGTGTCTGGAAGTATGATGTGAGTGAAGACAGAGCTGTACCATTGTGTGTCCCATGTCTCCATTCACCTATTCTGTGTCTATGCAGCAGTCATCATGAAGCAAAAGGCTCACTGTAGCGCATTGACTGCACAGGGCAGAGTGCATTCTGGGAGTTGTAGTTTCATCATAACAACTGGGGAATTGAGCCACACAGTTGCATTTGTACAGAAATTTGCACTGCCAGCACCACTAACAGTGAAACAAGGGAATCATAACTGATGTGTGCATTGGATGAGGAATGGTACAGACACTGTCCAGTGTGTGTATGAGAGGCCAATGAGTATTGGATGCTGTGACTTGCATTGCTTTCGGTGAGTTTGGGTTCTGATTGAGACAGATCATCATGTGTCATGGAGTCAAGACAGACTTTAAGATCCTTGCCTCACTCTTAAGTGCTTCCAATTTTGCCAAGTGTGTCCACAGACACACGTCTTACCCCCAGTGGCTTGTATGCCATTTTTTATGTACAGGTAGCTGTAACAACAAGACACTACTGTTCACCAGTGCACAGCACTACCTGATCAGTCTCCGAAGTCAATATGTGGCACTGGATTGTCAGCTTTAGTGAGGGAATATCAAAAGGTTAGACTCACAACTTAGCAAGCCTACTTTCCCAGACCCTATATGGATGTGTGACCCCCAATCGGCATTTGTGTTGTCCAATACAATGCTACACAGCAGATAACATTTTTCCAGATGTAAAAGTGCAGAGACTCCATATCACAGGCCCTTTTCGATACCATCTGGACTCCCTCTGATCTCCTTTTGTAGACTGGGTTTAGAACCTGCCCATGTAGCAGTGACAGGGCACACAGGTCACAAGAATGCCAAAGTTGAGGGTTGGCCAGTACAGATGTGCAAGCCCAAAAAAATCTTGTGAGATGTCCATGTCAGACTCAAATCAGGAGATGAGTGAACATACACGTAATTTAAGCTCATCAACACTGACAACTGTATAGTGTGATCAGAGGAGAACAAAGTATGACCTCGGCTCATCTTGATATGTGTCTTGTCCTGACATGTACAACCACTACATAATGATTTATCTTACATTTCAGTGGGCTCAGCTGGCCAAAAGGAACAAATGCAGGACCCGGCTCGGAGCAGGACATCTTTGGTGCGCCGGCGGCTATGACCTCTTTCCACCAGTGAGGAAGAAGAGGATGAGGTGGGACCCTCAACATCAGGAGGCAGGGGGATTGCGCCCACCCGGACTGACCAGGAAGCCAACTCTGGTGCTATGGACCGGGTGGAGGCTGAGGACATTGAAGTGGGGGGGAAGAACTGGACACCTCTGGCCAGGGGGGGGTGGGGAGCTACTCTCCCCCGGTCCATTCACCTGTTAGTTTTGCCGAGGTGTCCCCAGGGCAGGCCACTATGCAACCTGGGCCTGCCTACAGCCCCTCCCTAACTCTAGAGGCCCCCATTCCATCGGGGCCTCCAGCTGCATCCCCTGCAACCAGTCCCCCTCATCGTAGTTGCCAGGTCGACACCAACATTGGCTCCGAACCTGAGGCACTACACCCCTCATGTTCAACCCAAACCCCTCCCTGTGTTGTTCCTTCTGTGGCTGTCCCAGAGGACCTGATGTGGGCATGTGAGGGTCAGCCAGACATGTCCTCTTGCATCATGCTGCAGATGTGTCTAGACGTGCGCATGATGCGAGAGGAAATTGCCCAAGCTCTGGCCACCCTCACTGCCAGTGTAAATTCCCTGACTGCAGCCATGTCATCTTTCGTATCCCAACCTCCTTCCCATACCACCGTCAATGTCTCCCCCTGTCCGTTGCCCCACACTGTTTACCCCACACTCCTCGTGTGTCCCGACCCCATGTGATGCCTGTTCCTGCACCGGCTAGCCAGGAGCCCGCATCGGACATTGTGGTACTAGAGGATGACCAGAAGGACACTTGACCTGTTGGACAGATTTTTCTTTGTGGACAATTATTTACTTTTCCCCTTGTAAATAGACTGGTTTCCCTGATGCTCCCCGATGTGTTATATTTATGTTGCCCCACCCCTTTCCAAGTTTCCTTCTCCTTCTGCAGTAAGAACATCATTTGTTTTTCTTTCTCCCTTCCAAACGGACTGTTGTTGTTTTTCTAACCCCACACTTTTTTACATAAAATCTTATTTTGAATCATACTTTCTCTATCTTGTTTAACTTCATTGTGATTGTGTTGTACAAAATATGGACATGTATTTTGGAAGTCATCTGCTCTGCACATGAGGGCTTGCTGCAATGACAGGGTTACACTTGTACATGTGTCACACACACATACATCCTCACATCTCTAGGCCACCAAAATTGGTGAACATTAGCCTATCATGACATGATACGCAACAGAGTTGTGACTTGTGAAGAGAATTTCTTTTTATTTACACATTTTCACACTGGTCAAAAAGTTCCTGGGATATGATCAATGGGGATCGTGCTTGCGGCTTCGCAATTTTGGAGGTGAGGATCGCTGGGAGGTATTATGTCTGGGTTGTCGCCGAGGTGCAGGTTGGTGTGGTGCATCTGCCTGTACAGGGCGAAGTTCATGTGCAGGGGTGGATGGTGTCTGTACAGTTGGTGTTTGTGCGTGGACAGGGGCTTGCTGTGCAGGTGGTGGTAGTGCCTGTTCAGGGGGTGGTGGTGGTTGTGCAGATGGGGGAGTGCCTGTTCAGGGGGTGGTGGTGGATGTGCAGGTGGGTGGAGTGCCTGGATGGATAGGGGTGGTGGAGGGTGTGTACCCTTGCTGTGGTCCTGTGCAGTTTGTGGTACAGGTGTTTGGGTGTGATGTGCTGCAGGCAGATGTGATGGCTCCCCTCCCTGCGTTGACCATGAAGGGAGACCTTGGATCACTTTCATCATGCCCTCAATCATCTTCATGGCTGAGGCATGGTGTCTTAAACTCTCTTCCCTTTGGATAGATATGATGTCTCTGATATTCTTGCACATGTCTTGCCAAGATATATCCATCCTATCCAAAACATGGGTCTGTCTGTCCACCACCTGAGGGAATAGGCACAGGGCCTCAGACATGTCTGACAGGGTGGCCCCTATGGCACGAATGTCCTGCCTCACATCTGTCTGCTGTTGGAAGAAGTCCTGCTCCCACTGGGCACCATGGCCTGGTGCAGGCCCTCTCAGTAGGGATCGGCCTTGGATGAGACAGCCAGGTCCAACAGCAGGGGGGCGGGTGGCATGTTGTGGAAGCCTGTGGACAGGAGAATGGTGCCCAGGGGATACCTGCACCACAACAGGGTTGGTACTTCCCTCAGATAGTGAAGAGAATGCCTGGGGTACACTGTATAGGGAGGAGTGTGTAGGGGAACCACCACGTCTGTCCCGGATGTGAGGGCTGTGAGGGAGTGATGTCTGTGTTGGGGGTGTGTGAGCTGTGGCTGGTTAGCTCTATGCTGGGGACAGGCAATCTTTTGTTTTGGAGGAGGCTGAGGCACTTTGCTGTTGGCTGAATTTGGTTCAAAGATCTTTAAGATTTTTTGAAATTTTCTGATTAGTTAAAAGTTTACTCGTAGGGTTTTTAATTCTACATTGATATTTTTCTATAGGAATGCTTCTACAGGTAAAAAGCTGGGTTTGGTTATTTAAGGTATCTGACATTTTTGTTAGGGTTGAGCTTATTGCACTCATTGCATTAAGAACTGGATAGGCTGGTGGAGTATGTTGTTCATAAATGTGATGTTCAGAGATCAAGGTCACTTGTGGAGCATGGTTTGTAAATGTTATTATATGTGACACGTTTTGTTGTGGCACAGTGCTTGAGAGCTTACCCAGTTTCATCAAGAGACCTGAGTTGTCCCAAGGGAACTAGTATTTTCACTGCTGAGCCTAGTTAGATATTTGCATGTCTGGTTCCCACAGTGTATACTGAGGATGAGGCACAGGATAAATTTCCACCATGGCGGTAATAGTATTAATGAAAGTACATGAAAAATTCAGGGTCACAGCTGTTGTTCGTACTAAAGAAGATTAATCAAGTGTCATTTTCTGAGATCTACCAGGGTCAAAACAATCTTGTATGGATTACTCATTAGTAGATTTTGCATAAAGTTCTTAAAATGTGACTCTAATTGGTCTAGTTGCAGGATATGGTATAGAGGGGCTATCATCGAAAATTGAATTTCCCTCTTCCCCCATTGTGTCAGACTTTTGATTACAGGTTGTTTGGGTTTTATTCACACCCTCTTCACTATCATGCTTGGATGATGCCAAACTCAGTTTTTTGACTGCGGTTGGCGTCTGAGGGAATGAGAATCCTTGTGGTTAAGAGTAGGTTTTCATTGAAACTTTCTGCATACTATTGCAAGTATGCCTTTTTGCTTTGGTTAGACAATGAGTCTGATAATGGTCAGGCAACAGTCAAGAATATACACTTCTATTCTCGATTGTTATCGTAGTTCGTAATTGGCTGCTGAGTACTTGTGTCGGCTTGAGTCAACCATCATAATCCCTTGGAGGTGTTGAGATGATGTTGGTTAGTTGATTAGAGAATATGATGATTTAGGCACTTACTTTGTCAAAGCTGTTGAATGCACATTCTGTAATCTGCTGGGCTCAACTCAACTCAATTGCTGGGCACTGGATATGCAGGCCAGGGCCACATCCTGGCACATCATTCTTCATGCTTTTCACCTACTCTTTACTTTGAATTTCCGAGCTTCTTTCTGGCCCCCCAAAATCCCCACCTTGCATTTACCAGATTACTTGGCCCCCGATACATAATCCATGTGCCCTGCTTCCAGAACTAACCAGTAGTTACCCTCCGGAAAACTGCACAAAGTGAGGTGAGTGGTGCAGATAAGGATTTACCTGCCTTGGAGACTCCAAGGCTACCCCTGGAGGGGGGGGGGCTGATGTCTTCCTGTGCAGTCTGTTGCTGTCTACTGTAGGCTCAGCTCCCCTCTGCAGCCTGTATCCCAATGAGGGACAAAGGTGAGGCACATGAGTTGTGTGAGATGCACAATTCAAGACCTCCACTAGGTCAGATCCCCTTGACTACTTGCCGGTACTGTCTCTGCCACTTTCTCCATCACGCCCTCACCAGAGTCTGCATCATTGGTGCACTTGAGAAAAGGGTAAGGAACTGAATCCAACCAGATCCAAAGGCAAGTTCGCAATCTTATGTGTTCTTCCTAAGAGATTAGTCGATTAGTCAGTGGAGCTTGGGAGTTCAAAATTACTGGAATATGTATATTCAAAATTCATATGTTTGCTAAATTCATGCAGTATGTAAAATTAAGCATTAAAATAAAGCAGTGAGTGAATGGTCTTCACATGCCCTTGTTTCTGCATCCCAGTATTTGTTTTCATTGCATGACAGGACATTTAATTGTAAATTGTTCAAAGTTATTGTAAAGCATTTCATGTACATTCTTCAGGCCATTGAACACTTACCTGGGGCATTTGTTCCAGAGATTTTTGATAATTAACATCACTTATATCATGGTAGAATATGTAGTCATCTATGATACATAAGCAGCCATAGTTGTCCCCAGATTATTTGTAACTAATAACCATACAAGGTTGTTATATAATATACTAAATATATGAAAGAGAAAGGAAGATTGAGTCTGAATAGTCCCACTGATATGACAGAATCCATTTTGACAGGAGCCACATCACATTATCATTAATTGTGTTACTACCTGAAGCCTAATATAAATCCATTCAATTGAACCAATTCACAAAAGTATTTATGAGTGCAGGAATTAGTACTACAGGAGTAGTCTTTTCTGACTCTTACGTGGCTTTGCAAATCGGCCCGAAACGATTAACTCCCTTTTCGTAAAAATGGAAAGAGCATCTTTTTTATTTGCATTAAATGTATATGAACATTCTCATTTTAATGCCATTTTAAATGTTTAGGGACTAATTCACAAACGCATGTACGTGTACTTAAAAGAGTACTACAGGAATACTATTTAAATACGGCAAAATGCATTTGTAAAACACTTCAAATGTAGTTTACCAATAAACTACCTGTTAGCCTTTAGTATACTTAAATACCAGTATTTAAAAGACAATTTTGTTGCCACTAAGAACCCATCTCTCATGTGTGTTAAAAAAAAGGCAGCTCTCAGTGAATTTTCCTCGCATTAATGTTTCTTCCGTTACTATGACAATGAACTGTCAGAGCGTAGCAACAGCAATTCCCTTCAATCCTTTGCCTATATAAAAATAAAACAGAGGAAATCATTCAGCATAAAAAAAGCGTGGACAGTCTTCTTTAAACAATAATTCTTAACAAATATAGTGCCTGATTTAGTATTATGGGAAATAATGCACTAGTAATAAGGCAGACAGGATATTCGTCATGTTTGTGACAAAGTAACATATTCCTCATAATCTAAATCATGTCCTTAGGTCTCAAAATCCTTAAAACTCTAGTATGCTTGCCCTAGCCAAATAGGTGCAAGGCAGTCATGCTCTTGATTCTGTCTCAGACATTTTATAAAGGATGTGTTATGAGGTATTGAAAGCGCAAAGAAAATAACAGCTATAATTATATTTAGCCATACGCTTCAAATATATACAATCCTACGGCAAATGCACACGGCGTCTTGCAAGAAATGCATGTGTTAAAAACAAATTGGCATTCCGGTGAGAGATTTACAATTCGGACCTTTCTAGCAATGACGGAATAGCTAGTAAGAGAACACACGCTCTAGAATCAGAGGCTGTTGCCAGCACAATGTGAGTAAGGGAGCTCTTTACGAAATGTCCTTGTCGGCTCAATATATCGTTTCTACTATGTTAAGGATCTTAATGAGGACAGTATACTGTAACTAATTCTAACGTTTTGTTGGCTGAAATAAAAGAGACAAGTAGACATAAAGCTACAAATATGGAGAAAGTCATCCAAAAAATATTGGAATTTAACAGTGTTGAAGTGCATTATTGAGATAAATAAAAATGGCAGAATGTAGCCAAATTATTTGATCATATATGGATTTTCCATTAACCCTCCATCTCAGACAGTCATTTTTTTAACTTCTGTTTATTAGATTAATGCAGTTTATCAGATTATACATCAACACAATCTTATACATATGGCCAGCAGTGACAAGTACCACATTTATGATCAAATCCCTCAGAGGGCTATACAGTTCTCGTTTCACCCGGGCCTAAGTTACACTGCACTCTGGTGCACCAGGGACACCATTGGCACAGCCGCCGGGGTGACACATGGAGTTCCCTGTACACATTCCACTTGCCCCACAGTCTTTCCCACTTCCAGGGACAGTCGGCTTTGAAGGCTTCATAGTAAGTCATCCAGTTCACAAGTGATAAACTGGGTCATAGACTTAGGTTAAACTAGCAGGTCCGTGCCAGCCCATAGTTTGTTCAGCCCCTCTAAATGAAAGCATCTGCTGGCAGGTTGTGCTTTTAATTTATGTACCTTTTCTGAAAAGTATTGGGCAGTCCCATAGCTGATTACATGTTTGGTGAGTCAAGCCCTCACAGCTGACATCAGCCTTGATCTTCAGGTTCAGAGTTTTCATTCTAGCAAGGCTAACCCAGTCCTTCACCCCTCCTAGTCCAGCAAACTGAACATTAAATTTGATAACTGTAACAATTGTTATTTCTATCACTTGGAATTGACATAAGTGGGATTTGAAGCATTATATAAAAACAGGTTATTATCATTACATGTGTAACAGTCCTGCAGAGAAGGTTGGTGTAGTTCAAAATAAAGGATATTAACCATAGTGAGAAATATTAGTATGTTCCAATAAAAGCATGGTATCCCCATTGAGAATGATTGCCTCTGTATATTAGCACAGAGATGAACCTTTTCAGAATTGTTACCATTGTCAAATAGATGTATGGCTAGGCTGCAAAGAAGGCTTTTCTGCTAAGAATAACAGTAGCACATATTTGAGTTTTCCAATAAATGAATAGCACCCTGATGAGAAGTGTTGCTAGTGTGTGATATTAAAAGTGTAGCAACCTTGCAGAGAAATGCTGAAGATGTTAATGAATGTGTAAATGGCCTTTTTAGAAGTGCTCAAAGTAATATGATCAAGGCACTGTGGATTCTTTAAGTAAATGTCACAGAGACTGTGCCTTTTTAGTACCTCTTTTTGGCCACTTCTAAGGCTCACATGACCTCAGGGACAATACTCAGAGTTCAGTACCATCTCCAGCTGAGGCCGTCAGTACAGTCCAGTCCAAGTCCACTTTATACTATACCAAGAAAAGGCCTCTTGTAGCTTTTGACATCCTTCTTTCCACACAGGAGGTCAGTCAACTGACACTTGGAGTCCACAACTTAGTCCAGGGTACAAGTGGGAGCAGGTCCAGCCCTTCAGGTCTCCACATGTCACAGACAACATGTCCATTCCCCTTCTGTTCTTCCTCAGGTCCAGTGTGTTCTGAAGAGCTGATGTTGATATCTTACTTTTGTTCAATTCACTAGCCAGTGGGTCGGGGTGAATACTGGACACTGCTTGACAAATTGACTTTTTGCAGCACATCCTGATATTCCTACTGCACAGTATCACAGGTGGCACCTTTCCCAGGGAAAATCAAAATGTCAGAGACTTTCTGCTCCTGGAGGAGGCTGGTCATCCAGCCAGGAGTATATCTATAGAAATTAGCAGTACCGTACTCCTCAACCACGCCATGCTGTTGTGGGACCAGCTCCCTATTCCACTGGAATGTAGCTAAGATGGCTACAGTTGACCCTGGTATCAAACAAACCCTATCCCCCAGGTGACATTTACATGTGATTATTAATGGTCAGCTCTCACCCCAGACCCTTTCAAGTTTATGAAGTTCATGTACCCTCTCAACCTGTTTTCCCTGAGAGAGGATGAGTCACATACCTTACACCCAGGTCTTTTTGCCAAAGAGTCCAAGCCATTGTTTCTGGGAGCACTTTTCACATATGATCAAGGGAAAGCACTGATAGGGAGGCAGCTTCAGGCAGGCTAATGCTAATTAGCCCACTGGAGCTTCAGGCTGGCAAAATCTAACTTTTTAAAAGTAAAATTTCCTGCATATTTACCGGAAATCCAACATCTCCGTTGAATTTTTTCCCAAAAATATTACAGACAGTTTTTGATTGAGCTTATCCAAAACCAAGGTTACTAAATACAATGTCTTGATTGTAATTCGTTTTTCTCAAAGGAACAGCTACATCCCTCTAGTGTTAAAATTCCTGTTCGTTGCTAGTCAAAGTAGAAACATGTAAATCCTAATGTATTACATGTTCCATTTATATATGCTAGGCTCCCTGCCTTGTTGGCTAATTAGGGGTGACTTACTTAATATTTAAAAGTGGGATCTGTTTCTGTCAAAAAAGGTTAATTTGACAGGTCTGCCTGCAGACTTAAAAGATGCAGCTGTCAGGCTACACATGTCCTGAAGCCATGTTTTCCTTGACAACCTCGTGGATGTCACAACATGTGCTTCATTACACACATGACATATACCTTGATGCCATTGCTGTATTTCCTGCACCATATACTGAAAATTAACTATGCCAACTGGACAATAGCAAATCTGACCATGTTTTAGGTATATTTACAGTGGGGACTGGAAAGCAGTGCTTCAATGTACAGAGTTCAAAATCAGCACTAGCAATCAGCAAACAATTGTGTGATCAAGCAAAAAGAGGCCGTTTTTTGATGCAGAGTTAAAAAAATATATATTTATGTGGACTTTATAAACATTGCCTTCCTCTGCAATTACTGTGTATATAGCCTGTCACTGTAATATTATTTGATCCCTTTTCTGGGCTGTTATTTTGTTCACCCACACCTTGTGTTCACTTTTCACACTTTGCACACATAGATACATGAGTGTATTGGTTAAACAATTATCTTTGTCTTACATCTACAATATAAAAATATTATTTCATATAAATTTTTGTTTACAAGATGTTTTCTTCTTTTTAGATGTTTTAGTTGTATTCATTGTTTTGAATTAAATATATCACCTTGAATCTTTTTTTATTAATTTGATAAATGATAACTTAATGGGTATTCTTGTCAAATATAGCAGTATCTATGTCTACCTAAGGTTTACTGATGGTCCTATGACTTAGATTTTACTTTCGTTGTCCTGACCACCATGTACTGCTGTCATACATGAGTGTGGCGTGACTACCCATTGCAACCCATATATGACATTTAACTTCCATGCACCTAGAGCATGTTCTGCACTATAATGTCCCTACAGAAAAGTTAAATAGATTCTATCAATTCTACCAATACTGTTTTAGAGCCAGATCACATGCCGTGGCACTGAATAGCAATGTCACAGAACACAGAGTCCTATTAGGAGCAAAAAATAGGGGCCAAAAAGGTGGATTTTCTTTACTTTGCAACAGTTATGCACTTTCAGTGTTCCATGTTAACTGTAAGATGTTTATTAAATGTGCTGTGAATGCGCCTTTATCCTGCAACTCTTGCTATATGCCCACCTACAATCTATACACAGACTTCTATATTGATCTATTGCAGATGATTGTGGCTGAATAGTGGGTTTCCAGGACACTGTAAGTCGAGCTCCATGGCCTCTTCCCTGGTGTCTCCGTTCCAAATGGTGTGTGACACATTTTCTACTGGTCATTTTAGACATGTAGACAGCATGCCAAAAACACCGCAGTTATATTTTGCTGCTTATGACAATAGCATAAAGGGGTCTAATATAAACATCCCAAAGCCCACGGGTGCGCACGTCCTAACAATGTTTTGTGGAGAGCTAGTGTTTATCACAAGGGGACCGGCCGAAAAGTGTCACTCCCTCAGCTCCAGAAAAGGGCTTACAGCAGTGCGGCCATAGAAGTATCTTTGCAAGACACACAGGTATACTGATGGTAAGAGATAATTCACCAGAAACATGCTCATTCACTTCTTGGAGCCTAGGAGTGCCTCAGTAACGTGAAGGTTGGGAATCAGGGGTTTGATAGGGTTTGTAAGACGACGCAGAAGCCACTTAATATCAGTAAAGTGCAGCAATGCCCAAAAGGGCAATGATGACCTGCATAATTATGTCAGTGTTTACCATTATGAGTTTCCAAGTACTAGGGTATTACTTGGCATAGTGGAGTTTGCAGCAAATAAGACATGATAAGCATCTGTTATGAAATAGACAATGCATGGCACTTAGAAATGTACGGTAAGAGATGCTATCTATTGAAACACTCAAAACACTCAAAAGCTTTTATAAAAAAAACACAGCAGAAGGGCATCAGAATTCCTTACAATATAAAAACAATGGTTCCTTTTGAATCACTTCTTCACTTACATTCACAGTTTTTACAAAGCATGAGTAGGGGCCTGTTTTATTTCCCCGATGCATGAAGAGAAATGATCCACATAAATCTGGAAAGCGCATTTACTTTTTTACAACAATACGTGATATTGCTTAAGTTTTGTGTTCTTGGATAATCTACCATGCTCAGTGTGCAGGGAAACAATCAGTGCATTATATGCTCGAAACGGTCAGTTGATGCAGGATTTGACTAAATAGAGGGTTAGGTGTGGTGGAAACGTAATCCATTTATAGATGGGAAGACCAGAGTCTAGATAAAGGTTACTGGCCAGACTATTCGGTGTAAGTACTCGATCGTCCATATGGAAAATGTTGAAAATTCGACCAACGAGGTAGAATGAGAGTCATTATCAGGATGTGGATTATTACACTGAATCTTGGAAAAAAGATTAGCCAAGAAATAGTTGCTTCCCAGAATGTCCCTTTTAGCAGCTCTTACGGGCCAGTGGGTCGTCAACCAATTATATTACTCTAAACAAATAGGCAATGCCAAATTCAACCTTGCAATAAAGACCTCAGACTACACCTCCTTGTGCAGTCTAATGTCAGCAGATCACTTGACTTAACAAGGGCCATGCAGAACAAACCGTCCTTGACCTCTGTGGTATTTATGACCGGCACCATTTAGGCCCTGATTACAAGGGGAGTATTCATGGTGGTATTTATCCACCAATTAAATAACACCTAATTTCAAGTTTTGGGAACTAAAGTGTAGATTAAGGTGTGGTAAGTTTTTAATGCTTACCGCAACACAATCTTCATGTTCTGTTAAAAAATACTTAATTTTTCTCCTAATAAAAACGGAAAAATGTTTAACCTACTGATATTAATTACTAAACTCTTTAAGTGGTAAGATTTTTTTTATTGTGTATAGTTAGTTAAAACCATTACAATTTTACCTTAAAATCATCAATTTAACAAAACATTCATATTTACATTTTCAATATCCGAAAAAGAGAAAGACATAAAACATCTCAAATCCAAGAGAAATATAAGCTATTATACTAATTGATGCCAGATACTAGACCTCCACCATTTCATATTTTGAGTTCAAGTGCAAAAGTTGCAAATATGCGTACCGCTGTAAACATGGGACTGTGTAAAGTCAGCTTAATACTAACGGAATTTTGACATAGAGAGAAATACACTGCGAGCTTGTTAATACCAAATACAAAGTTATACTTCTACGCTGGGCCCTTTATGGCGACAACCAGAATAAAGATTTGTGCAAAATGTAAAGGTATTGTGGTGGCCATATAATAATACACACTAAAATGAGCATTAAATGATTGTTTTTTGTAATAGTGTGCTGACTAGTTGCAGAAATTTAGCTGCCCTACATGAAAACTGCAAAGTCTGGCTGTTTAGCAATGCCATTACGGCTGGTCGGCATGATCTGACTTGGAGTGAACGGAAAGCATGGAGTAAAAAGTGCCGTCTCAAATTGCTCACAGCTGGGCAAATGCACAAAAGTACGAGTGTCTCTTCCGCCTGTTCGCAAAGTCTGCACTGGGTGGTCGGCCATGCTTCCATTTCTAACGAGAATGGCATTACTCCTTGTCCTACTCCCTCGCCTTCCTTCAGCACAATTGAGGCCCCGCCTCCCATCCAGACCCACCCCCAGCATAAAAACTCTGCCCGCCCCCACCTCCACCTGTACGTAAACAAGCCGAGCTAGCACTCAGATGAACCGGACCGGGAGGGAGGGAGGGTCCTTGAAGGAAGGCGAGGGAGTAGGACTAGGAGTAATGCCATTATCGTTAGAAATGGAAGCATTACCTCCCGTCCCTCCCTCGCCTTCCTTCAGCACAATTGAGGACATAGCAAGCAGAAGAAAACAGAGACGGACAGCTGAGTGCGAGAGAACACCAAAACAGAAACAGTGCCCCAAACACAGCAGATCAACATCCCAGGAACCCAGCGGCCCAGAACAGCAGACAAATGTCCCAGACACGCAAACGGACAGCGACAGTCAAACGGAGAGGGAGAAGACCAGGACGCAGGCCAACAGAACCCACAGAGGAGCCCACCCGACAGGACACCACAACCGGCAGGGATCGCAGCAAAGCACGCCTGACCTCAAGCAACGCAGCCACCGAAGCCGCCAAACAGCGAGAGGAACACCCCCGGACCCCCACAGGAGGAACCACCCCCAAAGACAGACAGTCAGCAAGACCGGGGACCAAAACCAACGACCCAACAGAGCAGAGGAAGGCCAAACAACCACCGCAACCGGATCAAAGCAAAACGGGAACCCACAGCCGAGCCAACACCCCCAAGCGCAGCGCAGAGGGGATGGCAACCAAAAAACAAGGCCCAAAAGACAAGAGCCGCAACCCGAGACCCCCAAGGGGACCAAAGGGAGGACAGCCAATACCAGCAGCCAAGACCCCGAAGGGAAGGACCAGACAGGGCGAGGGGGCACCAGACCCCCGCCAACCCGCAAGAACGCCAGGAGCAACAAGAAGCCAGAGAGCCGCCCACAGCACCCGCAGAGGAGACACCGACAAACCCAGAAGAACCCCACCCGGAAGGAATCGCCATGCCAAACATAGGCCAGCCACCACGGGAACAACACCCAGAGCAGAACACCAGTCCAAAAGGACCGCCCATGCCAAGCCCAGGACAGCAGAGAGGAGGACCGACGGGAAGGCAGCCAAGCAACCGCCAAACGACCAGGAACCCCCAACCCAGCAAAGCCCAGACGCACCACCAGGCAGCAGGTGAAACCCCACACAGAACCCAGGGGAAGGGCCGGAAACATCAAAGAGAACGGAACCACCGTAAGGACCCACACCCGAACGCAACAGAAGTCGGACAGGAGAGGAGACCAAGGCACCCCAGGCCAACGGGGAGCAACCAACAACCCCCGAGCACAGAGCCACCCGACCAGAACCAGAAAGGCCCCGAGCAGCGGAAAAGGGGGGAGAAAGGCCCCCAGAAGATCCCGAGGCACAGGAGAGGGAAGGCCAACGACCCCCAAGCCCCGGGACCCCAGCCCAGAGACCAGAACCGGGCCAACAAGGCCCTCCCGGATCCGCAACAGGACCACCACAGGGAGGCCCCAAGGACCCACCAACAGGCAGGCCATACAGGGAAGAAGAGAGAAACGAGGGAAAAAGGAAGGACCCAGTACAACAGATCCGCCAGCCCAGAGGTCACCCGCCGAAGGGAGAGAGCCAACAGCCCCAGCACCCAGACCGGAGCCAGAGAAACAGGACACCGGCAAACAAGGAATAAAGACCAGAACCTGGACCCACCCAAAGGGCGGACAGAGGACCACGCCCCCAGAACGCCAGACCGAACCAACACCCCAGGGGCCCAGCAGAGAGTCCCGAAAGAGCACCGGGGCAAGCCCCCAACAACTGCCAGCAGGAGGAACTCCGGGAAACCAGCAGGGACAGCACCCCGAACCCGAACAGACCCCAGCCAATCCCGCACCCGGACAGGCCGGCGGCCAAGCCACCACAAGCGGAGCCGGAGGAGGCAGCAAATAGCCAGCCAGAAAGCGACGGAGGGAGAGCCACCAGGATAGCTCCCCCCCCCCGACAAGGACCTAAAAGGGCAGCGGGGACAAAAGACCCCAGAGACCAACCCAACAGGATCCAGACGGCCAGGCGGAGAAGAAGAAAACGAGTCCCGGGAACTGGAAAACCCCCAGAAGCCAGGAGCCCCATCCCTATAGCCACAGGACCGCCGGAGGAGCCACCCCCGGACAACAAGGCCCGAGCCAGCGAAGGAACAGAGACCAGGCACGCAGGCAGGACAAGGGAACATGGCCATGCAAAGGCCGAAAACGAGCCCCAACGAACACCAAGCCCCGAGAGGGGACCAGAGAGACACCCCCAGGCCACCAACAAACACGATCCCCAGAAGAACCACCAAGGTCCCCCGAACAGACCGAGCAAAAAGACACGCCCGGCCGCACACAGCAGGCCGACTGACAGAGAAGGACGAAGGAAAAACCCTCGCATGAAGGAGAGCCACGAGAGGCACCAGGACCCGCGGGAAGACCCAGGGCGAGGGCCGGAGGCCGAAGGAAGGACGCAAAACCGAAAGGGCGTCACCCACAGCGAACCGCAGAAAAGAAGCGGCAACTGGGAAGCGGAGAGAAGCGTCCCTGAGTCCCACGGCACGCCAAAGAAGTCAGGCAGAACCAGAGGAACGACGGCCGAAAGGGCCAACACCAGGAAGGGAAAGGGCCGAACGCAGGAGCAGACCCACAGGAGAGCCAGGACAGGCCGAAGCCGCCGGACACCCCCAACCCCAGAAACAGAACGGAGAGGGCCCCAGGCCCGGGCTCCACGACAGGAACCCAGCAGACCGACCACAGGGCAAGCCAACAGGACACCCCGTCCAGCAGAGCCACCACGCGGGGACCGGAGACAGGCAGGGAGGCAACCGAACCCCCGAACCCAGAGGAACCTGCACCAAGACGACCCTCAAAGTACACAGGACCCAGCCAACAGAAAACGGGCCACCGCCACCAAGGAAGAAAAGGCCGCAGATGACCACCCACCGCAGGGAACCATCCAGACAGCAGTGACAGGGACCCAGGCGAGGAGGCAGGGAGCCAGGGTGAAAACAGGCCAAAAACCGTACCCACCGGAAAGGCGGAGGAGACGCCCACATCGGGGACAAAGGAGAGGCCCCAGGACAAGGCACCTTAGAAAGGCAGGACGCCCCACACAAGGAAAGGCACGCAGAAGCCCCAAGGCGGCCAGAAGGACAGAGGACATGCAGCCCACAGTACCGAAAAGACCCAGGCAGCCACCCATCCAGGCACGAACCAGGCCTGACCCCGCCGAACAGCAGAGACCGGACAAGAGCGGGGGGGGACCGGGCACCACGGCCGGAGGCCCTAACAGCCGCCGCCAAAGCCACGAAACCCCACACCAAGGAGGGCGCAGAAGAAGCCGAGAACAGGCCAGCGCCACAGCACCAGCCAAGCAGAACAGCCGACCCGCCAAGCAGTGCGGTCAGGACAGAGTCCAACAACCCAAAGGGAGGAAAGGGGCGAACACCCCCAACAAGCAAAGCCGCCGGAGGAAGCAAGGGACCCGCAGCACCGCAGGAAAAACCCACTGATGCAAAAGAAGGCGTGAAGGAACCTGAAACCAATCAGGACCAACACAGCACAGAAGGAACGCTCAGGGCTGAGGAAAAGAGATCGCACACAGCAGGCTCCGCAGGCAACAGACAAACAGTCGCCAGCCGGGCGGGCCACAGTGGAGAAAGCAGCAAGTACAATCCCCACAAAAAGGGAAAAGAGCACGAAATACAGCAAGCACGGGCAACGCACGCCACTCCCACAGCACCAATCCCTACACCGGGACCGCAGGGCAAGCCCAACCAGAAGGGCCGGGAACACCAAGGAAGAATCCCACAGACCCCGCCCAGCAGGGAAGAGGAAAGCCCAGCCGAACAGCACAGGAGCCCAAGCGACCCTCCACACCCCCGGAGCCAAAGGCATCGCCAGAGGCGGGAGAAGGCCCAATACCCCAGGACCCAGACGGAAACCAGCCGCCCACAGGATCCGCCGGACGAGGACGGGATGGACCAGAAGGCAGCGGCCGAGCCCGTAAGCACCGGACAGAGCAGCCTCAATCAAGTCTCGCACCAGCCACAGACATGAGAGGCACCGTACCCCCGCGGAGCCCATGCGTCTAGGGCACCCCAGGGGACCGGAGACCAAGCAGCAGAGGAAGAAGACACCAGAAGGCCCCCAACCACCTCAAGCGACCCAGGGCAGCAAGCGGAAAAATAGCCCCCAGCAGCCCCAAGACAAGGCAGACAGACGACCACGCCCGTCAAGAGAAAACAGCAAGTCACAGTACATGGTACTCCAAAAGGAAAAAGGAACAAATACCGGGTCAAAAACCCGGCCTACCAGGTCTCCGTGATGTGTGCAGTCCGGGAGCAAAGGCAGCCAAGCAGGCCCGACCCGGAAACACAGCCCCAGCCACAGGAGGACCGCCAAACAACGCAGCAGCTTCCTGAGCCACCGCTCCGCCCCCATCCACGAGGGAGACGAGGAGAGGAGGCATCGCCAGGAGAACTCCGTCGAGGGCACCGCCGTCGCAGAGAACCAACTCGAAGACTCCCCGGCACCGCCACAGGGAGGAACTGAAGGTAAGTCTCACTAGGGAGACAGAAAAAAACAGGTGGAGGTGGGGGCGGGCAGAGTTTTTATGCTGGGGGTGGGTCTGGATGGGAGGCGGGGCCTCAATTGTGCTGAAGGAAGGCGAGGGAGGGACGGGAGGTAATGTTTGTTTCCATGCTGGAACCAGATCTTTTGAGCAAAAGGCTCCCAGCCGGGTCAGAAGTAGACAGTGCTTAACGGATGGAGTTATGTGTTGTACGAGATATGGCTGTGGGGTACCTATCTCATATGAGGATAAAACCATCCAGCCGTGTTTTTTCTTTGTTAGTTCAGCTTTATCCATTAACCAGGCTTTTTGTTTTGCTGCCTTATTAGCTATTTTTTTGAGAGCGGAGAAGCTGTAGTTTGTTTCCCAGGCTTCATGCATATTTAGCATGGTTAGGGCGTGTTCCAGTGCTGTTGGCCAGTCTTTCTTGCCTTTTGGCTGGTTCTTCAGTTCTGTCCAGCAATGCCCGAGCAAAGACTCTTCTTGGGCAGCTCTTAGTTTCCAGCACAGTTTTACTACCGGCGCTTGCCTTACTTGTACTTGGTTAGACAACCCAAATTCCAAGCGCACTTGTGCTTGAGATGTAAATTGCGGAATCCGAAAGACTGATTTAAAAAGGCTTGATTGTAGGAGATTCCGCTGCTTTGCGTCTTGGCCTTTAAGTAACTCGGAGCCATAGGTGAGAGATGGAAGGAACTTGGCTGCAATTACTTTTAGTAAGTGGGAGTTTGATGGACACTTTAGTTTCTGCTTTAGAGTATTTAGTCCAAAACGTAGTTTATTTGCCTGCGATCTTCTTTTGATTAGATGTTCTTTAAGTGTGAATCTTTAATCAACCACTACTCCCAGGTATTTGTAGGAGCCGCTTTGCTCTATGCTGTTCTCTGCTGCGTACCACTTGTGTTTTTTTCTATTTGGCGTGATGTTTGCTGAAAAACAGATGACCTTGGTTTTGTTGTAATTTATTAGCAGACCATGCTCCTCTGTATATTCCAATAGCTTTGTGATCAGGCGTTGTAGCCCTACTGGGGTCTGGCTACATAGAACAATGTCATCTGCGTACTGCAGACTTCTGACTTGGCGGTGTGCTAGCTTTGGTGGATCGCTTTGAACTTCTGTAAGCCTTTTATCTAGGTCTGCGGTGAATATATTGAAGAGGCTGGGTGCTAGCATGCATCCTTGTTTTAAACCGATGTACGTTGGTATCCTCGCTGTAGTTCTTTCGTCATTTCCTAGCTTTATCTGGACCCAAGTCGCTGAGTACAGGTTAACTATGGCCCGTAGTAGTCGTGGTGGGATGCCCCATTTTGCCATCTTTTGCCACAAAGATCTCTGGGTACCATGTCAAACGCTGATTTCAAATCAACAAAACACGTGTATAGTTTGGTGGATTTCCGCTGCGCTTTTTCGACTAGGAGATTGAGGGCTTGGAGGTTGCACATAGTGCTTGTACCAGGTTTGAAACCTGTTTGGGAAATTGGCAGAATCTCATTAGAGGTGACCCAGTCTTCGAGCTCTATTAGAAGATTTGACGCATATATTTTAGCTTCTACGTCAATGAGCGCGATTAGTCTATAGTTGGCCAGATCTGATCTGGAATCACCTTTGAATATCTGGTGGAGAACGCTCCCTCTCCATGATGCAGGTATGATGTTTGACTGGAAAGCGTGGTTGAACAGTGGTGTAAAATATTCTGCCCAGAAAGATTTGTCTTGTTTAAAGAGCTCGTTTGGAAGGCTTTTTGGACCTGGTGCCCCACTAGATCTAAGTTTTTTTAGGACAGTCTCAACTTTGTTAGTTCGAATCCAGTTGCCCTCAGACGCAATTTCTACATGGTCGATTTACGATTGAGGCACAGCGTAGACGGTTTCCATTTGATGCAAGGCAAGCTGGTGTTTGTCCCTGTCTGCATGTTTGGTACCCTTGTAATCTATTTTATCGTGGTCATTTGTCGGGGCGAGCTTTGTATGCTGGTAGATTTCCATATTTACGTGCTTGTTGTTTTGGCTTAAATAGGCTTTCCAATCTGCCTCTAAGATGTTTGCGTTGTGATGGATAGCCGTTTGCTATGTTATTTATTTCTGCCCAGAACTTCTTGTTGTTATTCGATTTACTTGTCTGCAGCAGCTTCAGCCAAGTTTTTGTTTGTTGTGCTTTCTTTGCGGTCCATACTTCCTGTTTATATTTCTGCCTTAACTGGTGAATTTGCTGATTTGCACCTTGGCTCGTTGTTTGGGCATTTCCGCGTTGTTTTCTTATTTCCCGATTTAGTGCCCTTTTTTTGCCTGCTAGCGAGCTGACAAAATCTGGTATTGCTGTCCTGCATTTATTTTCATAGGGCTTATTCTGTGCTGGAAATTTCGAGATTAGCATCATAATCATATTTTCCCAGTTTGTCCATAACTGATTTGTAGTTTGTGCTTGTGTGTTCGCCGTTAGGTTTTTGATGTAAGTCATTAATTCACTGGCATTTTTGCCTTTCCACGCAATCCTTTTTAGGTAATACGGGCTAGGGACTTCCAACAGGTCATTACTTCTGGCCGCTCTCGCAATGTAGATGCACAGATAAATTGCCTGGAGGCTATGATCGCTCTCCAGTCTATGAATGATTTGGTAACCGGAGATCATTTGCAGTAATTCTATGTCCACAATTGTGTAGTCTAGGACAGAGTTTACATACTTGGATATTCTGGTGGGTGCGGCTGGTTGATCTTGTGGTAGTCGTCCATTTAAAGTTAGCATCCCTATTTTGGCTAGTGATGAGGCACAAAGATTACTGTAACGGTCTTTTTTGCGTTGATTTGTAATTAGCGAATAGGTATTTTTCCCTTTGAATTTGTTTTGTAATTTGGTTTGGACTGGGTCCTCTAATAATAAAAACATGTTGAAGTCGCCGGACAGCACAATTCCTGCTTGCGGGAAGGTAGATTGCAGTGATTTAAGCAGGGCTATTAAAGTCTCAATTTTCTCAATTTTTGCTTTTGTTCCCGGATGAATGTACACATTGCATATTAGTAGTGAATTTTTTCCCTGTATATGCAAAAAGTCATTGGAAGGGTATTGTAATACTGAGATTTTGATGCATTGGAGCCAGGTTTGTCCTAAATCAATCAATTCGGATGACCAAGGTGTAGTGGTGTTTAAGTAAATTGATAGACCACCAGATGCTCTACCTGATGCTTTTCCCTTGGTGGCATACAGATGGTATTCTTTAAAACCGTTGATCGGTGTCGGTGCCGTTGACCATGTTTCCTGGAAGATTAAGATATCGAATTTGTTTAGAAAAGTTAAGAGGTCTGCGTCCTCTGTTTTGTTGCTGATGCTGATCCAGCGCTAACAATAAAAATTCTTCTCCTATATGCTTCGGTCATCCAGGTACAACTATCCCTCCAATACATAGACTATATCCATATGACGGTGGGGCCCATAACACCGCACATGCATTCACTCACTCATTTATTCCCTGGATTTCCTCCGTCAGTAACCTAGGAGAAAAACAGTAAAACGATTCGCTGGAAGGAGACGGGATACCTCTTTTTAACACGACATAATATTTCTCATTGTTTTAAGGTATTCCGCTCATTGGTCGATGGACCAACTAGTAGGAATCAGTTGATGGTGATTAAGACCAGCTCAATCACAATAAACCTTCTAACATTTTACATTAATCATTGAGCTAAAGAACCACTGAGTCATTTGTTTAAAGATAATAAAGTTTTTTATAAAGTTTAGAAGCATGAAATAAGTTTTAGGTTTATTATTCAGATTATTACATTTGTTATCATTATACGAATAAATTGAAATTGCAATGCATACCTATTAGATGGAAGAATAAAGTTCGTCACGGCAAGAACTCCCAAAATCTCTATCTATCTGTTCTGGAAAAGTCTAATAGTTCTAAATGGAAAAATCTATCAAGAATAAAAGTTCTTCAAAAAGCAGCATCTTATGCTCAATTAAAAATATAAAATAGCAGCAGCAGCCTCTGCTTATCAGCATCAGCAGCAGCAGCAGCAACTCCATACGCAACTAACAGCAGCCAAAAATGGCAAAAAGCAGCTCCCAGCAACCAGCAGCATCATCTAATAATAATCAACCCTCCCCACCAAGAGTAGGTCTTCTTATACCCTAATTCTAGCTTACTAAAATACAAATGTTGCATCTTTATGGCGAGATTCTCTCTAATTGGTCCATTTGAGTCCATATACATCTTTTATCAAACTTCCTTGTTCTAACCAGTTCTTTGTGGAATGTCCATACTTGCATCGTTTCCCACAGTTCGTGACATTACTCATCCGCTTCGATCAGTCCAACTTGTATCACTTTCCGATACTTTTTAGGTTCAACAGTTCTTTTTGTCCATTTATTCTTTTTGACTTCTCACGCTTCTTGCTGACCCATCTTGGCACACATTTATTCAGTAAGGTCACAATAGCCTTGACCATACTTTCATCCTAGGCTCTTGGAACGATCACGTGGTCATTCTTGTTCACGGCCTTTCTCCTTGTCTACATTTCTCCTCGCACACGCGTATTCTAGCTCATGGCGGCCATTTTATATCGCTGCTCAACAGGCCTAAGCGCACTATTTACAAAGATAAACAAAATCTAGTTAAGAATAAAGAATATAAACCCTTTCGTTTCCCTCCCGTCATTCTACGTACCCCAATTAGGTATTACCTAGCAAAAAGTAACATATAAAGCCGTCCCTTACTTACCATTGCTTTATTTTGCCACTACACATTTTGTTTTCAAAGCACAAATCATGCATTTTATTATTCTATTAATACGCAAATATTAAGTTATGTTAGCCACGTCAACAATTATAAGTAAATTAGTTTGCACACAAAATAGCGTGTTACCTTTAACCCTTCACATGTAACATACATTGTTGGTTATTTACTTAAACGAACTTGTTTGTTAATCATTTTACGTAAATTATTAGGAGGTTAAATTTTTCTTTTACCCTGCTCCATCAATGCCATTGATGTTCCGAGAGCACAATTTAAAGTTGTTTACTCATGCCTCACTTGTTTTGGAATCTATGCCCCGAATAGTTGAGATAAGAACTTTTCTGCTTTGGCAAGCTGTTCCCGGTGCTGCCTGGTGGATAATGCGTAGGTTGGACCAGCTCTCCAGGGCGCTATCGGTGGGCCCTGCTGCCCCATGGAGTAATCCGCTGGCTATTGCCGTTCTGGGTACTGTTGTTGGACATAGTGGGCCAGGATACCGTTCTGTTTCGATTGTTTTTATTTCAATTCCCCATTTCGCAAAAAGTTCTCTGTGGTGCCAGAAATCTGTCATAATTTTTGGATCGGTCCATGTTACCACGGTCATTTCTCTCCCTTTTGCACCTGGGATTGGTTTAAATTGTACACTTTCGATATGATTCGTATTTAAATATGTTAATGTTTCGATTGTGCTTGTGAGTTTTAGTATTGAACTGCGATTGAGAATATCATGATATCCTCTTGAATTGTAATGGTGAATCAATTCTAGAGTTAATGAACCTTCTGGCAATATGCTACCCTCATTGCCTGATGGTATGTTGGTGCTGTGGTGATGTAATCCCGCAGAAATTTCACTGAAAGGTTTTTCTCCTATGGTCAGTTTCTCATCAATTGGAATTTCCAAGCGAGTAATTTTTGTTACACCGTTTTCTATTTTTTGAGTCTCAATATGCTTGCCTAGTGTAGGCGATAGCAAGGCTTGATTTGCTGATGGTTGTGTCGAATTGGGCCATGAATATGCATCGGCCATACTTTTTCTGTTATGAATATTAGAATGTTTGGGGAGGTTTTGAAATGTACTTATTGCGCCGTTTGCTTTTTTTTTATCTCTGCATGCTCGCCTGATGTAAGAAGTGAATCAGCATGATTTGCCGATGGTTGTATCGTTTTAGGAGATAGATTTGTTTCAACCATACGTTTTCTATTATGAATACTTGCTTGTTTAGTGAAGTATTGGGATATGCTTGTTTGTTCTAATCGGGAAACATGCGCTGTGTGACCATCTTCTTTCTGCTGTTGGTTAGGGAAAGATGATACCAAATAAGCTTTACGGCTGCTTGTCTTTGCAGGTGTTGAGTCTAACGGAAGTGTGGACTTTCCACAGTGTTCGGCTTGAGGTCTAGGTTCAGACTTATTTCCGTGGGAACGCACGTTGGCCATTTTTCCCATGAACTCGTATTCAAGGTCTGCCTCCTGCGAGATCGTGCATGGACCAGGTGTGGTGGGTGCTTGTTGTACCTGATTTTGACGAGTCTGTGCTGTAAATTGACTCTTCTTCTGTTTGCTGAGCCTTGATTTTCTTAGCCGCTTGCATTCCCTTTTTGTTAATGGATCGATGGGTTTTTGTTGCTGTGGGGTTAATACTGCTGCATCAAGCAGCAAAACGCCACATTGTGGCATGGATGTCTTGATCGAAGATTCTGACTGAGTGGCACTTATGTGCAAAACTCTTTGGCTGCCATCAGTTTCCTCCGCGCGTTCCAGAGTGCCTAAAGAAGTAGTGAGATTCTGTTGGCTGGAATCTATTTTGCAAGAACCTGTTTTGATAGAGGTGCTTGCTGCGCTGGCTGATGTAATGCTATTCATTGGTCCTTTTACTTCTACCAGAATATCTGTTTAAATCAACGGAATAGTCTTAAGTTGGTGCATAGTGCTGGCACATTGACATTCATGATATGTTGTGTGAGGGTCTTTTTGCACCCGCTCTATTATGGAATTTAGATCTTGTATTTTTTTCTCTATGCCAGAAACGTGAAACGCCAGGGCTTTCAGGAGGTCGACTTGCAACTCTAATTTTTCAGAGTGCTGAAATAATGCAGAAGAAATAGTTTCCATGATGTTAATGAAAGGGGACCATAACAGAGCTTCATGGGGTGGGCAATGGTCTGCCTGGTGGGCATCCATTTGCTGACTTGAGAGGGTACCGTCCCCGATGTTGTCCATAAGGTTCTCTGTGTCGTCCTCCACCGGACCAGGACTTACTTGAATGTTAGGACCAGACCCTGGACAGGATTTTGTAGGAGAAAGTAAGGTGTTAGAATCATAATGATGCCCTGTAAATGTTTGTGCTTTAAGCACTGGGGTTTATTCCTAGTGGGCATCCTGTTTTGGCCCAAGCAAGCTTATTAAGATTTCCTGCGTTTCTAGTACAGGTGTTGTTGAGTCCTCTAATTGACCTCTTGCAGCATTTTCATCTTCTATTGCTGCAAAGTGTTTATCCGTATTGACCCTGGGCAGAGTCAGTGTTTGACCGTCACCTGATTTTGCTCCCAGCTTGAGGGGAGGAGGTGATAAAACACTCTTGATTTGTTGTGATGGCACGGGTGATGCTTCTAGCGCCGCTTCGGTTGCTTTTGATTGTAATGTTTGTGGAGATTCATTTGCATTTGTATAGATTTGTGCTATCACAGTTACTTGGTTGCCAGCCGTTTTCAGAATCTTTGGGGTGCTGAAGCTATCCTCTGGTAGAGTGTTAGTCTGTGCGAGCGGTTTATGTAATGTGGATGTCGCTGGCGATGACATTCTTGTTGTGAAATCCTGAGATCGAAGCCCTGGAGAGATTAGGAAGTCTGTGATTTTTAACATCCTGCCTGCTAGTTTTTTTGTTGACGTTGATAAAAAGTTGGTTGGTGGTTCTGAATTTGTCTCTGGTTGGGTATTTTCCATCAATAAATCAGGGAGTCCCATACTGGTCTTACGGGTCTTCCTTATGTTTAGGCTAGCTTTTTTCTTCATCTTCACTTCTGCTCTTGTTCTCCCCGATCTCATTTCGATTTTCTATCTGAGGGGCGGCCCTGCGCACTCGTGCTTCCTTCACTTCTCAGTTCACGGTTCACAGTTCGCCGAAGCTGGATCCGCTTTCCATTTGAAATGGTTCCTACTTAGAGCTTCTCTGGAGAGCTGGCAGACCGCTGCCGAGAGCCTTGCAGCCTGGTTCCTTGTGCTTTCCTTAGTTAGTACTGCGCTTTGGTTTTGCGTGGGTTTTGCACAGGTTTGCCTGTCCCCCCGATGGTTTGCTATGGCTCTGCCCCTCGCTTTTCTTCCTCTGCCTTTGCCTTCCACCCCCGAGTTCTGAGAACACAATGACAGGTTGTCTCTGGGAGCTCAACTTGTTTATAGCTGGGGCCAGTCTGTGGCCTATCTGTGGCTCAGAACTCCAATTTTAAGTGCTTCAGCGGGGGTGAGAGCTAGTGGGGATGGGGGTAGGAGGTGAGGGATGGAGAACGGGCAGGAAGCGGGTGGAAAACGGAGAAAAACAAGCTGAAGAGAAAGACGAGCTGGGGCAGGAGCAGGGCACTCTGACAAGCCGCAAGCCTCGTCAGGCTCACACTCAGCGGCCGCGCTCGCTGCCTGGCCGTTTCCCTTACGAAACTCATAATAGCCACAAGTGTGCTAACAGGAGTTACTGCACATATCACAATGAAGCAGGGCGTTTGTAACGAGAGACTAAATTAGTATCAACAGTGTTCTTCCTTTTTATATATGGTGTTTTATGTGTAACAACTCACAAGAAGGTAGGCAGATATTTCTTTTTTTGTAATTTCAAAAGCCTTTATTGGTTTTTTGAGTAAAGAAAAAGACAGTCATGACACGTCCTGTACATACCACGTATTGCTATTAGCCGGTGCAGTTTATTATTCTTTTGTAGAAAATATATACTAAATTGCAAAACAATTCATAAAGTAAATCATAAAACCAGCGTTGAACATAAAAGTGAAAAGAAATAAATGGAATTACAGTAGCTGGCATGGCATTCCTGTAGGCAAACTTTTCCATCTACACCACCTCGAATAACAGACATTATTGTAATTGTAATTGTATTTACATAGCACTAAGGAAATATTTAATGAATTTGAGTGGTAGAAATGTGAGTTAGTTATTTGGATTGAAAAATGGTAGTGGAGCGATAAAAGAGGGAAGGGTTTGCATTTAATAGCACTTGCTACTCTTGATGAGGTGTTGAAGCACTTTTCGGTGGGTAGCACGCTACTCCAGAACCCAAACAGGATTAATGGGGAATTAGTGTAGGGAAATATGAAATTAATTTGAGTGGCAGACATGTGAGTCTGTTTGTTGGATTGAAAAGGAATAGTTGAGGGATAGATATGGAAGGGTCTTTTTTTGTGGTTTTTTTTAATGATTCCCTGCCTAGGACAGCCATGCCTCACAGTCCTGGGCAGGGAAATGTAGTCATGGTCGTCCTATCCTTATGAGAGAAGAGTGACCGTAACTATGATCTGACGGTCCAGGGTTGGTGGCTGTCAGGTCAAGGTGTTCCAAAGGCAGAGCCACCTAAGGCTCCCACGTTGGAAATTGGGTGGTTGCCTACCTCAAAATGGGGTGAGAGTGCTGCGGTTTTTATAGGCAGATCATCCAGCATTTTTTGCCAGATGCCCCATATTTGCCAAACTCTAAATTACCCCTAGTTTAAAAAAAAATAAAAATCTGTTGCTAATGGTTCAGAATTTCCCATTTCCATGGAAATGGGCATTGTTTTGATTTATTTGGTTTGAATTTACTCTCTAGTTCGAACTTTTTTACTTTGATTTCCCTCATTCTGTACCCTAATGCTAACTTTAATCCTGTCACTATCCCTCACTCTCAACAAAAACAACCAATTCACAGGGTATGATGCAATTATGACTGCACTTATCACAATAGTAAGGTGATATGTACAAATTTAACCTTTGGTGCACAGGACCTGAGGCTCAATACCCCTAAGCCTCCTGGGATTAGAAAACCCCACAATAGCAAGACAACAATTTGGTCCAGCACTCCTTATTGCAATATCTCAAATTACATCACATGGTTAAGCACAACACCAATTCAGCAGGTGTGTTTCAATTTTCTTTATTAGTGAATTTTATGGCAAGGCACGGAGGCCAATATTATGCATGTTTCTTTAATTGCCAACTCACAGCAGCAACAAACAATGTAAAAGAACTTAGAACATTAGATAAAACATTCCAATGTCCATATAATCCAGAGAGAGGCAGCCATCTTCCTTCTTTTTTGCTGCTCACAGCTGAGATAAGTTCGCTCTCATTTGATCTAACTTTTATGCTTGTTTGTGAATATTTTAATTTAATCGGTGTGAGAGGAATTGGTTTCAGAGTGCATGGATCAGTACTATCTTGTTATATAATAGATTTAACTTTATCATTTAAATGTTTTTAAAAAAAAAAGATTTGCATTTTGCTGCGATTAGATTCAAATTTCACTATCCTTTGATATTTTCTAATTGAAGGAAGTAGCGTTTTGCCCTTCATGACAACTAAATTCTTTTAATCACTTAAGTGCAAATTTATTCATACTGAGCGCGAGCGCGACCGTTGCTCGGCGCTCGCGACCTTTATGTATTGTGTAAGATTGAAATATGTATTTACTTTCATGGGGATTGTGTTTTTTTAGCTTAAAAGAGAGCGTCTGGTGTTTTATAGGAAATATTTTCCTACTTTTGAAGCACAGCGTATAGTCAACCGCGAGCGCGAGGGGCTCCCTCCTCCCGTCGCGTGCTCAACAGTTTCTCATGTGCGTGTAAGGAAAGATCAGGTGCCCCACAGTGTGCACTGTGTCTATTGTAAACGGGCGTGTGTGATTACCGCGTGAAACGATGAGTTGTTAAATGAGTTATAAATGAAAAAGTATGAAATATAATTACAAGAGGTTTTACCTTCTAAGAATCCCGCTTCAGTTCAAAGTTAGTTTTGATGCATTTAGGCCACCGTAAATGCAGCTCATTATGCGGCGGCCATTTTAGATTGGGGTTAGTTGGGTTATTTCTATTATAAATTGGCAGCCATCTTTTGGACAAGCAAAAGAGGCAGAAGTCCGTTTTTTCTTGTCAGACTGGGGTTAATTTCAGTGTAACTGTCATCTGGAGTTCGAGTGCCTGTTTGTTGAGGAAGGTGTTTTTCATTTGAGTGCGTTTTGGGTCAGAATTGAAGGGAGTATTCATTTGTGAAGTGTCTTTTATTGGTGCACTGTAGTAGATTTAATTAAAAGGTTTTAGTTTGATTGATAGGTGAATTTTGTGACATGGCGGAATCTGATGGAAATGGTGATTCTTTGGACTTAAATGGTAAAGAGTGTGTGGATAAGGCGGTATCTGCTCTAGCATTTCAACTTGGGAAAAAGTTGGATGATTGCATGGATAAGTTAGAAGGGAGAGTATCTAAGAAAATAAATAGCGAAGAACAATACTGATCTGTAGAGGAGGTTATAGATGGTTCCGCTGCAAGTAGAAGTGGTATGAAAGTTGGCCAGAAAAGAAAACACATGGCAATAGGAAAAGCGGGAAAAGACAAAGGGGCCTTTATTAAGAAAGGCACAGGGAAGAAAACTCACAAGGAGTTAAAGGAACAGGATATAAAGGCCACAAAAAGGGATCGCAGAGCCATAGTCTGCGATGAGTCCTCAAGCAGTGGGGACATTGTCATTTCATGTTCTTTGGATTTTGAATCCTCAAATGAGGAGGAAGTTAAAAGTAAGAGAATTAAAAAGGAGGATGATGATAGTTTGTTGGTTAAAGTGACGGATCCTTTGGGGGAGCTCATGTTCGATCCAAACACTATCCAGCACCCACTCTCTCCACAGTGGGTTCCCGCTAAACATGTTGCTCAGTACGTGGAGTACTGGATCAGGAAAGAGATGCCGAAAGAGGTCAGAACGAGGTTGAGGTCAGAGTGTCCTAGACCTTCGTTGGCTAATAAGGTTGCGTTCACCCCAGAATTGGACGCAAAGATGCTAACCTTTTTAAATAAAATGGGCAGGGACCCTAGAAGGGATCTTGATAAAGGGCTCAAGGGGTGTCAAGATCGCCTCCTTGATGTTTTTGGTCCATTGACAAAGATTTTTGATTTATGCGAAGAAGCATATCTACAAGAAGGTGTTGTTAATACTGAGGAAAAGAGGCAATGGGTCCAAAGGGCTGTTTGTCTGTTGGGCAATGCCAACGCCTCCCTGTGTGTTGAAAGGAGGAAGAGCTTACTGATGAAGATAGACCCGAAGTTTTCGGAACTAGCTTGTAAGGAGTCGGGTCAGTTAGCCAATGGTTTACTCTTCGGGGAAGAGTTCATTAAAGAGATGGCTAGATATGCAGGGACTTTCAATTCTTTACAGAAAGTCCAAAAGGATATGAGAAAGGTTTTTGGATCGGCCGGGAGGATGCGGGGCCAATTCCCCGGCCGAGGAATTGGAATTTCTCGAGGCTCCTTCTCCAGAGGTACTTTCAGGTCTGAAGGGTTTCAGTCAGGGTACTACTCCCCTGGATTCTACCCGCAGAGACAAAGAGGTGGAAGAGGTCGTTATAGAGGCGAGAGAAGAACAAGGCTCCAAGGTATGTTTGGGAAAAGACCCTTTGTCTATTCAGGTAAAGGTGGGTGGCAGACTCGCTCTCTTTTTAGACAGATGGATGGAAATCACCTCAGATCCTTGGGTTTTACAGACTGTTTCTGGTTACAAGATAGACTTTGTTGCAAATCCAGTTCAGGTAAAAAGAGCTCCTCTTTTAAGATTCGGGAAAAAACAAGAGGACTTGGTAAGTCAAGAGGTACTAGAATTAGAGAAGAAAGGGGCAATAGAAAAAGCAGACAATTCACACATTGGCTTTGTAAGCAATCTTTTTTGCGTGGAGAAGAAAGACAAGACTATGAGGCCAGTGTTAAATCTCAGGGATCTGAGTAAATGGGTAGAATACAACCATTTCAAGATGGAAGGTATTCATATGCTGAGAGACATCTTGAGGAAGGGAGATTGGTTGACTCGCCTGGATCTCAAAGATGCTTATTTGACTGTTCCAGTATGTGTAGAACAAAGAGACATATTGAAGTTTCAATGGCAAGGGACAATGTGGAGATTCAAAAGCCTCCCCTTCGGTTTGACATCTGCCCCATGGTGTTTCATGAAGTTGATACGTCCAATAGCGGCTTGGTTACGTTCAAGGGGGATAAGGTTGATCATTTATTTAGACGACATTCTCATAATGTCGGAAAGCAAGGAACAAGCACAAGAACATACGAGTTTAGCAGTCAGGATGATAGAGGATTTGGGCTTCATAGTAAACAAGAAGAAGTCAAGTTTGGTACCAGTCAGGAGACTGTTTTCCTGGGTTTTCAGATTTGGACATTGGATTGTGTTTTGAGATTACCAATGGAGAAAGTGACGAAGATTCGCAGGGAGGTGAGAAAGATTCTAGCAAGCAAGTGGGTTGTTTTGAGACAGGTAGCAAGGGTTATTGGACTCCTTTTGGCTTCCATCCAGGCAGTTTTTCCGGCTCCCTTGCACTATCGAGCGCTTCAGAGACTAAGGACTTTGTATCTGAACAAAGGGGTGAGTTACTCTCAGAGAGTTCAAGTAAATGCCGAGGCGCAGGAGGAACTGGCATGGTGGTTAGAAAATCTTGTGGCGTGGAATGGAAGGGCTATCTTCGGTCCGAGTCCAGATATGATTATAGAATCAGATGCCAGCCTTCAGGGTTGGGGAGCCAGGTGTGGCTCATTGACTACTGGAGGAAAATGGACAGGTCAGGAGAGCAAGATGCATATCAATTACCTGGAACTGCTGGCAAGTTCTTTTGCGGTGAAGAGTTTTGTAAGTGATCAGGTCAAATGTTGTGTTCTCTTAAAGATGGACAACATTTCTGCAGTAAGGTATGTAAACAAATTAGGGGGTCCTCATTCAAAAGCGTTAGCAGACTTAGCAAGGGAAATTTGGCATTTTTGTCTGAGCAGAAACATTAAGGTTCTGGCTCAATACTTGCCGGGGGTAAACAATTCAATTGTGGATTGGAACTCAAGGCAACTGAAGGACTTCAGCGATTGGAGACTAAAGAGGGAAATTTTCTTGTCATTGAACACGAGATGGGGTCCTCTCTTGCTGGATCTTTTTGCGAACAGAGTGAATACTCAAGTTCGGAGATTTTTCAGCTGGAGGCCGGACCCAGCTGTAGAAGCAGTGAACGCTTTTCTGCAGGTTTGGAACAGGTCTCGTTTTTACGCATTTCCTCCCTTTGCTCTGATTCAGAGGGTTCTTTTGAAGGTGAAAAAGGAAAGAGCAGAGATTGTCTTAATAACCCCATTTTGGACGTCTCAAGTTTGGTACCCACATGTGATGGAGATGTTGATTGCCGACCCGGTACTTCTTCCGAGTGTTCCGGATTTGTTAACCAACGCTTCAGGAGATTTTCATGAGTTGGTTCTACAAGGTCATTTGAGGCTAATGGCTTGGTTGATTTTGGGAGAGCCTGGCAAATGTCAGGCTTATCTTCGGAGGCTTCAAAGCTCATTAAGGAGTCATGGGCTCCAGGGACCTCAAAGGCCTACAGGCTGGCTTGGGAAAGATGGCTTCGTTGGTGTGCTTCGAGGAGTCTGGATCCAGTATCAGCTCCTGTAGTCGAGGTAGTTAACTACTTATCTGAGGTTTTTCATGATGGTAAGTCTTATAGTACTGTTAATATTGGAAGGTCGGCTATATCTGCAGGACATGATTTAGTGGATAGCGTACCTATCGGTCAGCATGATGTGATAAGGAGACTATTGAGGAGTGTGAGAATTAAGGCTCCCCCGGGAGCAAAGTACTCTTCCCTTTGGGATGTGGATGTTGTTTTGAAAGAGTTGATGTGTTGGAGCGAAAACGAGTTTCTAAGCCTTAGAGATCTTTCTTTGAAATTGGTTATGTTACTGTGTCTGATTGTTTTCAGGAGGGTTTCGGACGTTAAGGCTGTAGAGATTACTGGGCTTAGGTTTGTTCCAGAAGGTGTTTGTTTCTGTATCACCAAAAGAAACAAAACTATGTCAAAAACAATTTTCTACCCTAGCTTTGATGAATGTAGGAAACTCTGTGTAGTGAGGTGTATACGTGAGTATGAGAGGAGGACTGAATGTCTGAGGCATTGTGCTGATTCTCAACTGATAATTTCTTACAGACCTCCACACAAGGTAGTCTCCACTCCTACCTTGGCTCGTTGGATTAAGGAGGTCATGAATAAAGCGGGGATTGATTTAAATAAATTTGGTGCTCATTCCGCTAGAGGGGTGATGGCTTCTAAGGCTTTCATCCTGGGTGGGGGTTTATCAGCCATTTTAGCAGCGGCAGATTGGTCTTCTGATTCTGTTTTTAATATGTTTTACTTTAAAGCCTGTGGAATGTCCAGTAGCGAATATTATGGCAAGGCTTTGAACATGCATAATATTGGCCTCCGTGCCTTGCCATAAAATTCAGATTTTCCACAGTCAGGGTGGGTAGAAAATCATGATTTTATTAAAGACACGGAGGCAGATATTATCCCTCCCTGTCTTTTTTCCCACCCACTAATGATTGTTTTTGATTCTTTCAGGAGGAGACAACAAGAAGTAATGTTGGAGGAAGAAGGTTCTTTGGGTCATTGGATTTGAGCTTTTGGTATCGGGTCTTATGGTCTTAGTTCAAACTTTTGATCGTGTTCGCAGCATAAAGAAGGACGATGGCTGCCTCTCTCTGGATTATATGGACATTGGAATGTTTTATCTAATGTTCTAAGTTCTTTTACATTGTTTGTTGCTGCTGTGAGTTGGCAATTAAAGAAACATGCATAATATCTGCCTCCGTGTCTTTAATAAAATTATGATTTTCTACCCACCCTGACTGTGGAAAATCTGAACTCTTCTTCACAAAAGATAAAACCGTAGCCAACGCGTTTCATCCTCTCGGACTTCTTCAGGGCTACAATTATATACACAGATACAAATTATATTTACAATATTAACAACAATTATGACAAGACAATAATTTAAAATTATATACATCACACTTTCATTATCCAATTGGATACAACTCTTTTTACAGACATCCAATATGTATCACATAACATAAATGATATTGTTAAAATTCAATATAGGCATGATTCTTTCATATTAACCCCTGCTGAATTCAAAACGTCTTGGTCGTGGTAAACTTATATGCCATTTGTCACCCATACTGTCTACTCCTGATCTCCAGATGGGATGGAGTACACCTACTTTTTAATTTAATTACTTTGGATTATCCATTATTTTCTCTTACCCAGAAGGATACCCACTTTTTAGACCTCTATTCAATTAGTCCATACCAAACAGTGTTGGCCTTCTAGTCTGAGTGCTGTCTGTGCTGTTTAATCCGTTTTCATAAAGTTTCCCTACATGGCCCCTTTCTGTGGTGTGCAACTGTTGTAAACACACAGAATACAACTGTATATAATTTTGGAATTCCATTACAGGTTGCTGAGGTCAAAATAAAATAAAAGCCTGGTCATCAGAAAAATGCCAAATTGATTGATGCTTTGATATGAGAAGAGTTTGACTTTGATAAGGTAGGAACTCTTTTAGAACTTGCATATACCCATGCAGTTGAATTACAGGACAGTACAGAGGATAAAAAGAATACACACATAAAGCAAAAAAAAGATAGTTACCGTGTAAACCCTTTACCTGACCTGAGGCTGCTCGAACAACACAATCCTCAAACTAAAAATAGTGAATATGTACTATAGAGGCAAATTGAGCAATAGAGGCAAATTGTGCAAAACTGCATACAAATTCACATTCATCTATTTAAGAAGTGGAAACAGAATAAAATTCATATAGCCTCATGGTCAATAGTATTGTGCAAGGAACAAATCTTTTTTTTTTTTTAATTGGCATTCCACTGTTCAAAAAAAGAAGTGTACATACAATGGTTCCAGACTTCACAAGCTCGGGCTTGACTCAAAATATCGATTACATAGCTAACACAAATCCCTAACTAAAGGTTGTCATGGTAGCTAACTTTTCAGATACAACCAATAGGAATTTTGCTAAGGCTGAGCATACTGACATGGTATTACACTGCAGAAGTTTCCTCAACAAGTAATTGATGCGGCGAACCTGCAACTTTCTGAAAACTGGCAGGAAAAGACTGCCTCTTATTTTTGCAAAGTGAGCACAGAAGATAATAATGTGTGAAAGTGACAGTGCATTGAGCTTGCAGAAAGGGCAAGGATCCTTATCCCACCCCTCCTGACTAACCCCTTTCCACCTAATGAAGGTAGGGACCTGACCCAGCCTAACCTTCAGAGCCCACCGCCTTACAAATCTACTCTTTATATCCTGCAGTTAGGACTGGATTAAAGCAGAATAATCTGCCTCCAATAAATGCTGCAGGTTAATTCTCTTCCGGACATCAGCAAGGCCCTATTCAGTGAACACTCTTTTACTAAGTGTTTTAATGCTTATTTCTGTTGGAACACAGGCAGGGAGATTCAGGGAAGACTGTATTTCCTGTAGGTTGTCTACCCAATGACCTCTGTTCTTCTCTCGTAAATGGAGTTTTATGAGATGTTTCAAGGAGCCTTCTTCGTATTTTAATAGACCTGCCCAATAGTTGAGCAACCTCTGTTTATATTTAAAAAGGATGTTAGAAAGGCCCAACTCAAGTTTCAAGGCACTATTCACTATACCTATGGGCAGTCCAAACCATTTTTTCCAAATGGTGGTTTCAATATTTGCGGGCTCATAACATTTTTTTCTGACAAAACCTCGCAACCATAGCTCAACCAATTAAAACTTTTTGCATTATGCGCCTCTTTCAGAACTTCTACCAACTTATAACCCAAAGCTGAATCAAGTCTTTGTAGCACTCCAGCAATATACTTGGCACGTGATTCCTGAAGGAAGACATGAGCTTTGAAATTTCATTTGTAGCTAAATAACAGGCCCAAGTATCTGGATTCATTACCACCTTCACTTGAACACCTTTTAGTCACCACCTACACTTTGAGGGCCGCCTTCTTCCTTTGGAAATACCATGACCTTAGTTTTGGCCGTATTGCTCTTTAGGTCATTTTCTTTACAGTAAAGTGATAAAGCATCAAGTTGCCTCTGCAGACCGACCTGCGTCAGGTCAAATAACAAAGTGTTATCTACATAAAACAGTGTAGATATAGAGCCTGATTTTGATCTTGGCGAATGGGTTACTCCATCACAACAGGGATGGATATCCTGCCCACTGAAATATAAATCCCATTATATATCGTATGGGATTTATATTTTAACGGACAGGATATCCGTCAATGTTGTGAAGGAGTAACCCATCTGCCAAGATCTAAATAAGGCCATTAGTATCCATCCCCAACTACGAGGAAAAGACCGGACCTGATTTAAGCCTATCATGGCATCCGCTATATAAATTGAAAACAAGAGCGGTGCCAGGATGCCCCCTTGTCTCAATCCTTTGGGGGTACTGATCTTTTTGGACAATGCCTCATTACCCCCAAGTTCCACTGTAGTCCATGAGAATCATGCAATTCAAACTACCAGCTTAAAAAGACCCACAAGGCAGTTCCATGTGGCCATCTTTTCCCAGAGAAGAAACCTGTTTATAGTGTCAAATGCAGTTTGAGAAGTCAATGTATGACAATTAAAGGGGCTGTTTTCTTCTGAGGGAATATTCTTCAGTCAATAGCATTTAATATCAAACAGCCATCTGTAGTAGAGTACCCTTTCCGAAAGCCCATTTGCGTCAAAGGTGGGATTCTAGCAGCACTAACCCAACGTTCTAGTAGGCCCCACAAGTGCCTCACATTGATTTTACTTGGGATGTCTAACAGGGTGATCAAACAATAGTCAGAAGGCAAAATCCTGTTGCCCTTTTAATACAAAGGCACCCTAATGCTACCTTTCCAGAATTCAAGCATATGGTGCCCACCAATAATTTCTCTAAACAATGCTGCCAGGGTCTTGCCCACAGACGGGGGTTAACTTTAATAATGTCTGAGGGAATAAGATCTGGCCCTTGAGCTCTTAAGACTTTTAATCACTGCTTCAATGCCACTAACTGAGGGGTGCAGAATACTCTCTACCTCCCCGTCATCAGCAGCGATCCCAAGACTCCCCTAACTCCATCTTTCCCCTTGTACAGTTCTGAGATATAACTAACCCAGGTTTCTTCGGGGATTGATACTGCTGTAATTAATTTGGCTAGCCCGAGTATACTGTTGGAAATGCGTCAGAAAACCTTTAGGTTACAAGTGATTGCCTTTGTCCAAAGGCTCTCCCTTTCTCTCCACGTGATTTGTCACATGTCTTTCCTACAGGTTTGCCTTACATTGTCTGATCATACTCTCCCTCAATACCCCACCTGCTCTGTACAACTGTCTTAATTTCTTATTATGTGCTGCTTTAGCCTGTGACTTTTTCAAACTCAAAGAGTTCTTTCTGACCCGTTCCCTTTCCACCCCTACTGACCCCATGTCCCTTATAGAGGCATTGAGTTTTTCGAAAGCCTAAACTGTGTGGAGTAAGGAGGAGTTGGATTGTGCATTTAATAACCCCAACATGCCATTTGTAATGTGGCATTTTAGTTTAGCGAATTACACAATTCAACGCTCATTTTTACAAGGGCTGACTAGTGGGCCATGTATCTCTTTGCTGAACCACCCAAGACAATGAAAGAATAAGAGGCTTATTGTCACTCAGCAAGATCCAAGCAAGATCCCCTTCCACTGAATCGTTCACCATCCCAAAGTACACCGAGGAGATAATTGCATAATCAATTAAAACGTTACCCTCCCATTAGCAAACGTTGGCTGAGCTGGCTGATCCCCCAGACACCTTCCATTTTTATTTATTTAAGCTATTAAGTAGGGTCCTTAATTGCCTACTGGACCCCTCCACCCGATGACTCCTTGAGGCCTGGCATGGAATGTTCAATGCAATTTCGTTCTCCCTTTGGATATTATTCCTTGGCTGGTTAGAGGTATCTTAACATTTAGGTCACCCATCAATAGAATAGACACATCAAGGATTGACAATTGAATTTTATTCAATAATAGTGCCAACTCCTTAAGTTGCTTTTCTTTGTCTTGTTTCGGAGGGAAGTATGTATTTATTAATATCAAGTTAGGTCACCACCTTTGGCCCCTCTTGTATGCCTTAGTTGAAGGAAGCCCAGACACAGACATCACCCAAAAATGTGTGAAAACCCTAAATGAGATGGACACCACAACATCGAGCTTAACAGATACTAAAAAGCTAGGCCCACCGCAGGTCGACCACATTGCCCCTTGACTGCTTTAAGACTGAAAACAATATAACTAACTAATAGCATCGCAGGTAAATTCTAGTTTTAGTCTAATGTAATGTAAAAGATTTCCATTGTTAAGAGTTTGATATTTCAATTCACAAGGCATATTTTCTTTTTGGAGACATTTTAAGCTTACCTACTGGCTATCCTATAGCAATCAGATAAATGTATTTTCGGGAATCCTTTTATCAATAATATTCATTTATCTAAATGTACTTATTTAATGTTAATATGTAGTGGTTGTGATTAACCGGTGTTTAAGGATTATTAGTTTAGCTGAAGCAAATTAGCAGGACAATGATTCACTTCATCTATTGTTGTGTAATTCCTACATTACCTATACAGGATCTGCGCGTTCGGATAACATAAACTCTAGGTTTGGTGGCGGACCGAATCCGTGCTCCCCCACCGGATAAGTTAGCCTGTCTGTATTAGCTAGCTCACAGTGCCACTGGAGTCTCCTCTTATTGGGGAGAGAATAGTTCTTGGCAACCTCAGAACATGACCACCCTGATCCCTCAGAATCATGGAAACAATATACTACTTTTCGCTCAGTCACTCGTGCTTACTTATTTTGTCTCAGAGAGTTACACAGAATAAACAGACTGGGCGTATCAATAAGTATTTATTGAACAGTTGTTATTCCAGTGTATAATAGATGAGCTGCAACAACCATTAGACAGTAGCAGAGATATATGATTAGCAGTACTATGAAAGTAAAGGGATGGTAAAGTTCTACCATCTTGCAGAAATCATGAATATATACAATTACATAAAACACATGATAAAAAGTGTGTATTCCTACGATGTCTCCCTAACTAGATGTACCTAAATGTACCTAGCGTCTATGTATGTGTTATGCCAAGAATCCCTCTAGGATCTAGTCCACCCCATTTCCTGAGACTTTAGAGAATATGGGACCCCGTCCTGGTCTCGAGTTAGACACCCCGCGAGGGATGTTAGACCACTGCTAGCTGGAGCGTCTGCATGCAGGAATCTCAGCGTCTCTGGTCAGTGTGTCAGCCGGGAATTCACGGTCTCCTCTATCTTCCTAAGCAAGATGTGTTGTATATATACCCATAGGTCTCCCCAGGGGTCCTACCTTGCTGTATTACTGTGTCGGCCTAAAGGATGACGTTGGGCCTGAACTTTATACAGAGATATTATACAGGAGATGGTAATCCTACTGTTAGTCCTGCTGTGCTTCCAAGAAGCCTCATGCATAATGTATGAGAATCGAACCAGGGAAAAACCCGCGTTCTGAATGCAGTGTCATATCTAGGTAAAAGGTCAGTGCCTAAGAACCGTTATGTATGTAATGTAGGGAAGGATGTAGGTGAAAGGTTGCGATGTTACCTGCGCCTATATAAGGTACCTATATGGAATATAACACTATAGGAGAAGGGTTTCAAGGCCTACATAAAGTCCTCTATCCAATGTTAGCCTAACTCAAGGGCTGCTTTAAATCTTAGCGGACGGGTTACTACATCACAACGGTGACGGATATCCTGTCCGCTGAAATATAAATCCCATAGGATATCGTGGGATTTATATTTCGGCAGATAGGATATCCGTCACCATTGTGACGGAGAAAATTGTCCCCTAAGATCTAAATCAGGCCCTCTATTTTGACCCTCATTTATCACATACAAGAAAACAAAGGACGCTCAAATAATTTAGCATTAGAGTACAACTTCAATATTTTCGTCACTGGATGTAATACTGCACCTGTGTGCCTACAATTATTAAACTACGTTTTATAGATGTGTCCCATTTAAGTAGTATTTCAGCTCATTTATGCACAAAATGGAAAGTCAGACGACATTGTGCTAGTTGAATAGTCTTTCAAATTCAGTATACAGAGAGCAGCTGCTAGGATCAAGTAGGTATATCCTTAAAGGGAATGCAATACAGGTGCAAATGTACAGAACTTTGTTATTGCTGACACTAGCCTAGGATCAGCATTAACATGACAATTTAGGAAAAACCCTCAGTGAAAAATGTTTTTAAGATTGGCAATCAAGATTTGTACAAGAATCTTTTCATTTTTTGAATCACAGAAGCCCTTTTTATATTAGTAAATGAGTGTGACATGAGTTGGATATTTAGAGGCCCTATAAGTTCCCTAACAGTTTCCTCACAAAAAAAGATGTTTGTCGTAATATTTTAACAGCGTGACTTTGAACACATATTCCAATATCAATTTTAATCAAAAATCTAAAATTAAGAACATTTCCGGATTTTGCTTGTTGAATGTTAAATTAAAGTTATCATTTTGCACATCTTTAATTTCATCCAAAATCTAATACCAACATATCAGTTGGCATGTGCTTAAGTGTTTTATTAAACCCAACATCACATTTAACCTTTGACCTATTTAGGTCATTTTGTAAAATGTTTATAAATGAGAAAATATTGAGTTACAGCACACAACATATGGCGTACTTTGGTTAACTGAGAAATGCAGCAGTTGTAGACATCAGACATCCTGGCTGAAGCAGGTTACCTCAGTCTCATGGGAACTTATTTAGTAGAAAGAAATAATTTATTTTATACTTAATATGTTCAAATAGTGACTTGCAATGGAATCCACTAAAAGCAAGATAATCATTAATGAGCTTGCGGTGTTTGGTGCCATTTTATCTCAATAAAAGGAAGCAAAAGATCTACACTTCACAAGGTACTTACATGACTGGATGTGCCATTGGCTTACATCCCGTGGTGGGGTAGTGGCATAAACAGACAATGGGCAGGATGGCCGAGCATGACCATTGAAAGAAATTATATATATTGGAGCCTGCTGACCCAGTATAAAAGCCCATCTCTAATGATCTTATTGCACACGACTTGTGGTGCCTCTAGAGATTAATAAAACACAGTGACTTACCTGCTCAACTATAATTAGTTGTTACAGTCGAGTTGTAACGTCATAATACCTGTTGCCAAAGTCAGTAGCTAAGGTGAAATGCAGATCAAAAATATACTTTTCATTTGTATAACTTTTTGGGCAAATTTACCACATGAGCAGAAAGAAGAAAGGTTGATATTTATGGGAACACGTGTATTTTTACACACTAAAAGTCATTAAAGGGTAAAACGGAATATCTCTGCATTTATCTACACATTGCGAGCCTGTAATTTCTTTGTCTGATTTGCATTAAATTGATTCTAATCTCTTTTTTTCCAGCAAACTGCTTTTAAGTTTAATTTTGCACCTGATTCTACTTTTATTCTTTGTGCCTGCAACTATACTATCTGTTTCATACGAAAGATCAGAGCAGCAAGGATTTAAGCGGTTTGAAGCAATGGTGATGGTGTGACCATGTATTATAACGTATAAAACATACTTTCCTGTACAATTTAATGATGCTGCAAGTTATCCTCGAGTTCCATGACCATATAAAGAACCTCCACCTTTGGCCTAGTTCTTCTATATGGTCACAAAACTCCTTGGTGACTTACAATATCCTTATAATGTATGCACGGGGTACTTATGTGACACCACTTAGGGGCTGCAAGGATGATAAGCAACTACCAGTAACTTTGAATGTGAGTGCCAAGAAAGCATTAGAGCAATTAGAATGTAACTTTTTGATGGGTCTAGAACGTAACAGCAATGGCTGCAGGATTTATTGCAAGTATTGGAGTGCAATATATTTCACCCAAAATATGAGTTTGTATCATTAACCTGAGAATTTACAAGTCTTCAAAATAATCAGAGGAATATGTCTCCTCTATGTTTTGCAGTTTACAGAGCTGTTTTCTGAAAAGGTCCTTCATTCATCCCAAAGGAGAAACGCGTATTACTCAAAAGCAACCTGTCATGTAATATAATTAATAGATTCATGTTGTAAAATTCTGACAAAATATATGTAGTGTTTTCTCTTTATAACTGTTCTAAAGTGATATTTTGATACATGTATATTGGATTTTTGTTGTTTTGATCTTGTTTGATTTAGATAAAGATACTTTATTTTACTGAACTGGTGTGGTGTCCATTTGTGGTGTTTTCACTGTGTGACTGTGTGTTTTGAGTAAAAATACTTTACACATTGCCTTTGGGATCAGCTTTTCTGCTCGTGCCAAGCTACCAAGGGGGTGAGCAGGGTTTATCTAAAGTGTGTAACTCCCTTACCCTGACTAGAAGCAAGGGCCACTACTTGGACAAAGGTGCAAATTAGAGACCCCCATTTCTAACACTGCTCAACAAGGCACTGCTGTGCTGACCTGCTTCCGTCTTTCCTGGGAAAGAAGAACTTGGCCTGCAACTCCATCTTGAACCCAGGACATGGCCCTGCGTTGCTTGGTAAATCTGCAGTAAAGCAAGGCGGTAAAAGTCAATGGCTTGCGTTAGTATACCCTTTGAAGGACTTCCATGGCTGGAGTGTGGCTGTTGCCATGCATCCACCCATGGATTTTGGTTTATTCCCAGATTTACCAATATCGGTAAATGTGGAAATGCACCAAAAGTATACGCCTTCCCATTAGAGGCGCAACAAGGAGAAATATCTTAATTGCTCCTTTTTGTTTCCACTTTATAAGTATGCTGCATTCTGCAGCACACTTATTAAGAGGAAAACACCTCTAAGGATTATTTTTGTGCAGAAAGGTGTACCTGCCTTCCAAAGCAGGCACCCTTGCACCTTGACACAAAGATGCCTGCATTGGCGCTAAGCTGCAATGGGTGCTCCAGTGCAGTGAGAAAGAAGGAATGTGCCATATCTTGATAGATATGGCACATTCCTGTGCTCTACATTTGATGCAATGCAGCGCAGCAAGTTGTCTTGCTACGTTGCACTGTGTCAAAGGACGATAAAGACTTGGATGCATTTCTGGAAGTCAGATTCCTTCAGTGAAACAAAGCTGCTGGCTGTAGCCATAGAGGGTTCAACGTTGTCAGATGCCTGTAAGCATTGTGCTCACTGAAATGGATGTTCTGCTGCAGAGGAGAACGTATGGCATAGTCTGGCCTACTGGTTAAATATTCTCAGCAGATCAGCTTGGTTGGTCTCATTCTACTGTTGCTTCACCAGGCAAAACGTCTTGAAAAATGTCTAAGTCCCAAGTTTTAGGGTTAGGCCGAAGGAGTGCACTCTGACACCAGCCAAGGGTTTTAGGACCTCAGGAAAAGCACTTGGGGGGTCAGTCCTCTCTACTACAGTAGACACCAGTAGGGTCCAGGGCAGATCCAATTGAAACTGGTCAGCTGGGCTCTTTCAGGAAAGTAGGCTTCTTGCTTCTTTTGTGTCCCTGTAGCTTAAAAGGAGGTCAGCCAACTGACTCGTGTTGGCCACTTATTTGTCTTGGGTACAATTGGTACGAAGTCCAGCCCTTATGGTTCTCCACAAAAGTCTCAACAGCAGGTGCAGGCCTTCCTCTGTCTTCCACAGGTCCAGTAGTGTTCTGAATATGGTGACCAGGGGTGCCACATTTATGCCTGGTGCTAACCTGTTGGTGGGGGTGGCTATTGGCCTCTTACTAACCAATAGAGGAAAGGTTCCTAGGGGCACCCTAATTCGGCAGGAGCTCCTGTGTGCCTCACAGCAAACAATATCGCAGTATGCCTCGCTACCTTGATCCAACATGGCAGAACCTTTCTTTCCTGTGAAGAGCTCCTAAATCCAGCCTAGAGGTGTAGCCAGGGAAATGAACAACCCTTCATTTGTGGTCACTCAAAACTGGTTCTGTGGGCAACTCCTCACCCTCTGGAATTGGTGCCTGGCTGGCTAAAAGGACAAAAGAGGGGGCAAGCCCAGTGTTATCTACATATGCCTATGGCAGGGTAGGCCTCATTGTAGAAAATTAGGTTTCAGGGCACTGTCCAGATGGTCATCCGGCCAGAGGAGCAGAACACCTCTCGACAGCCAAGGCCTTTGTCTTATCTCAGAGAGCAAGCTCACACCTCATCGAGGAGCAATTCAGCTCTGGGGTTATAGTTGGAAGCTCATGCAAATGGTTTCTAGAGGCATTAGGCAGGCAAAAGTTTACTCTATGAAAGTAACTTCTGTAAAATATTTAGTACAAATCCAAATTACCAGTGAATTGGATTTGTAGTGAATATATTGAAAGGTCCAAGAATTAATTTTTTAGCTGATTCCTAGGCAGAGATAACAATTTTTAATTGTAATTTGTTTACTCTAAATGCTTTTAGATGGAACAGTTGTCCCTGCTACAGTGAAAATGGCTTTTGGGGCATATAATTTCAAAGACATGTTTGACCTTAAAACATTTACATGTGGTACTTTTAGACATCGTGTACCCTGCCTTGTTGGGAATTAAGGCTTACTTACAGGTGACTTATTAATATTTCAAAGGGGTGTTTAGGCCTGTCAAAAGGGTTATTTTGACAGGTGGAATATCCAGTTTAACTTACACATCCAGGATACTTATGCTAGTCATGTTTTGCAATCTCACTTTAGTGGTGGCACAATATGTGCTTCAGTCCACTAGTGACATTTAACTTACAAGCCCTGGGTGCACTTTCTACCATATAATCTGGACTTCTAAGTTAACTTTACCAATTAGGAGAATAGCCAATTGTGACCTGTTTTAGGGGTCAGAGCACATGCACTGGGGCCTGGTTAGCGGAGTCCGAGTGCACAGAATTGAAAAATCTACAGTATCGGTCCAAGACAAATGGGGTTGATCTTGTAAAAAGAGACCGTTTCTTACACTTGGCATTAGAAGAATCCACATGATAAATTCTATATATTCTATTCTCCAGCAGATCAGCAATATTTGAGTCAAGATGGCTTAAAAACCCAATGGTTCATTTTTACCTATTTGGGTATCTGACATACCCTTATTTCAGGACTAAAGGCCATTGATCAACTCAGTGAATCATTACACTGGACCTTTCAAAGGCTGCTCCATCAAAATATAGCGTATGTGACTGGAATTAAGAAATGTGTCCCAAATTTTCTATCACTGAATGCTTTTTCCACACATAGCTGTATATGGGACACTATAAAAGCTGTAATTCGGACCTTTAATTTGCAAAACAACAGCTCAGAAATTATAAATGTTTAGAAAGAGGAAGCAGTACCTTGTAATTAATTAGAATAAATGAGCAGAAAACATATTGAGCCAATATGTAATTGAAAAATCTACAGTATCGGTCCAAGACAAATGGGGTTGATCTTGTAAAAAGAGACCGTTTCTTACACTTGGCATTAGAAGAATCCACATGATAAGTTCTATATATTCTATTCTCCAGCAGATCAGCAATATTTGAGGCAAGATGGCTTAAAAACCCAATGGTTCATTTTTACCCTATTTGGGTATCTGACATACCCTTATTTCAGAACTAAAGGCCATTGATCAACTCAGTGAATCATTACACTGGACCTTTCAAAGGCTGCTCCATCAAAATATAGCGTATGTGACTAGAATTAAGAAATGTGTCCCAAATTTTCTATCACTGAATGCTTTTTCCACACATAGCTGTATATGGGACACTATAAAAGCTGTAATTCGGACCTTTAATTTGCAAAACAACAGCTCAGAAATTATAAATGTTTAGAAAGAGGAAGCAGTACCTTGTAATAAATTAGATTAAATGAGCAGAAAACATATTGAGCCAATATGTAATAGCATAGCAATCCTCAATACCCCGTCATCTTTTATGAGTTGCTGTTGTTACTCTTTGTCTGATCTCAGATCAAACCACCTTATTCTAGAAAATATGGCAACAACTACAAGATTTAGCCGAACAATTTTTAATTATAAGTTGGAAGCATTGTTCCACATCCTTAGAAATTACTGAAGCCTTTTTCCATATCTATAAATAACTCTACCATACTTTTGTAGGAAGCCGGTAAACTTGATCAATTTTTTTTAACATGTTTTTCTCCCTACTATATTATTATTGCAACAGGAAGCAATGACTGCCCTATTGACTCTTACTATGATCCTAGATGTTATCTGATCTACTCCACTGGCCGAAGCAGATGACATCGTTGCCATTCCAGGTGATTTGAATAAATTATTAATGAAGCAGATGGTTTATTTTGCCTTGCAGAAATGTAAGAAAATGGGTTATTAGTTGAGGAGGCAGTGAGTGCTTCCCAAGTAATAAGGCTAAAATTCTGTCAGATCCAACACAAGAGCTCAATAAATAAACCAATGCTTAACCCTGATAGCTATAGCAAGGAGTAAAGAGTCTTAATGGAAATGTATAAAGTATTTATCAGAACCAAAACAATTAAAAGGTCACAACACAACACAATAAACGTCCACCAGTCAACTTCTAAAATTAGAGAAAAACGTATTGGGGAAAATGACACCAAAAAACATAAATCCAATAGGGGAAACTGGAGATGTGAATTGTTAATGCAAAACCTGCCACAGAGAAGTAAAGAGCCAATCAGTAGTCACTGTTATTGGATGACCTGGACTAGCTGTGATTTCAGCCCAACTATGATGGAGTAGAGTTTGGCTACCCAAGGTGGGTCGTCCCAATCTACGATTTCACCCTGTGACTTAATCTCAGAATTTGAAGTCCAAACCTCCATTAGGGCAAGGCTGCAGGCTGCATCTGGTAAAGTCCCCTTGTAGTCAGATAGCTGTGGGACAAGGTCCCACTGAAGCTGTTGGTTTGGTGGAAAACGCTCAGAGTGGAAAAATTAAAATGATGCCCCGCTTAACTCCTCTTGCCAGTCAGATACTTTTTGTGCCTTTGTCCAGACACAATTTTAACCTTTGGGCTTAGTGCCTGATTTAGAGTTTAGCAGATGGATTACTCCATCACAAACATGACAGATTTCCAGTTCACCCTATTATAAGTGCATAGATTTCGATGAGCCTTTTAATATGGCAGACAGGATCTCTCTCACATTTGTGACAGGGTATCTAGCTGCCACATTCTAAATCAGGCCCTAATTCTCTTTTATGAAACTCAAAATCATCTACTGGGGCAAGCCTGAAGCTGCATCCAACAAAGTCATCTCATAATTGGACACTTTTGCTGTGAGCTCAGGTGATGCTCTAGAGGTCTTGAAGTCTCAAAATTTTCCAAGTCCAATTTTTCAAAGTTTCTGTAGAAGCTCCTCTTAAGGCTTTTAGGACTGCAGGGATAACACTTAGGGACCAGGACTCACTTAGGAAGAGGCCTCCACTGGCAGTCCAAGTCCAATTGCTTCTGGTCAAGTGGTCACTCCATTAGAAAGGCCATTTGCAGTTTGTTCAATGCCATGTGTGAAGTTTTTACACCATGTACTATGGCCTTATAGGAGTGTTACATATGCCAATCAGAGAATAGTGAATTTCTAAATGGTTTAAGGATCAGAGTACATACACTGGGCACTGGACAGGAGTGCGCCAGTGTACGGAGTCTGCAAAGCAGCAGCACAAAATGGGGGTGACCACGCAAAGGGAGGCCATTGTTAATTATGTTGCTCTCAAAAGAAATTCACCATTAGATGGCAATTTACCGCAGCTTTTTCCAGAACTGTTCTGAAAACACCCACAACGGCAGTGTAGAGAATTCATCATGTTGTTCAGTTTCCAAATGAAAGGCATTTCAGTAGCAGTGTTTGCTACTTCTGCAGCACATTGGCAGAATGCTGTTTTGTATCCGTGGGAGTGAGAAATGAAAATGCCAGCTTTATGACAACATGATGCATTGATTCTACCCACATGAATATCATTAATGTCAGAGGCTGTCTTACGTTTTTTATGGCAAGTTATAGTTTCTTTGAAAAAACATAATACCCGTATTCAGCGTCTTCTTTGATTTGACGTCAGTGAGCTTTAAGTGTTTGAAACTTCAGCGTCTCGGCTAACGTATGTATGTATTACATTGGCTCATATATTTTCTCCCTGAAAAATATGAATGTCCACATAAGAAAAATACATAATGGGTGCAAAACATTATTGAAATGGTTCCTTTGATCAATTTTGGGCAGTGTATCATAATATTAGTAATAGTAATGATGAATATAACTGCTTGCTCTCTGCTTTTTTTTATTATTCCCACACATTTCAAACCACCTATGATTTTGAGACTATATTTCTTTTAATATTCTTTAACGTAGAAAATGCATGCTACTTACATTTTAAGTGCAGAAAAAAACAAGAATAGCTTGGAAACTTCAAATGGTAAGAGTTGCTTTGTTGCTAGGTTTTTCCCCACTTCAGCGAACAGAATAGCTGTTGCTTTCAAATGAAGTGAATGATGTAATTATTTGTTATTTGTGCACTGAAAACTGCAAAAATATGAATGCTAATGTGCAGAAAACAGTATGCCTCACCAGTGCTGTTCTCATAATTGCTTCTTTGAAGAGCTGTTCATTTCTATGAGGGGTAAAATTGGGATTGGAGGAAAGTGCAAGGCAGTACATTGCAGGTTAGCGTTTTAAAAAAAATATTTTAACGAATGTGCACTCTGTTTCTCAATTTACCTTGTTGAGAATCACACAGTGTACCTTCTCTAAACGAATGAATGTAATTTAAGAAGCTCCCATAATTAATGCATCATTTAAAAAAAATGAGGGGCATATTAGCAAGACTGGCGATAAAATTATCGCCGTTTTAGCGGCAGGAAACTGCCGCTAAAACGGCGATAATTAGCTTGCTAATATGCGTTATAGAATTCCTATAGAAGCCCAGGTTAGATGTCCTGCACATCTAACCTGGGCTTCTATTGGAATTCTATAACGCTTATTAGCAAGCCAATTATCGCCGTTTTAGCGGCAGTTTCCTGCCGCTAAAACGGCGATAATTTTATCGCCAGTCTTGCTAATATGCCCCTATATTTATTATCCAGTTGTAATAAATGCCACACCCTTCCTGAATATATCATTGATCCCAAGAATGCTAATTCTAGTGTAAAGGTACAGTCCCACATCTTCTTCTCAATCCCTTCATCTCCTTCTTCTACGGTAAATTGATTCTATATGCCTAAACGCAATTCAAAATATATACTTTAATATTGGGCGAGATGATTCTGCATCCCAGAATGTTTTATATAGAGCTGCATTTACATAAGATAAAAATAAATACACAAAATATGTCGCTATGCTACTTAACAGAGTCCTTTATAAGCCTATATACCAGAAGTTTTCCTTCGTCTTAAATGCACCCCTTCACAATCCAGTGTATTGTGGGTGCGCTGCCTTACTCTGTGCCCGGGAGGCGTTCTATCTGTGTTGCCGTTGGTTTTCCCATGCAACACCCATGGAATTTGACACTGCCCCAGATTTACAAAAACATGTAAACCTGGGGAAGCGCCAAATCCGTACTCCTCCGGAGGTGAGGCATACAAAGGAGAACTAGCTTAATTTCTCCTTGCTTTTTCCTCTTTCCATGTGTGCTGTATGTATTCTGCAGGACACATAGGAAGAGGAAAATGCCTCTTAGGATTGTTTTTGTTCAGGAAGGTTGTCCTTCCTGCACAAATCCAATCCTGCCTGCAACGGCACAAGTGCAGGCAGATAGGACAGGAATGCACCATATTGCTTAAATACGGTGCATTCTGGCCCTTTCACTTTTGTATAGGGCAGTTCAGCAAGGTGCCTTGCAGCACTACCCTACGCCAAAATGCAATAAATGAGGCTTAAAGTAATGACCTGTACAGGGTAGAGAGTGGCTGGGGCAGTTTAAATACATACATGACAACAGCATCACCAAATCGAAGAATTATTCATGGAGTACATAACTGATCATTGTTGGAAGATAGGTTATAGGGAGTGGTAGGTAGGCACCTAACACCAGCAACAAGGCCACAAACACGGTACTGAGTCCTAAATAGGGTCTCTATAAATGAGTTGTTTGCTCAACTCTTGGTAGCTGACACCGAGCAATAAGGCTTAACTCAGTAGACAGGAATGTAAAGCATTCAAAAACACCAATGCAGTCAATAAGTAAGGCACAACACACAATAAAAATCCCACACCAATTTATAAAAATAGGAAATAATTGTACCTTTAAAATGACATCAAACCCATGACAACCCAATGTAGGGAACTGGAGATATGAATTTTTAAAGAATAAACTCTTTCTAGTGCTTAGAAACCAATAGCAACCCTTCTGGATATCTGGTCATGCTTGACCGGGACACAGTCAGAGTTTGAGGCCAACCGCGATGGAGCCCTGCTCGGATACCCCACGCGGTAAGCCTCAGTCAAAATGTTACCTTTGGACTTAGAAACATTTCTGGAACTGCTCTCCACCAGTCCAGATTCGGTGATGGTTTGCCGGCTTGACTTTCAGGGAGCTCCCAGCCAAACTCTGGAAGTCGGACCTCTGGAGATCTTAAGCATGAGGAACCTGGAATCCCGGCCGGATTGTGGTTGAAGGTGGCCGGCTTGGCTCTCGCAAACGGGTCGGTCACCTCCTAGAGCTTTTTTCAAAAAGTTTCCCAAACTTCTTGAGGTCCTTCCAGAAGTTTTCTTGGGGGGTTCCAAGTGTCCAAAGCACAAATCCAAGGGTCTGGAATATCCTTGATAGTACTAAGCAGGCCTGGACTTCATTTTCAACTAAGCACTTGGTGAACCCCTTAAAACGCCACTGGATGCATTGCAGGAGGGGGACTCTGGCTGGTGAAAGGTCAGTTAAGCTCTGTTCATCTGTAGCTGCAGGGAGTCCACTCCTTACTGCTTCTTGAAGCAAGGCAAAGCCCTCAAAGCTGTAGCCCCAGATAGTGCAGCAGGAGCAGTCCTCACCAGGCAGGCCCTTGGGTGCTGATCAGGATGCCAGCAGGACAATCCCCCTTCTTTTTGTAGTTTCAGGAAGCAGAACTGAGAGGCTCTGCACCTCTCACATATTTATCCAGAGTTATCTGGCGACACGTAGGGGAGCTTTCATGTCTAAAGAAGTACAGGGCAACACCCCAAAGCATGACAACTTCCTCCAAAGTGTGGCATAGTCTTGTCCCAGAAAGTACTATTCCCTCAAAATCCACCATGGCTGAAATTTCAGCAGAGCAGCAAGAGCTACCTCAACCAAACTCAAAGTATGGCTTATTTCCATAAACTCCCCCACTCACATCTGTGAATTCCTTACTTAAGCCTCCCATCTGGCAGGGAGAGGAGGTGGTCCTGCTTAGACAAAAGTAACACATTATCTAGTGCCTCTTCATCTATTTTTTAAGCACATTACATTGATTTTAATGCTGTTGACATTGCGATGGGCAAAACAAGAACAATCCAGTTATGATGTACAGTACTCTTGTCTCTCACCAGTGCCCCCTCATCTCCCTCCCCACCCACTCCTGCCCCCACATATTTATATGAGGAACAACTATGTATCAGCCCTTGCATGTCTAAATTTCCAAGTCTATGGCCGCTGTGGGTTTGATAGTGATCCACCTCTGTAATTGGCTCATGCCCTCCAAATTTTGGTGTGCTTTTGGGGGCAACCTCTGGCTACATACATGGGGATCTCCCTGCTCATGCACCAGTCAAGACCCTCCTGCCAAGAATCCACTGAGGATGGATCCTTTCCATCTACGAGCAATGTCTCTTTTGGCTACAGTCAGGACCCAGCTCAGGAGTGCTTGGCCATGATGATTCAGATCAAGCGCAGAAGTGCTTGGCCGTGATGATTCAGATCTAGGTTGGCTGTGATGTGCAAGAGAGATAGTATTGGGTCACAGGGGCTCGCTGTCTGGGGGCCATGCTCAGGCAAGTGATCACTTGCCTACAGAATGGTTCCAAACTCTTGCACGACCTTGTGGTGTGTGTAAAGTCTCCCTCCCAGGTGCTGCAGTGGAGACAAGCAGGGGAGTCAATGATCCTTATCTTCCAGAGTTTATCACCTCATAGAGTACAATGCAACTGAATTAGGTGGAATCAAGTCATGCTCGCAGCATGACTTGGGGAGGCCAGAGCCTCAGCCCAGTCATCATCCTCCAGGTCACCAATGTCCCACTCCCATGCTTGTCGGGGACCTCTGGAAGTGTCTGGCATATGGTGGGCAAGAGTTTTATTAAATCTGTCTCACTTTGTGATCTCCCAGGTCGCCAAGTAGCAGTTTTACCTCCAGGGTGTTGTATTCTGAAAGACCCTCCAGATTCATGTTGTAGGGGATCAGAGCATGGCGGAGCTGGAGGTAGCGATAAAACTGGCTGTGATGGAAACATATTCCGTTTGTCATGTTTATAAGATTTGAGTGTCATGCCCTCCATCAAGTCTCCCAGAACAGAGATACCAATCAGGCTCCACTTACGGAAGCCCTCCAGTGCCGCCATCTGCGGCATCAGGAAACCCTCCCACAGCTGTGTCTATTCTGTCAGTCTAGTCTCCTATCCCCAGTGCTTAAGGGTTATTCTGCCAAGTCTGAGGACTGACTTCATTGCCGGATAGAATGGCATCCGCAGTTGACCTCCATATAGCAAGTTGCGGACAGTCATTTCCTGGAGAACCCATTTCTCTGCAGCGTAGACAGGATCATTCTGTGTGTCATACCACCACTCGCTGATGACTAGCAGGTGAGAGACCACATAATAGACCTCAACATCCTTAGTAAGTAGATATGAGGCATTTTGCTAGGGCTATGTGGTTCCACAGAAAGCTGCAGAGTTTGTAATGAATAGTACAAAAGAAGGATCGAGGTAAGTCATAGGGGTTGTTTTGCAACTGATAGAGGAAATGTGGGAGAGACACCATATTATTGATGGCAGATCACCCCATGAGGGATAGTGGAAGTGCAGACCATGTTTGGAAGTCTGTCTCTAGCATACTCATCAATAATTGGATGTTGTGCACCCATGCTGTGTGCTCTTGTAATGTAATGTACACCGTCAGGTGACAAAAGCCCTGTGTCGCTATCCAGAGGCCCAATGGAGATCTTGAGGATGGCTGGGGGTCAGTAAAAAACAATATTCGGGGAGTTTATTAAAAAGGCCTGGTGTTTCCCCAAAGATGTGGAACATACGCAGTGCCCGAGGGCCTGTAGTCTCGGGGTTGGTGGGAAAAATAAGGACGTCGTCAGCGTAGAGGACCATTCTGTCTGTGGTCCCTAGACCTCACTCTAACCCACTTTTCTGTGCATCAGTCAAGCCAACTGCTCCATGGCAATGACAAAGAGGAGTGGCGATATTGGGCACCCCTGGTGAGTGCCTCTTTGTATAGGGAATATAGCTGATGTTGCTGCACCCACCCAGACACAAACCGTAAGGTTATTGTAGAGCAGTCTCAGATATCCTAGAAAGCGCGGCCCGAAGTTAAGTTGACGCAGGAAAATGAAGAGGTACGGCCACCCCCCTGAGTCAAATGCTTTTTCTATGTCAGCTAAAGGTACTCCGGTCAGTCTCATCAAGCTATCTGATAGGGCTAGGGCATTGTATAGGCATCTAATGTTATGCCTAATGGCACGCCTGGGTATAGATTTTCATTTATGTGTTTAGAAGGGAGCTAGGGTGATAGAAGGAGCAGATGTTTGGGGGTTGTCACAGTTTTGGATCACCACAATTTCGGTCCTCTGGAGGACTGGGGGCAGTCGCCTGCTCTCTGGCCCTCCTTCAAGGCAGCCTGCAGACGAGTGCTAAATTTATACATGAAGCATTTGGAAAGTCAGTCAGAAAATTATTTGGTCTGGGCGGTTTAAGGCCTTCTTTAATTCATCGGCCATTAGGACACCCTCTAGGGATGGTCGCTCTACATCTGTGAGAGTCCATAAGGGAGGTCATTCACAAAGTTAGCTATCAGTGATTCGGAGAGAAACTCAAGGTGGGTATAGACGTCAATATACAAGTGAGCAAATTTACGGGCCACCTCAATGCTGCCTGTAGTTTTTACGCCATTAGAGTCTGTGAGATGTAGGATCAGGTCATGGTGTTGTAGATTGAAACACAAGCAGTAAAGGAGTGTGCTCACTCTATCTCCCCATTGATATATACGAGATTGGGATGCAAGCCACATAGTCCGCACCTCATCAAGGAGTGTGTGACGGAACATCGTCTGGGTGTGGGTCAGTTGTCTATGCAACTCGTGCTCTGGGTCTCCCAAACAACTGGCCTCGAGGTCCGCGATCCGAGACCCCAGCTCATACACAGCTTGCTGTTCACTGCATTTCTCTTCATCTCTCTTGAGTGTTTGACACATTTTATAACAAGACATTGTTTGCTTTTCTGTCTGATCTCATGGGCCTCAATGATACTGTTGTACTATTGTCAGGTGGTTTCAATCCTAACTCACAAACTATTTTCAGCAAGTGAAAATTGGCAGTTCTTCATCTTAATTCACTCAATACCGATGTATGTGTCTCAGGCTGCATTATGCCCCATTGTGTTAATTGTTTGTGTCCAACCACTAAACATAATCCTGCAAAAACAAGGTGTTGCACTGCACCATGATGTCAACTTCACCCTGGTAATGGATTGCCCTAATAGCCTCTAAACATTAACCAACTTCCTTTCTGAAATACAGAAATGGATGAAATATATGACTAAAAGTTATCCTACACAAAACAGGTTCCTTATCAATTTCACCAAAACAAACATAAACACTTTCAACTGAATGAAGGATCATTTGAACAAAATGGCTTCACACTCAGCTAGAATATCCACTTCAAAGCAAAAGCTGAGTGATCTGATTACCATCTAAGATTCCTATAAAACAACAAGCATTTCCTCCTCAGATACATCCCAAACGTTGTTCAAGCCTTGGCCGTATCAATGATCAAATCAACAATGCTTTTTTTCACATCCCCAGAGGTTTGATTTGAACCACTAAAAGCAATTATTCATATTTTGCATGACCGATCCCAAAGGATGTTTAATCTCCTTAAACCAGCCTTGGTATCATTAGTCTGTATACCTTGAGAGGCAGGAAACAACTATTATTCCACTTGCTTAATTTATATGATACTACACAATGTCACCACAATGGCACCACAAAAACAGCTGGCAAACACAATGTCCTACTATGTTAGCACTACCACTACATACGCCTATGGGTTCCCTTATGAGTGATGACCATTTTTCATGAAAGTTCCTAACTTGGACTTTATTGATCATTGCATGCGAAGTAAGGAAAATATAAGCAATGGTACCTCTTACTTCCTTCTCATAGGGGTAATTTTAAAGGAATTTGCCTTATTACTTTGGTCTTGTGTCTTATGGATGATAACAGACAGATATTAAAATAGTGAGAACCAATTTTGTTATGTTATGTTATATTGATTTGTATAGCACACAAATCACCCGAGCGCATATCCACATGCTTGGACAGGTAGTACACTCTACTAGGGACTTTTAGGTAAATTAAATATGCCCATTGTGGATAAATCAATCAAACCATGTTTAGAGTGAGCACAAGCACTTTAGCACTGGTTACCAGTGGTAAAGTGCACAGAGTCCTAAGGCCAACAAAAATAATTCAGCTAAATTGGAGGCAACCAGACAAAAATGTTTGGGGGAAGACCACCCTAAGGCTGACAGGTCTAACCCATGTGATCATTATAGACACCAAATACCGACTTGCTCAATATCATCACAGTAAGCATACTCAGGGAGCATAGATTTACTTTTCTAACTTTACATCTACTTACCATGTAAATATTGTGCAAGTAGATGTTGGTATTTTAAAGTTTATATCTTGGTAACATACCCACACGGCTGAAGAGTTATGATTCATGTTCACTAACAATAAAGCAGACGTTCATAAGTTGTCAATTCAATTGTGTGGAGATGTAGTGCTCTCTGAAGTGTTTGATCTTTATCACCTACCATGGGCTGTTTTCAAGTTGATGGGGATGTTCTTCTTGATTCTGGGTTCATAGCTTAACAAGGATGGGCTTTTTAAAAAAAAGTTTTTGTTTCCATTCTGTCGATGTGCTGACTTTCACTGTTCCTAGGATATCCTTTGAGGTAATTCACTTTTTTCCATAGGTGGAGGGTTGTTGGTTCTGGTGGCCTTGTATGTGATGCACCTTATAATGAAGATCATGTATATTTCCTCTGTGTTGGACATAAACACTCAAACTGCTTTAGGTATTTGAAGAAAAAATATGCCTATCATGAAAGCCAGTTTTTGTCTAGATTACCACAGAGCAAGTTGCTGCACCAATCTGGGTGACAAAGGACTAACACGTGGACTATTGTTCAGAAGTTGGATTCAGGGATGTAGGGTTTCGAGAAAGAAAGTTGTCACCATGCTCCCTTGGATCTCTTGGCAACATGTTCTATGAAGGAGAGGTCGGTTTTAAGGGTGAAACAGGTATTTTGCATTTATTGTCAGCTGGGGGATGAACCCAACCTTGTTCTTTATAGACAGCCAAGCTTGAATTTGTGTTTGATTGTTGTTATAGGCAAATATAGCTTCTGTCATTAGTCAGCACTATACATTTATGCCACCACTGTCCAAAGTACAAACAAATGGAATTCTTGAAAGGAAAGCAAATGGCTACAGCCAATTAATTGGCTGGCAATAAATAGGCACAGCGGTTCCCACAATGGCTAGGAAAAATATTCTACCTTCTAGAATGTTACCTAAAATGATTTCACTATTAATTACTTTGGTCCATTGCCTAAGTAATATGCTTAATGATCATTTTATATATTGAATTTCATCAAACCCATGCTAGCTCATTATGTGTCCATTCTTCTCTAACATAAAATTGACATACATATCTTATTCTTCACACCATAAAAAAAGGTCAGAAAATCCAGAGATCTAAAATCTAACCATATATTGTTGAAGAGTAAACGTCGAGTGGAAAGTCTGAAATGTGACAAACTCCACCTATTTATTTGCGTTGCTTCAGTTTGGCAGGTGCTGTACTAAGTCTGCATGTGTCCATAAACAATACAAACTCTACATTGTTTAGAAGTGGATAAGGACAAAAACACTGAAAAACTGAAAGAGAAGAAAGCATATTTTTTATAATATAATCTACCCACCAGTGCAGGTAAAGGAGAGACAACGTAGCTGCCGATTGTTTTTTAGATATATTTGTGCACAACTATTATCACCATATCCATTACACCAATGAAAAAGAAGGCTATGCACTTCCTTCTTGCTGACTGGCCTTTTAGTCAAGTATTTTAAATGTTCTGAAGTATACATGTATAAGGGCACAAATGCATCTTTGATTTATATAGTCTTTATACAGAAACTTTTATTTACGTCTCAGTGACATTGAGATAATTAGTAGAGGTTGTTCTTTTAAAGGCATACATCACATCAATTGCACAAGCCAAGAAATGTCTTTTAATTTTTAATTAGAATTTTCTTGAATTTCCTATTAAGCCATACAGCTTCTACTATGGTTTCAGTAATTAAAATGAACAATCTGCAGGTTATGCAGAGCACTGCCTTTCGTTCAACGAATTCAAAGTTTGGTAAAGACTACTTTGTGAACCCAAAATCAGAATTGTAAATTGTAGAAAATTGGTTATTAGTTGGGAAGGATGTGAGTCATTTCTAAGCAATAAGCCCAAAATCTTGTGAGGATCAACACAAGTTCAATACATAAAACTAGGCTCAACCCCTGGTAACTATGGGATAGAGCAGACAGGCTTAACTTAAGGAAAAGCATTTAATAGTGCTAAAAAATTAAAAGGTCAAAACAGAACACAACTAAAATCTCACAACCAATTTCTAAAACTAGAGAACATTTTAAATAGAACAATTATATACAAGAAATATGTTGCTCAGGTATGAATTTACCTTAAAGAAATGAAAAGACAAAAGGCATTTGCCAAACAGGAACACGTTGGTCTAATTAAACGCAGCAGCACGGAGAGTCTCGACAGAGTGCATCTGAAGAAAGTCTCTCATTGTACAAAGTTTTGGCTGACAAAATATACGTCGCTTGAGGTACAATAAAACAATTCTGCATTCTTGGAAAGACATCTTAGCCATAAATAACAATTTTAGTCGTCTGATAAGGATGCAGATGGCTCTTGACCTCGGGGAGAGCTAGTGTGGGCAGTGTGTGTGTGTCCAGATGTTCATTGTAGGGAGCACGTAATCACCTAGTGCGGTTTGCATGTCATGTTCTGGTTGTCTGAATTTTTCTATATACATCTGTCATCTAACTTTGTGGCATTTTTGAGGACCCGGCACCTTTGGCCGAACATATTTTATTGAGGCCAATTTCCTCGACCTGTTTGAGGTGCAACTGTCTTTCTGCGGGAATGATCAGGGTTTACACTGGGTGCGCATTTGTCTTTGGGCTAAGTGAGACCCCCCCTCATGACCTGTCACTCAATAGGCATGATTTGGGGTTGCAGGACCTGTTTGATCACTTATATCTCTAACTCGGGGTTGATGGATAGGTCACCTTGGGTAAATCCAACAGCAATGATACGAGTTCATTAGAACTTCTGAAAATAATATGGCAGCCATTGATATAATTTTTACTGACATTTGTCACAGCGTACATCGACATTGTGTTTTCTGATACTGATATGGTTATGCGTGCCAAGATCATGGTGTACATCAACATTATTTCTACTGGTAACAACATTGATATGCATGCATGAATTATGGCATACATTGACATTGTTACTGCCGGTATCGAAACTGTGGTGAGGGCATATGTTATGGCGTACATTGATGTTGCATTTATGGGTTTGACATTGTTATGCAGGCACAGGTTATGGCATTCATTGACATTGCATTTATTGGTATTGAAGCTGTCGGGGGTACACATAACATGATATTCATTGACCTCGTATTCACCCATTCTAATATTTAAAATTCAATAAGGCGACCCAGATATATATATTCTTTTAACATTTTAGGGCAAAAGTCCCAAGAAAAGATAGAGCCTTAATCAGAACCACTATTAATGCTTGAGGAGGACCTATGCACAATTTCAATAGGGCCATGATCAAGTGGAGGTTGAGTACACCAAGCAGGTCATCTCTGTCAAGAATTTTACCTGCTGACTTAGTCACTGATATAGAAGTTGAGATCATGCAGTGGGAAAAGGTTGCAGGCTGTATCTTGTGGAGCCCTTACAATGTCATATAGACATAGGATGAGGTCCAGCTGAAAACATTGTGCTTGGTGGGAAACGTTCAGAGCATGAAAGTTCAAATTTTGTGCCAGCTGAAGTGCTTTCATCAGTCAGATACTTTTCCCACCTTAACCTGATCATGATTTCTACCTTCAAATTTAGGGCCTGATTTAAAGTTTTGCGAATGGAATACTCCATCACAAATGGGAAAAAGGCCACATTTGAGAACATGGCACAGTCCTAACAGAATGGAGATGCCAGATGACTCATTCATAGTGGGAGAGGCAAAACAAAATATGAAGAGCAATCTACTTACAATCATTTGAATGATGAGAAAGAAGTGTAACTCATCTAAGCTTCAGTAGCTGACCAAAGCCCAACTGGCAAGCAAGATAAAAGTATTTGTTTCTGAAGTTCCATGGATACCACCTAGAGATAATCTGTGTTTTTCAGTCTGTCAGACTGATTTTTCCCTCTTTTATTAAATTATATATTACAATTCAGACTTTCAAAAATCCATCAATATTCCATGTTAAGGATAATAACAGCATATACATTTAAAAAAAGATAGTCATAAGTTTTTTAAACTTATTGATACTTTGAGATGCCATCATCTATTTAATCCTGGTTAACATTTGTCAGGCAAATTCTAACCTCACTTTACCAGATAAAGGTACATCTAATTCTTTTACAATCTTGCAATAACTCTTCCAGGTTTGTCCAGATTTATAAATGTAACCTCGAAAAAAAAAACTACTGCATTAATATATTTATTATTCTGAAGGATCTCTGCTGCACAGGTGAGAGGTGTGGTGCAGCGGCCAGGGTGGCTGATTCCGAGGCTCAGGGCTCACGGTTCGATCCATGGCACCGGAGGCAGCTCAGCACCTTGTGACACTGGGCAATAGCTCACTTAATCTCCCTGATGGCCCCCAGTTCCTTGAGACCCTTAGGGGTGAGTAGTTCGCGCTTTACAAATACCGGATTTACTGCTGAGTATGGGCATCCTTTGTTATCCATTTTTTCCAAGATCTTACCATCAGAAAAACTAAAAATATGAATTAAATTGTTTTACCATAACAAATCCCTTTCATTAAGATCACACAACAGCAGCCCAACATGACCAGACACTGGTGTGGAACTACCTTTTAACCCAAGAGAGTGAGGCAAGAAAACACAAACAACTAAACACTTGTCACATTCCAATTGTATATGCTTCTACTTGATTTGAGCGATACAAAAGGGGATGATGGACGGAACGTTTGAGCCAATCAAACACTCACCCCCAGTCAACTGATCTGGGTTTAATCCATCATCATTCTTTAGCTCACTCCACCACCCCAGTTCAGACATGGCCATATGCAAATCAGTCTGACCCTGTGCCTCATGGGAACAGTCCAGCCCGAACTGCCAAGCCATGTCTTCCCTGGACCGGAAACAAGCATCCTAGGACCGGTTTCTGGCATTCCAGCCGTCATCAGCCAGGCTTGCTTGAATCCAGTGGCAAAGTGAGCAAGGGACCCACGTCTGGGCATACCCCCGCCAACTTAGGGCGAACAAGCGATACAAAAGGGGATGATGGACGGAACGTTTGAGCCAATCAAACACTCACCCCCAGTCAACTGATCTGGGTTTAATCCATCATCATTCTTTAGCTCACTCCACCACCCCAGTTCAGACATGGCCATATGCAAATTAAACCCAGATCAGTTGACTGGGGGTGAGTGTTTGATTGGCTCAAGCGTTCCGTCCATCATCCCCTTTTGTATCGCTTTGTTCGCCCTAAGTTGGCGGGGGTATGCCCAGACGTGGGTCCCTTGCTCACTTTGCCACTGGATTCAAGCAAGCCTGGCTGATGACGGCTGGAATGCCAGAAACCGGTCCTAGGATGCTTGTTTCCGGTCCAGGGAAGACATGGCTTGGCAGTTCGGGCTGGACTGTTCCCATGAGGCACAGGGTCAGACTGATTTGCATATGGCCATGTCTGAACTGGGGTGGTGGAGTGAGCTAAAGAATGATGATGGATTAAACCCAGATCAGTTGACTGGGGGTGAGTGTTTGATTGGCTCAAGCGTTCCGTCCATCATCCCCTTTTGTATCTACTTGATTTGATGCATAGTGTGCATCGTGAACTTATGTGACTGACTAGCCATAGTTCTATGAACATATTCAGGAGCGAGATAGACTAGGAAAGAAAGAGACACTAGAACATACTGGAAGAAGGTGCATGAAAAGATAACAGAGAGTGGCTGTAACTGATATTTCTAATGAATCAGCATTTTTTGCACATACCATCATTCTCTTGTGTTTGGGAGTATTTAACTTTTTCCATAAAACACCATGCAATTAATTCTTTACTAGGGCACTGTTCAAAAGATTAGTATCTCATTAGCAGTTCTACTTAAATAATGTACTGCACTTTTCATGGATTTCCTAAATGATAAAAATCTGATTAATCACTCGTTGTTTTAATTAATAGATTCCTTTAAGTGTTCATGACTTCTCATCTTGGACTCCAGAAGATATAAAAGCGGAACTGAAAGTAGGAGCAGATGGGCATGATCTCTAACCACAATTTAACTCTATCCAATCATGCTCTCCCCCCATAAACAACCATAAACCCCTCGCCTGCATGCTGGTTAACTGCCGTTCAGCTGTCCGGCATGCGACAGAAATAGCTGAAACCATCCTCAGCGAAGCCATTGACATCGCCTTCCTTACGGAAACTTGGCTCAATGACCACTCTACGTCTATCCTTGACTTACTCTCCCCCCCCCGGTTATTCCATACTCAGAAAAGACAGACCGGACAGAATAGGAAGTGGTCTAGCCATAATCTTTAAAAACGAACTACAACTCTCGCTTGTTAAGAACTCTGATCCTACTACCTTTGAATACCTCAGAGCAGAACTTAAAGCTCAGGGTCCTCCACCAATTCGTCTACATAATATCTACCATCCTCCTGGTGACCCTCTTCCCTTTGCAGAGGAACTTTCCGACCTCCTCACCCAATCCTCACTTTCCAACTCTAAAAATCTCTTCCTTGGAGACTTCAACCTCCACTGGAATGATACCGAGGACTCTACAGTTAATCTCCTCACAAATCTTCTTGAGATTAGTGACCTTAAACAACTTTGCCATTCTCCAACCCACAACAAAGGGGCCACTCTTGACGCCATCATCACAAACAATGATTTGGCCTCCTTTTCCAACATCATCTCAATCGACTGGTCTGACCATCACCTCATCCTCTTCACGATCGCCACCATGGCCCCATCCCCCCCCCACTAAAAGCATCAAACACAGGAAATTGACCAGAAACCTTCATCTTATCCCCCCCGCCGAACTGGAGACTAAACTCAAAGCCCAACTTCTGCTCACTCCCCTCTCCCAAAATGCTAACGCCCTCACCGAACATTTTAATAAATCAGTCAACGAGGTCCTAGACCAAATGGCCCCTCCCAAACTAAAAACTCAAAGAAACATCCCTTCCAAATCCTGGTTCAACTCTGATCTCAACAGCGAAAGACGCTCTCTTAGATTGACTGAAAGAACCTGGAGGCAACACCCTTCCCCCTCCCATCTAGCCCTCCTCCGATCCTCTAGGTCCAACTACAAGAAACACATCCTCAATGAAAAGGCCTCCTTCTTCCGTGCACAACATGACCGGGCCAAAAATAGACCCAGAGAACTGTTCAGCATTGTCAAGAAACAAACATCCTCTGCCCCCCCAAAGTTGACGGCCTCAATTGAGAAATACGAAGAAATTGCGAACTTCTTCTCTGATAAAATCACCAAAATTGATCAATCCTTCCTCTTAAATCCCCTCTCACCCAACCCACTATTTTCCTATGACATTTCTTCTGAATCACCCTCCTTATCAACTCTTCCCCCTGACTCTCCACATCTCTCTCTCGTTACCTTCCCTCCTGAATCCAACCCCTATATTCCCCAGCAAAAAAATAAGGCCTCTTGGCATAATTTCCACCCCGTTACGGAACACAAAGTCTATAACATCATCACTAATCTAAAAACATCCTCTCACACCAAAGACCCTCTCCCTTCTAACCTAGTCCAAGATCTGAAACATATCATTGCCCCATATTGGACCAATATTATCAACTCCTCCCTGGCCACGGGGTGTGTACCTGCCTCCCTCCAACTTGGACAAATCACGCCCATTCTCAAAAATCCCAATGCCGATCCTAACGACCTAAATAACCTCCGCCCTATCTCTAACCTCCCTCTTCTCTCCAAAGCCCTTGAAAAATGCGCCCTGCTCCAATTGGATAAACACATCAACACTTTCAACCTTTTTGACTCACTGCAATCTGGCTTCAGAAAAGGCTGCAGCACAGAATCTGCCATGCTTAATATAGTTGATGACATCCATCACTCCCTCAACAAGGGTGAGTCTTGCTTACTCATTCTCCTCGACCTCTCTGCTGCATTTGATACAGTTAACCACTCTGCCTTACTTAACACTCTTAAAGTTCGCTTTGGCCTCAATGGCCTTGTCCTCAAATGGTTCACCTCCTTTTTCCAACACAGAACTCAACAAATCAAAATCTATGACTGCCTTTCTAACCCTACACCTATCTCCCTCGGTGTCCCTCAGGGATCTATTCTCTCTCCCACTCTCTTCAAACTCTTCATGGAACCCCTTACCCTCATTCTCAAACAAGCAGGAATCAATTACCACCTCTATGCCGACGACACTCAACTTTACTATAAGATTAAATCCCGCTCTGATGTCCTGCACCTCAAAGACACCCTGACTAAGATCCAATCATGGTTCCACCACAATCGTCTTAAACTCAACCCTAAAAAAACCAAAATCATTCTCTTCTCTCCTAAAAACAACCCACTCCCCATACAAGACTGGATCTCCAAGTTCATGTAAAGTCGAGGGTCGGGCTATGGCGCCTCCCGCTAGCGTGTAGCCTCAGGTGATGCTCCTCCCCCTCCTATGATGGCGTTTGGTGAAGAAGGAACGGACGGATGCTAAGGATTGCCGCGGTTGTTGAACTTCGCCGCGTACACACCCTCGGATGCGGCAGCTGTATTTTCGGTGGCTGCATTTCTTGGCGGCTTTGAGGCTTTGCGGCTTTGCGGTTTTCCCGTGGTTAAGTCGGAGAACTGCTCCCGCTGATGCTGCCGGCTGGAAATCGATTTATGGGGGACTCAGTTTATTTGTTCAGCTGTTCAGCTGAGACTGGAGGAGAGTAGAGGATCCGGCTATATTCCACTCGATGTAATAGCTGTTGCTAGAGACTCTGTAATGGGGTTAAAAGCTCAGTATTCAGAAAATCTGAGAACCAGAGCTGCATGGGTTTTCAATTAACTGAAGCCTAAGAATTCTGGAAAGCCTAAAAACTCTGGCAAGTCAGTCAATTGGAGAGAGAGACCGTGACAGAACCTGGGACTGTTGCTGGAGAACGGCAGGAGGGTGAGTCTTGATGTGCTCATAAATTACCTGGCGAGAGGCTTGGGCGGTTTGGCATTGGTGTTCTAAGCGGGGGTGTCTCGATAAGCACCATATAATGAAGAAACAGCTGAGACTCGCCGCTGCTGCAGCGAAAGTGGATGCTGCAATTATAGCCAAGGCTAAAGCATGCACTGCCAACAAAGGGAAGCGGAATTTGACTGTAACTAAAGTGGGAGGTAAAATGCGTCATGCGGAGTCCTCCTTCAGTTCACAAAGCTCCGAAGCCGATGATCTGTCTCTGAGGGAGATTAGTTTAACAGAGGCTTCAGGAATTAAGCCAAGGGATAATAACTTAGCTAGTTCACCAGGAGGTGGCACACTTTATAAAAATCAAGAGCAAAAAAATGCCAGAGACTTTCCTCTCTTTTCTAAAAAGATGTTACCTCCTGTTACCTCTCCATGTTCAGATATGCTTAGCCGAACTCTCTTAGCCCTGAACAATCAAGACATATTAGAAGATACGATAATGTCAGCTGCAACATTAGAGCCAGTAACAGCTCTAGGTCCAGCATCCTCCTCTCCTCCAGGGGTCTCTTCTCCGGACACTCAAGGAATACAGGCACAAGTTGAAGATCCGCTTGATTTGGAACAGCTTAAAAATACTGCGTTAATACTGGCAAAGGCTGTCGCGACTCCGCTGCCTCAGTCCCCGCCTTCTCTTCTCCCTTCTCGTGAAATGTCCATCCAAATTCAATCCAATGAAATTATGACAGTTCAACAAGAGCAGCAAGGCCAGTTAGATCGGCAAGACCAGTTAGTAGCCTCGGCCTTAGCTTTAAGAAAGTTTAAATCACTGGGTCCTTCGATGCCCGAACATAATAACGAGACTCTATTTGGAATTAAAGAATGTGATCTGGTTCTTGAGGATGAGAATAAGAAGGCTATGTCATATCAGCTGGATGTTAAAAATATGTTAAATATGATTCTCGAAGAAATTCGCGATATGAAAAAAACACAACAAACGGATATTGCAATGATACAGCTACGCTTGGAGAAGATAGAAGAAGCAGTAGCCAGCCTTCCAACTCGAATTCAGGAGGCTGAAGCAAGAATCTCTTTAGTTGAGGACCAAATGAATGGTATCCTGCAGCAAGTAGATTTAGCCTCCCGGGAGAAAATAAGAATGGAAAATAAGATCGAAGAACTTGAAAATTTCTCACGTCGCTCAAATCTTCGTATAGTTGGTGTTCCGGAGCGGATTGAAGGCACGGATATACTTAATTGGGTCGATTCCTTTTTGAAGAAGGTTGTGATTCCAGAGTTTACGGGTGATCTGACTGTAACCAGAGCTCATCGGGTTCCAGCGCATCTTCCCCCGAACCTGAAGTTTCCCCGCACTATGCTTGTCAATTTTGCAGACTTTCGTATAAAGGAAAAAATCTTGTCCAAGGCAATTCTGTCTAGACAGTTTGAGATTGAGAATGGCGCAAAATGCAGAATTTTTCCGACATGTCTGCGGAAGCGGCAAGAAGACGCAAAGAGTTTGTTAAGCTATTGTATCTTTTCAAGGCCCAAGGGGCACAAGCCTCTATTGCTCAACAATCCAAGCTCAAAGTCCTTGTGCAGGGGAAATTTCACTTATTTACATGCATTGAAGAGGCGCAGGAACTTCTTAAAGCTATTTCAGCTGGAAAATAACTTGGGTTTGCTTATCTTTAGTAATGTCTTTTCTTGTTTGAAAAAGCAGAGCACTATCTACATCCTGCTACTTTTCTGTAAATTTTTGGCTTTTCACGGTTGTTTTTATGTTTCCTATTTTTTCTTTTTTGGAGGTTTAGGGATTCTTTTTTTTTTTTAGCTTTAGGAGGGGGGGGTAGGCCACTTTAGGTGCAATTTCAAGGCACCAATATTAGTTTTTGGGGGGGGTAGGGAGAAGGTGGGCAGCGGGACTAGCCACTTTCTCAAAGGGGAGGGTGTGGGTCACTGGGGTGATAAAGGCTGCATAGCCAGAAAACGAAGTCCATTTTTTCTAATCTTTATACATCCATTTTTAGATCAATGCTTTTTCAATTAATACGTGGGGTGCCGTTTAGGTGGTTAGTTTTTGTTTTTTATTTATTATGGCTAGTAAGGAGATTTTGAAAGTGGTCTCTTTTAATGTCAATGGTCTTAATAATAGAAAGAAAATGCGGGCAATTGAAATGTGGATTAAAACAGAAAATCCAGCGGTGATTTTATTACAAGAAACCCACATACCAGCAGTGAAGCTGTTAGACTTTTCCATGTTTAGGTCGTGGGCTGCCTATAGGGGATTTTCCTCATCCTCAGCCTCCCTTCGAGGGACGGCAATATTTCTAAGTAAAAAATTTCAGGCAGAAGTCGTCAGCTTTGATAAAGATCAGTATGGTCGTTGGTGTTGGGTTACTTGTATTGCTGGACAGAAACCGATAACTTTTGCCAGTATTTATGCTCCTGTAGAGGACAATCCAAAGATATATGAGGAATTCTTTCAATCTCTAATTCAAACACCCGGGGAACTGATTTGGGGGGAGATTTTAATGTTTTAATGAACCCTAGAATCGATTCCTCAGCGTTGGCTAAAAAACAATTGAAACCCAAAACTTTGAGAACTATACAACATTATGGGGTAACTTTAGATCTACTGGATCCATGGCGGAGGGCTTTCCCAACTAAAATTGTTTATACTTGTCTGTCTGGTAGATTCCACACCTCATCACGCATCGATTTCTTTTTGGTTTCTCGGAGTTTAAGTTTCTGCCAGCAAAGATTCCTGCAGAACGGATTCTCTGACCACGCTATGCTGGTACTTGACTTACAACTTGGGGAACGTGCCAGGACCCCTAAAAGATGGATGCTAAATAGGCAATATTTATTAGAGGAGGACTGGGTGGGTTTCATTGAGATTGAGATCAGGGAATTCCTTTTACAAAACCACGATTCTGCTCCCTTAAATGTGATATGGGATACACTTAAGCCCTTTATTCGGGGGCTAATTATCGGAAAAGATGCTGAAATTATAAAGAAAGTTAAGGTTGAAAAGCGAGTTCTGGAGCAGAAGGTACAAAGTTCTTATTCTGCATTTCTTAATAATCCTACTGTTCTTAACCAGCGCCAGTTGGATCAGGCTAAACGAGATCTTACCGCAAGATATTACACTCAAAGTGAATCTTTTTTCAACATCATAGACAAAAAATATATGAAGAAAGCAACTTTACTGGTAGGTTCCTGGCCTGGCAGGCAAGGGAGCAGGTTGCTTCTAATCAGATCAACGCATTAAAATGCCCCTTAACTGCTTCCTGAACGGATGATCCAGTGAAAATCAGTGAAATAATGCTACAGCATTATGGGTCTATATATGGTCAACAACAGACTGTCGATATTACATCTTTGAGAGGCTTTCTTCAGAAAAATGGATCTCCGACACTTTCGGAGATTGAGAAATCAACTATGGCAAGACCTTTTACTAAAGATGAGCTGGACGGGGTGATTAAGAATTTACCAAGTGGTAAGGCCTGCGGTCCGGATGGTTTTCCGGCGGAATTTTTTAAAGTTTTTTATAATTCCGTGGCGGATTTCTTTTTACAGTTGGTAAACTCAATGTTAGAAGGTGGGGCAATATCAGAGTCTTTTAGACAAGGAAACATAGTCAGTTTTTAAAAAAAGGGAAAAGTTAGTGAAGATCCTAATTCTTGTCGTCCTATAACGTTATTAAATTCGGATTACAAAATAGTTACGAAACTTTTAGCTAATCGGTTTAATCAGTATGCCTCACATTTGATTCACCCGGACCAAAATGGTTTTATTGCTGGCAGGCAGCTGGGTACTAATACACATTATTTAACGGAGGCATTGGATTATTTTGAGACCCAGAAGATACCCGCATTAGTCCTTTTTTAGATGCCGAGAAGGCATTTGACCTTGTTGTCTGGGAGACCCTGTTTATTATCTTGCGAAACTTTGGTATACCTTCCAAGATCACGGGGCTGGTCCAAAATCTTTATCTTAATGCTGAAGCTAATGTAATTATTAATACTTCGATGGCCGGCCAGGTTAAGGTAAAACGGGGGACCAGACAGGGGTGTCCTCTCTCGCCAGTTTTATTTGCTTTTTTTATTGAGCCATTGGCGATTGCAATTAGGAACAGCGCTGATATCCGCCCTCCAATTCCAACTATGGCGAAATTGAAATTATACGCCGACGATATTATGCTTATTATTAAGCCAGAGATAGAGGTTCAGGTAAAAACCTTTAAGATTTTTGAGGAATTTGAAGCTCTAGGTGGGTATAGAATTAATAAAAAGAAAACTGAAATTATACAGTGTGGAGGAGTGGGCTTGGATTTGCACCCTGATATTCTCTCTTGCTTAAACACCAAACCTAAGAGATATCTGGGGGTCTATTTCTCAGAACGCATAATTGACTTATATCATTTAAATTTTGTCCCGCTTCTACGAAAAATTCAGGATCTGTTTTCACGCTGGAATTCTCTCCCATTATCTATTTTGGGCAGGGTTGCACTGATTAAAATGTCTGTTCTTCCACTTTTTAACTTTCTTTTTTCGGCCATTCCATGTATCTTATTAGGTTCTTTTTTTCCCGAATAGAGTCTATGTTTACAACTTTTCTCTGGGCAAAAAAACCCCGTGAATTGCACTTAGCACTTTATACGAAGGGTCGGAACAGGGAGGTTTAGCTCTTCCGAATCTCAGGGATTACTATTTTGCGTATTTTGCACAATATATATCCAGATTTAAGCCTCAACAACAATCAAATCTTTTTATTAATAGTTTTATGAATTTAATGTGTAAGGAAAGTCAGATCCACTCCCCTTTATCAATTTTTAAATCTCCTAAATTGGTGCGGTATAAGTGCCTACAATGGTTTTTTAATAAACGTCAGGCCCTCTATAAAAGATATTCCATCCCTGTAATCAATTCTTCAACTTCGTTATCTGGCCCTATGTTATTGTCGGGGATTAGGGAATCCTCAGAACTCACATTAAAGTGGGCTAATGCTGGATTCCTTAAAGTCTCAGATTTTTGAGGAATGGTAGATGGTTGAGTATGGCGGAAATGTCACAATTGATTATTAACGATTTTCTTCTTTTACGGTCATATAGCATTTTCAGCAAATTCCTCAGTGAATTAGACTTATCCCAAATTTGCGATCAACATCATATAGTCCATGAACTCTTAGAGGATACGGTTGTTAAAAAACCTGGGGAATGGAAAAAACGCTTAGCCTTAGTTAAGGGTCTCGATCTTGGGCAGAAGGCAATTGCAAAATGGATGAAACATGAAGGAGTAGAAATTTCAGCCAGTATGTGGTCAGTAATTAATAATCTTAATTTCAGCATGTTAAGAGGAGCAAACTGGCGAAGGATGTTGTTCTTTAGTAAATGGCAACTTTATCGAACTCCTCTTTTCCTTTCCAAAATTTATATTAATCAATCGGCACAGTGCTTCCGCTGTATTAACCATCCCACTGCCAACTGGTCACACATTATTTTGCAATGTCCTAGGATTCAGAGGTTTTGGAAAGACATTTTTTGTTATTTGGAATGTGAATGCAGTATTGTGTTAGGATTGAATAATCGGTTAATAATCTTAGGTTTCGCTCCAGACCTTCTCCTGCCTGATAAGTTTGTTAAATTCTTATACATTGCAATGGCGGTAGCCAGATCACTTTTGTTGCAAAAATGGCATACAGATCTCATACCCTCTGTCTATGAATGGGCTCGAAAGTTGAAATCTGTTCAAAAGAGTGAACGAACTTACGCTTTACGAGTAGAGGGGCTCCAGAAGTTTGAAAAAATCTGGGCAACTTATTTTGATTAAGATTTTTTGTATCATCCTTTGTGTTATCTAGAGTGGACAATAATTTTTGAGAGTTGAATTGATCTGGTGGCTACACTGATGCTTGGGAGTGGATACTGCTTTATGCTTGCTCAGAGGCTTAATGTGTGGATTTGAGGTTGTTTGTCTTTTTTTTCATTGTTCATGACTTCTCAGTATATATTGGTGCTATTTATTGATCTCGTATTTTTAATATCTTTTTTATGGATGTATTTATGGGTTTTAAAATGTTTGTAATCTGGACTTCAATAAAAAATTTTATAAAAAAATAAAAATTTAAAAAAAGACTGGATCTCCGACCTTAATGCTCTCAACTGTTCGCTCACCATTTCCAACTCAGTTAAATCTCTCGGTAACACCATTGACAATAGCCTTACTTGAGGACTCTTCACCCTCCGTCATCTCAAGAAAATTAAACCCTTCATCCCTGCTGACGACTTCAAATCTGTTGTCCAATCACTGGTCCTGTCGAGAATCGACTATGGTAACGCTATCCTCTCTGGAACACCTAAAGTCCACCTAGCACCACTTAAATCTGTGCTCAACCTAGCTGCTAGACTTATCTCCGACTACAAACGTTTTGACCACATCTCCCCTGCCCTTAAAGCCCTCAAATGGCTACCCGTCGAAGGCAGATCCACCTACAAGATTGCATGCATCACGCACAAAGCCCTTCACCAAAACACCCCGCTGTACCTCTCAGATAAACTCCACAAAGCGGGCTGCGCCCGACCGATGAAGAGCACCAACGCCCTCGTTTTAGTCCCCCCTTTGTTAAATAAGAAATGCACACAAGCTCGCTCCTTCTCCGGAAATGCTCCAACCATCTGGAATACCCTGCCTAAAGACCTGCGCTGTAACCCCTCCTAATTCAGCTTCAAAAAAGACCTAAAACTGCACCTCCTCAACAAATATTGGGGTCCATAATACTTGCCTCTGACACTGACTCCCACTTTGCTCCCCGTCAGGTTCCCCTCTACTGCCCTCCAGTCTCTCTCCTCCCCATTCCCCCTCTTTACTCAGCTCCCTCATGCTACTCTCTCCCCTCCCCCCTAACTCCCCTCCCTGCCTCTGTCTATTCGTCCTAGATCTATCCTTACACACCCCCTCCCACTGCCTCCCGCCTCCTATACTTCTTCCCCTTCCCTTATCTTTTCTTTATCCACCTGCCCTAGCCTAAATACTCACTGCCCTCTTTAGCTTAACGTAATCTTTATGTAAATAGCACTCATATTTATCTGTTCTCTTTGGTCTAATTGTTCTTATTGCTATTTCATTGAACAAATGTGTTTATTTCCGTTCCTCCTCATACTCCTGTAAAGCACTCTGATACCCCTGGGTCTAGCCAGCGCTATATAAAACCTTTAAATAAATAAATAAATAAATAAATAAATAAGAGAGTATGCCCTCTAAAAAGATGATATTCTGATGACCTTTCAACCATTGGGCCATATTTTTTAACTGACACACTCGGATGTTCTCATAAGGGTCCAGTCAAGACGTCATTACCTGATATCTGCACTCGCATATTTAAAGGCCAGATGTTGGCCAAAATTGGACCAAAGCAGTTCAACAATTCTTAAGGGAAAATTAACTTGTAACTTCAAGTTGGCATTTTACATTTCCTGTATATTTTTTCTGTAACATCTACTGGCTATTGCCATGGGGGCAATTCCACTTTTGCAATCCTTTAGATGTTTATTTATGGTCACAGGTATGCTGATCCACAATTTTGCAGTGTTTAAGATTCATGTAGATATATTAGGTAATAGTGAAAGTCAAGAATGAGACGCAATTATGAAATATTTTTGAGTAGGGAAAAATTTTGAATTTTAATCACATTAGCAATACAACTGCCATATATGTATGACGTAACAATTCGTTAAACCTGCTTGGGCTAGATCTTGGGACGTATAAAAGAAAGACTAAGGTGGCAGCGGTAGGTATTTTGAGATTTCATTAGTTCACAATCATATAAACACATCAAATATGGTGTCACAAGAATCACCTTCAGGTCAGAAGAAGATCATGATACCCAAATGTGTGAAAATCACTGTTTGCTCCCCAACAGATTCCAAATTACAATTTCTTTAAACATGGAGACAACTATTTTATGGTCAAGATGTGACTTTAATTATATTTAACCTTACTGCATACATCTAACATCTTTGTTTTAAAATAAATACACTTGAAAAAAATATGTTGGCATAACTGTATTGCAGATGAGCAGAATGTAATATGATATTTCTTGCCTTTGCTGAGGGAGGGGCATTATGACCCACTCTGCCCATCGCTTCTTGTGAACCTTGGCCTCCCCAACTCTTAACAATGGTAATAAATTTCATATTACACTCTGTATATCTGTATATACTATACTATGTGTGTGTACATGTGCATGCGTGCGTGTATGTGTGTGTGTGTGTTTGTGATTAGAAGTTCATAGTTGGAATAGGACTATACTGTTAAATAGAAAAAGTGTGGCAAAATCCTATATAATTAATTGTTGACCCACCTCTTGGAGATTTCTTAAACCCTTTTCTTCCAATTACCTGGAAAACAACATTATTAGAGTACTAGATCATGGTTAGGAGTAAATATAATTGGTTGATAAATATGTCATTTTGCGTCACCATAGAATATTTAGAGGTCAAAATACAGTGTTTGGATATACCCCCATATTGAATAACAACAGAATCCAAATGTATTTAAGCATTCTTTCTGTTGTGCCTTCACTGACACTTTAGAAATGTACAAAACTAGCATGTACAAATCCAGCATTTTGACCTCTGTGAACTCGGGATCGGCTACAAAGTTCCTCACTGCTTGAGCCTATCTCTTAACATAGAAACGGTTTTTATAACAAAATAGTTTTTTGTTTTTTAGTGTAAGTCAACTGTTATGTGTGCACAAATTGTGAAATCTGTATAAAAGTCAATACCAAATGCGAGGCTACAGACAAACCTCTCCCTTCTCATTTGGAGGAAAGATTACCATATGAGCCAAGACATAGCCATGTAACAGCCCAGCGCAGGTCTGAATGTCAGTAGAAAAACCTATTTCTGCACATTAACACTGCATTTGATTACTAGATATTCTGCACAGCTGCTTAGGAGTAAACTCTGGGATATAAACTGTTAACTCTACTTATAACTGAGAAGCCAATACAGGCAGGCTCATTAGCCATGATTGGTCAAGTGGCAGATATTAAATGGTGTTTTTTGTTTAAGCACTATTTCTGTTAACTGTTATTAGGAAATAGCTCAAACGTAATTTTTGCAGCATTTAGAAAATTAATGAAAATAAATATCAAGAGACAATTTTCTTTGTATTAATGATCCTTTTATAAAGAATTAACCCATTGGTGCTGCTGGCCATAATTCATTTTCTACAATTGAGATAACTATAGCTACCAGACAGTTAGAGTTTCTCACACCTTCTTCCCTCATGGGAGAGATGAAGCAATGACACTAAATAAAACCCTATATAACCTTTCTTGTCAATAGAACTTCCTTCCCGCTGAAATCCGCCTGTCCATATATTCCATTGCATTTCTTTTCTTCCTAGAGGGAACATTACAACCTGGTGAAACCTATGACCCCGATATTTACACAAGAGGAGTATTTTTTCTTTGCACCCTAATGCCTTAGTGTGTGAGCTTTCAAGATTTTGGGTGAGAGGGGATTCTAGGCCAGGCTAACAGGCTCAGGTAAGCAATTTTGGAGACTTGGGAATAAAACATTGTATTTTGTTTTAAAAGTAAGTGATTTTTTGAAAAATTAAATTATGTAATAATGCGGTAGAAAATAGGAGGAAAATGTATAGGAGCTCTATCAGAATTCACTTTGAGAAGTTAGCCAAGCATGGCTGAGTTAAGCCTTTATTATCTGCTGCACAGTATGCTCAACATACAGAGGTAGCTACTGGTGGATGATCTGACAAGCTATTCTGATGGCTAGGAAAGCTAGCGTCTTGCTGACACACAAGAAGAAGAGGGTTCACCTCCAGTCTGGAAGTAGGCTACCTGCTCTGCCACTATTTTCCTGAATTTTGCCAAGTGTGGATAATCCATGCAAAAGAAGCACCACATCTACCTAGAGGAAAACGGTGAGAGCTGAGGTGATAAAAATGTTGGGGCATATTATCAAGGGCTTTATCGCCGCTTTAGTGGCACTTTTTGCCGCTAAAGCGGCGATATTTTTAACGCCCTATTAGCAAGCTGTCACTAACAGGCGTTAGCGACAGCTTTCCGGCGATAGCGGCCGGGTTTTACATCGCCTTGCATGTCAGCAATAATTATCGCTAATGACATGCAAGGTAGGCGTTCCCAACTAAAAGCGACAGAAAACAGTCGCTTACATACCTATCGCCTATTAGCAATACCCGCGAAGCGATAAAAAAATGCGCGCTAACCCCGATTAGCGCTTGTTTTTTAGAACTGATAAAAACATGACTTAGCAATGAAAGTCAATGGGAGGTGGATTGTAAAGTTAAGTCCCCAGAATTAGCGATAGGATTTTATCGCTGGATTTCTTGCGTTAAAGCTGGGTTTCGCCGCTATCGCTGGATATTTTATCGCAATGGAGATAAACCTTGCTAATAGCATGTTATTTCCGCGGTAATATCCAGCGATAGCCGGCGATAAAAAAGGGCGCGCTAAGCAAGGTTTGCGATATTTATCGCATGTTCTTGCTAATATGCCCCGTTGTCTTTATGACTAACTACATAAAGGGAGTAAACAGTCCCTTACTTGAGCCTAGGGTCCTGTGTAAAGGAAGCTTTTCTTCAACATGTGTTAGCATTTGGAATGGCAAAAAAAGTTATAGCTATTTTTTATAGATCTTTTTATCTCTTCTGGATTGTAGCAAGGAACCAAGTGTACCTGATCAAGAAACATTCTCCTCTGCTATATTATGCTATTTTTTTCCACTTTGGAGTGCAATGCTTGAGGCTCCAGGGGATCATGGGAAAATCATATCTCCTCTACAAGAGCGCCTTAGTGTGAAGGCAATTTTTTGATAGTACAAACCACAAACCCTTATCGTCCATACCTTTTAGTTCTTAGTTGGCTGCAAACGGAGCTCAGTTTTGGATCCTCCATAAAAATTAACCAGGATGAACAAGCAGCCTGTATCCAACCTTGCTCCATCATTGGTTGACCTCACAGGTGTCTAGATACCAGTCATCCAAATCCCATTGACTTGCATTGGTTTTGGGCCCATATTATTTCAACTCCAGATCAATGCATCCTATTTCAGTTGCTTTTGTGACATTTTAATCAGTACACTAGTTTGTTTTAACTAAATTGGTATGGGAATTTTAAAATAATTATTTCTTAATTGTAATGCTTCTTTGGTATTGTTATTCTTCCAGAACATGATTTTTGTCTAAGGACAGACTACTTCTTTAGCGTTACCAGCGATTAGCAGTAGAGTTCTCACAGTAAACATGTTAATCATTAGCTATAAGATTGTTTAAACTTTGTGTGAGCTTAGCCACAGAGATCTTGTATGCTGATTGCCCTATTACAGAACACTTGATAAAAGCATATGTCCAGATCTTTTAAGGTCATTAAATGCTTTGCTCATGAAGCACCAGCCCACCAGCATAGAAGAGGCTGTCACCTTTGCCTGCCCTGCCCCAGCAGAGGACTATCTGCCATATCTAAATATTTACACCTCTTTGTAATTAACCCCTTTGGTGCTCATGACGGAATGGTTTTGTCATGAGCACCAGTGCTCCTGTGCTCATGATGGAACCATTCCGTCATGAGGACAGGGGCACTAAATCCCTCTGCTGCAACAGCATAGGGATTTTCTTTTTTTTGGGGGGCCTCGGGAGGTGGGGAAGAGCTTCCCCAACCTCCTGAGGCCCTTTGCTGATTTTCAATGTAATGACATTCGCGCGCATGGCACGCTGTTGTCATTACATTGAAAACAAAACTGAAACTTAGTTTCAGTTTCAATGTTTTGGTGCTCGTGGGGCTATCTCAGCCCCCCGAGCACCGAAACACTTGGGAGAGGTATTGTTTGGAAAGGGGAGGTTTGCAGGGGATTCTGGGTAGGGAAACTTTGGGGGATCCACGCAAGCCATACCTCCTTGGACTCCCCAGGGAGTCTACTTTTCAGAAATGTGTGGGTTTGGTAGGTTTCCCTAGATGGCCGCCAAGCCCAGTACCAAAAACTCATGTGACCCCCCCTTGCAAAAGCAGATCATTTTGTGATAGGTAATTTTGATGTCTCCACAATACGTTTTGGGCCCTTGCCTGTCGCGGGTACTTGACCCACTCACACGAGTGAGGTATCATTTATATCGGAGGACGTTGGGGAATGCGGGGTGGGTGGAATTTTGTGGATCCACGCAGATTCCAAACCTTTCCATCACAGAAATGGGAGGATTTTTTTTTTTTTTTTTACAAAGTTTGAGGCTTGCAAGGGATTCTGGGTAAGAGAACCTGGTGAAAGCCACACAAGTCACCCCATCCTGGATTCCTCTGGGTGTCTAGTTTCAAAAATGTATAGGTTTGATAGGTTTCCCTAGGTCCCGGCAGAGCTAGGGTTCAAAATCTACAGCTAGGGACTTTCCAAGAAATGGTCAGTTTTCACTGTAAAAATGTGGTGTGTCCACGTTGCGTTTTGGGCCATTTTCTGTCGCGGGCACTAGGCCTACCCACAAGTTAGGTATCATTTTTATCAGAAGACTTTGGGGAATACGGTCTGGGGGGAATTTTGTGGACCCACGCAGATTCCAGAACTTTCCATCACAGAAATATGAGGAAAATGTGTTTTTTTTACAAAGTTTGAGGTTTGCAAGGGATTCTGGGTAACAGAACCTAGTGAGAGCCGCACAAGTCACCACATCCTGGATTCCCCTGGGTGTCTAATTTTTAAAAATGTATAGGTTTGCCAGGTTTCCCTAGGTGCCGGCAGAGCTAGGGTTCAAAATCTACAGCTAGGCACTTTGCAAAAAAAGGGTCAGTTTTCACTGTAAAAATGTGGTGTGTCCATGTTGCGTGTTGTGCCTTTTCCTGTTGCTGGCACTAGGCCTACCCACACAAGTGAGGTATCATTTTTAGCAGAAGACTTTGGGGAATGCAGGGTGGGTGGAATGTTGTGGATCCACGCAGATTCCAGAACTTTCCATCTCAGAAATGTGAGGAAAATGTGTTTTTTTTTACAAAGTTTGAGGTTTGCAAGGGATTCTGGGTAAGAGAACCTGGTGAGAGCCACACAACTCACCCCATCCTGGATTCCCCTCTGTGTCTGGTTTTCAGAAATGTATAGGTTTGCTAAGTTTCCCTAGGTGCCGGCAGAGCTAGGGTTTAAAATCTACATCTAGGCACTTAGCAAAAAAAGGGTCAGTTTTCATTATAGAAATGTGGTGTGTCCATGTTGCATTTTGCACCGTTTGCTGTCGCGGGCACCAGGCCTACCCACACAAGTGGGGTATCATTTTTATAGGAAGTCTTTGGGGAATGTAGGGTTTGTGGAATTTTGTGGATCCACGCAGATTACAGAACTTTCCATCATAGAAATGTGAGGAAAATTTGGGGTTTTTTTTACAAAGTTTGAGGTTTGCAAGGGATTCTGGGTAACAGAACCTGGTGAAAGCTAGACAAGTCATCCCGTCCTGGATTCCCCTGGGTGTCTAGTTTTTAAAAATGTATAGGTTTGCTAGGTTTCCCCAGGTGCCGGCAGAGCTAGGGTTCAAAATCTACAGCTAGGCACTTTGCAAAAAAAGGGTCAGTTGTCATTGTAAAAATGTGGAGTGTCCACGTTGTGTTTTGGGCCGTTTCCTGTCGCGGGCACTAGGCCTACCCACACAAGTGAGGTACCATTTTTATCGAGAGACTTAGGGGAACACAGAATTGTAGAGCAACTGTTATTACCTATTGACTTTCGATGCATTTTTGCCTTCCAAATGTAAGACAATGTGTAAAAAAGAAATCACTTAAAAAAATTCCTATAATTCACATGTACCCACAATTTTGGAGATGTGTAAATAGCTACTGTTTCTAAACTCTATATTTTGTTCCCATTTCAGAAATACATAGGTGTCTTTCATACCAATTTTTCACTGTTTATATTTTCCCAAATGAATTGCTATATACCCGGTATATAAAAACCCATTGCAAGACACTGCTCAGTTATTGGCTCTGGGTTCGTCGGGTTCTTGGTAAGCCTACAAGTCCTGTTTATCCCCACAAACAGAAGGGTCCAGCAGATGTAACGGTATATTGCCTCTAAAAATCTGTCATACTTAGAAGAAGTTACAGGTGAAAACGTTGGCACAAATGGCTGTTTTTTTCAACTCATTTTCAATTTTTCCTGTTCTCAAATGTTAGTTTCTATAATAAAAACCTTGAAGGATCTACACAAATGACCCCTTGCTGAATTCAGAATTTCGTGTACATTTTCAAAATGTACAGCTTTCCAGGATCCATTGTTGCTTTCATACCCATTTCTACCATTAACTGGAAAGAGGTTGAAAGCACAAAAAATTGCAGAAGTAGGCTATGTCCCAGTAAAATGCCAAAACTGTGTAAACAATTTTGGTTTTCTGACAAAAGTCAGTCTGTCCCTGAAATATGGGAAGATGGTGATTTCAGCACCACAAACCCTTTGTTGATACCATTTGCAGGGAAAAAAACAGACGCTTTCATCTGCAGAATTTTTTTTTTCCATTTTTCCCCCCCCCCAAAAAACAAAATTTGGCTGTATTTTGGCTGATTTCTGGGTCCCCTCCAAGGGAATAAATTGTGTTGGAAGAAAAGGACACAAATTTGGCGTTAATACCTTATGTGGTCAAAAAGTTACAAGGGCCTAAGCGCGAACTACTCCAAATAGCCAAAAAAAGGGGGGGAAAGGCCTAGCAGCAAAGGGGTTAAGAATATGCCTAGACCACTTCAAGCCTCCTCTGCAAGCTGTTCAGGGACTACTAGTCAAAGCCTGGATGAAATTGAAGTCTCTTTGCATTGGCCATACAATCTTATGGGGAAAAAGTTGAACATACATGCCGAAAATGCATACTCGCTAGATCTTACACAGAAACATTCATAAACTGTGAACATAATCCACCAGTTCTTGTTCAAGTATATGAAACATGGAGGAAGATCACTTGAAGTGAAAGGCCATTGAGATTTGAACTCAACAGTAGAAAATTCACCTTTACTGAATGGTCACCCCAGAATGTTTGTGGAATTACAGTCCCTGATTTTGATGGTATTTGGATTCTGTCCCCTGTGACACTGATTTTCAGTGCCACAGAGCATGCGCTCTGGCCCTAAAATTGCATTGTTGCATGTTTTTTACACAATTGGTCTATTTAACTTTCCTGTAAGACCATATCAGGTGACACAGAAAATACATCAACAGCATGAGGGTTGCATGCCTTATGTAGGCTGCAGCCTATATATATACCTCCTATATTACTGGCAAGAGTGCACAGGAGGACCACTGTGTTTAGCTGAACTGCATTGTAAAACACTAGAGTAAAACAAGGCAAGGAAAATTGTGTACCTTTGCCAGGGAGGAATAACTAATAATATATCAACTCTAAATTATGCCTTATAAGTCCATATGGAAGGGTGCCTGTTGGAACGGGGTTTATTAGTAGTGATAAGTAGGGACCTAACACTATTACTAAGGCCACAAACACAATAAAAGGTTCAGTCAAGGTCTCAATAAATTATTCCCTTGCTCAACCCTTGGTAGCTGGCAACAAGCAGTCAGGCTTAACTTAGGACACCAATACATTAAATAAGTAAGACACAATACACAAAAGTGCAACACCAATTAATAAAAATACGTTATATGTTTATGAACAGATAGACACCAACATTACAAACATCAAATGTAGAGAACCAGAGATATGAACATTTAAAGAATAAACACTTTCTAGTGCTTAAAAGCTCAAAGTGCTACTTTGGGACATCTGGTGGCGCTTGTTCTGGACAAAGTCAAAGTTTGAGGCTGACCACGATGGAGCCCTGGTCAGATACACTGAGCGGTAGGCCTTGGTATAAACCACGGCCTTATTTATCTTGGAATATTCCTCATGGGACTAGAAGGCTGATACTCCTACTAAGACTTAATTTGCTGCCTCTAAGAGATGTCACTGGTATCTGGGATAAAATACCAAGAGAGAAAAGAATCTGAGAAATGTGCCAGTTACAAATCCAAGATCTAAATCATGTTTTATTTGTATGTACAAAGTTGTAAAGTGCTAGGCGTGTGTTCTTAAACCCATTTTTTATCAAATTTAATATTCACTCTGCCAAGGAGGCTCGATCCCTGGTTCTGCCTCCCCCGAATGAAATGGTTTGTCATAAGATATATCAATTTTTTAAAACATTTCTGTCTATTAGGACATTTTTAATAGTAATTTTTTTCCTATGTTATAATATGTGAGTTGGTTAGATATTTGATTGACTGATGTATTTATTGCACTATTTGCACATTATACAGTACGCTTAATATAAGAATTCCCCTTAGGAGGCAGCGATGTATAAAGGAAGAATTTTGTATTGTATGTAAAGTTTGTCTTTTTTAATCTGTTGATGTGTTTTTGTGGACCTCCGTTGGAGTTCCAAAACAAAATAAATAAAAATTGGTAGGCCTCAGTCAAAATTTTACCTTTGCACTTAGAAACTTTCTGGAGCTTTTTCCCTCGACAACGAGCAAGGTTCCTCGTCAGGTGGGTTTCGATTCAATACCGGTGGCTTGGTTCAGCATGAGGCCTCAGTGAAATCCTGGAAGTCTTGAGCTCTGGAGCTTTCAGCGTTACGAACCTGATATCCAGGCTGCGTCGTGTTTCGACGTAGGCGGTGTGACTCTCGTCGAAGTGTCTGTCACCTTATGGAGCTTTTTGACAAAAATTCGCCAAACATTTCCAAACTTCTGGATTGCCTCCCAGAAGGTCTTCTTGGGATTCCAAAGTGTTCACAACACAAATCCAGGGGGCTACAAGCTCTGAGATGGTCCTTGGGATGTTGGAAATTCATTTCCCACAATGCATCTGGCCATCTCCTCAAAAGTCCACTAGGTGCACTCCAGATGGGTCCTTCTTGGTCGAGATGATGCAGGTGGAGCTTTGTTAATCTGCTGCTTTCAGGAAGTCCACTTCGTAATCCTTGTGAAGCCAGGTAAAGACCTTATGGCTGTGGTTCCAGATTGTGCAGCTGGTGCAGTCCTTCATAGTGCAAACCTTTGGCTACAGATCACTGTTCTAGTAGGGCAGTCCTTCTTCTCCTTGTTGTTTCATGGAGGGATCTTAGTTGCTAGCATGCTCTTCCATTTTTTCCAGTGTTCCTGGGTGACAGAGAGGGGGACACCCCTGACCAATTGGTTGCATGGTGTCACCCTCAGGTATGACCACTTCCTCCAAAGTGTGGAATATTTTTGACCCAGAAAGCACCATTCTTCCAAAATCTGAAATGGGGAAACTTTCTCCTGGAGGTTAAGACCTAGCTAAGCCATCCCACTGGAGTGGCTAAGTTTCCCTAGCACTCCCCTTTCAACCCCTCCTCTAATCTAACTGAAGGGGCTTCTGTCTGGCTGGGGGAGCTGGATGTGGGGGTGAGCCTGTACTGCCTTAGACTGTCATAGCACAAATCCAAGAGTCTAGAAGCTCTGAAATTATCCTTGGGATGTTGGGACTACTTTTCCCACAATGTACCTGGTCAACTCCTTAAAAGTCCACTGGACGCACTCCAGATGTGTCCTTCTTGGTGCATATGATGTAGGTGGAGCTTTGTTAACCTGTTGCTTTCATGGAGTCGACTCCTTAATCCTTGTGAAGCCAAGCAAATTCCTTAAGGCTATACTTCCAGATTGTGTAGCAGGTAGAGTCCTTCAGAGTGCAATCATTTGGGTGCAAACCAGGGTTCCAGCAGGGCAGTCCTTCTTCTCCTTGTTGTTTCAGGCAGGGATCTGAGGTGCTAGGCAGCTCTTCCAATGACAATCAATGTTCCTGGGTGACAAGCAGGGGGGCACCCCTGACCAAAGGGATATAGGGTGCCATCCTCAGATATGACCTCTTCCTCCAAAGTGTGGCATATTCGTGACCCAGAAAGCACCATTCTTCCAAAATCCAAAATGGAGAAATTTTCTCTTGGAGGTTGAGAGCTGGCTAAGCCATCCTACTGGCATGGCTAAGTTTCCCTAACACTCCCCTTCCAGCCCCTCTGCTAATCTAATTTTAGGGGCTCCTGTCTGGCTGGGGGTGCAGAATGTGAGGGTGAGCCTGTGCTACCCTAAACTATCATTCCCTCTTTGAAGACCAGTTTGGCTACTTCACCCCCGTCCTGCCTTCCACAGGAAATCCTTTGTCTCTAGTCAGGCCACTTCTCACCTCATTAAGACATCTTGGCTCAGCCTGGCATAGGTTGATCGATCAGAGCAGGGCTGCTAGGAGGCTGGATTTTGGCTTGCAAAAAAGAAAGTTCTATAACTTCTTTTCTGTGCAATTTATAATAAATCTAACCGTGGCAAGTTGTTGGTTCTATCCTTACTACTTTGAAGTATATTTTTAGCTACATTCTTTCAATAATTATACTTTAATAAAGTATTCACATGTTAGTCCATGGAGCCATTGAGCTGCAATGGGGAAAAACTACATTGTCAGTTTTTCCTCTCACCAGGGCATATTAAACATATTTTATAATGTCCCTGCTTATAGTTACAAGGCACCCTACCACCGGGGCATCTTGGGGATACCTTAGGGGTGGCTTATAGGCAAACATAAGGTAGTTTGAGACTTTGAAAGTACCCTTAATTCCAAAGTCAAATTTGCGCATACTTTTAATTTAAAAGCAACCTGCAAGGCTGGGCTGCCTTTTAAAATGACAGCAGGCACCACAGTAGTACACACTTAAGTACATTAAATCTACCTGGCCTCTAGACCTACATGCCCTACCATACACTAGGGACTTACAGGTAGGTTGGCAGTACCAATTGTAATTATACCAAATTACCATAAACTTTTAATTTGAGCACCGGCCCTGGGTCTGGTTAGCAGAGCCCAGGGCAACATCAGAGTCAGAAAACCAGCATTTAGCAGTCAAAAAGTGGCAAAATCTTGGGGGGGGGCACTATAAACAGGTCATGGTTTCTCACAGTGCCTAATATATAAAAAGTGACACACTATTTATATATTTTGCCCCAACAATGACTTAAGGCCTAAGCCTATTTCCATTGTATAGGTTCAGCTACATTTTTTTAAAGGCAGGTGGGGTGTAAATAAAATATTGTTTTGTCTATCTTCAATTGGGAAAATGTTAGACAAGTCATGCAAGTTATTTTTCATTTAGGTTTGATTATTTTAGTGGAATAGTAACTTTATAAACATGTACATTGAGTTGCCTGAGCCAGACTTAGCTTAAAACCAATTCTGCCACTTATCATAACTCCAGAGCCAGAATACACATCTTTGGTTGAGAGATTTAACAATTCAAGCTCAGTAGACAAAAGCCTGCCTCTGAGTGCTGGAAGAAAAGGGTGGTGTTGCCCACTGTCCACTTAGATAGGATTAGCCTTCTGAGAAGGGCGCAGTACAGCTGGTAGCAACAAAGAGTACCCTTAACACCTTTTATTTTGACATGCTTGATCCAAAATTGGGCTGAAGGGATTTGCTCCCATTCATTCATAGAGTCCCCCTCGACCCTTTGGCTCAGTCCTCAGGAGGAACAAGAGCTAGTTCTGACCATGAGAGGGGGGGGGGAAGCTCATCTGAATAGGTGAGTGACTAAGGAGCTGGAGAGAGCCCTACCTTGTGACAGAAGAGATCTGCTAGCTTGCAACAGAACCTCCTGAATAATTCTGCTGTAAGGAGAAGAGGAATGCTGCAAAAGTATGCAAATAAGATTCCAGGACTGAATAAAGAAAATTCTTGAATCACTGCCTAATGGACAGGGTAAGAGTGGCACCTCATGATCATGTTCTAGAGCATTCCTTGACCTGGGAAGAATACACCTGATGTAGAAGGCACTGCTGGAAGAAAGAAGACTCCTCAATTTTGCTGAAAGAAGAATACCCACTATGTCAAGGGTCCAAGGACTCTTTACTCTTAGTGGAACCCATGGACTGAAACTGCACTCCAAGAATCAGGTGGTTGACATGCATGCTTCTTGATTTTGACTGCTGCTTGGGCTTAGCTAACAAAGGCTGAGCAAAGATTCTCCAGGCACTGTTGTTTGGTCTAATCAGATTGCGTTTATAAAGTAAGTTCACCCCTTCTCGAATTAATAACCCAATTTCTGGCACCTACCACATGCTGTTTCAGAAAAAGGAACTGTTCATAATCTTTTCCTAATGGGACACTAAAATTCTCGCGTAGTTATTGCAGAGCATTAGCTATGGATTGCTCACCATCTCTATTAGGATACCTTCTCCCCATCCTTCACTTTTTCTTCTGATTGAACTTCGTTCTTGTCCTCATCAGATGCTCTGAATTAACTCAAATGTCAAACAATGTACACTGCACAACTCTAAGTAAATAGATAAATGAATTAAATACTGTACTTGTGCATTATAAAGAATATGCAGGTCATGTACAGTGTATGAATGTGCCAAACAGGTCCACAAATGCCAGTCAATAGTTATAATTAGCAAACACTTATCAACAATAAAGGAAAATAGATTGGTTTGCACACAGTGATCATGGAATGTCACCAGATGTACAATTGAGTCACACCTCATTGTTAGTAATATTCAAAAGGGTGGTGTTTCATTCATAGAAGCACCGATGATGCAGGCCTTTATTGGGACTACTGCAATTTCATAAAGCATCCAATTTTTCCTCTGAAAAATAAAAAAATAAAATTCTTTAGGTAAACCAATAATACTTTGGGACAAGTAAGATACAGCACAGTTACAATTATTGGAGTGCTTATCTACTACAACCAGATATTAGTGGATCCATGAGAGGAGAGCAAAGGTTATGCAATCACTGCTCATGCACATTGTAGAAGCCAGATAATGGTTAGGCAGAAACGAGGTCAATGGATGACGATGCAGACTTAGAGACTGATTATGACTTTGGCGATGCTGTGCCAGCTTTGCAGCGGCACAGCACTGCCCTAGCCAGACACGATCCGCCTGCCAGATTACGAGTACAACTCGTGTCTGGCATGCTTTTCTTTTGCTGTTCCCACGGCGGTGCCCTGAAAACGGCCACCACAATGGGAACGCGAAAGAAGTTCCAGAATGGCATGGACTATGAAGTCCATGCTGTGCTGGAACTTGGGGTGCATGCAAAGAGGGGGGAACATGTTGTGCCCCCCCTGAATGCATCTCCATGGCGGCGGGGCTTTGCTTCCCCACCGCCAGCCTTTTCATGACGGGCTCACCGCCAGGAAAAGGCTGAAGGTGGGGAAACTTGAAATATGCTCGGCGGACCTCAGCGGTCCCGCCTTGCATATTGGATACCCCTGTCCGCTGCGCCACCGTCCGGGAACAGCGGTACCTTGGCACAGCCAGTGCAGCGGTGGCAGTCCAAATGGCCACCTTGAATAGGGCGGCCGCAGGTCCGCCACTGCTGCGCAAATTCGAGTATGGACTCGTAATCGGCCCCTTAGTCATGAAAGATAGTTCATGACAATGGCAACAGAATATGCTAAGATAGTGTATCACTTATTCTCCTTTCAATTAATCACCAGAAAATCACTCTTGCTGTGGTTGTTTGACATTTGTGTTACTTAAGTGATCCCACATAGGCATGTCTAATTCCATCCCTACCTGTTTGATTTTGGTGACTTATTTTTATCATGTGGCCTATGCACAGGTGCAAGCACGACTTTATGCAATGTGTAAACCCTGATGCTGAATCCTTGTTCTTTTTAAAGTCATCCACCAATATTTATGTATGATAGGAGAGTGCAAACTAGAACACTGAATTTTGCTCCTGAAGTGAGGCCCTGGTAGTATTTCTTCCCATCACAAAATGACAATATATTTAGTTTTCATGCTTAATGGTAATTGTGTAATGGGTTATCCATGCAGGGAATCTGTTTGTTTACTTCACTAGTCTCTGAATATGTCTGTGAATTTGGATGCACTCCAAAGCAGTAGTTCTGTTTAGTGGTTTGAGTATCGATTGTCCTCTCAGATAGATGAATGGTCAGGCTCCTCTTCTTTTTTGTTCCTGGCTCAGTGCCTCAGATGCCATCACCCAAAGCTGTTAGTCCCAATTCAAATTCTAACAACATCAAATTAGTGACTATCAGCCATGATCTGCTTCTCACTGCATATAAATCAGGGTGCTAAGCATTAGCACCGTGATAATGAAGGTTCAAAAGGCAGTCTGTGCTCAAGGTAAGGTGGGAAACAAACAAAATAAATCAGCAACAGTATTTGACAGATGTATATTTTAAGCTACCTTTTTCTAGGAAAATGAATCCTGAAAAAGTAGATTACTGTTTAAACTAATCACTCTATACTTTCCTATTTTAAAGAAGAGGAAAACTGTTTAAAATGTATTTTCTCGTTTATGACGCATTGCCAGGAATATGTTTCCTGGTTTGCACATCAGTAAAATGTTGAAATTTTAATTCACCAATTGTTTCTTGCATCTCGTTTATATGCAGAACTATAGATAGTTAGAGCTTAACAATAGATACTTAGCGCACACTGAAGGAGAATAAGGACATAGATAAATAAGTCACATTTCCACACAGAACAAAAAAGATAACGACTGTGCAATGAAAAGAAAACCATAAAAATACATTGCACAACATGCAAAGGCCTAATGTACATTTCAAATGATTGATACGAAAAGTGCACACGTCTTAAAATAGGTTGTGAAAATGAAAAAAATGCAAATGAGACACCTGTTTATTTCTTAAAATGAAGCATTTCTATTGTGCATACCTTGCCATGAGGCAGCAGTGTGCTTTACACATTACATTATAACAAAGACATGGAAAGAATAGAAAGTTATAAGAGAATAAATAATTGTTTCAGGGACAACCTTGCCTTTCTAATGCGCGGGACAGTGAGCAAGGCTTTGCCGCTGGATCTCAAAGTCCTAACTGAACAGTAGTGTTTAAACTTTGGCATGAGGTACCTGCGGCCTGTACCCATTGGCAACTTATCAGTAAGGCGGCATATTTAAAATATTATTCTTTTCCTTACAGGCGACCAATGTAGAGATCTCAGAAGAGGAGTGGATGCAGTGCCAAAGGGACGATTGCAAATATGACAGGCCGCTGTGTTTTGTACAACTTGAAGTTTCAAAAGTAATGTCTCATTTGCAGAAGCAAATAAAGTGTTGCCGTAATCTAATCTGCTGATAATGAGCACCTGTAACAAGGCTTTCCTTGCCGAAAGAGTAAGAAAAGAGAGGGCTTTACTCAACAGGCGCATCATGTGAAAACATGTACCGATAGTAGACAGAACCTGCTCTTTCAAAGTTCGGGTTTGGTCCAGACGGGCACTGAGGTTCTTAACTACCTTTTTGGGTATTGGTGCTGAGCCAAGTCTGCAGTCCACCAGTTGGCTGACCAAAGCTGTTGGGCCTTACCAAACAGCATAATCTCATTTTTTTCTGCATCAATTATAGGCAGTTGGTGGATATCCTGACTGCAATTGCTTTATCCCTGTCTCAAAATGTTGTTTTACCTTTTACCAGGTCTTTGTCGAAAGAGATGAACAACTGTGTGTCATCAGTATAGGACAGAATTTTAAAACCAAAAGTTTTGACAATCTTGGCTAGGGGGGCAACATAGATGTTGAAGAACACAGAGCTTAGGCATGAGCCCTGGGGCACACCCTTGTCAACCGTCATGGTGCAGAATTTGAAAGAGCCCAGAGAGATGGTTTGGGTTCTGTTATTTAGAAAAATCAGAGAACCATTATAGGGCTGTCCCATTGATTCCATTTTCGTACAACCTTTGAATCAGCCTGCGATGATACACACTGTCAAATGTTGCGGATAAATCTAACAGCAAAAACATTGATGTTGTATCAACATCGAGAGCTAAACGTATGTGATCCGTGACCACCACTAAGGTGGTCTCCGTGCTGTGAAGGATCGGAACCCAGATTGTGATTGGTCCAAAATCATGTTATCTTCTAAGTAATCCGAAAGTTCTTTGTTAATTTGACTTTCCAGTAGTTTGCCTAGTAGTGGAAGCAACGAGATGGGCCGATAAATTGTAAGGTTTGTGGGTGCGAGATTGACCTTCTTTTGTATTGGCATAACCTGTGCGGCTTTCCAGACCAAGGGGATTTTCCCCGTGTTTATTGATAGATTAAACAAGGAACATATAGCAGGGGCCAACTGATTAGAAAGTAGTGCTGGGATTCTGGGGGGACATGAATCAAGAGGAGAGCCAGATTTGGCTACTTCAAGAGATTTCTTAATTTGTTCTGTAGTGAACTAATTAAACTTTACTAAGCTGCAGACACATTTAAGGGGAGGAGAATTGAGCATAAGCTTGATAAAAAAAAGACTGATCGAGACCACTGGGAAAGTTCTGGTAAATGAGTTTAATTTTGTCATCAAAAAAGTCTGTTAGCAAGTCGCACAATTCTTGCAAAGCCTGAATTTCTTGGGCTCAAGAACAAGGATTGATAAAATCGATCAGTACTTTAAAAAACTCTTTAAAAGAGTTGCCAGCCTTGCCAATTTAATTTGTAATATGAGCACTTTCTGTGAAACATAGTGAGAGCAGTTTTATAGGCTCCCTTGTCATTAAAAGTATTGGTTGTGCACAGCGTCTTTCAAGTTTTTTGCAGGAGGATTTCTCTTGACACAGTTTGGTGGTATACCAGAGCATATGGATTCTATGCTTGGTTTTTAACAGGTTTTGGGAGATGCAACTCTATCAAGAGCCGGGTTTAATGCTTTGTGATAGTCAGCTACAGCTTGGTCAAATTCGGAGGCTTCAGAAGCCAATGAGAATTCAAATTCTTTGGAGAAGGAGTCAGTAGAGAGTCTCTGCCTGTGTCTAACAAATCTAATACTCTTCATTTGGGTCTTACCAGTCTTGTCTACTTTAAGAATCTGGAACAGATCAAAGAATGATCTGTACAGACAAGCTGTTGAGGGGACTCAAAAGTTAAGGTCTTAGAATTTGTAAAAATTAAATCCAACATGTGCCATGCCACATGGGTGGACCAGTGATTTTCTGATACAAAGCCGAGTGTTGAGAGGTCAGAAATAAGCTGTGCTACAATAGCATTTAGGGAGTCTCCTCCATGATAGTTAAAGTCACCTAATAAGAGGAATTGTTGGGATGCTAAAACATAGGTTGCAATATGTTCTGTTAAGCGCTGACTAAAATCTTTTTTGGGGGAGGGGGTGGGTGGGTATACTAAGGCACTTTTCCAGCATTCATTAGGGGAAAGTTCTGTCTACGGACAGTCTGTGTATGAGGAGTCGGTAAGAGAGGCATTACCTGAGTCTTTAAAACCAATGGCAATACTTCCCCCTGTCCCTTTTTCTCTGTCAAGTCTAAGCATGTTGTGGTTATTAGGGAGTGCTAGTGTAATTGTTGGTAAAGAAGTGGGACACAGTCAGGTTTCAGTAAGAAAACCAACCTCTGGTGACAACGAGGAAAGCATGTCCCAGAGTTCAGTGGCATGCTTAGGTAAACCCTGATGTTTCAGAGAAAAATGTTTGGGCAGTTAGGGGGCAAAGGTTGCAAAAAGTAGAAATTTATACTGCGCCTATCTGTTGAAATCTCCACTTCTCATAGGTGAGTAGGAGGGTTCACTGGTTGAGTGGTTACATTAGTGCCTTTAAGAGAGTCCTGAAGACAGTAGAATTTACATTTCAGACAGGCCACTGGGCGTTCTAAATAATGTGGGAAGCAAATGGTAGGCTAGGTGAATGTAGGAGTTGAGGCTCCACACAATTCATTTATTTTGTACAGTGCTTCGGAGGTGTAAGTATTGCTAGACAGGTGACTAACCTCTGCTGTGAAAGAAGCAGAGGTCCTGGCAATGGTCAGGTGCAGACATGCGCAGACATGCATGCCTTTGGCGCGCCAGCAGCATGCCCGCAGCACGTGTCCACTGCGCGTCCACACTGCCATGCACCTTAAGTAGGTGAAGAATAAAGTATCTTATCCACTGTGCAGACTAGACCGCAAACCACCAAAATGGCGGCTAAGTATACAGCAACAGGAAGTGAGTGAGCAGAAACCTCCTGTAGAATGCCAATACCCTCTCCGCACAAACAGCGGAGGAGTTAAGCCAAACTGGAGGGTAGCGCAAAAAATCAAAGCAGTAACATCTCACCCACCCAGAACAGACCACAAAAAATCAAGATTAAAAGTTACATTTAAAGCAATTAAAACAGTTAAAAGCAATTACTTAGTGCGGGAGCCAGGATCCACTGAAGAAGTATTGTGAAATCAATTTCTCTAATTTGATCAAGAGTATAGTTCGACAAGATCCATGCAATATAATGCTTTCTTTGAGGTTTCGCCTTTTCTTGCATTGGTGATTTCTTTTTTATTAAACAGCTTCTCAGTGGCAGCCCGTGCAGGAAATCTCGGTGGGGCGGGGGTGAGGGGATGAAAGTGACAAATGACGGGATAGGGAATGCAAAATAAATAAATAAATAACATCATATACCTTGCGCTCAACGCATCTCTGAGTCGGCGAAGCAGCCAGTGCAAGGTAAGTGGTTTTACATTCCAAATCCCATTGTTTGTCATTTTTACCCCCCACCCAGCCTCACTGCACTTACCTGCACGGGCCGCCACTGCAGCTTCTAATTCTGGAACTACCACCAGTGAATTGACTTGCTTTATGTGTTGAATTTAATCCTAGTTTCAAGCAGGAGCCATTGTAGATATCATGGGGGGTGGGGGTGGGGATGATGTGATCTGATTTTCTGCTTCTGTAACCAATTGGGTGGTGCCATGGAAGTTTGATATACGAAGTGCATTATAAGATTTGGGAACATCCGCCCAGATAGTATTTTGTCCATCAACATGTGTAAGTAAAAACACCTGTACTGCAGATCTAAAGTCTAGGTGAGAGTTTGAGGGTTTGAGCTTTCTAAATAGATGTTGGTAGGTTGTGTGATACGCTTTTTACAGTTCTGCAAACTTCGGCCCGGTTTATGGTCACTGGACCCTTCGGCTAAAGTACAGACAAAACCAAACAGACAGGGAACCTGGAGGACTGTAACCTATACCACACCTGTGCATTACATGAGGATGGTATGTTCTGAACAATCAGTCCTGTGAGACTTACAGAATTATTTGTTAGTGAGTTCCAAAACACCTTTTAATATGGATGGACAAACACATAAGAAATCCACACCATTTAACTTTAGGACTTTAAAAAAATCAGCGTCTTAATCTGTTGCTGATAATATGAATGGATGTAACTTTAAAAACAAACACAAGAATGGCATTGAAAGCAATTAGTAAACAAAATATTAAAACAAATTACCACAATGTGATGGTGTTTCAGAAATTCATTGCATGGAATGAAGGAACCAGTCTTTGTTCACCAGCTCCTCCCTTAGACCCTGGGTAAGCTGTCTTAGCACCAAAAGTCCCAACCAGAGTTTCTTGAGGTAGCCTGTTGCTCTGTTCTTTGCAGAAGGTTGCTCTCTGCCTTAGGTGTGCCATGCCTAAGCAAGCTAAGAAGGCTGTGCTAATTCTCAGGAGCCGGTGGCCTTCTCTTGGGATATTTGCAGCTTAACTTGCACAAACCAATATCCAGGAGTCAAAGCTGGAGGTTCCTCTCTGCCTAATATGTGTCTGTGCCAGACTTAAATACACATTTCTGATGCTTTTGAAAAAGGTGGGCCTGTAAAATAAAAGAATTCGAATTTTAATTCTGTTTTAATTCTGTTGCACCTCCACTAAATGTTATATTTATCTATAGTTGGAGCATACAGAGGATACAGAGAGATGGGCATTTCTCAAATTTGTGATTGGTAATAACTTTGATACTGTTTGAGGAATCTCCATGAAACTTTCCAGATCTAGTCCATTTTCTACATTGGCTGATAATGCAAAGTTTTGTGGTGATACAGAGAGATAGGAATTTCTCAAATTTGTAATTGGCAATAACGTTGCAACCATTTGAGGAATCTACATGAAACTTTGCAGATCTATTTCTCTTTTCACATTGGCTGATATTGCAAAGTTTTGTGGTGATTAGTTAAGGAAGTGCAAAGAAAAAAAGAGGGTGCCAAAACACATCTTTCCACCAATGTATTTCCCATAGACTTTTTAGAAAGACGTAGCAGCAAAATGCCTGAACGGAATTTTATTAAATTTTGCAGAAATATAGATTATGGTATGGAAAGGATCCTTTTTTCTTATTTGATAAAAATTGGTCCAGTAGTGTTTCAGTAATGAGAGACAAAACCTTAGGGAAACATTGGACAATGGTAACCGCAGTACTTTCACAGTATTAGACGATGACAAAAATGACAAAACACAACATTATTGGTTAATGAAAGGCCTTACAAAATAAAAAGGCAGCCATATTATTTAGGCCACATTTTGACTGAGTTCTGGGTTTTTACATGAGATATAGCTTATTACTATTTTTTAAGCTATAGAAAGGAATGAGGCACCTTACCAAAGTCTGAATAGTTAGGAAAAAGTGTTTTTATTGTTGTGTATATTTTTTAAAAGGTTTAAAGAGTATTGTGGTACTTTATCAAAACTACCTATGAAGTACCACAGTACCAGGTGAAATTTTTAAAAAGGAGTTAATGACAAATGACACTCATCAATACTTCACTCCACTCCACTCAACAACATGCCACTCCACTCTATCATGTGCTACTCCACTCTACGCCACTCAACGGCACTGCACTCTACAACACGCCATTGCACTGTCTGACATGCCACTCCACTTAATGGCACACCACTCCACTGTACAACATGCCACTCCACTGTGTGCCTCTCTACTTTCGCACCTCCACTCTAAGACACTTTATGACATGCCACTCAATGGCACACCAATCCACTCTACTGTATGACACGTGACTCCACTCGGCGGTGCCGATTTAAATCAAAAACAATTATATTTGACAAAAGACACTTTATTACAGACCACTCCACTCCACTCTATAACACGCCACTCCACTCTATGACACGGCACTTCAGTCTACAACACAATGCTCCACTCTACGCCACTCCACTCTAAAATACTTCATGCCACTCCACTCTACGACACCCCACTCCACTGTATGACACCACACTCCTCTGTATAGCATGCCACTTCATTCTACGATATGCCAGTCCACTATATGCTACTGTATGACACTCTATTCCACTCTACGACACTGTACTGAACTCTATGACACTCTACGTAACTCTCTCTACTCCACTCAGTGCCCGTTTACTCCACTCTCCTCTATGACACAATACTCTACTGTACTCCCTTGTACTCCACTACTCCCCACTACACCTCTCCACACTACATCACTCTATGTCATGCCACTCTATGACACTTTATGCCACTCCAGCAAACTCAATGACTCTGTATTCCACTCTATGACACTTCACTATGCAACACTGTACTCCACACTATGCCGCTCCACTGTACTCCACTCTACAATACTCCACTCTATGACACTCCTCTCTAGGACACTTCACGCTATGACACTGCACTCTGTGACACTCTCCTCTCCTTCACTATACTATACGACACTCCGCTGAATGACACTACACTCAACAACATTCCACTCCACTCTGTGCCACTCTACGCCATGCCCCTCCACTCTACATCCCTCTATGACACTCTAAGTCAGAGGTCTTCAAGCTTTTTGACGCAGAGACCCCCTTGTCAAACGTTTTTAGGTGTAAAGACCCCCTCCTGACAAAAATATCAAGAACCTGGCATGCCTTATCATCAACAACTATCGACATCCATAATCGGCCCCAATTCCCACAGCAAATCATTTTTATGGTGGCAAAATAATATTAAATAGTGTTTGGCAAACCAAAGGTCAGTGAACGTAGGGGCATGCTCAAAGGCATAGCTAAAAACAAAGGGCCTCATTTATGAGGAATTGGCGTAGGGCAGTGCTGCAAGTCCTCTTGCTGCACTGTCCTACGCCAATGTGAAACGGCAGGAATGCACCATATTTATGAAATACGGTGCATTCCTGTCCTTTCCCCTTGTATTGGTGCACAAATTGCTATCTAGCACCAATGTAGGCAGGATTGTATTTGTGCAGGAAGGGGTATTTTCCTTCAACAAAATAATCCTGAAAGGCTTTTTCACTTTCTATGTGAGCTGCAGAATGCAGCACACATGGAAAGAGGAAAAAACGAGGAGAAATGTAACATTTCTCCTCGTTATGCCTCTGCTGGGGAGGAGTAAGGTTTTGGTGCTGCCCCAGGTTTATGTGATTTTGTAAATCTGGGGCAGCATCAAAGTCCATGGGTGTTGCGTGGGAACATCCACCACAACGCCCATTGAACACCTCCTTGACACAGAGTAAGGCAACACAGCAACTTGCGCTTCTTTGTCTTACTCCATATCTATGAGGCCATTCAAAGTCATGCAGGGTGACTTTGCTTTGCCTCATAAGTATGATGAGTGATGCCCTGGTGGTGCAAGCCTCTCATATATAAGCCCCAAAATAGTTTGTAAGTTTTTTAGGTCTTCCACCATCAGGTAGCTACATATAAAATAATGGGCTGCTTAAATGAAAAATAAATTGGAAAAAGTTGTTACTCAGTGGGAAATGCACTGTAGTACATTATGAAACCTCAATTAGTTAATGCTCTGCAAAGGTCTGTGTGAACTAGAGAGCCACAGAATTAAATCTTGGTTGATGCAGTGGGGAATAGTGACTTGTGTATTTTTAGTGCTACGATGTCACAGCCTTTGACAGAAAGCACTGTGAATATGTAAGTCATTATTTTATACTTGCATTACACACAGTAAGAGATAGACTGCTACAAAATGTGCCAAGTTTTATGGTAAAATGGTGCTTCAAAAATGTAGGTTTTAGTAAGACCAGACCGTATGTAATGCAAATTATTTTTTTATATAACTGTCCCTTCAACACCTCCTTAGGGGTACTAGGGGCTGGATAGATACAATTGCGATTAAAAGCATGCACTTCACAGCCCAGTTGTTAACTCTTTGCACTACCACTAAAGAAAAAGAAATCTTTGTCACCACAAAGCTGGGAGTGATTGTATCAATTAAAGCCAGAACCGGCTCCCAAGCACCCTGCACACTTTCAGATTGACTCCCAGCCCACATTTGCATTTCATTCAGGCAAGCAGGCACCCTGGCACATCACAGCACAGGAGACTCAATTAATAAAACTTCAGCTGAAGCATTTTAATGATCGGAATTAACCGTCGCAGGACTGTTGTCTTTTTCTAAAACGAAGAGGAAACGTTTTGGATTTCAGGCACAAGTGAGGCTGGGGAATGCGCGACCCCCTTTCCAGGACTCCACGGCCCCCCTAGGGGTTGTGCCCCACAGGTTGAAGACCTCTGCTCTAAGACATACCACTAAACTCCACTGTATGACATGACACTCCACTTTAGGACATGCCACTCCACTCCACTGACTTATATGCCACAGTGTGGTATGCCACTCTATGACACACTACTCCACTCCACTCTCCAACACACCACTCCACTCTGCCACTCAAGGTCTACTCTACAACACGTCACTCCACTCTAACACCTCCACTTCACGCCACAACACTCTACGGCACAAGACTCTACAGCTCGTTACTGCATGCCATGATATTCTACACAATGACACTCTACGCCACAACACTCTATGACACAACACTTTATGGCACTCCACTCTATGCCACAATACTGTATGCCACTCCACTGTACTTGAGGACATCATGTTGGTTAGCTTTTCAAGGAAAATGTTTTAAGTTTTTATATTGAGCGGATTTGAGACTCTAAGATATTGCACAATATAGACAGCATGTTGAATTATTTGGATAGATTTAGCTTTTATTAATGTGGCTGGAGGTTCCATATATAAATTGAACAGATAAAGTTAAAAGATCAAACATTGTGGAACACTGTTTTTCAATTTGACTATAGCACTATCAAGGAAGTCTAATTTTAAGAATTGCTATCCTGCCATAAGAAATGTTTAAACCTAGTTTCAAACAGTTTCTTCCATTCACGTTTGTGATGCTAGGATATGCAAGACTAACTGGTGGTGTCAGATGATAAATGCCACTGAGAGTTCAAGCACCGATAGTAGGCAGGCACCTCCTTCATCCTGGATTTATGGGTACCATTATATATGTGGACAGTGGCAGAGTTTAGAATAAAAACCTGATTGAAACACGTATAGTAGGTTGTTGAGATACATAAGCCACATGTTCTTACTCAATTATTCTGCCTAGCAGTGGGATTTTTGATTCTGCAAGATATTTATGGTCATTAGGATCCAGTTTGGGAGTGTTGAGCTATTAATTATGGTTGGAAAATTAGAAATATTATGCTCATTTTGTAGTAGTGACAGAGAGATGGAACTATTAGTATATAATGACAGGTTGACAGAGGAGCTAATTTGCATGATGTCTTGAAGTCCATGTTTACTGAAAGAAAGCCATTTTTGGTGTTTCTTCCTCAAATAATGCAGGTTGGAGAAGTCCTTGATTTTTCGCTAGCCCCTTGTGGAATTATAGTATGTTAACTACAGTGTGGATTTTTTTCTTTTTAATTAAACATTATTTCAATGGGTAATATTTTTAAAACTGCAAACTCACAAAGAAGTTACCCTTATTCACGGAAAAGGGACAGGGTTTATGTAACAACAACAGTAAGGATCCCTTTCCACCTTCAGCTAAAACCATAAACAGCAAATTATTTTACAAAGCGGCAAAGACAATGGCCAACACACTGTTAGTGAAATATGGGATTCCAGATCTAAACAATAATAAAAATATCTCTAAAGTAAAATACAATAAAAACAAATAAAATTCAAATGACAAAATATCTTGATATCTTGAACCCAATTGCAACAAACAATGGCAGAAGTGAATACCACAACTGAAATCGAGTGAGGGGCATTGTTCTTTGAATCTGGGATGCTATGTGATGTTTTAACTCTTAAACTCTTAAACTTGCACTAAGCTATTTGCAAGGAAAAACACAATTTTTAACTTACTTGTACTTGCGGTCACGTAGCGCTCGCCCAGTTTTTAGGTTTGGCGACACTGCGCTCTTATTGGCCCGTACCCAACCAATCAGTGACCAGCCCGGGAGGAGCCAGTTGTGCCCCCCCCAGGCATTTAATGCATGCCCCTGCGCGGACGCGCGGCTGAAATCGAGTGAGGGGCATTGTTCTTTGAATCTGGGATGTTATGTGATGTTTTAACTCTTATACTCTTAAACTTGCACTAAGCTATTTGCACGGAAAAACTTCATTTTTAACTTACTTGTACTTGTGGTCACGTAGTGCTCACCCAGTTTTTAGGTTTGGCGGCACTGCGCTCTGACTGGCCAGTACCCAACCAATCAGTGACCAGCCCGGGAGGACCCAGTTGTGCCCCCCAGGCATTTAATGCATGCCGCTGCTCGGACGCGCAGCTGGCGCACCAAAGGCAAGCCCGTTGCGCCCGTCCACGACGGGACTTCACCAGGAGCCAGGAACTCTGCTCCACCTTTGTCCCAAAGAAGAGTCTATTCACATGATGCTTTGGTCGCTCTGCAAGGTGAGGTAGCATGCAGGGATCACAGGTTGGCCCCGGAGGTCTGCTCCACTCATTGTAGTCAGTGCACCTTCAGGACTAGTCCTAGCTTGCGCACCATAGACTCTGACTCTAACTCCAAGACCTATACTATCCTCAGCCTAAATTGCCGCTCTTTGACTAAACATCACACTGAGGTGTTTGATCCCCTTCAGGATCAGGCCCCTGAGGTCTTATTTTTATCAGAGACCTGGCTCTCTGATGATTCAGTGACTATACCAGCCCTGGCCCTCCCAGCTGGATATGTAATGAGTTGCCTAAATAGAGCGACGGGTAGAGGGGGAGGAATCGCAATCATACACAAAGCTGTCTACACCTCCAGCCTCGTCCCCACAGACATAGCCAACAGTGAAAGCGCACTCTTCAAAATCGGGCTGACAGCTAACTTTACACTCTCTGGGCTACTGATCTACCACCCACCGAGCCCATCAAACACCTTCAGAGACGCCCTAGCCAATGCCATCACCACATTGGCTCTTCAGACAGCCAACTTCAATGTTATGGGTGATCTGAAGCTCCACCTAGTGCTGAAGGAGGCTCCGGATATTCGCAGCTTTCTCGGGGACATGGCAGCTTGCCAGTTAGCCCAATTGGTCCCAGGATCCACTCACATCGCTGGCCATCTTCTTGACCCGATCTTCTCAAATCTTCAGTCCTTGGAGGTGCTGGCCCCCTCCCTATGCCTTGGACAGATCACTTTCTTATTCATATGCGGCTATCGCTAGCGTGACCCAGACTACAGCTACACCGCAACCCCTCACTCAAACTCCCCTGGCATAAACTGGATCATGCTGCCTTCCTGGCCGCCTTAAGCACTCAGCTCCCAGACAGGTCCGACAATATTGAAGAGGCCCATGTGCACTTTCTGGGGTGAGTTACCCAAGCTTTGGACACATGTATCCCGTTCAAACTCACTCACTCTAAAAGCGCACGGGCCAACGTCTGGTTTAATGAATCTCTGACTCTAGCCAGGAAGAACTGCAAGGTCTTAGAGCAAACCTGGAGGCGATCCTATGACCCTCTGGCTAAAATACAGTACCGAAGTGCGATTAAGGCCTACCACAAATTGGCCCGCAAGACAAAGGCAGCACACTACACCAACCTGATAACCACAAGCAATAACCCTACTAAAACCATCTTCTCTCTTTTGAAGGACCTGGTAAAGCCCCCCTCTGCCTCAGACAGTACCATATCTTCCAGACTGCAATGCGAAGTACTGGCTAAATTCTTTCTGGAGAAGGTAGAACGCATTTACAGCAGCTTCCACCCAGGTGATACCTCCCGGGGCACAGGGTGGAACACGTCGGCGAGCTCTGAGACCTACTCGCTCGCATTGCTCCCCCCTATCTCCCATCAAGCCTTGGAAGCACTATTTGTCAAAGTGAAATCAGGATCCCCAGACGACCCCATGAAACCCAACGCTTTCAGGAAATATCAACAATGTCTCCTGCCTGAATGCTTGAAGCTAATCAATATATCCCTATACTCGGCGGTGGTCTCTAAGCCCTGGAAGAACGCCAAGGTAGTTCCCCTATTGAAAAAACCAACACTAGATGTCTCCAAGCCAGAAAACTTCCGACCTATCTCGCTGTTTCCGTTCCTGTCCAAAATCACGGAATCACATGTCAATTCAATCTTAACTCATTACCTGGAAGCAAACTCATTACTAGACATATCTCAAAACGGGTTCTGGCCTCGGCATAGCACCGAGTCCGCTTTGCTGGCGGTCATAGAACAGCCAAGGACCGCCTTGGATGCAGGCAGTACTACAGCATTAATTCTGCTGGATTTGAGTGCAGCCTTTGACACGGTCTCCCATGAGGTCCTGCTCCTTCGTCTGCAGGAGATCGGTGTCAAGGGCAAAGCCCTCTCCTGGCTCTCATCCTTCCTAGATCGTCAGACCTTCCAATTCACTGCCCCTCCTTTCCACTCCGGCACGCACCCATTGCACTGTGGGGTGCCCCAGGGGTCAGCATTAAGCCCTACCTTATTCAATGTCTATGTGAGACCGTTGGCTTTGCTGGCCAAGGCCCGGGGCATCTCCCTGGTGTCGTACGCAGATGACACCCAGCTGGTGTTCGCCTTCTCTAACAACCCTAGCCAGGACGTGGAAAAGTTTAAACAGGATCTAACAGCCATCTCGGAGTGGATGGCCGCTAATTATTTGCAGCTAAATTCGGCCAAAGCCGAGATCCTTCTGGTAGGCAGGGATTCCCATCTCTGGGGCAATGAGTGGTGGCCTCCTGCTCTCGGAGTGCCACCCATACCCAAACCTGTGGTGAAGAACCTAGGCATAATTATGGACAGGGATCTCACCTTTGAGGCCCACGCCAAATCAGTGGCAGGGAAATGTTTCGGACTGCTGCGTGGCCTCAAACCAATACTAGGTCTCTTTGACTCTAAGACTCGGCAGCTGATCATCGAATCATCAATCCTTGCCAGATTGGACTACTGCAACGTTCTACTTCTGGGGCCAACAAATCCGTAATTAAAAGGTTGCAGCGCGTTCAGAATGCTGCTGCTCGCGCTATCTTTGCCCTCCCCAAACACTGTCATATCTCCAGACTCCTCTGTCGCCTACACTGGCTTCCTCTAGAACAGAGAGTGCGCTTCAAAATGCTGTGCATCACCCATAAAATCCTTCTGGGCACGGGCCCAAGAATCCTGAGCGATCTATGTTCCTACTACGCTCCCACACGCGCGCTGCGCTCGGCAGATCTGCTCCTGGCCAGAGTCCCTCGGATACGGAAGGCCAGAGCGGGCGGTTGATCTTTCAAGCTGTTGGCACCCACCCTTTGGAACTACCTCCCTACTCACATCTGCAGCAGCCCTGATCACCTAACCTTTAGAAGGCTGGTGAAGACCTGGCTTCTCTCCCAATGTTAATCTTCTTTCTGTCACCTCCATCCGTGTTCAACACTAGCGCTGGGAAGCCCCGTTGCTGGGGCAGCCATGCGCTTTACAAATACTCTAACATAACATAATATTTATATCGAGGCAGCTAAAGTTCAGAAACTGAATATGTTGAAATGTTGGATTCTAGAAGTTTAATTGTAGTTGGTTACGAAGCCCTAATGTTAAAAAAATACAATTTTCCATTGTACACATTTAAGCCTCTTCAATCATTCAAATTATAAAAACCATATGAACAGCATTTTAGTAGTTGTTTTAAAAATATTACAACAACAGTAAGGATCCCTTTCCACCTTCAGCTAAAACCATAAACAGCACCTTAAGGCTGTATCCCAAGGAAGTGGTTTGTAGTTACGGACAGTAGTACCCCGAACGAGCATTGTCTCTTTTATGCAAGTACCAAATTGATTGAAACAATTGAATACATACTGCAGTTCTATTAAGCGAAACCATTACAGACACTCCACAGACTGCCGTTATATAAGGGACATCTACACTCGAGTGCCTCTTCCACCTCGGGTGAATAAGAAACCTCTGGATAGACATTTGATATTAATCCAAATTCTAACCCATGCTTATCAATTCATTGGGTAGAAGTTTTTAAACTTCGTTGAAAGGAGAGTCAATCCCTGATCAAAAGGGAAGAAAACATTGTTGAGGTCTTGTCTCAACTTGATAAGTGTTGATTTGTAAATGCTTAATGATTGTCCTGAAGAAGGTGACGAATATTTGATCTTTCACCAAAACGCCTCGTCGACAGTTTCCTACAGTTTTGCTTTGCTTTGAAGCTGGTTTTAACTTTCTCATTATATTTTTAATTATTTTTTTATGGTAGTGCCATATTGAGAATTGTAAGGTATTATTGCATCAATATAGATGAACACATGTAAGAGTGACATTTTATAAGAGATTTGTATCACCTACACTTACACTTTACAAGGATTTATTGTTATGTTCATGATATGTATTCTGTGCTTATAAATAATTAAGGTTTATAGATGCTTTTTAATTACTTTTGATGAATAAAATATTTATTTTTACATATGTACAACTCTATCTGCTTTTTGGCTTGTAATTGGGAGTATCAAGATATTTTGTAACTTGAATTTTATTTGTATTTTACTTTAGAGATATTTTTATAATTGTTTAGATCTGGAATACCATATTTCACTAACAACGTGTTGGCCATTGTCTTTGCTGCTTTGTAAAATAATTTGCTGTTTATGGTTTTAGCTGAAGGTGGAAAGGGATCCTTACTGTTGTAATATTTTTAAAACAACTACTAAAATGATGTTCATATGGTTTTTATAATTTGAAAGATTGAAGCGGCTTCAATGTGTACAATGGAAAAGTGTATATATTCAACATTAGGGCTTGGTAACCAACTACAATTGAACTTCTAGAATCCACCATTTCAGCAGGTTCAGTTTGTGCACTTTAGCTGCCTCGATATAAAGTTGTGGTTTTCAACTCTGCCATTGTTTGTTGCAATTGGGTTCTGCCCAATAAGTGCGCCCGTATGTTTTGCTTTTTAGATCACCTGGTTTGGGACTTTTTACTGTGGGAGAGTCTCACTACATGTGTCTCACCTATGGTAATCACATGGCAAATGGACCGAGTGTGTTTACCGCCAGAGTCTGCCTTTTAAGATAAGACCGCTGCAACGCAGCAAGGGTAAGGGGCACCTGGATGGTTACACGTGAACATGTGTGCACATGTCATGACTGTTGTGCACAGCCTGATAACTGTGCCCAAGTAGGCTGGCGAAATGGGGACTCTGCAGCATCAAGTATTTACCTGGAACAGGCCTGATAATGTTAGTGTACACTAATAGGGAAAGTTAGTGTGGTTTACTGTTCTGTCTATAATGACACTCTTTCATAAACATAGGGAGAGAACTGCCTTAGAGTGCAGTTTTGTTCCCCTTTGGTCTACAGAGTACATTGACGTCTTGAATTGGGGTGTAACCTGTATGAGAATATCAATTATGTAACTTCCAAAATTATATCTGTACACTTTAGGGGTCAGCCAGATGTTATCATATTTCTCTGGCTCAGCTTAGGATTAGAGCCCATGCCTTTTGACACCCTGTTGTGTCCAGTTTATTACATTTCTCTCCAGCAACAGGAGCAAAGGTCGCCCCACAAACAATGAGCAATTAGCAGTATTCTCCCGCTCCTGAGGAGGAAAGGGGTGGGGTGAAATGATCTACATCACTCTCTCACATTATACCAGGGATGGGCCTGCCCACTGAACAAAGGAGAGAACCCAGACAACTGGAGTCAACCTAGTGTGTCAGTCCCCAGCAGTGATGTCAGTGAGGGGCGGAGCTGAGACCCCAGGAGCTGATGTGACCAGTGACTTCTGGATGACACCATTTTGGACTGTCTCTGTTTGCTGTGCAGGAGGTTTGGGGCAAGGGTGGAGAGGTGACACAGCATCCCATGATTGGCCAGGGGTGCCTGACTTTTGGAACCTTCCTCTCCCCTTTAAAAACTCTTGCACAAGGGCGAGACTCTCTCTTGCCTGTGGATTTTTCCTACACTTCACTGCTGGATCCTGGGACTACCATGGAGAACTGGAAAGAAGAAACTCCTTGACCTCACTCAGGAGTAAGAACTCTGCCCAGTTTACCCAGGACCAGTGGGTCTCACCCAAGGCCAGTAAAGCTGGCCCCTCCATTCCCCCTCAGGACCCGTTGGGGGAAAGGCCTGGACTTTTCTGCATCCAGAAAGCAAGATCAGGAGGATAGCTGGTGCAGGAAATCAGGAGACCAGCTCTTTGAGGACTGCACCACTTTGGAGATGAGAAGGTTGCTGCAACTTCCCCTGGTCGCTAGATCTCAACACCAGGAGTACCATGAGCACAGGATCATCCAAATCGACCCAACGAGGCCGACATGATGGCATTTAAAAGTTTGGCTACCTTTAACATTTTCTGCCTCGGAACGCGTGGGGCTCCACTGACCTTCCGGTAAATTCCTCCGGGGTGGGCCAGGGCTTGGGGATTCAGCACAAGGAAGAAGGTACAATGGGTCCAGTGAGGGAGCATGTGTGGTGCCCCCTCCCATCATCCTCCAAATCGCCTGGTGACCCCATCCCCTTGGCATACTCCTCTCCTGGCGGATGGGAACCCATTCCCGGTCCCTGCTAAGCAAAAGTGGAGGGGGGAGTGCAGTAATGCCCCCCAATGGTGGTGGCCTCACCCCCGCTCCCCTTGCCCATGTCTGGTGAGATCGGGGCAGCCACCTCTGAAAAAGGCAGTGAGCATGTATCTCCACCATTTAGCTAACTTAACCTCTGCCTTTTTGACTTTCTGATTACACATGTATGTTGAAATCTTTATAAAATAAAACAAGTGTGTAAACAAATCATGCGTAATGCCACTTGTCTCATACAGTCATGCATCAGAAATCTTCGACAAAACTAGAACCTATTGACTTTGCTAATGCCTGTTTTATTTGCATATATGTATTTTAGCACCTATGTCGAAGATATCTTGAGAATTTCCACCTAAGTGTGGTGTGGCCAACGTCCACACAAGATCGTGGCTTTCCCTTAGCTCTCCACTGAGACTGCTGCTACAGGATGGTTTTTCCTGCTCCTGGGGCAATTCCTAAGTGTTGTTTATAGGGGCTCTGGCTTCGTGTTGTGTGGGGCGCTCCGAAAATGTTCCGAACCAGTGTGGCGCCTGACTTGTGAGCGTGAGAGGGCTGCTTCTGTTAAGCTGTCTCAAAAGCGCATCTAAAATGGCTGCTGACGTGCACACGGGGCAGCATTCTGGAGGCTCTAGTAAGCATATTCGCAGTGGTGAGAACACGATCTGCAGCTCAAACATCAGGTGGGCCAATCTTGTAAGTAATGGAGCACTCTGCATATGACTTTTATGTGAGCAGTGGCCGGCTCGTGATTATAGGGGTGTCTCTCCTACGTCGCCTCACACAAACCATTAAAATGGCGACCAACGCATGCTACAGTACAGCCTCCTGGTAAATGCACTTTGCTCTAATAAGTGATGATGTGAGGCGTCTTACCTCAGGAACACCAAGAGACCCGAGCTCGCCACAAGCAGGCGAAGTGCACTTTCACGGTGAACCACTCACTATGCAGTACCCATGCTGGGCCTATTTCTGCGTCACCCCGCAGGAGCAGATGTCATGGTGGATACCATACTTCCTTGGTCTCCCTCACTGAGACCTCGATGAGACTCTGTGGTTGCGAGACACCTACAGTAAACACTGGAAGCCAGCAGATCCATCAGTGCATCGGACAGACCTCTCTGTCTCTTGGGCCCCCGTGCAGCGATTTCCCTTAATGGGGGGATTGCCTTGCCTCGCAGTCATCACCAGACATAATTCGTGTATTAGGCACCTATTGGAGCTGCGTGCCTCTTCTGCTTTTGCCTAAACTGTGCTCTAATGTCTGGCTCACAGTTGTTCATCCTGAGGTTGCTCCTTTCCTCACAGAGTGCCCACACATAACAGGGATTCTGTCCAGGTATCAACACTTATCACTGGGCACTTGAAACACCCTCCTTTAACTCTGCTCACCATTTGGCACACTTCTGCTGTGACGCTTCCTCCCAATTATGCAGCCGCTTCATCCTGCTTTGGTACCCAGTCTGAGGAGTGCTTGGACGAACTGGCCTGTTGCACTGTAGTAAAAGGCAGTGACTCGGATCCTGCTCCAGCCACTTCAAACTGCTCTCTACATCAGCCAATGTTGCTATGATCTACTAGCCTGCTCTGCTCCACTGGCATGCTCCGATCTGCTGTCTGGCTGCAATGACTTACCGCTCAACTTAACAGCTGAGAACTTAGGGGCCCATTAGGATGGCGGGCGGATTGCCCCCGCCGGGCCGGCGGTAGCCACCGCTGGCCCGGAGGGGGCGATCCGCCCGCCATCCTTGCCTGATTGACCCCCCGCCATATTAGTATGGCTGGGGGGTCCGCGGCGGACGGAAAGACCGTCCGCCGCTTTTCCGCCGGTCGACTCATCGACCAGGCGGAAAAAGGGCATAATATGGTGGCGGTGTCTGCAAGACACCGCCTATCAACATTATGATGCAGGCGGTGAATCGCCTTTCCATGGCGGCGTTGCCGCCTTGGAAAGGCATGCGGTTCCTGCTTTTGGGGGCCTGTTGCGGGCCCCCAGGGTGTTGGGGGGGTGGGGGGGCACATGGGGGGTACCTATGGTACCCCCTCATTGCAATGCACTACATGGCAGGCACCACGTGGTGCCTGCCATGTAGTGCATGGCAATGCTGTGCACAGACCTTTTGCATTCCGAGTGGGTCTGCAGCCAGCAGATCCACCTGCAATGTAAAAGGCCCAGGATGTGCCCGCCAGTGTGGCGGGCGCATCCTAATTCTCATGGTGGGACCGCCGCCTCTTCGGCGGTCGGTCCTTGGCTCCGTTGCGATGGCGGGCGGATCGTAATGGACCCCTTAGCGTCTCCTGAAGTTCCCAAGTGTTGTGTTGGCTACCCTCTCCCGCTAAGGGCTGGGGTTTCCTTACACCAGCGAGACACAACATCCTCCACAACTGTCTCCTTGTGGTGCAGTCCTCTCTCTCCATTCATCCAGCTTAATCCAGCCTCCAGGACTCCAGAGATGCTCTACCTCTCTGCCCAGCTCTGTGTCCAGCTCATCCAACTATGTAGTAACCATGGCGGACCAAAAAGAGTACAGACCCATGAAGGACAAGGATTCCAAGCCTGGCCTCAAGCGCTCAATACAAGATGCACTGAACCCTAAATCTCTGACCAAAGAGAAACCTGAGACTCAGTCCACTCTGGATATCATACTCAAAAAGTTGAATCATGTTTATGATATTGTCCAAGGTACTGAGATCAATAGCGACATTTTGTAAACTGAAGTTGCGGCAATCAGAAGAGACCTTAAAGAACTTATGCTGAGGGTCTCCAATGCTGAATCTCATATTAGTTTCAATGAAGACCGCTTGACTGCCCAATCCAAGCACCTCCTTAAAGCTGACAATGCCATTTCTACTCTCAAACGTGAACTTACTGAACTTGAAGCTAGTAACAGAAGGGGGAACTGCAGAATCTTTGGCCTGCCGGAAGGAATTGAGGATAAAGCACCTTCCACGATCTCCTTCCTTGAAAAGTTGATCCCATCAGCACTAGGTCTCCCTTTTACTAAGGACTTCGAGATTGAATGCACCCACAGATTACCCTCATTCAGACTTAAGAACTTGACCACCCCTCATGCCCTTATCTTTCACCCACCGCAATATCAGCATACAGAACTCATTTTATCCTACATGAGAAAGACCAAGTTCATTTTCTGGCAAGGCGTGAAAATTAACATATCTCAGGACAATGCCAGGTACACGGTTCTGAGGCGTAAAGGCTTCCTTGCACTCAAGCGTTCTCTACTCGACAGATCGATCCAGCACTCCTTCATTGGTCCTGCCAAGTTCAAGATTATTTTTCAGGGCAAAACGCAAGTGTTCTCAGATCCAGCTGATCTATGTGTATTCTTGGATAATACCACCGAAACCTGCATGGACGCCTCTGCAAGTGGTTCTGGCATGACCCCACGGAGATCCTGGGTGTACTCGCTCAGTTAATCCATATCATATATCTTACATGAAGTTATTGTTAAGCTCCTATCTTTCTCTTAAATTATATGGTCCTCACATGCATGATCATTTTCTTTTGTACTCAGAACTGTTGGTCCATTTGACGGATCACTGACATAATATCGACGACAACAATATCGACCTACCAGAATATCGTGTCAATAATATCGATGTCCAGAATATCGACATCCTATCTCTACAAAGGTAAGTACAAAAATATCGAAACCAAAATATCATTGTTTAAAATATCGTTCAAAATATTGTTTTTTTAAATGTCTTAAAAATAATATAAAATAAATTAAATAATAAATATAATTAATAAAAACATACTTAGAATTATTTTAAAATGTTAATAATTATAAATAATAAATATAATATAAGAGTAAATTAAACATACATATATCAAAAAAATTATATATATATTTACTTAATAATATTAATAAATAATTATTTTATTAAATTATAAAACATTAGAAACATAATAAAAATTATAAATACATATATATATATATATATATATACATAAACCTGTAATATAAATATAAAAATAAATTATATATATAATAAAATAAAATATTAAAATAAATATTTATCTTTAAAACAACATTTTACACTACATTAACTGAAACAGTAGAGAAAATGTTGGATAGCGTAGGGGATAAAATTACTACTCCCACTCCAGGGAGTGCAACAGTAGGGAAAGTGATGGATAGTGGAGAGGAATAATTTACTATTCCCACTCCAGCAAGTGCAACAGTAGGGAAAGTGTTGGATAGCGGAGGGGAATAATTTACTATTCCCACTCCACAGAGTGCAACAGTAGTGAAAGTGTTGGATAGCGGAGGAGATAAAATTACTATTCCCACTCCAGCGAGTGCAACAATAGGGAAAGTGTTGGATAGCGGAGAGGAATAATTTACTATACCTACTACAGTCAGTGCAACAGTAGGGAAAGTGTTGGATAGCGGATGGGAATAATTTACTATTCCCACTCCAGGGAGTACAACAGTAGGGAAAAAGTTTGATAGCGGAGGGGAATAATTTTCTATTCCCACTCCAGCAAATGCAACAGTAGGGAAAATGTTGGATAGCAAAGAGGAATAATTTACTATTCCCACTCCAGCAAGTGCAACATTAGGGAAAGTATTGGATAGCGTAGGGGTTAAAATTACTATTCCCACTCCAACAAATGCAACAGTAGGGAAAGTGTTGGATAGCGTAGGGGATAACATTACTATTCCCAGTCCAGCGAGTGCAACAGTAGGGAAAGTGTTGGATAGCGGAGGGGAATAATTTACTATTGCCACTCCAGCAAGTGCAACAGTAGGGAAAGTGTTGGATAGTGGATGGGAATAATTTACTATTCCCACTCCTGAGAATGCAACAGTAGGGAAAGTGTTGGATAGCGGAGGCAAATAATTTACTATTCCCACTTCAGCAAGTGCAACAGTAGGGAAAGTGTTGGATAGCGGAGGGGAATCATTTACTATTCCCACTCCAGGGAGTGCAACAGTAGGGAAAGTGTTGGATAGCGTAGGGGTAAAAATTACTATTCCCACTCCAGGGATAGCAACAGTAGGGAAAGTGTTAGATAGCGTAGGGGTAAAAATTACTATTCCCACTCCAGCGAGTGCAACAGTAGGGAAAGTTTTGGATAGCGGAGAGGATTAAATTACTATTCCCACTCCAGCGAGTGCAACAGTAGGGAAAGTGTTGGATAGCGAAGGAGTAAAATTATTATTTCCACTCCAGGGAGTGCAAGAGTAGGGAAAGTGTTGGATAGCGTAGGGGTAACAATTACTATTCCCACTCCAGCAAGTGCAACAGTAGGGAAAGTGTTGACTAGCGAAGGGGAATAAGGGGCCCGGAGCAAGGGTAGGACGAATGCTATTTGACTGCCTACACCTCTACCGGAGCAACGGCGTGCTCTGGTTTTTCCCCGTCAGCCTTAGACTGTGTATCTAGGGGTCTACAGTACTCCCCAGTACAAGTCTACTAGGGTACTCCCTACCGTTTCTGGTAATTTAACTCACAGAATCTCAATACCAGACGGTAGTACACCTTTCACATATAGGGACCGATTCCGATCTCGGCCGGTAGTGCTCCGAATCGGATTCGGATTTACCGGATCCGATTCGGAGCCCTGTTTCCCGACCGAATCGTACGCGGGTCCGGCCGAGCGAGTACGATGCGAGCGCATGCAAAATCACCGACCGACTCGTTCACGGGTCCGAACCGCACCGACCGAACTCGGACTCGACGCGCACCGCGCTATGGAGATGTTTCCCGGCCGGGTAAGTACGATGCGCGCCGCGAGCAGTCCGACCGACTCGCGCCGTCCGGCTCGAAAGAGCTGTCAGAGCCGGACTTTGGGGGTCCGCGTCGGACCCTCCTGTACGCGTAGGCGCGCAAGTCGCACACAGGGGGGAACCATGGGTCCCCCCTACCTGTGCATGTAAGCCGCGATGCGCATGGACGCCTACCCACTGTAGGGGGCGCCCTTGTTCGCCTCGCACCCATTGAGGCAATGGGAACCTGCGTACGCGTTGTAATCCCGGGTCCCATTGACTTCAATGGGAGTCCGACCGAATCGAGTCCGATAGCATGCGAATGCATCGTACTCGTCCGGTCGGACTGCTAGGGTCTGATTCGGTCGGAATTCTCTCCGGGTCCGGCTCGGTCGGAGAGATTTCAGGCCGGAATCGGAATCGGCCCCTTAGTTTTCTCGGCCCTGATGAAGTGCCAATTGACCCGTTAGGGGCAACCTGGGCACGAAACATGTTGACCAACTACACCTTGACTGACCTTTAGGAACATTATTCCCACATAGGGGCACTCGCACCTTTTTTAACCAGGCTAGAGCTACCTAAAACATTCAAACTTGACCTAAGTAGGACTGCTCCAGACCTATTTTACTTATCTCACCCCCTGTGCACTACCCAGCCCCCACACCCGCACGCACCTTACGGCTTCTTCAAAAGATCCCCAACAAAGAGCCCCAGTTTTGGGAGCCCATCAGGCATTGCAGCGCCGGCCTGATGAGGGGCAAACGCCCTATGATGAAGCATGACATCCCTCGGGGTGTGTGAGGGCATCACAAAGAAAGACCTGTCTTTCCCCCACATCCAGACAGGAACTGCACACTCCTTTTAGACTTAGAAATAATTTACTATTCCCACTCCATGGACTGCAACAGTAGGGAAAGTGTTGCATAGCGTAGGGGTTAAAATTACTATTCCCACTCCAACTAATGCAACAGTAGGGAAAGTGTTGGATAGCGGAGGGGATAAAATTACTATTCCCACTCCAGCAAGTGCAACAGTAGGGAAAGTGTTGGATAGCAGAGGGGAATAAATTACTATTCCAACTCCAACGAGTGCAACAGTAGGGAAAGTATTGGATAGCGGAGTGGATAAAATTACTATTCCCACTCCAACAATTGCAACAGTAGGAAAAGTGTTGGATAGCGGAGGGGAATAATTTACTATTCCCACTCCAGCAAGTGCAACAGTAGGGAAAGTGTTGGATATCGGAGGGGAATAATTTACTATTCCCACTCCAGCAAAATAATAAACATTAATTAACAAATACTTAAATAATAAAAAATTATTTACCTCCCACCAAATACCCCTATAAATGACACCACCACTATTGTAAAACATGACACAATTAACATAATTGCTTAACAATTAATTAATTAACTAATAACAAACAATAACATTAAAAACAGTATTAAATTAATTCATACTATTAAGACTATAAAATAACAATAAATAAATATTATATGAAACAATTAAAAATGATATTAATTTTTAATTACTTCCCACACTACTGCCCTCTAAATACAGAACTCTCATAAAAAATTGACACAATTTACATATTTACCAATTAATTATTAATAAGTAATAACCAATTAATAATTAATAAATAACAGATTAGGTAACACAATTAACAATATAAAATATTAAATACACAAATATTAATGAATAAAAATGATTAATTAATTAATTATAATTAAATTGCTTCCGTCCTACTCCCTATAAACCCACAATCCGCTCTTAAAAATTACAAAATTAAGATATTTACCAATTAATTATTAATAATTAATATCCAATTAATAACAAAAAATTAACACAATTAACAATATAAAATATTAAATACATAAATATTAATTAATTAAATTATTAATTAATTAATTATAATTACATTACTTCCCTATAAACCCACAACCCGCTCCTAAAAAAAGACACAACATTTTTACAAATTAATTATTAATAACTAATTAATAGGAAATTAATTAACACAATTAACAATATAAATTATTAAATACAAACATATTAATTAATTAAAATAATTAATTAATTAATTATAATTAAATTACTTCCCACCCTACTCCCTATAAACCCACAACCCGCTCCTAAAAAAATGACACAATTAACATATTTACCAATTAATTATTAATAATTATTAACAAATTAATAACTAATTAATAACATTAATTAACACAATTAACAATATCATTTATTAAATGCAAAAATATTAATTTTTTAATATGATTAATTAATTAATTTTAATTAAATTACTTCCCATCCTATTCCCTATAAGCCCACAACCCGCTACGGAACTAAAACGCAATATTTAATTTCTTAAAAAATTAATAATTACAAAAAATGTATTAATAAATATATTATAATTAAATTACTTCCCACCCTATTCCCCTATAAACCCACAACCCGCTACGGAACTAAAATACGCAAAAATTACTTAACATAAAATTAATTACTTATACAAATTTCAAATATACATTGAAAAAATAAGCGTTACTTTTAATACATATACTAAAATACAAAACACTAAAAAAATTAGATATTATTAACAACGATATTTTGACTAACGATATTGCTAACTTCGATATTAACAAAAACGATATTTCTTACCTGCATGTCGATATTCTGGTCGACGATATTCTTGCAGGTCGATATTCTGTCACATCGATATTTAAACACCGATATTATGGCATATCGATATTTGAACATCGATATTATGACTGCATACCCCATTTGACAGGGGTTTTTCTGTCTTCTTACATAATCCTCTACCTGTAAATGGCCTAGTCTCCTTGTCTCTATTATGAAGCATTATTGACCTTGTGACTTGTTGATTATGCCTGCCCGTGAGGCTTGCACCTTCCAGTCATGCTACTGGTTCAATAGGGGTACGAATTTTACTAGTCTTAGTCCTCTATGATTAATTACAATTGCTGTTTTGCTGTTTTTGCATTGCCAGCTGTGATCCTCATCAGCAATTCATGCACCTGTGGCTTCTTCCTAATATCGCTCTGTACCTTTGGGGGATTTTGTCCTACCTGCCACAACCAGTTGCAGGGTATATATGCTCCATCATGTCACTTCGGTGATAGTCTGTTCCAGCGCTATAATACTAATGATTAGCTCAAACTACTCCTGCATGATGTAACATATTACGCCTTTTCGCTTTACAGGCCCCCTCCAAGCGGGACGTTGTTACCCACACTACTATTGCTCATTTCCCCATAGCACTTTCTGCTATTGCTGATGGAGTCTAGTTATCTGGCGTCATGATGGGTTTGTTACAGCATTTATCTGTTACGTTACACATTTTAGCTGAGCCCTTTGCTCTCCACATAGTTCCAGTTTGACTCCTGTGGGATCTCCTGCAGTCATGGGGTTGTCTTAAGATTCTTAGGATTCTTCTTACTGCAATTGCCAAGGGCTTTATTGCTCTCTGTACTTTTCTGAGTAGACCTGTGCAGATTTTCCCCTTGCTTTTGCATGATTGTTTATTTATTTTTCTCTACAGGTATGTCCCTAGTCTCATATGATTGTGGCAGGGGTTGGAGTGGGAGTGGTTGATGTTGTTGTATTTATATCATCACTCACCATGGTTGCTCCTCCATTCTCTTAGGATACCTTCCTAAGCATAATTGCCCACCCTATATGTTATAGTATTGCCTCATAATGTAGCTTAGGGCTTGAGCCCTTGTCTCCGGCCTGCCCTTGCAAGTGTTGCCTACTGCCCCGTGAACGGTACTTCATCCTTTTGGACCTTCTCCTTCCAGGAGATCATTCCTTTCCCAATGATCCCGCACCCTACATTCCCCGCTAACTCAACTTCTATAATTCTTCTTTGTCCTGAGTCATGTGATACTTGGGTCTTCCTGCCGATCTCCACACACAGTGTGGTCAACTACAAGATGTATCCACTTAAACCACTACCTCTCTCCAATGGCTACCTCTAAATTCCCTATGCTCAAAGCGATTTCCCTGAATGCCAAGGGAAAGGGGGCCAGATGTACGACCATTTTTTGTAGCCGCAAACGGGAGATCCTCCCGTTTGCGACCGCAAAAAAGGGTAATGGCATGTACAAATTCTATTTTGCGAGTCACTGACTCGATTCGATTCGATTTTAGAGCTTTTATTCGGTTAAATAAATGAACCATATAAGCAATACAGACATAAAAAGCTCGATCTACAGAAAAATCAGAAAAAATATAAAACAGTGGGATAAAAAAGCGAGTACATCAAGGTGCGTAAACATGTTAATACAGATACAAAGTGCAAGTGCATAATTCACATGAAGGTCCAAACATTAACTGGATCATATATTATCCCAATTCAAAAGTGCAAATGCATGTAATTACATATAAATAAATTCATAATACCCTTAAAACACACAATCAGATATCAATAATCATAGATTTCCTAACACTAATAGATTTCAGAAGAAATGTAGCTAAATAAAAGCATAATCGTGGGTCATCCAATCTAAAGAGCAGGTTCAAGGCATCTGTAGTGGATCTTATATTGTAATATAGAAAAAAAGGTTTTAAATAAAATCTCCTAAGATGGGAATAAAAGAGACAGAATAATAACATATGGCAGCAGCTTTGTCTTGAGACTCCATCACATGGGCATACATGAACAGAACACTGTTTCATAATTGGGAAATTAACAAGATGATGTACGATACCCAATCTTAAGCGTGTCAGCACAAATCGATGTGAAACTCTAGTCACTGCTGATAAATAACTTTGAAAACCCTGTTTAAGGACCAATTGCGAATAAAAGAGGAAAGTTGATTGATTCTTGATAACACATGAACGAGCCTCTATTTTATTTGTTAACATGGTTAGTTTTATCTCAGCTCTAGCAACAGAAAGAGTACACTCAGGATCCGTTCTGATATCACAATTGAATAAAGATTTAAACCAATAAATAATATAATTAAGCCAGGGTATTCTTAAACAATTCTCCAATTTGAGGCAGTCCCGTATAATAGATTGAGTAAATAATGTTTCTTCTTTTGACCATATAGATTTCCATAATAAAAGGGGTCGTGTTGAAGCCAGATCTGAAATATATCTAATGCCCACCTCACGGTGGAGCAATTCCGTAGAGGCAGATGAGGGGGCACAAAGTAAGCGTTTTAAAAACAAATTTTCAGTTTGTTGTAATATATTACCTTGAAAATGACCCCAAACACCTGCCCCATAAAGAGCTGCGGTAACGCATCGTATCTCATAGATTGTCAACATGTCTTTAATGCGTCGATTTCCCAATTTAGCCGCAAATCTAAAAATACCATTTATATTTCTAAGCATCTTAGAACAGGCATTATCCTGTTCCTGGGCCCATGACCTATTCCCTGCAAAAGTAATACCCAGGTAACAAAATGTCTTAACTATCTGGACCTTGGAACCTTCAATAAAATAAGAGCTAAATGTTATAGGGTTCCTACCGCAAGCCATAACAAAAGTTTTTGATTTGTTAATTAAAAGTTTTCTTTTAGTAATAAAAACGGTAAAATTATCAATAAGACGCTGTAGCCCCATAGGGGTGCGAGAGAGTAAAACCGCATCATCGGCGTATAAAAGAATTGGGACAGACTTCCCATCCACCCTAGGGGCATCCGACTCAAACAATTTCAGTGTTGCGTCAACTTCATTGATAAACAATGAAAAAAGTAATGGAGCTAAGACGCAGCCCTGTCGGATGCCTCTTTTGACTTTAAAAGGCGGGGTATATTCGCCTAAATGACCGTACCGCACCCTACTTGATAGCTCCCCATATAATCTAGCCAAGAAAAATATAATCTCTTTGGGGGCACCCATATCCAACAATAAGGGCCATAAAATGGAGTGGTCTACCAAATCAAAAGCGCTGCTAAGGTCAGCAAAACACAAATATAAATTTCCCTCCTTAGCTAATGTGTACTTGCCGATCAAAAGATCCAGGTTGACACACTGCTCCAGTGTGCCAACACCCTTTCTAAACCCATATTGCACTTGGGTAAGGACTGACTTTTCTTGGACCCAGGTCTCGAGTCTTGATAACATGACCCTACTCATGATCTTTATAGACGAGTCCAATAAAGAAATCGGGCGATAATTACAAGCATCAGTCTTAACACCCTTCTTGTAAATTGGTATTATAATTGACTGGCCCCAAGATAAAGGAAAATGAGTCTCAACGGCGACATTAAAAACTCTGGTTAAAAACGGCGACCATAAAACCATTTCATTTTTATAAAAGTCTATCGGGACCCCATCGGGACCCGGTGCCTTACCCCCTTACTACTAATTATGCCCTCAAATACTTCCTCTATACTAATTGACAAGGGCAATTTTGGCCATTCAACAGGGTTATGATTAGACAAAGTGAATGGAACATCTTTATCGAAAGGATTAAAAATGGTGGAAAAATGGGCTACCCATGAATTACAGTTAACATAAGAATTGAATTCAGGAATATGGTCGTCCTTCAAAAAGGAACTATTGACGGTATCCCAGAAAAGTTTATTATTTTTAGTATCGGCTGCCAGACTTAAGTCTTCCCAGGCTCTTTCTTGGAGTTCCAATTTCCTGATTTTTAGGGCTAAAGCGTATTCTGCACGTAAGGCCTTAATTATATCCGGGTTTCTTGGTTTACACCCCAGAGCTTGTTTAAGGCGGCCCAAAGCCCCTACACAGTTATCATCAAACCATCCCACCTTAGGTTTTTTGTTTTCTACACACTGGTTTCAACAAAAGGTTCTCCACAGTATTATTGATCCTTGTAAAATTATCAAGCAACAATGCTGGGTCAACCTCATCCCCTAAGCAGACTTGAATTTCATTCTGACACTGTGTAATAACATCGTGCTGGATTTTAGATGGGTCCAGACCAGCCCATTTTATCCGGACACCATTCGGTCTGGTGGGGGCAATACATAGGCTGTGTGGAACACTGATGGTATTTTTAAAGCCCCAACATAATAAATACAAAGAAATACTATTATGGTCACTAGTTGGTTGGTCCGTTATCCAGGGGGTTGAAAATAAATGTACACTATTACTAGAAATAATAATGTGATCAATATTAGACGATGCATTCCTACCTGTGAATGTGGGACATATCATGTTGTTTTTGTCGGTAGCACAGTACAGTAATTCTAAATCCAATTTAACGATAACACCATTTAAGGCACTACCATATTCACAATGGGGGAAATGCATATAACAATCATCTTCAAATTCCCCCCTCCTAGGCCCACAAACTTTGGTCAGGGATAATGGGCATATTTGAACATTAAAATCGCCAACCCAAAGAATAATAATCGGTTTCCTAATGGTACTAGTCAATTTCTCGAGTTCCCTTTCCAAGATATGGACAATAGAACTACGTAGGGAATTAAACAGATTGTTATAAAAATTAATCAAAATAACATCATTACCCACGGTGGAAGACATCCACATAATCTGAGCATAAGTTCCCACAGTAATACAACTTTTGATTTTACATTTATCCAAATTAGTGGAAATCAAAATCAAGAGGTCGCCCTTAGCTCTACCCGAAAGGGAGGCCTGGGCTGGTAACCAATATGAGGTAAAACCCTCTACATATATTGGGTCGGTGCACCACGTCTCCTGTAAACATATAATATCATGTTGGGCCAAAATAAAATCAGACCATGATGGTGTACCTATTTTACTTTTAAGCCCAGCAATGTTCCATGTTGTAACTTGGTACCCTTTGCCCATATTAGATTCATAGAATTCCTGGGGGGTACATCGTGTCCCACTTCTTTACTAATGATAATGGGTTCTACTGGAATACTTTCTGAATTACTAGGGATACTGACTCGCAAAATAGCATTTGCGACTCCCGCTATTAGGAAGGGACATTCCTTCCTAATAGCGAGTCGCCATGTACAATTGTTTGGCGACCTAATTTGCGGCTGCAAAACACTCGCAGTTTACCACCTACTTCAAGTAGGTGGTAAACCACTCGCAAAGGGGAAGGGGTCCCCAGGGGACCCCTTCCCCTTTGCGAGTATGTGAGAAAATATTTTTAAGAGCAGGCAGTGGTCCCAGGGACCACTGCCTGCCCTTAAAAAATGAAACTTAAAAATGTCATGTTTCTTTAGGTCTCACCTAGGCAGCGCATGCGCTGTCTCGTCGAGAGATGCTGTATACAGTATAGTGGGGAAGCTCCACCCACTTACCACCTATCTTTTTGATTGGCCGAATTCCTAAATGCTGCAATCTGATTCGTTTTCCTCAACTTAATCCCGCCTCCTGACCGCCATGTCATCATTTTTCTCCTTCCATAGCTATCGGCCCCTTTACTTTTAAAACTGTTTTGTTCCCCTGCCTCCCCCCGTTCCCTCCCGCAGTCCATCACTTCTCTGCCCACCACAACCGCCCCACCCACTCCTGTTCCTGCCTTCTTCGACGACCGCAGTTTTATTTACAATGCAATAGGACTCGCGTAAATACGAGTCCTGTTGCATTTGTTAATGCTTTTTTGCCCCTCTGATTGGCTGGCTGCATTCGCACTCTATTTTGCCTGACCTAGACTCTTGCATGTGCGCGATGCTATACATCATACGCATGCGCGCCAAAAGTCTGACTCTCCTTCTTGCTTATTTATTTGTGTTTTCGCGGCGTCCACTTCAGGGACACCGCGCTCTGTTTTTTTTGGGTTTTTTTTAACTTTAACACCGCGCTCGGTGTTAAAGTTAGAAAAAAAGTGCGTGCTGGTTATTGTTGTAACTTGGTGATATGTATGCACACTTGTTCTTATGAGGTAGGCAAACTGTGTGTGTGAGCGGAGCCTGTCTGCCTGCCCGCGACCGGCTGGAGGTGCAGTGTACTTGTGCAGGACTGTGCTCACCGGAGCACATTGAGTGGTCCTGGGCAGAGGAGCTTTCCTCCATGCATGGCGAGGCGCTGGACCTGGCATGGGTCCGAGCCCGGACAGCAGAGGTGGAAGTTGCAGTCAGAGGTTTGGCTCCGATCATGCTGCATCAGTGTTTGCAAAGGTGCAGAGGGGAAGGGGGTAAAACTCGGGGCTCAGGGCTTCATGTGAAATGGCAGCGGGTGGTAGAGGCAGTGGTGTTACTTATATATTTCTTAGTAGGATGAGTAGGTGAATGAAGGACTGTGGAGGAGGGGTGGGATGGGCGAAGGCAGTACATTGTGTAAGAAGGAGCTGGGGAAAAAGGAGGTGCGTGTGTTGAGTTTTTATTTAATGTGACTTGTTTAAGCCAAGCGTGTGATGTTGATCGAGTGCAAACCTCTGGCGATCGTGTACAGACACACATATTTTTTCAGCTGCACTGATGTTTATGAGTGCCGATAGGGTGGTTGTCGGCGCGTGATCCTCGTCCGCAGCAGCAGACACGCAGCCAGCGCCCCTCTCTGAGGTGAGGTGACGCGGCAGGCAGGGCTGCTCGGGAGGAGCACTTGAGGCAGGCTGGCACGGTGTTTTATTTTTTTTATGCAGATTTCTATAGCGCGAACTCTACCTGAAGGTATTGGAGCGCTTTACATGAGCTCCGGTTACGTTACACAAGGGCACATTCAGGCACGGGAGACTATGTGATCGGCAGGCAGAGCTGCTCCGGAGGAGCGCTTGACGCAGGCTGGCACTGTGTTCTTTTTTTTTTTAATGCAGATTTCTATAGCGCGAACTCTACCTGAAGGTATTGGAGCGCTTACATGAGCTCCGGTTACGTTACACCAGGGCACATTCAGGCACGGGAGATTATGTGATCGGCAGGCAGGGCTGCTCGGGAGGAGCGCTTGAGGCAGGCTGGCACAGTGTTTTATTTTTTTTAATGCAGATTTCTATAGCGCGAACTCTATCTGAAGGTATTGGAGCGCTTTACATGAGCTCCGGTTACGTTACACAAGGGCACATTCAGGCACGGGGAGATTATGTGATCGGCAGGCAATACATATAAGATCCTAATGGCGAGACCGATTGGCATTGCCAATGCTTGTTTTTAAATGCATCCCGTCTTCCTTTAAGGAAAACGGGCTGCATTTAAAAAAAAAAAGACTGCTTTATTTAAAAGCAGTCCCAGACATGGTGGTCTGCTGACACCAGCAAGGCCACCATCCCTGGGAGTGCTAGCCATTCCTAATGGGGTCGCAAGTTGCGCCTGCCTCATTAATATTCATGAGGCATGCAATTTGTGACCCCATTAGGAATCGCAAACAGTGTCTGAGACACTGTTATACATCCCAATTTGCAAGTCGCAAATTGTGAGTCGCAAATGCGACGCAATTTGCGAGTCGCAAATGGTGGGTTTACATCTGGCCCTTAATCACCATACTAAACGTAGGAAAATCTCTGATCACTGCCACTCTCTCAAAGGCGATTTAGTGTTTCTCCAGAAGAAGAAAATAGGCCATAAACAGGCACTCTCCTTTAGTACTGGATGGGTTTTGGACCCAGCCTGTTTCCCTGCCAAAGAAAAATGCGGCTCTAAACTTAATTTCCGAAAGGTTCGGCCTTCCTATCATTTCCTCTGAGCCAGACAACCATGGTAGATGGCTAATTACACGCTTGCAACACCCTTCCATGGAAATATTTGCAATAAACACATACGCCCCGAACAATGATGATCCTAAATTTTGGTTTGATTTATGCGCCAAAATGCTCTTCTCCCCCAAAATGCACGCATTGTTCTTGGGGTGATTTTAATCTCCCAATGGATCCGCTACTAGACAGTCAATCTGCCTTCCAATATAGAATACCTAAATCACATAAAGCACTTCACGCCCTATGTTCTGCTCACAAACTATCCGATGCTTGGCGACTTCACAATCCCACTGGCCATGACTTCACCTTTTTTTCATCAACTCACAACACCTTCTCTAGAATTTATTATCGTTTACTTGACCCTACTCTTCTCCTCCTCTCCAACAATGCCTACATTGAGCCCATAACTATTTCGGACCATGCAGCTGTTTTTGTACAAATTTAGCTTCTACCTACCACCCCACCACCAAAAAAATGACGCCTGAATCTAGAAATACCAGAGCATAGGCAAATTACTAGCAAAATTAATGATGAACTATTACATTACATTGAATTAAACAGAAATTCTGTCTCCTCTCCAGTTACTCTTTGGAACTCCATGAAATGCAACTGTAGGGGACTTGTTTTCAGTCGTAAGTCTCGTAAAAACAAACTCATTAAAGCTTCTGTTGACAAACTAACTGCGGAGATTAAAGTGGCAGAATTGTCCTATTGTCACCAAAATGATCCTGTCACGCCTAACACACCTTAAATATGAACTCAACGTCATCCTCAGCAAACATGCCCATCTTTGGGTTCATGCCCAAAATGGCAGAAAACTGTTCTATCTCAATAGAGCTGGTAAAGGGGGAGAAGCGCCCCCCTGCCGTATGGAGATAAATGACGAGAAGACAATGGGTCTCTCTCCTCCAAAAATAAGTAGGTATACTTTGCGCGCTAGAGCTGCTCATCTTGCCTCCAACGCTGCAATTATCGAGTCCAGTTTGCCCCCCCGAGTTTCTCCTCCCATCTCTAAAGTTAGAGCACTGCCAAACCCACGGGGGGTTTCGGTTGATGGTGGATCTGCTAAAAGGGGAAGAGAGGCTAATAAGGGGGGTGGGAGAGGCAAGGGCAAGAAAACAACTTCATTAAAGGTTAAAATTACCCCGTCCCTTAAAACCTACTACAAAGTCACGTCTACTTCCATGTCTACGTCCTCACTTATGGCTTCGGCTACTCCACACATAAAGGCTGCCAAAATACCTCCTGACGCCATGAAGATCATAACAGGGGCTAATTCAGGAGAGACCGGGCTTGGGAAGTTGGTCTCCTTAGTTGGTAGTGAGGGTGAGCCTGAAGAGTCTGTAGAGCAAGTAGAAGAAGCCCTGAAGCATCAGAAGTTGAGATTCCCACAGTTTGGAGTAAGCTAAAGGGGGTTAGATTATCAGTACCTTTGAATAATCCAAAGACCTTGGATTCTTCCGCAGTGTCCCACGTAGTGATAACAGCTGAGGCCACAGCCTCCCTACGGTCTCGGTAATTGAACCTGTTATCCATCCTGCGGTGAGTCTCTCTAATAGATTTTCTGTTTTGGAAGTGCAAGAGTCATTGGAAGCCCAGCAAGAGGCTTGTACTCAGCAAAATCCCCCGGGTCTTGGGGAGCGAGCTGTCTCAGCCCCCATATTTCATTCGTTAGTAGACATACTTACGGTTTTGAAGGAGGAGATGGCAAGCAGGTTTACAGTATCGGAGATGAATCAAGCAGAGTTGGCCAGCAGGTTTTTAGTGTCCGAAGCAAACCAGGTGGCAATTCGATCTTCCTGTGAGGCGCTGGCTCAGAAAGTGGAAGACATAACTTTGCGGACAGATGCAATTGAGTCAGAGATTCCTAAACTCAAAGAAGCGATCCATACAACATCTGCGGATTTAGTAAAATTATCTACTCAAAATAAGGAATTAAAGGATGGTCTTGAGCGTCTGGAAAACCAGTCAAGGAAAAACAATGTGACATTTTTAAATGTTCCAGAAGGCCTGGAAGGGTCGGACATAAAGGGATTCGTGGTCGCCTTATTAAAAGGAACTGTAGCAAAAACTTTGCCCAGTATAGATCTTCTGCAGGAGATCCAAAGGGTCCATCGAGATCCCTTTAGGAGGAACCGAGGCAGGCAAAAGCCAAGGAAGATTCTGGTTAATTTCTTATCTTATTCTGTTAAGGAGTCGATATTATCTTTGGCACTTAAGGAAGGCACAATAGCATCTACACTTACTGACCAACCCCCCTTTACTTTTCTTATCAGATCGGATATCTCTTACATAACCGCAGCAAGGCAGTGGGAGTTGGGGAAGAGGCTAGATGAATTAAATAGCCTGGGGGCTAAGGCTCAGTTGAGGTTCCCAGCCACATTACGTGTAATGTGGAATAATCACATGCATGTGATTTTCACAACAGAGGAGGTGGATGTTCTTATTGTAAAAATTCAGAGAGAAAAGGAGGGCAATGCAGGGGGGAGTCGTGGTTAAGGGTGCTCCTGGTGTTAAGTTCTTAGGTTTAATATATATATTTTCACTTTTAGTGTTTCCCGAGGTGGGGTTGACCAAATAGGCTTAGCCTACTGGAAGGGAGGGTTCCTCAGGGGAAGGGGGGCACCGGAGAGGGGAGGGAGGGGGCTAGGGAGTGGCTGGGGTGCACTGGGTGGGGAGCAATGGGAACAAATGAAAAAATGTCCTCATCTTGCTGGTATTGGAAGGATGGTTGTTTAATTAGGGTTGGGCATTCACAAATTAATGGCAGGTAATTTCACAAGGGACAATAGAGTTGGCTTCATCTCTTGGAACATAAATGGTATGAGATGCCCACGTAGGCAAAGGCTGATACTTAAGTAGCTAGAGCTTTCTCCCGCCCAGATCTTCTTCTTACAAGAGACACATTTGACCTTTGCAGAATGTCGGTCAATTTTTTCTAAGATTCCCTGGTTGAATTGTTACTGTTTTTCGCAACAGACAACTAATTGTAGGGGGGTTGCAATCTTGGTAAAGAAAGGGATCCCATGTGTCATTAAATCCATCCAGACCGAACTGGGAGATGGATTGTGGCACAGTTGGATTTGGGTGGGTCAGAACTAGCCTGCGCATCTTATTACGGTCCCAATGTTGATGATTCCAACTATATCTGTAAACTTCAAGAGAATCTCATAATGGCAACGCCACCATTGCTTATAGGAGGGGACTTTAATGTTCTTCTGGACCCCTTAAGGGATAGGTCGAACGCGAGTTATGTTGTAGGGGCCCCAAGATCACGTCGAGCCATGAAAAATTTGATGCATGATATGGATTTGGGTGATGTGTGGAGGGTTAAAAGGGGAGAGCTTCAGGGGTTTACATTCCATAGCAAGAAATATCATCATTATTCAAGAATAGATTATATTCTAGCTAGTCGGGATGCTCTGGAGAGTATAAAAGAGATATCTGTTCTTCCCAGTCATCTCTCCGATCATGCCCCTATTTTTTACTGTATCTTGGGGAAAGTAATACTCTACAAACAAGATGGACGTTGAACAGAACAATGTTATTAGACCCCGAAATTATCTTGGCCATTAAATCTTTTTGTTCAGAATATTTTTACTAAATATGGGCTCGACGACTATGGATTTTGTCTGGGATGCCTATAAGGCTTGCTTGAGGGGTAGACTGCATGGTCTTATCTGTTCAAAAAACCGGGAGAAGGCCAAGGAGCTACAAGTAATAGAGGGAAGGATCTCCCAATTAGAAAGCGAATGTAGGTACCAAGGTAGCCAAGGGAATTTAGGAAGGATAGTGCAGGTTCAGAGGGAACTTGAAGGGGCCAGGCTGGAGTTCAGGAATAAACTGGACCAAAAGTGCAGGGCTCAATGGCTTATTAAAAACATGCAAAATTTTGAATATGGGGAAAGGGCAGGTGCCTTATTAGCGTGGAAAGCTAGAGCAGATCGCTCTAAAAATAATATTAACGAACTAATAATTAATAACAACGGGGATAAATCTAGTAATGCAAAGGATGTGCAATCCTGCCTTATCTCCCTTTTTGCGGGCCTCTATAAAGAAAATCTGGTCCCTTCTCAAGATAAAATGCAATCTTGGTTACAGGGTAAATCTTTGCCTGTTCTAACCGAGGCTAGTCGGGCTCTCCTTGATGCTCCCATTACTATGGAAGAGATCAAAAATCAAATAAAGAACTCTAAAAATAACAAAGCCCCCGGGCTGGATGCCCTACCGAGTGAAGTTTATAAATTATTATCAGATGATCTGATACCGATATTGGATATCCTGTTTAATTCAGTTTATAGCCCAATGGGTAATGTCCCTAGTTCCTGGAAGGAAGCAATTATTGTACTGATATTAAAGCCAGGGAAAGATCCATTAATGGCCGATTCTTATCGTTCTATCTCCCTGCTGAATGCCGACTATAAGATCTTTATGGGCATTCTAGCAGGGAGGTTGGCTAAATTGGCTCCCAGTTTGATCAATATAGATCAGAAGGGCTTTATTGCAGGAAGATACATTCAGGAACAGATACAAATGCTGATCGGGAACATCGACTTGGCCATGGTAAGATCAGATCCCTTGGCAGTAGTGGCTTTGGACGCGGCCAAAGCCTTTGATAGGGTGTGCTGGGTGTATCTTTGGGAGGTACTTGAGGTAGTGGGATTCAGCCCCATTTTCATTCAAACTCTCAGAAATTGCTATCAGGGAGCATCTGCAAAAATTTTGCTAAATGGTTCACTGACCCCTAGTTTTGGTATTCAAAGGGGAACTAGGCAGGGCTGTCCCATCTCCCCCTTGTTGTTCAATATTTACATTGAACCGTTGGCACAAGCCATCAGACAAGATGACTCAATTTGTCCCTTTCAATCTCAATCATATCATTGTAAGTTAGCATTGTATGCGGACGACATCATTATTTATACCAGCAATCCGGGGGTGGCTATTCCTCGGATTGGGGCCCTTTGGGGGAATTTGGCTCTATTTCAGGTTATTTAGCCAATTCCTCCAAAACGGAAGTGATGTGCTGGAATATTGGCCAATGGGAAGGTACTCCCAGTAGTGAGTTAAAGTACCTAGGTATTAAGATAGTTAAAGATATAGACAAAATCCCTCAGATTAACTTGAATAAAATCGCGAAAGAAATCGACCATCTTCTTGCCAGATGGGGGAACCTACCTTTGACGATTTTTGGGAAGGTTAATTTGGTGAAGGTGGTCGTTCTTCCCAAGTTGACTTATTTGTTTAATGCTGTCCCTCTGGCTTTTCCTAGTAAGACCATAGGTAAGATCCAGGGGAAAATTGGGAGTTTTATTTGGGGAGATAAAGGTGCAAGGATGTCCTGGAAGAAACTGAGGAGGAAGCTTACTAAAGGTGGGTTGGCTCTTCCAGACATTAGATGGTATCTAGTAGCGTTTCAGTTTAAAGGCATCAGCATGTTGCTTTCTAACCCAGAGGGGACTTCGTGGGGTAGGTTGTTGGGCGAGTTGGCTATGATGGAGGGAGGCGGAGGCGGGGAGGGCTTCTTATATAAGTTTGGAGCCCCAAGATACTTCAAACGGGTACGGCTTAAGGTTCTTAAAAATGCTTTGGAAACATGGTATAAAGTAAGGTGTAGATGGGGAATAGGTTATTTTTCTGACTTTGCACCTATATGGGACTCCCCAGGGACTCCTCCTTGCCTAAGAGATAGCTTGGCGATACCAATTAAGAGAGCAGGGGTGGTTAAGTGGTCTGATTTGATAGCTGCAGAAGGGATTCTCTCATGGGAAATATTAAGAGCTAAGGTGGGCCCTGGTCTCTCTAAATTCAAGTATATACAACTTACATCTTGGTATAATGCAGAAATGGTTGAAATAAGGGGGGATTGGGAAATAGAGCACTTTTTACAAACAGGAAAAAAGAGATATCTACATGGTATACGAAGCTTTTGGAAGCTGATGATATAGATTTACCTGTATAATCTTCAGTCTGGAATCAATCCCCCTTAGAGGTTTATACAGCAGACCAGTTTGAGCCCTCCTTGAAACTTCTTTATAAATACATTAACCAAGCCAGTTTAAAGAAGAATCATTTTTTTGTTATTAATAGGTTATATTATACACCGGCTAGGATTGCCAGGTTTGCCCCGTTGCCTCCCCCAAAGTGCCCTATGTGCCGGATACCCAATGCGAATGATATCCATATCTTCTTCGATTGTCCCAAGTTGAGAACTTATTGGAAAGATGTGGAAGATACTGTAACCGGAATCTTTAAAGTTAATATAGAGGTGAATCTCCCATTGGTGTTCTTTGGGGGTAATGGACTATCCAATTCTAACTTGTCATTTCCCCAGAGGGGGTTGTTGTTATATTTAGTGATTTTGGCCCGGAGGGAGATTTGTATTAATGGAAAGATCCTAATCCCCGACTAGAGAAAAGTGGCTTAAAGCTGCATTTGCTATGGCATGCCTGGAACAAGATGAAAAGCGGGAAGATCTAATTAACATCTGGCAGCCTCTGCTAAGCTGGGGCCGGGACCTGAGACTAATAACTGATAATAACTGATAATATAAGCTGTACGGGATTGTACCCTCCCCGGTCCTATGATTACACCAAGCCCTTACTACCTGGGGTTGGTCAGGTTGACCTGAGCAAGTGCAGCTAGTCGCAAGGCGCCCAGTGAGAATTGACGGCTTTAAGATCTGCAGTAGCTTTCGGTGAGATGAGGACAAAAAAAAAAATAGAGCTGGTAAAGCTTTGGCAGCCTACCTAAAGTTTAAGTGCAATTCCACTATCATCCAAAAAATTAAAGACAAGCAGGACACTCTCCATTCCTCCACTGACATGATCCTCAAAACTTTCCAAAGCTTTTATTCAAAGTTGTATACCCCCTCAGTCCACTCACCACTCGATGTCTGTCTACAATTTCGGACTCCTTGCCCATTAAGCAAGTCTTGCATACTGACCAGCTTGCCCTTGCCAATCCAATCTCGGAAGAGGTGATTGTACCGGTCATCAAATCTATCCCCACTGGTAAAGTACTGTGACCCAATGGATTTCCCATAGAATTTAACTAAACCTTTCTTAGTACATTATGCCACCATTAAAATCGATCCTCTCCCATTTTGCTACGTCCGGCGAAGTATAAGGTATTGTTTCTGAGGCCACTATTGTGGTTATTCCTAAGGATGGCAAGGACCATTCTGATCCCAAAAACTATAGGCCAACCTTACTGATAAACATGGATGCTAAAATTTATGCTAAGATCCCGGGATTTCGATTATCCCCCTTGACTGTCACTCTAGTTTGCCCTACTCAAACTGGCTTTATCAAAGGCCTCTTTGCTAGTGATAACATCCATCTTTTTTCTCACATTATTGAGAAGGCCTCTGACACGCTTATTCCGCCGGCCGTGGCAAATGTCCTGGATGCGGAAAAAGCATTTGTCAAAGTCTCCTGGCCATATCTTGAAGCCGTCCTTTCCAGGCACGGCCTTGGTAAAAAGTTTATTAAGATGACAATGGCACTTTTCTCCAGCCCTGCCGCAAGGATTAGAATCAGCAGATCCCTGTCTCAAACCTTTACTCTTCACCAGGGTACACATCAGGGCTGCCCATTATCCCCATTGCTGTTTTTACTAGCCATCGATCCCCTTTTACTAATGCTAAACACTTCATTAGATATTCATGGCATCCTTTTTAATAATACCTCATACAAAATGGGTGCTTATGCCGACAACATTTAAATATTTACTCAATCCCCAGAGTCCTCCATCACGGCCATTCTATCCTGTATCAACATTTTTACTAAGGTATCAGGCTAGTCTCTGGATAGGGATAAGACGGAGATATTGCTGCTTAATATACATTGCCACCCTACAATGGGAGGTTCATCTAACTTCCAATGAAAAACCACACTCAAATACCTTGGTATATAGTTCTACAGTGATCTCAGAGAGTCTGTCTCTATCAATGAGGATAAAACTCTAAACAAGATTAAAGACCTACTAGTGACATGGTCCCCGAAGAACAAATCTTAATGGGCTAGATTTGAAACCATAAAGATGATGGTCTCTCCACTAAAACATTTTTTATCGAGTATGCTTCACAACCGCCTCTCCCCAGAGTTCTTTCGCAATGTTGATAAGGCTGTTTCACTTTTCCACAGGGACAATAAAAACCACACATTTGCCTCAAGAAATTGAGAATGCCCAAGAAAGTTGGCGGCTGCATGTTCCTGGATTGGGCCATTTATCAAGCAGCTTACTTGGTCTCCCAAGGTGCAAAATGGTTTGAACCTAATCCTCTACTCAAACCTATTTGGCTCGAGGTTGAGCCTGCAATATGCCTCCCCTTTCTACTCTCATCCACTCTGACAATGTCAAACTATCCCTACTCCCAAACACATATAATTTTTTAGGGACACTATAGCCGCTATGCTTTCCATTGACTCAATATTGGAAACTACCATCCGTACCTCAACTATGGCGTCCTTCTTGTATAATAAGAAACTATTAATTCCCGACTCTCGTGAGTTTGGACATTTGTGGGCTGCCAAAGGGATTACAACGATTTCTAACTTATATGATACCTCCAGTCCGCTACCTTTCTCGTCCCTACACATAAACATAACCTGTCTAATGTAGACTTTTATGACTTTCTCAAAATAAAATCAAAGATCTCTAAAATGGGTCCTCTCTCTAATTCTCAACTCATTCCGAAATTACAAATGTTGTTTTCACAAGATCACACTGCCTCAAAATTTTACAAACTACTCATTACTTCAAAAAGTCCTCAGCAGTCAACTCTAGAACAGAAATGGTCCTCTTTTTTCTCCTCCAATAACCTTATTTGACCAGATGCGGACACCTGGTCCAGGGTAGGCTCACAACTACTCCAACATAAACTGATCCTGTTGTTAACCCAGATCAGTCTCTTTGCAGTGCACCGCCTGTATTGGATGCCATAAAAAGTGTTCCGGTTAAAGTTTAAGGATGCCAATACATGCTGGGCCTGCAACTCATCCCCCGGTGACAAGGAACACATGTTCTTCTCCTGCAGTCATCTACAATCCTACGGGCGGGAGGTGCCTTCACAGCTTCAGAAAATGTTTAATGACCTATCTCACTATCCCTTCTGATCATCCTCCTAGGACCTCAGATGGCAGACCCTCCATTTGATCTTCTTCTGACTATTGCTATTAAAGTTATACTACTTGACTGGAAATCCTCAAATATGTATCCTATCATACCTGATGGGCTTGGGTAATCTATCTACGCACTACACATACCAACCAATCTCATACAAGAGGTTGCCGGCCCCCTCTCAGGGTATTTGGAATATGTTTGACCTTTTAATTTTCGACTCTTCCGCCGAAAGGGAAATTTCACAATTACCTACTGACCACTACCTCATGCTCTTTTTATCATATCTGACTTATGGAGCCTCCATGCACATAGTAGCACATGACTCCACCTCTCTTTCAAGCCGTACTTCTCCCCCCACTCAATGCTCTTTCCTTCTTTCCTTCTTTCTCTCTTTTTCATTTACTGCATCATTGGTGCATTCGTGGAAGGTAAACGTCTGACAGTTCCACCTGGTTCATTTCACCCAGTCCTATTTGATCTACATAACCAGGCACAAACTGATTCTGATCCTTCTTATGTACTGGATTCATGTCTATTGTTATTTCATGCCTTCATCATCTGTATCTATAAAAGCCACATTAATGTATACCTTGGGCAACTGTCAGATGTTGGAGATTGAATCTTTTTTCTTCTCCCTCCTCACTTTCTCTGTACTGCTTTTCATTATAAAATCAATAAAATGTATTGAACACAAAAAAGAGAATTTCCACTTCAGCAATCTACTATTTTTTCAATTAAATCAATCCTTGATCATGACAACTGAAATTGAATATTCAGTTTTTTCTTGAATATTGTGCAACGGGGCATTTGGCAAATATTTGTATCATAAAGTACCTTATTTCTTTATGCTGGAATTTTAATAATTTGATGTGGCTCTAACATTTTCCTTTCCCATTTTTCTTCTTCTAATTCACAAAACATGTAGGTTTCCAATGGCACAGAAAGCCACTCAGTTACAACAATCGTCACTCCATCAGCAGACTGGGGGCCTCATTTATGAAAAGTGACGCATCGCTGCGTGGAAACAGTGATGCATCACTTTTCATTGCGCCCTCCTTGCGACATGATGGATGCATCATATTTACTGTATGACGCATCATGTCGCAAGGAATGACAGATTCGTCAGTTTTACTGGCGTAAATGTCGGCGCACAAAGACGCATTGCTGGAGTTGATTGGCTCAAACGTTCCGTCCATCATCCCCTTTTGTATCGCTTTGGTCGCCCTAAGTTGGCGGGGGTATGCCCAGACGTGGGTCCCTTGCTCACTTTGCCACTGGATTCAAGCAAGCCTGGCTGATGACGGCTGAAATGCAACAGAAACCGGTCCTAGGATGCTTGTTTCCGGTCCAGGGAAGACATGGCTTGGCAGTTCGGGCTGGACTGTTCCCATGAGGCACAGGGTCAGACTGATTTGCATATGGCCATGTCTGAACTGGGGTGGTGGAGTGAGCTAAAGAATGATGATGGATTAAACCCAGATCAGTTGACTGGGGGTGAGTGTTTGATTGGCTCAAACGTTCCGTCCATCATCCCCTTTTGTATCGCTTTGGTCGCCCTAAGTTGGCGGGGTATGCCCAGATGTGGGTCCCTTGCTCACTTTGCCACTGGATTCAAGCAAGCCTGGCTGATGACGGCTGAAATGCCAGAAACCGGTCCTAGGATGCTTGTTTCCGGTCCAGGGAAGACATGGCTTGGCAGTTCGGGCTGGACTGTTCCCATGAGGCACAGGGTCAGACTGATTTGCATATGGCCATGTCTGAACTGGGGTGGTGGAGTGAGCTAAAGAATGATGATGGATTAAACCCAGATCAGTTGACTGGGGGTGAGTGTTTGATTGGCTCAAACGTTCCGTCCATCATCCCCTTTTGTATCGCTTTGGTCGCCCTAAGTTGGCGGGGGTATGCCCAGACGTGGGTCCCTTGCTCACTTTGCCACTGGATTCAAGCAAGCCTGGCTGATGACGGCTGAAATGCCAGAAACCAGTCCTAGGATGCTTGTTTCCGGTCCAGGGAAGACATGGCTTGGCAGTTCGGGATGGACTGTTCCCATGAGGCACAGGGTCAGACTGATTTGCATATGGCCATGTCTGAACTGGGGTGGTGGAGTGAGCTAAAGAATGATGATGGATTAAACCCAGATCAGTTGACTGGGGGTGAGTGTTTGATTGGCTCAAACGTTCCGTCCATCATCCCCTTTGTATCGCTTTGGTCGCCCTAAGTTGGCGGGGGTATGCCCAGACGTGGGTCCCTTGCTCACTTTGCCACTGGATTCAAGCAAGCCTGGCTGATGACGGCTGAAATGCCAGAAACCGTTCCTAGGATGCTTGTTTCCGGTCCAGGGAAGACATGGCTTGGCAGTTCGGGCTGGACTGTTCCCATGAGGCACAGGGTCAGACTGATTTGCATATGGCCATGTCTGAACTGGGGTGGTGGAGTGAGCTAAAGAATGATGATGGATTAAACCCAGATCAGTTGACTGGGGGTGAGTGTTTGATTGGCTCAAACGTTCCGTCCATCATCCCCTTTTGTATCGCTTTGGTCGCCCTAAGTTGGCGGGGTATGTCCAGACGTGGGTCCCTTGCTCACTTTGCCACTGGATTCAAGCAAGCCTGGTTGATGACGGCTGAAATGCCAGAAACCGGTCCTAGGATGCTTGTTTCCGGTCCAGGGAAGACATGGCTTGGCAGTTCGGGCTGGACTGTTCCCATGAGGCACAGGGTCAGACTGATTTGCATATGGCCATGTCTGAATTGGGGTGGTGGAGTGAGCTAAAGAATGATGATGGATTAAACCCAGATCAGTTGACTGGGGGTGAGTGTTTGATTGGCTCAAACGTTCCGTCCATCATCCCCTTTTGTATCGGAGTTGTGTCGGAAGCGTGACACAACTCCAGCAATGCAGGTTGAGGGCTATGGATATAGCATGGATATAGCACTGCGTCACCCTTACACCTGCCATGAGGCAGGCGTAAGGTTTTGATGCATTTGCATCCTAGAAGTGGCGCAGTGAAATCTCATAGATTTCACTGCATCACTTCTACGAGGTTTACTTGCGTGGGAACGCCCCTGCATACATTATACCTGACACATGTATAATGTAGCGCTGGGGTTGACAAAGTGACGCATCTGCTTAGATGCGTCACTTTGTATTGGACTTGTCCCCTTTTTGCAGGGTCATCCCAGAACTTTTTGCCTACCTCTTGTATTTTTGCTGTGTGTTGGACTCCGTTTTGCTGGTCTAGATGCTTTGGGCACTTTGCCACTGCTGTTCAGTGCCAAAGTGCAAGTGCTCCCTTTGTAAATTATTGTTATGGATTAGTGATTCCATTATTGGCTTATTTGATTTACTTGTCAGACCCTAGTACAGTGCGCTATGTGTGCCCAGGGCCTGTAAATCAAATGCTGCTGGTGGGCTTGCAGCACTGATTGTGCCACCCACAGAAGCAGCTTGTAAAATGTGACTCAGGCCTACCATTGAAGAGCCTGTGTGCAGTCTGGGACTGCCATGTCGACTTGGGAAGTGCACCCACTTGCCAGTCCCTAAACCTTCCCTTTCCTACATATTAGTCACCCCTAAGGTAGGCCCAAAGCAACTCTGTGGGCAGGGTGCAGTGTATGTGAAAGGTAGGACATGCCCTAGTGTGTGTGGCATGTCCTGATAGTGAATTACTGCCAATTTCATTTTTCACTATTGAAAGGCTACCTGTTCCCATAGGACAGAATGGGGAGTTTGTTTATAACATCTTATAGACATAACTGCCCCTGGGAACAAGGTAGGAAAATAAAGTTTAGGATGCCTAAACTCAGAATGTTAAAATGCATCTTTTAGAGAGGGTGATTTTTACATTCTGTGTTTGAAAATACCACTTTTAGAAAGTAGGTTTTTCTTGCCTAACCATCCAGTGTGCCTCTGCTAGGTTTGTGCATTGCGTGTCTGGCTTTTGCATGACAGGGGCTGGAGAGGGGCAGCGGCTCCAGAAGTCTGATGAGTCAGGGCTGGGCTGAATAGGCCTGGCCTTCATTTGGAGTGGTGGGAGGAGTAGCACCTTCACCTGAATAGGGCTGTGCTGCCTTCCACAATGACGGCTCCGCCCCTCTGTGGTGTGTCTGGAGCCAGGGCTCACACTGACAGTGGAGGTTGTTGTGCACTTGCAAAGTGCCCCACAGAACTGGTTTTGGCTGGGTACAGACACTCTCTGCCTTTAGAGAACAAAGGATTTTGGTTTATAAAAAGAGGGGCCCAGACCCCAGACTTTTAGATCACTTCTGGGAAATCAAGAGGAACCTTTGCCAAGGAGAAGAGCCGGATAAGCTGAGGAGGAATACTGCCCCTGTGCTGTTTGCTGTCTGGGGTTGGCCTGCAGTGGCTGCTTGCTGCCAAGGAAAGGAGAAAAAGGACTTTGCTGTTTGCTTTCTCACCTGCTTGAAGAAAAGATCTCCAAGGGCTTGAAACTCAGCTTGCCTTCTGTCCTGAAGTCTCAGGGACACAAAGACTTCACCACCAGCTCCCCTGAATTCCTTTGCTGGGAATTCCAACCTGCAAAGAGCTGCCTGCTGCTGTTTAGGACCTCTAGAGACTGTTTGTCGCTGGGAGTTGGAAAATCGACGCAACAATCGAAGAAGCGTGACGCATCCGCACCTGTTTCCGACGCATCGCCAAAGAGACCATCGCAGCGCCTGCCGCGGCTCTAGAAATCGCTGCACCACGTATTGGGTGCAACGATCTCCGAAGTCCGAGATCACCGCACCGATCCCAACGCAAGCCTGCTGTGCGGCTGCACGAAGCCACGCATCGTACCGGATCGACGCATCGCATCGAGGCGCCAAGACTGTTGCATCGTTGGGGGACGCAGTAAGAAACAGACGCATCAACTCCTCTCCGGTAAGGAACCGATGCATCACTACCCCTGCGCTGCAGTAAGGAACTGACGCATCACCTCCCCCGAAGCAAGGAACCAATGCCTCACCTTCCCTGCGTGTAAGGAACCGACGCATCACCTTCCCTGTGGCCATTTTGTTTGTTTTGCGTGACGCATCTAAGGTACTTTTGAGAAAAGTGTTGCATTTACAACTTGCATTGAACTGACTAGAAGCAAGGGTCCCTATTTGGACAAAGATACCTACCTCTGCCAACTAGAGACACCCATTTCTAACACTTTGTAAATAGGGCGCAACAGGGGGCATGTTTTACTCTGCCGATACATCACAAAAAGTGATGCAATGGCAGCGCAAAACTGTTGCAAGGCCTCATAAATAAGGCCCTGGGTATAAAAAAAAGTCACTCAGTGCAAAAAGTCACCCAATGAAGAGATCGAAAACACATTTTTCTTATGGTGTTTCCTTGGCCGTCATGTTTGTGCTATTGTTTATTTAGTGATATGAAAACATCGATCTTGCCGTTCTATTTGGCTCTTTTGAATCTCGTTCTTCTCTAAACCTCTCGTTCATTCTACACAATTTTCTTTAATTGATGTTGTCTGATGTTGTCTGTATAGTCAGATGTTTTTTCAAAGTTCTTCGTAAAATAGAAACTCATCCATAAAATCTGGACTCTGAACTAAATGCAGTCACCAACGTGTGTGTGGTTGTTCACGAATCAGCTTGACCCAGGGCAATTTTTGCATGGGCTTTACAAAGCAATAATTTAGCACCACGTGACTGCAAACTCTTCTAAATGCAACCTGCAAAATTAGAGCAAGAGAACACACACAAACAGACATGAGTGCCGGTTGCAGCAAAAGGGCCACATTTTTATGCATGCAAAAATTAGTTTGTCTTAGATCCAGAAATGGTCAGGGTGCAGATGAGTCACGTGGCAAATCCTACCACACGTTTCTTTCCATATTGACTAATAAGACTCGGCAGTTCTAGGTTTCATTCACTTTAGCATAGTAAAATTCCAAGCTAGTGGCTTCAGTTATGTATGCATGTGTTCAATCTGTTTCTATTTGATTTATTTTCATGATACCTTTGTTAGACATTTTCTGCATTGCATGTGATATATATATATTGAGGATGGCATGTTTCTATAAAGATATCCGTTCCAAAATGATTCGGTTATGCGATAAAAAGCAAGTCAATATAAACCTAACTGAAAGCAAAAAAAAGTAGCTACCTCCTGAATCGATTGGAAAATTGCAAACACCTTTAAGACGTGTGTCATATGCATGTGTACAAAACAAACAAACACACACACTCATATATATGCCCCCCTTGCTCTCTCACTACCTCTCTCTCTCCCATGACAATCTAGTACAAATAGAAGGCATGCAATCTACAGTAATGATCATATTCCCTGCAATAAGTTTGAACGGACCGCGACTCTGAGCACATGGTCACCTGAAGTGAAGATTCCTAGGGCCTTATTTAGGAGGCCTTGTGACAGCTCTGCGCTGCCGTTGCATCACTTTTTGTGACACGTCGGCAGCGTAAAACATGCCCCCTGTTGCGCCCTATTTACAAAGTGACGCATCTAAGCAGACATGTCACTTTGTAAACCCCTGCGCTACATTATACCTGCGTCAGGTATGATGTATGCAGGGGGGTATTCCCAAGCAAGTAAACCTCGTAGAAGTGACGCAGTGAAATCTATGAAATATCACTGCACCACTTCTAGGACGCAAATGCGTCAAAACCTTACGCCTGCCTCATGGCAAGCATACGATCATCAACATCCAGCTCACGAACTTCATCGAAGCTAACTCCATCCTCGACTCCTCCCAATCCAGATTCTGCAGCAACCACAACACCTAGACCTCCCTCCTAGCCGCCACAGACGACATCCGCACTCTCCTCGACCAGGGCCACACGGCGGCTCTCATTCTACTAGACCTCTCTGCAGCCTCCGACACCGTCTCCCGCCGCACACTCACCTCCAGACTCCACGACGGCGGCATACAGGAAACTGCCCTCGACTGGATCCACTCATCCCTCACCGGCTAAACCCAAAGAATCGGACTCCTGCCCTTCTTTTCTGACCCCACAAAGATCAGCTGCAGAGTACCCCAAGGATCATCGCTCAGCCTCACTCTCTTCAACATGTACATGGCCCCCCTCGTCGCCATCCTCAGACAGCAGGGACTCAGCATAGTATCCTACACCGATGACACCCAGCTCATCCTCTCCCTCACAAAGGAACCCAACACAACCAGACTCAGTTTCCAGGAAGGAATGAAAGACATCGCATCTTGGATGAGCACCAGCTGCCTGAAGCTCAACTCAGAGAAGACAGAAGACCTCGCCCTCGGACCCATCCCCTCCGCATGGGACAACACCTGGTGGCCCACCGCCCTCAGCAACCCCCCCACACCCACGGACCATACCCGCAACCTCGGCATCATACTCGACTCCTCCCTCACCATGACCCTAGAGATCAACGCCATCTCCTTTGTGTGCTTTAACACCCTCCAAGTCCTCCGCAAGACCTTCAAATGGATCCCCCCGAATCCAAAAATACCGTAACCAAAAAACTCATATTCAGCAGATTGGACTACGGAAACGCCCTCTATGCCGGAATCAACAAATCCCTGCTCCAAAGACTCCAGACCATCCAGAATGCCGCTGCCAGACTCATCCTCGGCATCCCGCAACAGGACCACATCAGCCAGCACCTACGAGACCTCCACTGGCTCCCAGTCGAGAAGAGAGTGACTTTCAAGCTATTCACTCATGCCTACAAATCCCTCCACAACACCGGACCCCAATACCTCAACGAAAGAGTCTCCATTCTATTCACACAAGAGAAGCCTCCGCTCCGCCAACCTTGCCCTTGCAGAAACCCCCCGCATCCGCAGAGCCAGAACGGGCGGAAGAGCCTACTCCTACATCGCGATACAAAGGGGATGATGGACGGAACGTTTGAGCCAATCAAACACTCACCCCCAGTCAAGTGATCTGGGTTTAATCCATCATCATTCTTTAGCTCACTCCACCACCCCAGTTCAGACATGGCCATATGCAAATCAGTCTGACCCTGTGCCTCATGGGAACAGTCCAGCCCGAACTGCCAAGCCATGTCTTCCCTGGACCGGAAACAAGCATCCTAGGACCGGTTTCTGGCATTTCAGCCGTCATCAGCCAGGCTTGCTTGAATCCAGTGGCAAAGTGAGCAAGGGACCCACGTCTGGGCATACCCCGCCAACTTAGGGCTTACCAAAGCGATACAAAAGGGGATGATGGACGGAACGTTTGAGCCAATCAAACACTCACCCCCAGTCAAGTGATCTGGGTTTAATCCATCATCATTCTTTAGCTCACTTCCACCACCCCAGTTCAGACATGGCCATATGCAAATCAGTCTGACCCTGTGCCTCATGGGAACAGTCCAGCCCGAACTGCCAAGCCATGTCTTCCCTGGACCGGAAACAAGCATCCTAGGACCGGTTTCTGGCATTTCAGCCGTCATCAGACAGGCTTGCTTGAATCCAGTGGCAAAGTGAGCAAGGGACCCACGTCTGGGCATACCCCCGCCAACTTAGGGCGACCAAAGCGATACAAAAGGGGATGATGGACGGAACGTTTGAGCCAATCAAACACTCACTTCGGGCTGGACTGTTCCCATGAGGCACAGGGTCAGACTGATTTGCATATGGCCATGTCTGAACTGGGGTGGTGGAGTGAGCTAAAGAATGATGATGGATTAAACCCAGATCAGTTGACTGGGGGTGAGTGTTTGATTGGCTCAAACGTTCCGTCCATCATCCCCTTTTGTACTCCTACATCGCGGCAAAGACCTGAAACAAACTCCCACTCAGCATCAGACATTTCCCCACTCTGCAAGCCTTCAGGAAGAGCCTTAAGACCTGGCTCTTTGGGTGGGATGGAGCTGCACGACGACTCCACCCCTCCAGCGCTTTGAGACCCTCACGGGTGAGTAGCGCGCTTCTCAAATTCCTGATTGATTGATGGCAGGCGTAAGGGTGATGCAGTGCTATATCCATAGCCCTCCCCCTGCATTGCTGAAGTTGCGTCATGCTCCTGACACAACTCCAGCAATGCGTCATTTTTGCGCCGACAGATACGTCAATAAAACTGATGTATCTGTCATTCCTTACGACATGATGCGTCATACAGTAAATATGACGCATCCATCATGTCAAAGGAGGGTGCAATGAAAAGTGACGCATCGCTGTTTTCACGCAGCAATGCGTCACTTTTCATAAATGAGGCCCCTAATCTATTGTACACCAACCCCCAAGCCCCTCAGTTCGGTAAGGTGACACAAATCAAAAGAGAATGAACATGACGCAGACAACAAGCTAAGATGAAGGCTGAAGATGACGTGAACCTGCCAGCTGACCCATCGTTATTCTGATAGGTTGCTGCAAATGGCCAAATGTAATAATCAGTTTAGCAAGCAAATCTCGGAGCCAGAGAGTTCACAAGTAAACAATTTATTATAGAGAGCATCTCAAGAGAAGCACATGCATGGGTTCCTCACTCTAAAGAACTGTTAACAACATGAGCAGAAATATTTAAAATAATCTAAGGCAGGACTAACTGCACATGCGCTACTTTTTAGAAATCTGTATTTCACTGGTATATTGTCAACTGTTTTCAGAAGAGATGCTGCAGCTGCTAGGTAAAGTTAATGTGTAACTAAATGGCTGAATTAGAGTTAGACATTAATAAAAAAGAAATCTTGAAGTTCTGGAGGTAGTAAGAATTCTGGAGGTGAATCACTTTATGGAATTTCATTCACAATAGTTGAGTGACACTATGAATCTTAAGGTATATGCATAGACACAGTTTCATGAAATGCAAAATTGATCAGCTTTTTCACACTTATACATACACATAATGATATTACTTACACAGTCATGTTGCCAGTGCAATGACAATGCAGAGATATCACCATAAACTAATGCAGTGGGAAAAGTTTGGTCAATGACTCCTGTGGCAACATTGGGAAATGGGGGCCCACGCCACATGCCCCCGTGACAGGTGTGGTCCGGCTTCGGACGGTCCAAGCCAGCGGACAGTGGTGGCCGCAACTCGGAATTTTCATGGGCTCAGCCCGCACTTCCCTTGGCTGCCTGGGGCTGGCGGGGGGTCACCTGGCAACCCAGCAGAGGAAATCAATGAGGGGGCAAATTTACCTGCTGTCACCTCATTCCATGGATGCACTTGATGGACGCCAACATTCCCGCCTTGTCAGCAGCAGCCATGGCACCCTGCTTTTTCCCCACCCACCATCCACTAGTTCACCGCAAAGGGGGTGAGGGCATAAAAAGAGTCTTGTTTGCCTATGAAACAGGTGGACAACCTTGGCATCAGTTATAAGTGCAGGCAAATCCTGGAGAGAGTAGGCCTCAAGCCGATGTCCCAACTCAAAGCACAGATACACAATCTTTAGAGAAGGGCTACTGGCGTCTGCTACCGTAAGAGTCTATAGCCTAACCTTACGCTGCCCCAATGGGTGTTTGAGGGATTGGGAGGTCCAGGTATGGCCTAGCCCATCCTCGAATGGTGGCCAGGGAAATATCTTAATGGGTGACCCTGGCATGGTGAATTATGCTGCTAGGGGACCAATTTGATGCTGGCCCAGGTTTCCTCTATACTGAGGGGACAGGTGGATCCGCCTTGTAAGGACAACGAATGGAACTAACCCAGAGGGGTATTTCCCCTTGGTTCAGGACAATGGAATATGGATGATGGCATAGGGAATAGAACCTGTGGGGTAGTCAAGCATGACTCTGCCAATGTAATGTAGGCTTCAATGTGTTGGTTCCTTGCAATGAAGTTGCAGTGTGGAATAATGTACATATTTTCCCTTCATTGCTCTTTTAAATGCTATGTTGAAAAGTTCTATGTCGTGTTTATGATAATAATAACAGCATGGAGTACTTACTTTGTTTTGTTTTCAGAGATGGAATGTACAATGCTCGGTCGATTTGATTGAGGGTAGGGGTTTTTTGAAAACCTGACTGGTCTGGATGCAGTCCCTCACCTGCTCAAATGGGAGTAGATGTAGGTGACATAGAGATTGTGTCCACTATTCCAAATCAGTTGTTCATCGTGGGTGCTGAAACAACTATACTACAAACTCCATAACATGATATGTGATGCAACAAATGCTATAAACACAGCACTATCAGCCATTCAGCCTCTTATATGAGGAGAGGTTCAGAAGAGTGCTTGGTCTATTGCAGTCGTGTTGAGAGTACATACTGCTGGTACTATTCTTCCTGCATATGTGCAGCTGTGGAAAACATATGCAAAAAGAACAATTGCTGGACAGAATGCAGAACAATATAATACATTCACCCCAGTACAGAGATCTGGGCCTAAATCCATTGTTTTTTTGCTCACCATGCCATTTCAGTTTGGACCCAGCCATATGCAAATCAGTCTTGACCCTGCACCCAAGGGAACAGTCCAGCCCGAACTGCCAGGCCAGCTCCTCCCTGGACTGGAAACAAGCATCCTAGGACCGGTTTCGGGCTTTCAGCCCTCATCAGCCAGGATAGCTTGACTCCAGTGGCATGGAGAGCACGGGACCCACGTCTGGGCATACCCGTCCCACTCAGGGTGACAAATGCAAAAAGAACAATTGATGGACAGAATGCAGAACAATGTCATACATTCACCCCAGTACAGAGATCTGGGCCTAAATCCATCGTTTTTTTGCTCACCATGCCATTCCAGTTTGGACCCAGCCATATGCAAATCAGTCTTGACCCTGCACCCAAGGGAACAGTCCAGCCCGAACTGCCAGGCCAGGTCCTCCCTGGACTGGTAACAAGCATCCTAGGACCGGTTTCGGGCTTTCAGCCCTCATCAGCCCGGATAGCTTGACTCCAGTGGCATGGAGAGCACGGGACCCACGTCTGGGCATACCCGTCCCACTCAGGGTGACAAATGCAAAAAGAACAATTGATGGACAGAATGCAGAACACTGTCATACATTCACCCCAGTACAGAGATCTGGGCCTAAATCCATCGTTTTTTTGCTCACCATGCCATTCCAGTTTGGACCCAGCCATATGCAAATCAGTCTTGACCCTGCACCCAAGGGAACAGTCCAACCCGAACTGCCAGGCCAGGTCCTCCCTGGACTGGAAACAAGCATCCTAGGACCGGTTTCGGGCTTTCAGCCCTCATCAGCCAGGATAGCTTGACTCCAGTGGCATGGAGAGCACGGGACCCACGTCTGGGCATACCCGTCCCACTCAGGGTGACAAATGCAAAAAGAACAATTGATGGACAGAATGCAGAACAATGTTTTACATTCACCCCAGTACAGAGATCTGGGCCTAAATCCATCATTTTTTTTGCTCACCATGCCATTCCAGTTTGGACCCAGCCATATGCAAATCAGTCTTGACCCTGCACCCAAGGGAACAGTCCAGCCCGAACTGTCAGGCCAGGTCCTCCCTGGACTGGCAACAAACATCCTAGGACCGGTTTCGGGCTTTTAGCCCTCATCAGCCAGGATAGCTTGACTCCAGTGCCATGGAGAGCACGGGACCCACGGCTGGGCATACCCGTCCCACTCAGGGTGACAAATGCAAAAAGAACAATTGATGGAAAACATAGCATGGCTGCTAAAGATTTGATTGACATCTCAGTATCACGTATCACAGTTGGCAAGATTCTACAATGAACTTGTAGATGTGTTCTACTTTGTGAAATATTGTGAATTCTTAAATCAAGTTCTCAAGTCCTGTGCTTAATGTGGTACAAAGAACGCATCTTTGTGCCCCATTACGATGGCGGCCGGACAAAGTCCACCGCCACCATAACGGGAAACGGGACCGACCGCCATAGGTGCGGCGGTCCCGCTAGGCCCATTAGGATGAGACAGCCACCCTTGCGGTCGCATCCCGCATATTTTACATTGCGGCGGGCAGTGCTGTAAGCAGCACACGCCACAATGTAAAAGTTGCATGTTGTGCATTGACATGCACAACGTGACAGGCACCGCGCGGTGCCTGTCACCTTGTGCATGACGATGAACCCCCATGTGCACCCCCCACCCCCCCAATACCCCGGGGGCCCACAACGGGCCCCCAAAGCCAAAGACCGCATGCCTTTCCATGGTAGCATTGCCGCCATGGAAAGGCACAAATCCGCACACATCGTAATATGGCAGGCGGTGCCTGCTAGGCACCGCCACCATATTATGGCTCAGGACCTCACGGCAGGCAATCGTAACGATTGCCTGCCTGCGGTAAAGCGGCGGACGGTCTTTCCGTCCGCCGCTGTACCCCCCCGCCATTGTAATGTGGCGGGGGTAAATGGAGGGCGGGTGGGGAAAGATGTCGGGCAGATCGCCACCGCCGGTCGGGCGGTGGCGATCTGCCCGACATCATAATGGCCCCTTTGTTATGACGATTTGGGGTCATGAGAGCCTGTCATATAGTCACACAGTTTTCTTGCAACCAGATGGATTACATGTTCTACCAACCAGAATTGATCATGATGCTTATGCTAGTAGGATTGAATTGTAGTACACAATACAATAACCCTAGACAAGATATTATAGGGTGTTGGCATTTTCCACCATACCATAACATATGAATCATTGAGTAGGCTGTTTTTTCCCCAGGACTCAGAATGGATTAGGACTGATTGCATTGCATGGTGAAAGGGCATGGCATTTGGTGGATTTGCTGATGTAATCGATTTCGCAGGTGCTTGATCACGCAGGAAACAACTACCAATGTGTTACTGCTGGTGAAAGATGGCATCTCTTCTGACATCAGGAGTGCAAGATGGCGACCGGAGAGGAGTTCAAAATGGGAGCTCCATAGGCTGGGGATCGAAATTGTCAAAATATCCCTGTTTAGCCCTCGCAAGCCCTGTGGCTTCAGGCACCGGAACATATGAACAGAGGAACTGCATCGCTACAGATAAATGGATTCAAACAATTGTACCTGAGTCGATCGGTGGGAGTCCTCCGCTTCAGGAGCAGGACTTCGCTAGTGGCGACCCTCCGTTCGTCCAAGCTCGCCCACATCGCTGCTGGCTGGTGGGGGCCCCCGGGCTGGCACTGTGACGGGAGGCAGTCCCGCAGGGGAATCGGCAGGACACTGGCACCCGGTTTACATGTGGACGACCCAGGAGAAGAGCGCATCGCTGTAGGCAGCACTGCAGTGTCTGGGGTTGCAGAGGCGGTGCCCCGTCCTTGCATGGGAGCTGCCGCGGCAAAGAAGGATAGCGGGAGTCCCGAGGTGAGAACGCATGTCAGAAGTAGCGTGCAGTGCAGGACCGGGCACGCCGACTCCCCCCCTACTCGTTACTCTCATCACAACGGACGCGCGGGTCCCCAGAGGAGATGACGACCAGAGTCTATCTTCGCCGAAGAGGAGCGATGACTGACGCGGCCTCGTGACCCCCGAGGATCTCCTGGCAGGGTCGCAGCTTATTAACGCAGGCATTTTTTCCCTCCCTCTTGTCGCAATCACCGCTCGGGTCTGGCGGAGCGTTGTGCTCACTCCGCCGCTAATCAAGACTTTCCCCCCTGGCGCCTGCTTCTTTTAGCCTTGTTCGGTGCAGGCGGCAGCAATCAGGGTATATGGGTCACATCGCGCCTGCTTATTTAACAGGTCGCGGAGCACTAGACCGCATGGCATTTCGACCTACACAAATGGATGCGTGATGCATGGAACCAGCCACAAGGAATCCTTTTGTTTTATTGTGAATCTGGACACATCGTTCCTGCTTAATCATAAGGTCTCTGAGCACTAATCTTCAAGTCGTTTTCAACAAACATAAAACGATGCATGTTGCAAGGAACCGGCCCCAAGGATCTCTTACAGTTCTTTTAATTGTTAATCTGAACGCTTCCCTTATTTTTGACTCGTGTTTTAGTTCATTCTCTCCTCCTCAGTCCAACACAGGATTATTAACTGCATCGAGGGCCCGATAACCATTTTGATCACACAGTATAAATTGCAGCAATTCCTCCCCTCAAAATGGCTTAACTAACTAAATCGAGAGGGTGGTTCCTTTTCCACAACAAGCCATGATCAATGAAATAGGACTACCTCGCTCTATACAGTACTAAAAACAAACAAAGGACCAACAACCACAACCTAGGGTAAGAATGAGAGGACCTTAACTAGAGAGACAGGCTCATGGAAAGAGCGATAGGACTACGCATTTGAGCCAAATCACTACTGGTCAAACATGCAGCCATCTTGGAACGTCTTTCCTATTAGATATACCTAACTATAGCATAACCCTGAACTCTCCCTTAGATTATCTAAACTACCAAATCACCGAGGTAGATTTGGCCATCTTTTTTCTCTGACAACCACTATTTCAGTAGGATTTATTCTGAATACTATGCGTACTCGACCCCTACTCTGACATTTACACAAACTTTAACTAGTTCCCCTCTATCTAGGCCCCTCCTCAAGGCATCAATTCCCTCTATCTATCAGACTACTGATCCTCCCACCCCTACCTAGTTCCTCTGCAACGCAACAATTCGCTCTAATTCTCATACTCTTTGACCACCCCATACCCCCCAAATTTTTTTTTTTTAAATTCACAAGTGACTCTACCTCTTTCCATTCTCTGACCCCTTAGCTCTATTGCAACAAAGACATGGAGTTAACAGGCCTGCACACTTACTCCATTAAATACCCCCCTAACCTTACAAAAAAAGCGGCAAAAAGTTTCAAACATAGTCTATTAAAATCTCACCCAGAAATTCCAATTTCTGACACCTATTTCTCAAACTATAAAGGACATCTAACAAATGACATCATTTTCTATACCAAGAGAAGGGCCCAATGGCGGAAAGCCTTTCTCGCCTTATTCTCGATTGCATCCACTAAAAAAACACCACATGGGCTTACACTATCCATCATTCCCTCCACGTTCTATAAGGCGGCAGCAACAATCACCATATATCATAATGGAATCATCCTCATGCAAGCCTCAGACCAAAACCTGAATCTACTGGATAACATCTTTCCGCACATCAAAGAAAAGGTTGTTAGACACCTTCCTACCCCCACAGCAGACCATTCTCCCTGCACTAAGCCCGACCAATCACATGACCCCCCCACTAGTCCTCCTCCTTCTAGCTCCCATTGTCTACATACACCTGCCCCCATCGCATTTGACCCCCCACTGTACAACATACATCTCCCCATGGCCTACTCCTCCCACAACTCCACTGGCACTTCCTCTATGCCTATCACTCTGCACACAAGCGTCCCCTCTCCTCTAGCTGCCCCATCCCGCATCCATTCCCCCTCCCACACATTACACAACTCTACCCACCCCACCGATCTCGCTATGCCCAGCATACCCACTACAAACTCGGCCCCAACCTCTCCCTACACCAGTACATCCGATCAACCAGCGTTCCTGCAGGCCCCCTCTCCCCTCACGTCGAACTTTACCACCTCTCCCCCTACAGCACAAAACATTACCCCATCGCACCCCTTCTCTACTTCCCTTCTTACATCGGATCACCACACTAAAAAACAGCCATTCATCGGACCACCTCACTTCTCGCCTCACGAACACAGTCTTATAACCCCACCTCACCTACCCACAGACCAGGTGAGAAATAAGTCAACTCTGGCTCCTGACCCTAGACTCGAGGAGATATTACTAGCCCTAAGTCAAATTAAAGATGACATCCAAACTCTTCATGACCTTATCCTGACACAACCAAACCCAAGAGCAAAATGCCGCCAACAATCACACGCTAGTTCCACGTCACAGAACCCCCCTAGATGGAAATCTAACCTGACCCCAATGCCTTAACCCGCCCATTCAGAATAAAAAACTCACTCTCACCGCAAGATCTTACCTCTCTACTTCAGTCCTACGAACCCCCAACTCCGTCCCCCCTCTCTGTGCACACAGACAACACACTGATATTGTCCTCTATCCAAGCCATCCCTTCCAACCCCGATAGAGCCAGTAGACACATTACCAGAGGTATTGTTGAAAAAAACCTCAAGATAGTTCCCATCTTACAAGACCACAACATTATACCTACCAAGGCCAGGCTAAAATGTATCCTACTAAACTGTAGATCGGCAGCGCGTCATGCCGCTGATATAGCTGACCTCATACTAAACAACGAACCTGACCTCATAATCTTAACGGAAACATGGCTAAACGACTCATCCTCGCCCATCCTAGACATACTAGTCCCACCTAATTATCACATCACAAGACAGAATTGACAGGCTTGGAGGAGGTATTGCCTGCATACACCGGAATTACCTCTCCGTGAAACGTCTCATCTCCCCGGGTTTCTCCTCCTGCGAATACTTACATGTTGAAATCTCTAATAATAACACCCCAATATGCTCAATTCACTCACTGTACCATCCACCAGGAAACAACCTTACCTTTATTGAACACGTAATGGATATCCTAGCCACAAATGCCGGTCTCCAGAACAAGCAGATTTTCCTTGGTGACTTCAACCTCCACTGGAATGACCCGGACGACCCGGAGGTCAATAGCCTCAAAACTTTCTTGACTGACCTTAACTTATCCCAAATTTGTGACAACCCAACACATGAAAAAGGATCAACCCTAGATCTGGTAATCTCCAAAGCGGACTACACCCAGCTGGATTCTATCCTCCCTTGTGACTGGTCCGACCATCACATCATCACTTTCTATATCAACGAAGTAGTTAAACCACTTTATGTCCAACCCAAGAGAACGAAAATCTGGAAGAGAAACCTAAAAAACATCAATCCCTCCTCACTTGCAACCGCTTGCCCTATCTTAACGCCCCCATCTGACAGCTCACATGAAGTACACGAGCTAACCAATCACTACTTCCAATCTATGAACATATTATTAGACAATTTAGCCCCACTACAATTGAAAAGTATCTCAAACAAAGTCTCAAACCCATGGTATGACGGTAGGTTAAATGAGGACAGAAGAGCACTAAGAACAATTGAACGTTAATGGAGAGCAGCACCTTCCTCCCTTCACCTCAAATTACTCAGAAGCACGAGAAACGCTTATTACAGGAAAATTAGACGCTCAAAAATCGACTTCTTCAGCAATCAATTGAACCAATCCAAGAATCGCCCCAAAATACTGTTTGAAATAATCAAAGCGCAATCTAAGGGTGTCTCCCACTCACCTCAAGTTAATGCAGAAACACTCCCCAACTGCGAGGCATTCGCGTCATTTTTCACAACAAAAACGGAAAACATAAAGACAGACCTATTAAAGGAACTATCAGCCCTCTCCAACCCTCACATGATTGCCTCAGGGACCCCATGCAGGAACCCGCTTAGCTGTTCCGCAAAGCTCGACCCCAAAAACAATGCAGACTGGTCCTCATTCAACCTCTACAGCGAAGAAGCTATTCTAAAAACGCTTACGGCCTTAAATCCCTCCAATCACTTCGCTGACCCACTCCCAGCTTCCCTCCTAAAAGACTTCATACCGACATTAGTGCCTCTATGGACCAGGATTATAAACACCTCTCTGCTTCAAGGATCCATCCCAGATATCCTCAAAGCGGGTCAGGTCTCCCCCATTTTAAAGAAACCATCAGCTGACCCAGCTGACCTAAATAACTATCGCCCCATATCCAACATCCCTACCCTGGCCAAACTACTAGAAAAATGTGTTTACACGCAACTTATCCACCACATTGATCACTTCAATCTGCTCAACAAATTCCAATCTGGCTTTCGATCAGGGCACAGTACCGAATCTGCCATGACCCACATAATAGATGATGCCTTAAAAATACTGGACCAAAACAAAGCATGTTTACTAATCCTACTGGACCTATCCTCCGCCTTCGACACCGTCAAACATGACAGTCTATTAGACCTCCTGAAACATAGAATGGGACTATCGGGAACGGTTCTCAACTGGTTCACTTCCTTCCTTCAAAACAGAACACAAAGTTTCAAGACCAATCAATCTTTATCCAAACCTACTCCTGTCACTTTAGGAGTACCCATGGTTCCTCCCTCTCCCCGACACTCACCAACTTGTTCATGGAACCACTCACAGAACTTCTCAACTCTGCAAAGGTCCAATATCACATGTACGCAGACGACACACAACTCTACATTAAGGTACACTCACTTGAGGACATCAAGTCCCTTAATTCAACGCTACAAAAAACGCAGACCTGGCTGGCAAATAACCATTTAAAATGAAACACCCTAAAAACAGAATTCCTCCTAATAGCGTCCCCCAACCAAACAACCACCATCATGGAATGGATGAAGCACCTAACAGCTCTAGACGGCCAACCGCTCATGATCGATTCTGCCAAATCGCTAGGTATAACTCTGGACAATAAGCTAAATATGCAGAAGCACATCAGTGCAGCAGCAAAAGGGGCAACATTTCAAATGAACACCCTAAGAAGACTGAAACCCTTCATACGCGCAAATGACTTTAAACAGGCAGTCCAAACTCTAGTAATCCCCAGAGTGGAATATGGGAGTGTCGCTCTCTGCGGCCTCCCCAGAGCAACGACAGCCCCACTAAGAGCATCAATCAACGCAGCCGCCAGGCTAATCACAGGTTCCAAAAGAAACTGTCACATCTCCCCGGACTTGCGTGCCCTTAATTGGCTACCCTTTGAGGCCAGAATCCATTTGAAAATCGCCTGCATGACACACAAGGCATTGCATCACAAAACACCACGTTACCTTGCTGAGAAACTAGTTCCATCGGGCGGCAACAGAACTAACAGGAGCTCATATAACCTTCTTTTGAAACCACAACGTTTCAAAAAAAAGAAAACTTATAACCGCTCATTCTCAGGAATGGCCCCTAGGATTTGGAATGCCTTACCCCCAAATACAAGGCAGAACCCTCACGCGGCATCCTTTAAAAAGGAAGTTAAATCGATTCTCCTGACAAAATTCACTTGATCTATTTGATGCAGGACTGTAGATATGTGCTAGGCTGGATCTATTACCGTTTGTTCGACTTATTATAAGCAATATTATTTTTTATATGTATATGCCTATTTCCCTATGTCTATTCCCTCTTTTCTTTTATTTGTTGTAAAGCGCTCTGATACCCGCAAGGGTCTTGTCCGCGCTATATAAAACCTTCTAAATAAATAAATAAATAAATAGTGTCTTTGTGTGATCACTGTAATTGATGAGAATGATCTGGGAACAACTCCATGACTGCCACTGTGTGTAAAACAGTTGCTGGGTCATTTATTGTTTGTTGGAGTGGAGTGCTGACATACACTGGTGGTGCTGTTGCCCCATAAAAGCTGTGGTTCTCTGACAACACTTAGGGGTATGAGGGAACCACTGGGATCCTCTGGTGGAACTTCAGTGCTCTCTGCAAGCTGAAATCTTTTACCAGGTGGCTTAACCACCACTGGGCTGCCAGGAAGCAGTAGGATCACCCTCCCTATATAAGGTGTTGCAACTGTCACTGTTTTTTTGATTCCCTGAACAGACTGAAGGAAGGACAATGTGCTTGACTTACAGTGAGAAAACTCCCCATGTGTCAGGGATATTTGCCCATTTGTTGCTGCAACGAAAAACAGAATGCTGAGTGGGCTGCTTATCATATCCTCCCACCTGGCATTCTACACTAATGGAAGGGCATCAACCAAAAAGGGGGATACATGGTCATTGCAGAGATCCCTGCCAGGCAGGTGGAGTGTTTAATAAGACAGTGGAGTGTTTCATAAGGCAGTTGCCTCTCCTCCAAGGAAATGGAGGTCAAAGTCCTTTTTGACTGGGTAGGCTTCTGGGCTGCCTTTCATAATCAAAATTAAACCCTTTGGGGCAGATTTACAATAAACTAACGCAACACGGCGCAGCACGTCATTTTGCTGCGCCGTGCTGGGTTAGTTTGGAAAGCACAGCGATGCGACATATTTACAACAATATGTCGTATCTCTGTGCTTCCCCCTGCGCTGGTGCACAAACTGCTGCCATGTGCTAACGCAGGCACCCTTGCACCATGGTGCAAGGATGCCTCATGTCGTGGGAGATTGTTTTTGTTCAGGAAGGGAACCCTTCCTGAACAAAAACAATCATTAGAGGTGATTTCCTCTTTCAATGCGTGCTGTAGAATGCAGCACGCTTTGAAAGAGGAAAAACGAGGAGAAATGAAAACATTTCTCCTCGTTGCGCCGCTGCGCCTCCCCTGGGGAGGCGTAACATTGACACGCATTTCCAGATTTACGATTCCTCGTAAATTTGGAAATGTGTCTCGTTCCATGGGTGTTGCGTGGGAACACCCACAGCAACACCCATGGAACGCCCCTTCCACGCAAAGTGCTGCGTGTGAAGGGGCCATATTTACAAGGAGAGGAAAAGTCACGCAGGGTGGTTTTTCCTCTCCTTGTAAATATGGAGAAGTGGACTGCGCCTCTAGTACGTCACAAAAAGTGACGTACTGGTGGCGCAGGGGGCTTGTAAATCTGCCCCTTTGTCTTGGAAAGATGCCTGGGAGACCCTGCGTGTGTCTGGAATCTCTTTCAGAGCATGCAACTAAGAAATAGGCGCCTTCAACATATAGAAAAACCTGTCCTCAATACAGACATGATTGAACAGTATTTAGGAAGAAATCAATCAACACTGTAGGTATTCTAACATTGTACCATAGTTTAATTTTGTAAGTTAATTTAGCTGCTGCTCATAAGCTTTCACCCCAAAGACACCACAATTATTCTTTATGCAAGGCTAAATGTTGCTTTTGATTATGTTGAAAACAAAGCAAATGTTTGTCTATAATATTGAGGCAGGTAGAATTTTATTGATGACGACAGATCTTCAAAGACTAAATCAAGGCATAACACAAATATGCCTTTTACCTCAGATTACACTGGAAATTGAAAACCTAGGTGGACCTCAATAAGGAGCAGATGGAAGTCTAGAAAATAAGAGATAAGAAATATTGACTCCATACAGTTCTCCACCGCCATTGGCTAGGTTCACACTATACAAATACTAGCAACATTTATGCGTTATGGTAAGGGCAGGGAGTAAAGTGATTTGGGTATGGAGTGCTAAGGGAAGCAATAACTAACATACCAATTTCATGCATTTAGCAGACAGCTAATTACTGATTAATGGAGATATATTGATATGTTTTAGTCAATCTCTGTTTGTACATCATGCTTTTACACTATGTTCTGTGATGAGATGTAAAATAAAACCAGCACTTTGTATGTCTCCTTGGTGTCACAAAATAAATGTATGCTTGCCTTTCTTTTTGGGACTCTAATTCATTTATTTTATTAATAGATTTAAGCTGGTTTGCCAATACTTTGCATGGGGTTTGATTTACTTTTTAAATGCAAACTCAATACAAAGTGAAGCGGTGATTTAAATTTCAATGCAAATCGCGATTTGTATTGGATTGTAACCAAAAGTTATGCAAAGCTGCCCAAAGTGTGTTGTTTTGCATCAAGGGGGCATTCCATGGGTGTTGCATTAGTGCTCCCATGCAACCACCCATTGGGTTTGACGCAAATCCCTATCTACAAAGAACTGAAGTACTGTAGACATGGATTTACTCCAAAATATAGCGCCTCCTTGTGGCAGGCATAACGAATAGAAATGTTTTCATTTCTCCTTGTCTTTCCCTCTTTGCATCTATGCTGCATTTTATGGCACACACACAAAGTGGGAAATGCCTTAAAGCATCGTTTTTGGACTTCATTTATGAAAACTATGCTTACTACATCCCAGATACCCTTGCAGTATGATACAAGGGTGTCTACATTGGTGCTTGGCAGCCAAAAGGGCACCAGCACAGGGAGGGAGCAGAACAGCACCACATGTTAGTAGATATGGAACTGTTCTGTGATCTCCTATTCATGTAACACAACAGAGCAACTTGATTTGGTGTGCTGAGTTGCATGAATCTTTTTAGTAAATCTGGGCCTGGATATCACACAGTGTTGACACAGGGATCATCCGCTTTACAATACACTCCTTTCATTATAAATGTGGATATCGCAGACAGAAACTGACTTCATTGTCTCTGTGCTGGTGAGGGCCTTCTACAGTGTGCATATCACAAACTGTTCATGCATATTAAAGAAGTTGGTACTTATCCTTGAACCCAGGACTCCAGAGTGACTCGAAGGGCTAGTCTGCTGGCCTCCTTATCTGAGCCTCAGGTACAGAAAAGTCTCCCAAAACAGTTCCTGCACTCAGCTGCAGCAGGTTCATGTCCCCATAAGTGGTGCCTCTCAGGTCCTGGACCCTTGGTGTGGGTCATGGGCTCTTAAGTCATGCTTTTGGGGTCTTCGTGACCATGAACGGGCCTGTTCGCCCACAGATTGCGCCGCTCGCACTGAAAATCAGCATGAGCCACCACCAACCTGTCTCCTCACACTGAAGCACTGTCCACCTGTGGGGAACCGCCAATGCAAAGCACCAGCCCGCTAATCCATGATGACCGACCTGCACTTCACGCCATGCCGACAGCCTCCTGCAATGCTCTTCCTGCTCTTCTCTGCCCTCGCCAATGCAAATGAGACTCTTGGCACAAACCTTTAGAAGGTAAACCTCAACAGGAGTAATCTGGGACTGCATTTGATTTGCCTTCATTGCAGTCGGCCTGAACTTTTGACTTTAACCCAGTCCAGTGTGACCAGATAGCCGCAGTTGGCGCTTTGTGCATTTCGGTGCTACTTTACACTTTATTTGTTAAAAATTCAGAACTCTGATTCTACAGATTGGATGTTTGTCATTTTGGTCCTGTTTTATATATTAAATTGTACTCTATATTTTGTAGCTTGGTGTGGGATACTTTTTTGCGTGATGTTTTCACTGTTTTACTGTTTGAAGTGTTGCATAAATACTTTAAAAAATACAGAAAGAGTCCACTCTGAGTTACAAAATGTAGTGCTAACCTTCCAAAAAGTGACTAAACCCAAGCAAACCGTTAGGTTTCTAGCATGGGAGAAACGATAAGTTTTCTAAAATAACCCTTACCCACCAAAAGGTCCCTTGGTGGCATGCTTCATCATCGGGTTCTTCCCGCAAGGCAGCGGGAGGAGGCGTGCTACGACAGACAAATACGTGGGAGCACTTTCAAGTGAAGTGACGTTATGTGTTTGGTGCAAGAGTGGAAGGGTCAGAAGTGAGTGAATTAAAAAATACCTGGCTATGTGGAGAAACTAAACTTTAATGCTCCCTCTAGCTGGTATAAATAAAAGTGGGGAGTAAAGAAGAAAAATATATCACTAGCAAATATATCACCCAAAAATATATCACTAATTTTTTTCTCACACAACCGCGGAGAAGGAGTGTTATACGAATATCGAGGCACATCAGAACCATTAATTTCTTTTTTCTATCCTTCCAGATTGTTAATTAAGAAACTCGAATTCATTCTGTTAAGAAAAATTACCAAGTAGGTAAAGAATGAATGTATTGCACAGTGTTTACATATTAATTCAGAACACCTAATGGATGAGGACCAGCCGCCTGAAGCTGAACTCGGACAAGACGGAGGTCCTCATCCTTGGTTCCAACCCTTCAGCCTGGGACGACTCCTGGTGGCCAACATCACTGGGAACAGCCCCGCCACCCACCGACCACGTACGCAACCTAGGGGTCATCCTCGACCCCACCCTCTCCATGACTAAGCAGGTCAACGCCGTTTCCTCATCCTGCTTCAACATCCTCCGAATGCTCCGCAGGATCTTCAAGTGGATCCCCACCGAAACAAGAAAAACAGTCACCCAGGCCCTCGTCACCAGCAGGCTGGACTACGGAAACGCCCTCTACGCAGGAACGACGGCTAAGCTCCTGAGACGGCTGCAACGCATCCAGAACGCCTCTGCACGTCTTATCCTCGACATCCCCCGACGCAGCCACATCACACCCCACCTGAGAGACCTGCACTGGCTCCCTGTCAACAAGAGGATAACCTTCAAGCTCCTCACCCACGCACACAAAGCACTCCACAACTCCGGACCAGCCTACCTCAACAGATGACTCAGCTTCTACACCCCCACCCGCCAGCTCCGCTCGACCAGCCTCGCCCTTGCCACAGTCCCCCGCATCCGGAAAATGACCGCTGGCGGCAGATCCTTCTCCCACCTCGCCGCCAAGACCTGGAACACCCTCCCCACCAACCTCCGACAGACCCCAGACCTACTGGCCTTCAGAAGACTCCTCAAGACCTGGCTCTTCGATCAGTAGCAGCACCACCCCCCTCTTCCCCCAGCGCCTTGAGACCCTCGCGGGTATGTAGTGCGCTTTATAAGTGACATGATTGATTGATTGATAGGCTACAGTCAGAGTGGTAATAGGGATCAACATAATTGGTCCTGAAGAGAAGCTTAGGGGTAGGCTTCAAAACATGTCGACCGGCGAGGGAACTGCTCAATAAAAGCACTTTTCCTCCTTACTCCCCACTTTTATTAATACCAGCTAGAGGGAGCATTAAAGTTTAGTTTCTCCACATAGCCAGGTATTTTTTAATTCACTCACTTCTGACCCTTCCACTCTTGTACCAAACACATAACGTCACTTCACTTGAAAGTGCTCCCACGTATTCGTCGGTCATAGCACGCCCCGTCCCGCAGCGGGGCGGGAAGAACTCGATGATGAAGCATGCCACCGAAGGACCTTTTGGTGGGTGAGGGTTATTTTAGAAAACGTATAGTTTCTCTCATGCTAGAAACCTAACGGTTCGCTTGGGTTTAGTCACTTTTTGGAAGGTTAGCACTACATTTTGTAACTCAGAGTGGACTCTTTCTGTTTTTTCATAGTTCATAGAAGAGGTTGAGTCCGTGACTGATCATACCTCTTCACTCCCCTTTATGTTTTTTGGCATAAATACTTTACACATTGCCTCTACGTTAAGCCTGTCTGCTCTGTGTCAAGGAACCAGGGGGTTGAACGCAGCTTAATTTGGGGTTTGCTGGTGCCTTACCCTGACACATATTGTTGTTGCTGCTTGACTAGGGCTCACACCCAGGTCAACCATTAACCCAATATCTATTTATCTATCTATCTATCTATCTATCTATCTATCTATCTATCTATCGATCTATCCTATCACTATAACTTAAGTGAATTTCTAAGGTTTTTACATTTTATTTCCTAACTGTAACATGTAACCTTTGAGAGTGAGTGAGTGCATGAGTGTCTCAGTGGGTGTGTGAGTGAGTGCATGAGTGTCTGAAAGGGTGTGATATTGTGTGTGAGTGCCTGAGTAGGCCTGGGAGTGGCTGCATAAGTGTCTCACTGTGTCTGCAAATGGGTGTGTGAGTCTCTGAGTGGGTCTGTGAGTGGGTGCGTGAGTCTTTGAGTTGGTCTGTGAGTGGGTGTGTAAGTGTCTAATTGGGTCTGTGAGTGGGTGCATGAGTGTCTCAATGGGTCTGTGAGTGGGTGCATGAGTCTCTGAGTGGGTCTATGAGTGAGTGCATGAGTTTCTCAGTGTGTCTGTTACTGGGACCGTGAGTTTGAGTAGGTCTGAGTTGGTGCATGAGTGTATGAGTGGGTCTGTGAGTGGGTGTGTGAGTGTCTAAGTGGGTTTGTGAGTGGATGCGTGAGCGTCTGAGTGGGTCTGTGAGTGGGTGCATAAGTCTCTGAGTGGGTCTGTGAGTGGGTGTATGAGTATCTCATTGAATCTGTGAATGGGTACGTGAGGGTCTGGGTACTCTCTGTTTTGCCCTCTTCGGATCTGTTTTGCCTTTGCTGCATGTTTATCTATGCCCTGTTTTGCCTTTACTGCTCATTTTTCTACTCTCTGTGTTGCACTCTTCTGCTCTATTTTGCCTTTCCTAGTCATTTTTCAGGCCTCTTTTTTGCCTTTTCTGATAGTTTTTCTGCTCTCTGTTTTGCCTTTTCTGCAAATTTTTCTTCCCTCTGTTTTGCCTTTCATGCCTGTTTTTCTGCCCACTGTATTGTCTTTCCTCCTTGTTTTTCAGCCCTCTGTTTTCCCTGTTATTAGCCCCGGGGACCATCACCTCCTTTGCTGATATTAAGGAGGGGGGCAGCGGGGACCCCCTCCATTGAGGCCCAGGAACCCAGGGGACCGGCACCTCCTCGAGCTTTATTGAAACTAAAGGAGGAGGGGGGCATGGACAACCCCTCCTGGGCTAAAGCTGAGTCCCAAGATGGCTGCCAACACTTCCTGCTTGAAGTGTTGGCAGCCAATCGGATCTCAGCACCAGATCCGGCGGTTTTGCAGAGCTTTCGCGTCCCTAGATATTGAAATTTGGGTTCTCTTTAATATCTCCCAAACTACTGAATGGATTTACACCAATTTATAAAAAGTTTGTCTTCTGGACCAACAGCTACCATTCTGCCAAATTTGCTGTAATTTCATTCAGCGGTTCAGGCTATAGCTGTGTCTAACATTCCTATGGTAATTAACATAGGAAACACACATTTTTTTAACCCCCCCTCTTTTTCTCAGCCCCTGCTTGATGAATCACCCTGGAACTTTCATGGCACACTTTTTTTTAACATTTCGTGGAGATGTGTGAAATGGCACCAAAGATATAGGCAAGTAAAAAAATACTTTTCCTATGGAAACTAGATCCTAACTATAAGTACCTACTGGCGGCCGCCTGTAGGTAATAAACATATATATATTAGTCCACAAAATACTTACCTTTGCACTTACAAAAATTTTATTTTTCATTCTCATGCTCCTCATGCAGGGAAAGGCAAGATTCTGTAGACAAAAACATCTTAACAAGGTCTTGGTGTTCTTTTGGTAACCTCAAAATTCACTCAAAAAAAACTCCAAGCGGGAAAAATCAACAAAACTCTCACTAATGCTGCCTCTCTTTTGGGAAGCCTTGCTATTTTTCTTGGTACACTTGGGGTCAAAACTGTTTCAAAGACCCAACTTTCTGTAGGGGCTGGAAAGTGACTTTGTTCTCCCTCCCAAAGCTCACAAACTGTTGAGTGGAAGGGATCATGTGGGGAGCCAGCAATTTAGCAGTGTCAGTCTGACTGAACCACTGAATCTATGCACATCCACAAGCAAGGCCATGTGCTGTTCTCTCCCAGATGGTCTGCTGGTTCTTCTTTTTCTGAGGCCAAAAGAAGGCCAACTTCCAGAGATAGACACAAAGCAACAAGCAGAATTATTCAGCTGGCTTCTGATAAGCAGGGTTTGTAAATTGATTTTTAGCCTATGCACTAGCTAGTGATTCATAACCATTAATGGACCAACTCTTCAAAATGTTCACAAACCAACCATCCCACTTTTACAACATTTACTATATATCATAATGCAATCAATTCCACATGCCTTTGTTCAAAGTTTCAAAGTTTTTGTTCTAGGTACAGAGCTCCCAAACTGCTCCCAGACATTCCCTATTGATATGAGAACCCAGCTCTCGGAACCCACCCCATGCTGTTACTGAAAAGGACTACCCTCATCTGGGGTCACAAAGAAGATGTCTGGGAAAGAGCCCAGTTCAAAGGCCTCTCACACAAATAGTACCCTAATTATATTAAAGGTCCAGGCCTCAGCTTAGCCCTTTGTGATATATTCTATTTCTCTGCACTCTTAAATCCATTATCTCAAGTTAAGTAGTCAATATTTACTTCTTCCAGCTTTCCTGCTAGCAGAGCACATTCTATTGTTCTTTGGCAGGAAGGCAGTATCATACTTCATCGAACGCTAATTACTAGGACTAGAGGGAAGACAATTCAGCAGACCTGGTTTACGTCTGCCAGACGTTCATGCAACACAAATCATGTTTTCAAAAAGCCACATTTTTTTAATGCATACCAAAAATCTAATTTAACCATGTAACTAGATTTTTGGGAGGTAACATAAATAAACTTGGAAAACAGTTTGTAGTATTTCCCTTAGTGAGGTTTGTAACAAATGTCACTTTTAACTACAAAGAGGCTTGTTGGCTAGAAAACTGCACAGTGCCTATGAAGTGAAGATATCGTGTTGTAGCTAGTTGTAGTAGGGACTTAGGGCAAGATGTAAAGCTGGGTGGACAGGTTACTCCGTCACAAATGTGGCAGATACCCCATTTTACCTTATTATTGTGCATTTTACCTAAAGTCACTTCAAATAAGTCAGACGGGATATCCATCACTCTCATTCAGGCCCTTAGTATTCTTGATGCTGAGCATGTTTCACTTTGATAGACTAAGCACCGAGCCTTGTGGGCTGTAAGTCTCACTTAGGGGTGATTTAGCTAATGTTTAAAAGTAGGGTTTTCTACATGTCAAAATAGTTTCTTTTGATATGAACTGCTGCAGTGTTTAGTCTACAGTGAAAGATCTAAGGGGCCCATTAGGATGTCGGGCGGAAGCACTACCGCCGTGCTGGCGGATGCAAAAACCACCAGTCACCGCCTGCACGCAGCAGTCCACACGCCCGCCCGATTACGATGCGAAAAGTCAGCCAAACACCGCCGGCAAGCCAGCGACACCGTCCGCCATCAAAGTGCGCCCGTACACGTAGCGGCGCAGCACAATTGACACACACCGTCCGACGAAACACGTACCGCCCGGCGTACAAATTACGATGCCGCACACAAACTGAACCCACGGCTAAGAGACACCGTACGTCAAACCGAAGCGGTAACACGAACGCCAAGCACGGACACCGAAGAAGCGGCACCCCGAGCATGAATCCAGCACTGCAGGCCCTCCCTATGCTCTATCTGATGCACCACCAAGGACGCAACGTACCGCGAAGACGCAGGTAGGCACACATACAACAAGTGCACGCAAACAGCACACACAGTGCAAGGGCGGAAAAAGCGGACAACCCCCCACCCCCGCGTGTACACGACACATCTACCATAGCACCCACATATGACACACAGGCCAAATTGTAACATCTCGTAACACATGTGTACACACCACCTGGGACTAGGAACCAACCACCCCGTCACGGCCCCAAAGCGGCGATGACGCTGCCACACATGCGCACAACGCAGAGGCCAACCACAGCGCCATGCATGCGTCGCACACAGACACAGGGACACAACCAAGCAGCACACACACCAGCCCCACCCCGAACGCACATGACACGTGACAGGCCTGCCACAGACATGTCCCCAACGCCCAATTCACGGACAACACCCAACGTCACACAACCGACGCACACATGTCAGTGAAGTCACGCAACAGCAGGACACACCCCAGTGCAACAAACATGGCGAAGCACACTGCGGCGGCAACACCAACTAGGAGAAGCAGGGCTCCTTCGGGAAGAGGAACGCCAGTACCACACTGAAACACCCATACCACCCTGCACATATGAACAAGACATACAAAACGGAACACCAAAGAGCCCGGGACCGACAACAGGTGGCCCAAGAATAACACTCACACACAAGGCCCAACGCAGAGCGGAAAGGCAGCCTGCCGCCCACACAAGGGAGAGCAGACAGCACTGAATGACCTTCCATTCCAACTCCGAAACCACAGCCCTACGAAAGAAGCCGGTGAATACAGCCATTGTCCAATAAAAGACCAACACAGGCATGCAGAGGAGACCGACCACAGGGCAGATAGCGCATATCACAGAAGAACACAACGGACGGGAAAGAATAAAGCAAACACTCCCCCATGTCGGCCCCATGCAAGTTAATTGGAAGGAGTCACACATCACTGACCTTGAACTGTCTGAGAAGCATGTGGGATGAGGGCCCTTGTCCTCCGCACAAGCCAACAGAACACAAGTCCTGTCTCCCTACGACTACACAGAGCTCACAGCAACCTCGGAGCGTGCACATTGCAGACTGCACACACAGCCGGAGCACGCCACCACAACGCACCGCTGCAAAATGGCAACCGCAACACACCTACCCAACTACGCCGGACAGGTCAAGCTGTACAAAACCAACCTGATACATATATTGGGATGCGAACTCCTGTCCCTGCTGAACGTCAGTTACCGACTGACTTACCGCATCACATTGTTCAGCTGCGTCATACCCGTCTTCTACTGTCGGAGGTGTCCCTACCAGCATCCCGTGGAGATGTGTCTCTCCAACCCGGCATGTCTAAAGGCGGACCTGCTAGCACTATTCCTCCCTCTGGACGCACACGACAGGGCCTGCTCTGCCTATGGGGGCATGGCGTATGTGGCCAACATCGCACCCGCACTGAAATGGGACCACTGTGCCTCCACACAACGGATCATCGAGCACAGCTACATCGAATGTCACCCAGCATGCCCCATCATGGTCCTCCAAGGGACAACTTACGAACAACACCTTGACAGCCACCATCCGCTACATTGGCTGGCAAACATAAACACCACCAATGACATGGAAGCCCTGCTGGACGGCATCGCATACCTGACAACCTGTAAATTCGTCGGACCCCAACGCAGGTTCCCCGATTGACCTATGATGTCCAACCCCGCACCCATGCTTAGCTTCCGCACGGACTGGCCAGTCACCACCACAACAGCCATACCAAACGACCGGCAACAATTACCACACCATCAACGACATCGCCATGACATCGGATATGACCGGGACATGCACACTGTTCCCCATCACATCCAGGAACACCGCATGCATCGTGGGAGGCAGTGGCATGGGGTCTGTGTATCGCACCCACATGGACGGAACTGCACGAACAACCAGGACACGACATGGATCCAGCGCCCATGGACACACACACCGCTCAGTGGACATGAATAGGTCGCCTGGAGTCTGTGGGTGCTGCACCCCTCCCACCCCCGCCCCGGGAATCCCATACCAGGACCTTTGCACGGACGACAAGTGCAAACAACAACAACACGACCCCAGTGACTGTGACATGTCCAGTAACCACCACATTGCAACAACAAGTGGCACGCCGCTGCATGCACGCAAGCACATGCCCTGATGTCATCTCACATGCACGCGTGCATGAGGAACAACCGCAGCAAACCTGTCACATGGAACTGAGATGGACTGTGCCCATGATGCCAAGCGGTCTGGTAGGCTACTTGTATACCGTCTGTGTCAAAGTCCGCAGCTCCGCAGCTATACGTAAATGTACATTAGCACAGCCTTGGCCAAGCAGATGTAACTCTGAAGCCCACATCCCACATGCAACAGCCAATCACATGTAACCCCACACCCTATCCCATTTGTAATCATGCTCAGTATATCCTCAACATGTATTCCGCTGCCAGTAGTGTCCACTATACTGCATCACAGAGGACAGAAGACTCAATATAATGTTTGAAACCAAAACTGTCTTCGCTGACTCATTTCACAAGTACGAATGAGAGAGGATGAGAGTATGTGAAGTACACGGCAGTCGTGACATGACCATGTAGTCCACTGGTATTGGATGTCAACGCAAATGAGTAGCACTACTGTGGAAGACACACATGTGTCGTGTGAAGTCGTATGGACGCAGTGCTCAGGTGGGTGGGTGCGACGGGTAGATGCGCACATGCCAAGTTGGAGCACGCCGTGTTGGGAGGGGTCATGAACAGTACACCACCGCTTCCCTGGGCATTGTGAGAGGACACCTGTCGGGGGGAAGTGAACACGTGTGTGCACAGCAGCCGGGCACACGAACAATGCGGAACCAGGCGCACACGTCAGCCCACCCTCCGTGGACTAGCTGGATCCTGTTGTGCGCCCGCCATGCCGCTTGACAAGGCACACACAGCCCCAGTCGACCAGGTGTAACCCCAACATAGTCAATCCGCACAGGCGATACAGGGCACGGGATGGCAGTGGAGCATGGTGTGTGAGAGGTCTCCTCGCGCTCCTCCTGGTCATATCACGCAGGCAATAGAACCTCAACGTGTAGCATGGCACAAGTCAAATGGAAGTGTAGGGGGGACGCACCTCAGCACGAGCAGCACTGACGTCACGGGAGGTGGCTCGCACCATCCCATCCATTGCCCATTATACCAACCACGCCACATGCCATTGCGACTAAGTGCAAGCGCGTGCGCCACCACCCCCGAGCCCTCCCCAGAGAGGCCAAAGAGTGAATGTGTGGGCCATCAGTCACAGACGGACGCGGCCTGGCCGCAAGGGCAGCCACTGCCACTGGGTGTCGCAGGTGGCGGATCCGGAAGGCGAAGACTGTGATGCATAGTCCATGCAGGCCGGGTCTCCATTTGGGGCACCACGCAGGTGGACGGCGTCCCGCCACACATCATACCCTGAGACAGCCCACTCGTGCAACTGGACCCACACATACACTCCTTGCCCTCTCTGGTGCGAGCTTGGGGCTGCCTGTGCAAGCGCTAGCCTCGCAGGTGCACATGCATATTGGGGGAGCGAGGGGAGGACATGAGGGCTGGGGCGAAGATGACTGTATCACTGTCAGTGAGTACAAGGGATGACCCAGATGTGGAAAGGAAGAGACGTGTCCCGTGTGTACTGCAACTAGTCGCCAATCCAACTACCCCCCATGTCCGGAATGTAAGCCCGCACCTAGGCCCGCCCATCCGCCACATCGAATATACCACCAGCACAACAACCTTCCCATTCGAAACACTGACTGGGGGTGGCGACCAGTGAACAAACATGTGTAGCCTACCCACGCGTACATGTGGGCCCTCCATGATCCATGTCACCTGCGGCAAAGTCATGACATGCGCAATGAGGGAAGTGAGGTGAGCTGTCCGCCCCACGCACAGAAGGTGCATCAGCTCCACAGACCCAGCAGCGAGTCCAGCAGGGGTCACATGTGCAGGGGCAGCTGTGCCTGGTGTGAAGGCACATGCACATGGACAGCACATCGACCAATGTGTAGTCTGCCCACATCTACAGTCCATCATCATGCGGACATAGGAATTGTACACAGGGCAACACATCTTAGTGGGTGCACCCACCGTGACCAACAATGCACAATCATCGACGTACCCGCCCTGTGCATGGCCCCCCACCCAACGGAGGCACATCCAGTACCTCCATCCCACACACACAAGCCTTCCACGGAACATGCTGTGTCCAATGGTCAGTACAGAGTCAGCGCCCATCTGGTGGATCCTGAACAGGAGACACATGCACACACATGATAGCTCCCACTATGTACGTCTGCCACCTGGCACGTGCAATGTAACCTCTCACCTGTGACGTGTGACTGCAAGCACACAGCCGTCTTGGCATGGGGCTGTCAATGTGGACACCTGTCAATGTTTCGGGAGGTGTGATCCGTACAGTGATGTACATAGGGTGCAGTGCTGACACCTACTACTGTCTCATATCCCCTCGTGCCACAGGTCCCACTTGTTTTGGCCGCTCAGCCTGTGCCCACATCGTCGTCGTCGTGTGCCATACTCATCCAGCCTCGGAAGCAGTGCCATGCTCAGCAGACATTCATGTTGCCGTGGCGTTGCCGCTTGACGAATATGCAGTCAGTCCCCATCAGCACGCCCCGCAAGTCATTGGGGCCTAGATCCCCATGTGCATGACCATGGCAGTGGTTTGCATCACTAGCCATTGCCATTGGTGGGAGACCTGTGTAAGTGTATTGTGGCCGTGCCGTCCCTGCTTGACAGCTGGGCTGTGACTCATGTGCTTGCTCAGTCATGTCAGTGATGGGAATGCGAAATTGCTATGTGTTGTGTTGCTCTGACATGTGTCCACTGCCATCTTCCCTAGGCGGAGACCGAACATTGACCGCCCATACCAATTGCTGGCGGACATGGAGGATACTGAGGTCATAAGGAAGTTTCGGCTGGACAGGCCAACCCTGCATCGACTGTGTGCCATGTTGGAACCCCATCTCCGTCCCCGCAGGCTGTATCCGACAGCATTCACCCCCACGGCTAAGGTGATGGCCGCCATGCATTTCTTCGCCACTGGGTCATTCCAGCACACAGTGGGCAGTGGAGGAGGGATGTCCCAGCCCATGTTCAGCAAGGTGCTGAGGGATGTACTGGCAGCCATGATGCTGTACCGAAACAGGTACATCAGATTCCCCAGGGCTCGTGAATTGGCGGCAGTGAAGGGTGCATTCTATGCCCTTGGCAGGATCCCACACGTCGTTGGTGCCATTGATTGCACACATGTTGGCCTTGTTCCACCACAGGCCACTGAGCACCTGTACCGCAACAGGAAGCACACGCACTCCCTGAATGTGCAAGTGGTGTGCCTTGCGGACATGGTGATAACCCACGTGTGTGCAAAGTTCCCAGGCTCGGCCCATGACGCACACGTAATGCGCAACAGCATCTTGCCACGACTGATGTCCAATCTGCAACAGGATCGTGGCTGTATTGTCGGTGAGTATGTGGAGTGGTGTAGCGTGCTGGTTGTGCGATGCTGTCCCCTGTCCAGTTGGAATAGCAACGGTTCTCTGTGTCCCTCACACCCAGGTGACTCTCCGTACCCGAATGGGGCATGGCTGCTCAGTCCATTGAGGAATCCTCGCACCCCAGCAGACGATCGCTACAATGAGGCACATGGGAGGACCAGACGTGTGGTCGAGCGTACCTTTGGCCTCCTCAAGTCCAGGTTCAGGTGCCTGGACCGCACCGGGGTGCGCTGGCGTACTCCCCACAGAAGGTGTGCCAGATAGTGGTGGCGTGCTGCATGCTGCACAATCTGGCCATTCGGAAGCAGATCCCCCTCATTGTGGATGACGGAGATCAACCAGGGCCCCAGCCCGTAGACCAGGACAGCTCGAGTGAGGAGGACAGCGGAGAGGAGGAAGCTGGGAATGTGCGCCAGCAGCTCATCGCCCGCTACTTCACTTAACGGTGAGTGTCCATGTACGACGGCTGATGTGTCTGTATTTGTGCAGGTGTGTGTGTGCTGTGTCAGGGTGGCCTTTGTTCACTGCGTGCTGTGTGTCAACGCTCCATGCCCAGGTTATTATGCCACTGATGGTGGCTGTGGCATTGTGCCCTATTGCTCTGTGCGATGTGTGTACATTGCTTGTAGTTGTTGACATGTACTGTGTGATGGGTGTGTGACACACTCATTGAATGTGCTCCTGTTCTGTCTCCCACCCCTAGGTCCCTACAGGCCCTCCGGTTCCATTGCCATGCCACGCATCAGGTGCCGTTCCGCTCAAGGTGGCCGTTGTATTCCGTACAATTAAAACATTGGGCACAGACAGCAGTTAGTGGAAGAGGTGCATTTATTTCAAACTGTGACATGTGATTGTGTGTAAGGTGATGACAAAAGTGGTGCGTGCAGTGACAATGAGCTGTCGGTCATGGCTGCGTGATGCTCAGGGTGTACCCACTGGTTCTATGTCCATAGTCCAACACACACATGCCATCCAGATGGCTGTGTGGAGTGGGATCGTAGTCCAAGTCAATGCAGTGGGTGATCAAGGAAGGCTGGCTGGCTGCCTCACTTGCGTCTGGAGCGTGCGAAGTCCTCCCGGGAGATCTGTTTCCACTTCGGACGGCCCCTTCCACGTTTGCGAGGGGGGGTGCCTGCTTGCGACCTGCTGGTGGTTGAGGTGTGCTCACTGGCTGTGGACGCAGGGGAACTGGACACTGCTGCTCGACCCTGCGCCCCGGCAGGTGGTGGCAGAGGGGAGCTGCTGTCCCTGGCTGTGACCTCACCGCCACCACCAGCTGGCCCATGAGGTCCACGATTTGGCCCATACGGGCGTCCATGGACCTCAGCACCCCCAGCACCTCACGCGTGTCTGTAGCTGACCTGGCCCATTGTCCTTGGGCCTCTTCATAGGCCCCAAGGACTCTGGCCATTTGAGGCAGGGCATGGCTCCCAGGGGAGGCTGGCGTTTCCCTGACCCTGCTCCTCCTACCAGTCCTGCTGCCACCGGCCTGCCCACTAGCCACATTGCTCACCACGGTCCTCACCCTGGCTCCCAGGGTGGATCCAGTCATCCGGGCCACCACCTGCGCTGGGGCTGGGGCCAGCGAAGACGTGGTGGCGGTTGCGGCAGTGGTAGTGGCCGCAATGACCGTGGGTGTGGCCGCAATGACCGTGGGTGTGGCCGCAATGCCCGTGGGTGTGGCCGCAATGACCGTGGGTGTGGCCGCAACGACAGTGGCAGCAGGGGGCTGGGAATGTTCAGCAGCCCTGGATGATGGGTTGGTGGGTAGGAGGGGTCCTGGGAGCGGCTGGGCCCTGCCACACTAGATGGGCCTGCTTGGTGGTCCGTGTCCGAAGAGGAGGACAGATCCTCCACATCCGTGTGTCCTCGTTGGGGGCTTGTAGGCTGGCTGTGTTGGCTGCTGTCTCCATCCCCAGCATCCAGCAGTTCGTCACCTGTGGAGAGAATGAGATTTTTTATTGTGTTGCACCTGGCGAAGTCTGTATTGGTTGTCTGACATTCTCCGTTCGTGCACTCTCGTGCACGTGTGTCCCGGAGGCGGGTGTGTGGCTGTACAATCTGTTGTTGTGTGTGCTTGGCAATGGGACTGTGTGCTGTGCACATGTGGCATGGGACGGATTGGCTATGCCGATGGGTGTGTTGCTGTGCTCCTACTTATTGTGACTCTGGTGTATGCGGGCTCCAGGCCCATCCTGGGTCTGGTTTGTACTTTGCTTTTGGGGTGCATATGGAACGCTTAGGAACGCATATGGCAACATGGGGGTCATGCCCCAGGAACGCATTTGGGATGGAATATGCTTTTGGGCTACATGCTGTGAGCCATGGGTGCCAAACGTGACATGTGTTGTGGCAGCATGACAGTGCATGGTCTGAGGTGTGTGCATGCCTGACATACCCTGCATATTTGCTGTCTGTTGTGATTACTGGACATGGCATTGGACGCATCGTTATGAGTGTGTGATGGTTGTGTGCCACCCGACATATTGCAGTTGTCCCATCTCCTTGGTGTGCGTGCTGCCCTGTGCCATGTGCATCACTGCAGTGCTCGGGGGGTGTGGCCCATGTTGTGTGTTGTTGCTCACAGTGTGGCGTGCGCTTCATTGACTTCTGGCACATGGTTGGTCATGGGCATGTATCTTAGCGTGACTGCTGTATGTGTGGCAGCTGTTCGGATGACATGCCTTTCATGAGACTGTGGCTGACGGATGGGATGGATGGTATGTTGTATGTGCATGGTGTGTCTGTGTGTTTGATGGGTTCAGTGGTGTTCGTGTGCATTTATGTTGTTCCGCTCTGTTGCGTCTAGTGTTGTTTGTCTTACATAGGCGTAGTTGTGGGGTGTGTAGTTGACAGGCAGTAGGGGCTACATGGACAGGACTTCAATGGTGTTTCGGTTGTGTGTGATGGGTTGCACAGTGGCTGCCGTGTGGTACTATATTCAGTGTGGCTTGTGCATGGAGACGTGGCTCCTTGGGTGTTGCTGCGTCTGTGATGGGTCATGTGGGGTGTGAGTCTGTGGTTCATGTCCGTGTGCACATTGTTCACTTGTTCGTGACGGTGGGCGGTGCTGCGTGTTCGTCTGCTACTTGACATGTCCCATGTGTTGGTCATGTTACGGTCCTCATGCCTCCAGTAATCCAGCCCTGTCCAGTTTCCCACCTGCAGGTTGTTCGTGCGTGCACTGTACTGGATGCCACATGGTTCTAAGCGGGGGGTGCTCCATGTTGCAGGTCTGTGGGGGTGGGGGCGGTGTTGTGGGTCGTGGTGATGGCTGGACACCCACTGACACCGATTGTTGTGGACCGTGATGTCTACCTTTCGCTTGTCGGTGTGCACTGCAGTGGCTGACACGTGGGTGTGGGGTGTGGGGGATGCTCCTCCTTGCTGTGCTGTGGGACTAGGGGCCTGGTGTGTGTTGTACTTGGGCTGTCCACCCTCCCACCCACTGCACTTTGTGTTCCTGCCACTTACCTGTTACTTGTCGGTTAGTGCAGCTATGGCGGACAGATGGGTGTGGTGGGTGCTTGTTGTGGCGCTTCTGGCATACTTGGGGACCTGTTGGTGGTTACGTGGCTGGCTGAGTGTACACATGCCCCCACGTATCTTACAGTTGTTAGGTTTGGGCTGTGTGTGGTGGTGTCTGTTGCATGTGTGTGTGATGTGTTGTGTATTGTGTGCTGGACATGGGGGTGTTTGTCCCTGGGAGCTGTGGCATGGTGGTAGTGCATGTGAGTACATAGCGGTGTGCTGGTATACAGTAGTTTGTACTTACCAGCCTCCACTCCCCCTGCTAATCCGGCGAGGATCTCAGGATGTATAATGACTCGCACCTTCTCCTCCCACGCTTTGAAGGTCTTGAAGAGCGCGGGATTCCCTCCGCCAGTGACGGCAGCCAGCTCTCTGTTCTTGCTCTCCTTCTTCTTGACCAGGCTCTTGACGTCATTCCACCGTTTGTTGATTTCAACTCTGTTCCTGGGCAGGGTCCCGACTGCATTGACCTGGTCTACGATCCGGTTCCACATTCTCTTTCTGGTGGCTAGTGGTGTGTGCTGGACCAGGTTCCCATAGATTTGTGGGTGCACCTTGATGATCTCGTCGACCATGACCGTCAGCTCAATGGGCGTGAACTTGGGCATTCTTTGTGGTGCCATGGTGTTTGTGGTGCTGGTGCGGTGTGTGTTGTGTAATGTGCAGGGGGTTTGTGGTGCCGGTGTTTGGTGGTGGTGGTGGTGGTGGTGATGTGTGCGTTTCTGTGGTGTGCTGCTGTCCTTGCTGTGTCACTGTGTCCTCTCCTCTCCTCTCTAGTTTGCAATGTTGCAAGGGGTTGTGGTCTGTGGGAGTGCTGCTTTTGTACTTACCTATGTGGGTGTGTCCTCATGGTCTGTTGTTTTCAGGTGTGTTGTGTCTGGTGTTCTGGCCTTTGTATTTTTTGTTTGTCCAGGGGGTGTTTTCGGGATGTGTACTGTGCTTGTGTATTTGTGCGTGCCTTGCTGTGTGGACTTGTTGGCCATGTTGTGTGCGATTGTTTTTGTCAGCGGATGGTTTCTGTGCAGGGACGTGGGCGCCATGGCTTCTGCCGTGTCAATTCTCATCGGCGTTGTTTGCGCTGGCGGGCGGTATATTTGTGGTTTACCCGCGCTCATGGCGGTGCGATCGTAATTTCACGTGCGGTGTGTCGGCCGTGAGGGCGGGCGGTTTTGTGTTGTTGTGCGTGTTTCCGTCCGTGGCGGGCGGTTTGACTCCGACTCGGACGAGGGCGGGCGGTATCTTGTGTGGTTTTTCCGCCGATGGCGGTTTTCGGTTTGTGTATTCGTAATGGCGTGGTCGGTGTTCAGACGGTGTGTGCGGGCGGATTTTTGCCGCTTTCATGCCTGGCGGATTTTTTTACGCCGGGTATCGTAATGGGCCTCTAAAGCCAGTCTTTCATTGACTTGTGTCCTAAATGTATACTTCAAAACACTTGTGACATTTAACATTCATGCCATTGGTCCAATTCTGTGTGCTAAGTTACTCGGGTCTCAGTTGAAAGTTAAATAACCCAACTTATGTATAGTCATGTTTACGGATCACTGACAGAATATCGACAACAGAAATGTTGACCTACAAAAATATCGTGACAAAAATATCGTTGTCAAAAATATCAACCTCCTATCTACATAATGGTAAGTACAAAAATATTGAAAAAAATATATCGTTGTTAAAAATATCATTGTTAAAAATATCGTTTTTTAAAAATGTTTAAAAATAATGTAAAATAAATGAAATAATACATATAATTAAAAACAATAGTTAGTCATTTAAAAAATAAATTATAAGTAATAAATATAATGTAAAAATAAATTAAACATACATATATATAACATATAATATATATATTTACTTAATAATATTAATAAATACTTATTTTAAAAAATTATAAAATGTTAGAAACATATTAAAAATTATAAATACATATATATATATACATACACCTGTAAAATAAAAATAAAAATACAATATATATATATAATAAATTAAAAAATTAAAATATTTTTATTTTTTTTAAACTACATTTTACACTACATTAACTGCAACAGTAGGGAAAATGTTGGATAGCAGAGGGGATAAAATTACTATTCCCACTCCAGCGAGTGCAATAGTAGGGACAGTGTTGGATAGCGGAGGGGAATAATTTACTATTCCCACTCCAACGAGTGCAACAGTAGGGAAAGTGTTGGATAGCGGAGGGGAATAATGTACTATTCCCACTCCAGCAAGTACAACAGTAGGGAAAGTGTTTGATAGCGGAGGGGAATAATTTACTATTCCCCTCCAGCAAGTACAACAGTAGAGAAAGTGTTGGATAGCGGAGGGGAATAATTTACTATTCCCACTCCAGGGAGTACAACAGTAGGGAAAGTGTTGGATAGCGTAGGGGTAAAAATTACTATTCCCACTCCAGGGATAGCAACAGTAGGGAAAGTGTTGGATAGCGTAGGGGTAAAAATTACTATTCCCACTCCGAGTGCAACAGTAGGGAAAGTTTTGGATAGCGGAGAGGATTAAATTACTATTCCCACTCCAGCGAGTGCAACAGTAGAGAAAGTGTTGGATAGCGAAGGAGTAAAATTATTATTCCCACTCCAGGGAGTGCAAGAGTAGGGAAAGTGTTGGATAGCGTAGGGGTAACAATTACTATTCCCACTCCAGCAAGTGCAACAGTAGGGAAAGTCTTGACTAGCGAAGGGGAATAATTTACTATTCCCACTCCAGCAAGTGCAACAGTAGGGAAAGTGTTGGATAGCGGAGGGGAATAATTTACTATTCCCACTCCAACAAGTGCAACAGTAGGGAAAGTGTTGTATAGCGGAGGGGAATAATTTACTATTCCCACTCCAGCGAGTGCAACAGTAGGGAAAGTGATGGATAGCGGAGGGGAATAATTTACTATTCCCACTCCAACGAGTGCAACAGTAGGGAAAGTGTTGGATAGCGGAGGGGAATAATTTACTATTCCCACTCCAGCAAATACAACAGTAGGGAAAGTGTTTGATAGCGGAGGGGAATAATTTACTATTCCCCTCCAGCAAGTACAACAGTAGAGAAAGTGTTGGATAGCGGAGGGGAATAATGTACTATTCCCACTCCAGGGAGTGCAACAGTAGGGAAAGTGTTGGATAGCGTAGGGGTAAAAATTACTATTCCCACTCCAGGGATAGCAACAGTAGGGAAATGTTGGATAGCGTAGGGGTAAAAATTACTATTCCCACTCCAACGAGTGCAGCAGTAGGGAAAGTTTTGGATAGCGGAGAGGATTAAATTACTATTCCCACTCCAGCGAGTGCAACAGTAGGGAAAGTGTTGGATAGCGAAGGGGTAACAAGTACTATTCCCACTCCAGCAAGTGCAACAGTAGGGAAAGTCTTGACTAGCGAAGGGGAATAATTTACTATTCCCACTCCAGCAAGTGCAACAGGAGGGAAAGTGTTGGATAGCGGAGGGGAATAATTTACTATTCAGACTCCAACAAGTGCAACAGTAGGGAAAGTGTTGGATAGCGGAGGGGAATAATTTACTATTCCCACTCCAGCGAGTGCAACAGTAGGGAAAGTGTTGGATAGCGGAGGGGAATAATTTACTGTTCCCACTCCAGGGAGTGCAACAGTAGGGAAAGTGTTGGATAGCGTAAGGGTAAAAGTTACTATTCCCACTCCAGGGAGTGCAACAGTAGGGAAAGTGTTGGATAGGGGAGGGGAATAATTTACTATTCCAACTCCAGCCATTGCAACAATAGGGAAAATGTTGGATAGCATAAGGAATAGAATTTACTATTCCCAGTCCAGAGAGTGCAACAGTAGGGAAAGTGTTGGATAGCTGAGGGGATAAAATTACTATTCCCACTCCAGCGAGTGCAACAGTAGGGAAAGTGTTGGATAGCGGAGGGGATAAAATTACTATTCCCACTCCAGGGACTGCAACAGTAGGAAAAGTATTGGATAGCGTAGGGGTAAAAATTACTATTCCCACTCCAGCAAGTGCAACAGTAGGGAAAGTGTTGGATAGCGGAGGGGAATAATTTACTATTCCCACTCCAGCAAATTAATTAGCATTAATTAACAAACAATTAATTAAATTAAAATAATTTACCTCCCACCATATTCCCCTATAAATGACACCACCAATGTTGTAAACATGACACAATTAACATAATTAATTAACAATTAATGACTCAATTAATAACAATTAACAAGTAAATTAAAAACAATTATTAACAAATTAATTCACACAATTAACTCTATAAAACAACATTAAATAAATATTATATAAAAAACATTTAAAAATGTATTAAATTACTTCCCACCCTACTCCCCTATCAACCCACAACCCGCTCCTAAAAAAATGACACAATTAACACAAATAACAATTAATTAATAAATATTAATATTAATAACCAATTAATAACTAACTAATTGTAAATTATGTGCCACAATTAACATTATAAAATATTAAATACATAAATATTAATTAATATTTTTTTTTAATTAATTAAGTATAATTACATTACTTCCCACCCTACTCCCCTATAAACCCACAACCCGCTCCTAAAAGAATGACACAATTAACATAATTAACAATTAATTCATAATTATTAACAACCAATGAATAACTAATTAATAATACATTAATTACCACAATTAACAATATAAACTATGAAATACATAAATATTAATTAATAAAAAATATTAATTAATTAATTATAATTAAATTACTTCCCACCCTATTCCCCTATAAACCCACAACCCGCTACGGAACTAAAACGCAAAATGTAATAAATAAAAAAATTAAGAACTTCTAAAAATTATTAATACATTTATTATAATTAAATTACTTCCCACCCTATTCCCCTATGAACCCACAACCCGCTATAGATCTAAAACGCAAAATTTACTTTAAAAAAAAATTAATAACTTCTAAAAATTTAACACATATATTAAAAAACAAATGCAATACTTACACAAAAAAATAGAACACATACATTTAAAATACACACTAAAATACATAACACTAACTAAAACAATGATATTTTTAACAACAATATTTTTGCAAATGATATTAATGACTTCGATATTTTTAAAAACGATATTACTTACCTTAAACTCGATATTGTTGACAACGATTTTCTGACAGTCAATATTTTTGTATTACGATATTTTGCACTTGATATTAGTGCAAGTCGACATTTACAACTCAATATTATGTCTGTTTACCCACTTTTACACCAGACTTAAGGATCAAAACACATGCACTGGTATACTGAATGTAAGTCTCTCACAATGCTTATAGTTAAAAAGCCAGCAAAACCAGTCTAAAATTTGAAAATTCTGTGAAACTAAAAAGACAAGTGAAGTTCATACATTTCTGTGGACAACGGCTGTTCATTGGTCTAATGTAAAGTTCATGGCTATGCTCCATGAGGAGGTAGACATCCAGTCTAACACCCTTTCTTATGTTCAACCATTCTTCCACCCTATACAATATGATCTCATCTGCAGCCATATTCCAGGGGTTCATATGTCAAAGAAATCACAGCCGCCTGAGAGTAATGAGGAGTCTCATTCTGTTCCTTACAGAAATAAACATTTTGCTTTCTGTGTGCTTCCTGCTCTTAACTGACTATTTTTCCATTATTTTGATGTTGGAGCACGCCGTGTCGGGAGGGGTCATGAACAGTACACCACCGCTTCTCTGGGCATTGTGAGAGGACACCTGTCAGGGGGGGAGTGAACACGTGTGTGCACAGCAGCCGGGCACACGTACAAAGCGGTACCAGGCGCACCTCAGCCCACCCTCTGTGGACAAGCTGGATCCTGTTGTGCGCCCGCCATGCCCCTTGACAAGGCACACACAGCCCCAGTCGACCAGGTGTAACCCCAACATAGTCAATCCGCACAGGCGATACAGGGCACGGGATGGCAGTGGAGCATGGTGTGTGAGAGGTCTCCTCGCGCTCCTCCTGGTCATATCACGCAGGCAATAGAACCTCAACGTCTAGCATGGCACAAGTCAAATGGAAGTGTAGGGGGACGCACCACAGCACGAGCAGCACTGACGTCACGGGAGGTGGCTCGCACCATCCCATCCATTGCCCATTATACCAACCACGCCACATGCCATTGCGACTAAGTGCAAGCGCGTGCGCCACCACCCCCGAGCCCTCCCCAGAGAGGCCAAAGAGTGAATGTGTGGGCCATCAGTCACAGACGGACGCGGCATGGCCGCAAGGGCAGCCACAGCCACTGGGTGTCGCAGGTGGCGGATCCGGAAGGCGAAGACTGTGATGCATAGTCCATGCAGGCCGGGTCTCCATTTGGGGCACCACGCAGGTGGACGGCGTCCCGCAACACATCATACCCTGAGACAGCCCACTCGTGCAACTGGACCCACACATACACTCCTTGCCCTCTCTGGTGCGAGCTTGGGGCTGCCTGTGCAAGCGCTAGCCTCGCAGGTGCACATGCATATTGGGGGAGCGAGGGGAGGACATGAGGGCTGGGGCGAAGATGACTGTATCACTGTCAGTGAGTACAAGGGATGACCCAGATGTGGAAAGGAAGAGACGTGTCCCGTGTGTACTGCAACTAGTCGCCAATCCAACTACCCCCCATGTCCGGAATGTAAGCCCGCACCTAGGCCCGCCCATCCGCCACATCGAATATACCACCAGCACGACAACCTTCCCATTCGAAACACTGACTGGGGTGGCGACCAGTGAACAATCATGTGTAGCCTACCCACGCGTACATGTGGGCCCTCCATGATCCATGTCACCTGCGGCAAAGTCATGACATGCGCAATGAGGGAAGTGAGGAGAGCTGTCCGCCCCACGCACAGAAGGTGCATCAGCTCCACAGACCCAGCAGCGAGTCCAGCAGGGGTCACATGTGCAGGGGCAGCTGTGCCTGGTGTGAAGGCACATGCATATAGACAGCACATCGACCAATGTGTAGTCTGCCCACATCTACAGTCCATCATCATGCGGACATAGGAATTGAACACAGGGCAACACATCTGAGTGGGTGCACCCACCGTGACCGACAATGTGCAATCATCGACGTACCCGCCCTGTGCATGGCCCCCCACCCAACGGAGGCACATCCAGTGCCACCTTCCCACACACACAAGCCTTCCACGGAACATGCTGTGTCCAATGCTCAGTACAGAGTCAGCGCCCATCTGGTGGATCCTGAACAGGAGACACATGCACACACATGCCAGCTCCCACTATGTACGTCTGCCACCTGGCACGTGCAATGTAACCTCTCACCTGTGACGTGTGACTGCAAGCACACAGCCGTCTTGGCATGGGGCTGTCAATGTGGACACCTGTCAATGTTTCGGGAGGTGTGATCCGTACAGTGCTGTACATAGGGTGCAGTGCTGACACCTACTACTGTCTCATATCCCCTCGTGCCACAGGTCCCACTTGTTTTGGCCGCTCATCCTGTGCCCACATCGTCGTCGTCGTGTGCCATACTCATCCAGCCTCGGAAGCAGTTCCATGCTCAGCAGACATTCATGTTGCCGTGGCGTTGCCGCTTGACGAATATGCAGTCAGTCCCCATCAGCACGCCCCGCAAGTCATTGGGGCCTAGATCCCCATGTGCATGCACATGGCAGTGGTTTGTATCACTAGCCATTGCCATTGTTGGGAGACCTGTGTAAGTGTATTGTGGCCGTGCCGTCCCAGCTTGACAGCTGGGCTGTGGCTCATGTGCTTGCTCAGTCATGTCAGTGATGTGTATGCGAAATTGCTATGTGTTGTGTTGCTTTGACATGTGTCCACTGCCAATTTCCCTAGGTGGAGACCGAACATTGACCGCCCATACCAATTGCTGGCGGACATGGACGATACAGAGGTCATTAGGAAGTTTCGGCTGGACAGGCCAACCCTGCATCGACTGTGTGCCATGTTGGAACCCCATCTCCGTCCCCGCAGGGTGTATCCGACAGCTGTCACCCCCACGGCTAAGGTGATGGCCGCCATGCATTTCTTCGCCACTGGGTCATTCCAGCACACAGTGGGCAGTGGAGGAGGGATGTCCCAGCCCATGTTCAGCAAGGTGCTGAGGGATGTACTGGCAGCCATGATGCTGTACCGAAACAGGTACATCCGCTTCCCCAGGACTCGTGAATTGGCGGCAGTGAAGGGTGCATTCTATGCCCTTGGCAGAATCCCACACGTCGTTGGAGCCATTGACTGCACACATGTTGGCCTTGTTCCACCACAGGCCACTGAGCACCTGTACCGCAACAGGAAGCACACGCACTCCCTGAATGTGCAAGTGGTGTCCCTTGCGGACATGGTGATCACCCACGTGTGTGCAAAGTTCCCAGGCGCGGCCCATGACGCACACATAATGCGCAACAGCATCTTGCCACGACTGATGTCCAATCTGCAACAGGATCATGGCTGTATTGTCGGTGAGTATGTGGAGTGGTGTAGCGTGCTGGTTGTGCGATGCTGTCCCCTGTCCAGTTGGAATAGCAATGGTTCTCTGTGTCCCTCACACCCAGGTGACTCTGCGTACCCGAATGGGGCATGGCTGCTCAGTCCATTGAGGAATCCTCGCACCCCAGCAGACGATCGCTACAATGAGGCACATGGGAGGACCAGACGTGTGGTCGAGCGTACCTTTGGCCTCCTCAAGTCCAGGTTCAGGTGCCTGGACCGCACCGAGGGTGCGCTGGCGTACTCCCCACAGAAGGTGTGCCAGATAGTGGTGGCGTGCTGCATGCTGCACAATCTGGCCATTCGGAAGCAGATCCCCCTCATCGTGGATGACGGAGATCAACCAGGGCCCCAGCCCGCAGACCAGGACAGCTCGAGTGAGGAGGACAGCGGAGAGGAGGAAGCTGGTAATGTGTGGCAGCAGCTCATCGCCCACTACTTCACTTGACGGTGAGTGTCCATGTACGACGGCTGATGTGGCTGTATCTGTGCAGGTGTGTGTGTGCTGTGTCAGGGTGGCCGTTTGTTCACTGCGTGCTGTGTGTCAACGCTCCATGGCCAGGGTTGTATGCCACTGTTGGTGGCTGTGGCATTGTGCCCTATTGCTCTGTGCGATGTGTGTACATTGCTTGTAGTTGTTGACATGTACTGTGTGATGGGTGTGTGACACACTCATTGAATGTGCTCCTGTTCTGTCTCCCACCCCTAGGTCCCTACAGGCCCTCCGGTTCCATTGCCATGCCACGCATCAGGTGCCTTTCCGCCCAAGGTGGCCGTTGTATTCCGTACAAATAAAACACAGGGCACAAACAGCAGTTTGTGTAAGAGGTGCATTTATTTCAAACTGTGACATGTGATTGTGTGTAAGGTGATGACAAAAGTGGTGCGTGCAGTGACAATGAGCTGTCGGTCATGGCTGCGTGATGCTCAGGGTGTACCCACTGGTTCTATGTCCATAGTCCAACACACACATGCCATCCAGATGGCTGTGTGGAGTGGGATCGTAGTCCAAGTCAATGCAGTGGGTGGTCAAGGAAGGCTGGCTGGCTGCCTCACTTGCGTCTGGAGCGTGCGAAGTCCTCCCGGGAGATCTGTTTCCACTTCGGACGGCCCCTTCCACGTTTGCGAGGGGGGTGCCTGCTTGCGACATGCTGGTGGTTGAGGTGTGCTCACTGGCTGTGGACGCAGGGGAACTGGACACTGCTGCTCGACCCTGCGCCCCGGCAGGTGGTGGCGGAGGGGAGCTGCTGTCCCTGGCTGTGACCTCACCGCCACCACCAGCTGGCCCATGAGGTCCACGAGTTGGCCCATACGGGCGTCCATGGACCTCAGCACCCCCAGCACCTCACGCGTGTCTGTAGCTGACCTGGCCCATTGTCCTTGGGCCTCTTCATAGGCCCCAAGGACTCTGGCCATTTGAGGCAGGGCATGGCTCCCAGGGGAGGCTGGCGTTTCCCTGACCCTGCTCCTCCTACCAGTCCTGCTGCCACCGGCCTGTCCACTAGCCACATTGCTCACCACGGTCCTCGCTGTGGCTCCCAGGGTGGATCCAGTCGGCCGGGCCACCACCTGCGCTGGGGCTGGTGCCAGCGAAGACGTGGTGGTGGTGGCGGCGGTGGTGGTCGGTGCGGCGATGGTGGCGGTTGCGGCAGTGGTAGTGGCCGCAATGACCGTGGGTGTGGCCGCAATGACCGTGGGTGTGGCCGCAATGACCGTGGGTGTGGCTGCAACGACAGTGGCAGCAGGGGGCTGGGAATGTTCAGCAGCCCTGGATGATGGGTTGGTGGGTAGGAGGGGTCCTGGGGAGCGGCTGGGCCCTGCCACACCAGATGGGCCTGCTTGGTGGTCCGTGTCCGAAGAGGTGGACAGATCCTCCACATCCGTGTGTCCTCGTTGGGGGCTTGTAGGCTGGCTGTGCTGGCTGCTGTCTCCATCCCCAGCATCCAGCAGTTCGTCACCTGTGGAGAGAATGAGATTTGTTATTGTGTTGCACCTGGCGAAGTATGTATTTGTCGTCTGACATTCACAGTTCGTGCAATCTCGTACATGGGTTTCCCGGAGGCGTGTGTGTGGCTGTACCATTTGTAGTTGTGTGTGCTTGGCAATGGGACTGTGTGCTGTGCACATGTGGCATGGGATGGATTGGCCATGCCGATGGGTGTGTTGCTGTGCCCCTACTTATTGTGACTCTGGTGTATGCGGGCTCCTGGCCCATCCTGGGTCTGGTTTGTACTCTGGTTTTGGTGTTGAAATGGGACGCTTAGGAACGCATATGGCAACATGGGGGCCATGCCCCAGATTCGCATTTGGGAGGGAATATGCTTTTGGGGTTCAAATGGAACGCTTAGGAACGCATATGGCAACATGGGGGCCATGCCCCAGATTCGCATTTGGGAGGGAATATGCTTTTGGGGTTCAAATGGGACGCTTAGGAACGCATATGGCAACATGGGGGCCATGCCCCAGATTCGCATTTGGGAGGGAATATGCTTTTGGGGTTCAAATGGGACGCTTAGGAACGCATATGGCAACATGGGGGCCATGCCCCAGATTCGCATGTGGGAGGGAATATGCTTTTGGGGTTCAAATGGGACGCTTAGGAACGCATATGGCAACATGGGGGCCATGCCCCAGATTCGCATTTGGGAGGGAATATGCTTTTGGGGTTCAAATGGAACGCTTAGGAACGCATATGGCAACATGGGGGCCATGCCCCAGATTCGCATTTGGGAGGGAATATGCTTTTGGGGTACATGCTGTGAGCCATGGGTGCCGAACGTGACATGTGTTGTGGCAGCATGACAGTGCATGGTCTGAGGTGTGTGCATGCCTGACATGGCCTGCATATTTGCTGTCTGTTGTGATTACTGGACATGGCATTGGACGCATCGTTATGAGTGAGTGATGGTTGTGTGCCAGCCAACGTATTGCAGTTGTCCCATCTCCTTGGTGTGCGTGCTGCCCTGTGCCATGTGCATCACTGCAGTGCTCGTGGGGGGTGTGGCCCATGTTGTGTGTTGTTGCTCACAGTGTGTCGTGCGCTTCATTGACTTCTGGCACATGGTTGGTCATGGGCATGTATCTTAGCGTGACTGCTGTATGTGTGGCAGCTGTGCAGATGACATGCCTTTCATGAGACTGGGGCTGACGGATGGGATGGATGGTATGTTGTATGTGCATGGTGTGTCTGTGTGTTTGATGGGTTCAGTGGTGTTCGTGTGCATTTATGTTGTTCCGCTCTGTTGCGTCTAGTGTTGTTTGTCTTACATAGGCGTAGTTGTGGGGTGTGTGGTTGACAGGCAGTAGGGGCTACATGGACAGGACTTCAATGGTGTTTCGGTTGTGTGTGATGAGTTGCACAGTGGCTGCCGTGTGGTACTATATTCAGTGTGGCTTGTGCATGCAGACGTGGCTCCTTGGGTGTTGCTGTGTCTGTGATGGGTCATGTGAGGTGTGAGTCTGTGGTTCATGTCCGTGTGCACATTGTTCACTTGTTCGTGACGGTGGGCGGTGCTGCGTGTTCGTCTGCTACGTGACATGTCCCATGTGTTGGTCGTGTTACGGTCCTCATGCCTCCAGTAATCCAGCCCTGTCCAGTTTCCCACCTGCAGGTTGTTCGGGCGTGCACTGTACTGGATGCCACATGGTTCTAAGCGGGGGTGCTCCATGTTGCAGGTCTGTGGGGGTGGGGGGGTGTTGTGGGTCGTGGTGGTGGCTGGACACCCACTGACACCGATTGCTGTGGACCGTGATGTCTACCTTTCGGCTGTCATTGTGCACTGCGGTGGCTGACACGTGGCTGTGGGGTGTGGGGGATGCTCCTCCTTGCTGTGCTGTGGGACTAGGGGCCTGGTGTGTGTTGTACTTGGGCTGTCCACCCTCCCACCCACTGCACTTTGTGTTCCTGCCACTTACCTGTTACTTGTCGGTTAGTGCAGCTGTGGCGGACACATGGGTGTGGTGGGTGCTCGTTGTGGCGCTTCTGGCATATTTGGGGACCTGTTGGTGGTTACGTGGCTGGCTGAGTGTACACATGTCCCCACGCATCTTACAGTTGTTCTGTTTGGGCTGTGTGTGGTGGTGTCTGTTGCATGTGTGTGTGATGTGTTGTGTATTGTGTGCTGGATATGGGGGTGTTTGTCCCTGGGAGCTGTGGCATGGTGGTAGTGCATGTGAGTACATAGCGGTGTGCTGGTATACATTAGTTTGTACTTACCAGCCTCCACTCCCCCTGCTAATCCGGCGAGGATCTCGGGATGTATGATGACTCGCACCTTCTCCTCCCACGCTTTGAAGGTCTTGAAGAGCGCGGGATTCCCTCCGCCAGTGACGGCTGCCAGCTCTCTGTTCTTGGTCTCCTTCTTCTTGACCAGGCTCTTGACGTCATTCCACCGTTTGTTTATTTCGACTCTGTTCCTGGGCAGGGTCCCGACTGCATTGACCTGGTCTACGATCCGGTTCCACATTCTGTTTTTGGTGGCTAGTGGTGTGTGCTGGACCAGGTTCCCATAGATTTGTGGGTGCACCTTGATGATCTCGTCGACCATGACCGTCAGCTCAATGGGCGTGAACTTGGGCATTCTTTGTGGTGCCATGGTGTTTGTGGTGCTGGTGCTGTGTGTGTTGTGTAATGTGCAGGGGGTTTGTGGTGCCGGTGTTTGGTGGTGGTGGTGGTGGTGGTTGTGATGTGTGCGTTTCTGTGGTGTGCTGCTGTCCTTGCTGTGTCACTGTGTCCTCTCCTCTCCTCTCTAGTTTGCAATGTTGCAAGGGGTTGTGGTCTGTGGGAGTGCTGCTTTTGTACTTACCTATGTGGGTGTGTCCTCATGGGCTGTTGTTTTCAGGTGTGTTGTGTCTGGGGTTCTGGCCTTTGTAGTTTTTGTTTGTCCAGGGGGGGTGTTTTCGGGATGTGTACTGTGCTTGTGTATTTGTGCGTGCCTTGCTGTGTGGACTTGTTGGCCATGTTGTGTGCGATTGTTTTGTCAGCGGATGGTTTCTGTGCAGGGACGTGGGCGCCATGGCTTCTGCCGTGTCGATTCTCATCGGCGTTGTTTGCGCAGGCGGGTGGTATATTTGTAGTTTTCCCGCGCTCATGGCGGTGCGATCGTAATCTCACGTGCGGTGTGTCGGCCGTGAGGGCGGGCGGTTTTGTGTTGTCGTGCGTGTTTCCGTCCGTGGCGGGCGGTTTGACTCCGACTCGGACGATGGCGGGCGGTATTTTGTGTGATTTTTCCGCCGATGGCGGTTTTCGGTTTGTGTAATCGTAATGGCGTGGTCGGTGTTCAGACGGTGTGTGCGGGCGGATTTTTGCCGCTTCCTTGCCTGGCGGATTCTTTTACGCCGGGTATCGTAATGGGCCCCTTAGTTTTTTAAATGTTTGGACTTCATTCACATTATCTCCAAAACATAAAAACTGAAATTTGCACTAAATTGTGAAAAAAGGGAATGATAGTGTGTCCTTTCTTTTCTTTGATGGAAGTTAGATATTTCGTGAACTTACTCCTTGATGTTTGAGAATGATGATAGGTCTTTTGACAGTGTTCGGTACTGTGTCCTTTACTTTGTGGATATGTGGGCATTAGGTAACTTAATTAGCTCCTTGGTCTCACATACGCCGGTGCTCACACTAGAAAATGTAAGCATTTCTTAATTATTATCTTTCATGTATGTTTTCATTTTATACGTATTGGTCAGCACTTAGGGGCAGATCTACAAGAAAGTGACGCATCTGTAGAGATGCGTCACTTTCCCTGCGCCACACTGAGAAACCCTTGTGCCACCATGAATGCGCCGTATTTACAATACGGCACACCATGGCGCAAGGATTGACAGATGCGTCAGAAATTCTGACGCATCTGTTGGGGCAAAAGTCATGCATTGCTGGAGTCGTGTCTCAAGCATGATGCAACTCCAGCAATGCTTTTTGAGGCCTATTCCCACTACACTGCGTCACTCCTTACGCCTGCTTCAAGCAGGCGTAAGGTTTTGATGCAGTGGCGTCCTAGAAGTGACGCAGTGAAATCTTGTAGATGATACTGAGACACCTTTATGAGGCCTTCCTGCGAGGGAACGCCCACCCTGCATACATTATACCTGACGCAGGTATAATGTGACGCATGGCTTTACAACATGACGCATCTCCCTAGATGCGTCACGTTGTAAATGGGCCGCAACATTTACGCTGCGGCTGCGTCACAAAAGTGACGCAACTGCATCCAAAAGTCACGCAAGGGGCTTGTAAATCTGCCCCTTAAAATCAAGCTGTTTTCTGAGGCCATTAATAATTTATTGTGTAGTCTTCTGTACTCTGTTTTGATGGTGGAACAGTGGGATAATTTGTACTTACCTCTGCTTTCAGTTATAATTTTCTGAACGATCTTCTTGGTTGGTATAAATGTTGCAGCTCTGGTAAACTGAGGAGTGTATTTTATACGCCCCAGTTCAACTTTTTAAAGTGCACATATCTGATGGATGTCCATATGAGCAGAACCAGGAGAACATTATAAGCTAAGCAGTGTCATGGTAGAAGTCTACCATCCCCTATATCTTGCAGACAGCAGAGGGTGTAGCAGGCATACCGCCATGTTACTCCAGATCATGACTTTATTTTTTAACTCTACGTTTTAAATTTGATTGAAAAGTCTGAAACACAAGCTGAAAAAAATGACAGTCTCAGATGGAATTTATTTTAAATAAATGACAGGTGGAGACAAAACACCTGAATTCCAACATGCTGTTCCTGACTTCGACTTTAAGGGGTAGGTTATGGAAGGCTGACCTATTGTGTGAGATGCAATCATCCTATGTGCCAGGTATGCAACGTTCATTATCTTGGCATTATAGGAGAGTTGTTGCACAACGAAGCGTACTTTCAACTATATGCATGACACTCTTTGATGAGAAGCATCATTTGTCTTCTTTTAGACTAGCATGAGAATGAAACCACACTAAATAGCTCCATTGACAAACACAGGGACTTAGTATACAACGTTTACTGGAAGTTGTATTAGATAGCCCTGTTGTGAGTCCAGTAATTTTATCAAATGTTTGTAAGAGCCTTGGTAGGAAGGCACGAGGGTCTGAGGGCCTGCGGGTCTAATGTACTTCACCAATGTGTGGCTACCTACAGTCCGAAATGAATGCTCCTTCCACAGCTTCTCTTACGTCTGTCATATGTAGAGGTTGCTTCTGATCTGAAGCACACATACCAGGTAATCCGTCACAACCTTTGCACATTTTGGGGCAGAAAGCATCAGCCAACATACAGGTGCCAAATTCAGGTTGTCGTGCATTATTAAAGCACCTGGCCTACAAACATTTTTTTCTGATTTTTGCCTAATCGAGTCTATTAACCCCATATATTTTCTCTAGGAATGTCAAATTTACACCAAAGTTCATCTCTGATTCTCAAAAATAGAATTATGACCAGAATACATGATGATCAATAAATAATGTTCTTAATCAGTCTCAGAATATATGATTACTGTGCAAGAAAGACATTTATTATAAGTGATAAATCAATGGCTGCCGTTTTAGTTGTGTAAACTGACCTGATTTCCTGTTTTTATAAGTCAGGCTATTATTTCAATGTGAACTCCTTGTTCCTAAATTCAAGAGTGCATAACCCAAGCCAATAGATTTACGAGAACAGTTAATTCGTCCCTTAGAACCATGTCAGGCAGTTTTAAAATGTTTCCTTTTCCTCCGTGAGTGAGATGAGCATACAATAGCTTCATCCACAGCAAGCATTCAGTGAAGATATTGTGACTCCAGCCCTCAGCTGTTGCTCATCAGATAAATGGCGAGTGAGGACAGGAACATAAAGCCTGATGTATCAAAGGGTTTTACATATTCTGGGGCCGATTCCGATTCGGGCCGGAAAACATACCGACTCAGTATGGGAATATAGTCCGACCGACACGTACCGGCGTTGCCCGACCTGGGTAGTACGATGAAATGCATGTGAATCACGACGACTCGTACGGAACACAAGCCGAACGACCGAACCGCACGGAAACCAGCTATCCGGCCGGGAAACCACGTGATTCGAACCGACCGACACGCACCAGGAATGAACCCGAACGAAACGTACCCGCGAACTCCGACCCGCGCAGTACGATGTAATGCGTGGAAAACCAGACCGAGTCGCACGGAGCTCAAGCCGTACGACCGACACGCATACAAAAGCCAGCCGAAGGAAACCAATACTCGGCAACCGACGCGTACGCCGCACAATAAACCGAGCAGAAACACAGCGTGAACGACTCGGAGAAGCTCGCACGAGACAACTGCAGCGTCCTACTCGGTCAGAAGAACGTCTCCTACATGCACAAAAAATACAAAGGAAAAAAAAAAGGGGCCAAACAAGCAATGACAAAGTCAATAAATACAGGGAAAAAAAACATGGAACAAGGACACACCCCCAACTCCACCTATATAAAGGCCACAAATCCCTACCATGATCCTTTGCAAATTCAACTGACCTGCCAGCACAGAACACCATCAGACAGCAACCACAGACACACTCACAGCTCATCCATCACACAAGCCACACACCATTAGCACCTCAACAAATAGCACCCTCACATACACCCAGCAAAACCTACACTCACACACCCTCACTTGCACACACACACACATCAATCACCACCACCACACATCACCATGCCCCCAAAGAAGAATCCAAAGTTCCTAGACAGTGAATTGGAAGTCCTGGTAGATGAGATCCTCAGGGTAGAGCCACAGTTGTTTGGTACATTGGTCCAACAGACCCCCAGGTCGCAGAAAACCAAGATGTGGGAGAGGATCGTCGACAGGGTCAACGCACAATCACCATGTTTGCGCACAAAGGAAGACATCCAGAACAGGTGGTATGATGTGCGCAGGAGGGTCAGGGACCTACTAAAGAAGGATTACATCGTGAGTCAGCGCACCGGCAGTGGCCCTCCTGCCAAACCACTATACCTCAGGCCCTGGGAGGAGAAGGTGCGGGCCATCCTACCACCAGTGAGCGTATATGGACTATCAAACATCCCAGAGCCTGGTGAGTACACAACTAATATACACAATATTGTGTGACAATACACACACATCACTGTCAAGGGGATAGTCAAACCATGCACCCTTAGCAAATCCACAGCCACCAAAAGATAATCACCCCAAGATTTGTCTGTCAGTCAGATAAACACAATACATGCCATCTCATAGTGATATGTAACTGTGTCATGATATGTACAAACCTAACTACAAATACAGCAAGGCAGTGGCACAAATATAACCAACAAACACAGTTAGACATTTTGCCACCACTAGAACACCACCTCACAGGGAAGCTCACTGAAAGGAAGGAATTCTGTGTATGCTGGTGAAGTCAGTGTAGCCAATAGCATGATGGGAGTTGTAGTCACAGATATTGGTCACACTCACAATTGGCCCATCAACACCACTCTGAACCATGCTCACATCACAGGGAGTGGAAAACAACTGACAAGATGGCTGACACTGGGTACTGCTGTGGGGAGCACAAGCCCCTGCTGGGAACTGGGCACCAACCAACAGCAGGACACCACTGACTGACATCCTGAAAGCCAACTTGCACTCCCTGCAATGGAAGCACATTCCATGGTGGGATATCTGGCTGGGTGGGAAGGAGGACTGACAGCTCTGACCATAGTTACAAGCAGCTTTTCTTATACACCCCCTTAACACAAACTCCACACAACTCACCTGGGAGAATGCAATGCCTCACACTCCAATTAAATATCCCACAAAGAACCACCACCCTGGGTTATGCTGTGTGAAGCACAGGGACACTCTTGGGACTTGTAGCCAAACAAACGCCAGGACAACACTGTCAGCCATCCTGTCAGCACAGGCACACTACCCCACAGGGAAGCAGAGTCAAAAGGAAGGAAGTATGGGCATGCTGGGAAGGGGGTGTAGGCAATAGCATGATGGGAGTGGTAGTCACAGCTCAACATCCCCCACCCACATGGCCCAGCAAGCTCACACTGAAGCATGCACACCTCACAGGCAGTGAAAAGCCACTTCAAAGATGTCTGACACTGGCCTCAGCTGTGGGGAGCACAAGGCCCTGCTGGGAACTGTGCAACAACCAACAGCAGGACACCACTGACTGACATCCTGAGAGTCAACCTGCACACACTGCAAGGATGGCATGCTTCATGGTGGGATAACTGGGCTGGGGGGAGAAGGAGGTCCGGATGTCCACCAAATACCACCAATGCTGGCCATGCACACACCTCAACATTCACATTGAAAAGCTTCAGGTTGGCAGGACAATGTGCTACACCAATATCAACCTCTGACTGTGACAACTGAGGACAATGCAATGTACAGGCCCGCATCCAGAGGTACAGTCACAACTGTCAGGTGTGTGAACCATTGATGCCCGTAGAAACATAACATACATTGTGTGTCTCTTCCAAAAACAGGTGATGATGGGGACACAGCAGCAGACGATGAGGAGTCCCTGTCCCAGACTCCGGGGGACACTGAGCTCACTGGTGTGGAACAGCCTCTGCACTCCTCGGATGGCAAAGACCTACCTGGCCCCTCCGGTGTGAGTCATCATGCAGCACCAGCAGGACCAACATCTGCACCCCCTGCACCCACCCCTCCAACAACTGCCAACACACAGACAACCCCTGCCAACACGGACAGACCAAGGACCACCAATGACAACAGCACAGGGACCCCGGCCCAACATGGAGAAACGGACAACGACCCCAGTAGCAACCCCCAAGTGGGCCTACGGTCACCTGTGCGTGCCACCGCAGGTCCCGCACGGGTCGCCAGGGGTGGTGGGAGGGGTGGTAGACATAGGTTGCTGTATGCAGAGGGGTCTGGACTGCATGATGACCCACAACTGGCACGCATTGCTGAGGCGTACCAGAATAGCACCGGAGAGGTCAGCCAGGTAGTGGGGATCCTCAAGGACATTCAACAGCAGCAGGCTGCCCATCATGCCCGCTTGGACTCACACATGTCCCGTTTGGAGACACACATGTCCCGTGTGGAGACACCCATGTCTGGCATGGAGTCCAAGTGGGACACATTGGAAGAACTGACAGTGGTGCATAGGGACATATTGACATGCCTCCGCCAGATTAGCACCAACATGGCCACACCTCCCTGTGTGCCGACAACATCTGGTGCTGCAACAACTGCAACTGCCACAGGGAGGGAGGATGACTCTGGCAGAGAGTCCTCTGCACCGCAGCAGCCTGCACGTAAGGGTCCCCCCCGAAAGAAGAGGGGTCGTCCGAGGAAGGAAAACTGAGAGGCCGATGGCCATGTACATCCCCCAGGAACCCAACACCTGTTCTGGAAATTCTCCTTTGTGTGCAAACTGTTCACCCTGTCAAATGCAACGCAACTCTCCCACATGACATGGGGAGCTTAAGTTGGCCCAATGTATCAGATGACTGTGGACTTTACTCAGGACATTTCTGCTACCAAGACTTCCAACTCATCTGGGAACTTTGGATTCCAATCCCAATGTACAGCACCCACCATCCTGTGCACTATCCTAACACATGTATGGAAATAAACTCACTAATACACCATACTTGCCTCTGTTGTGATTCCAACGTGGTTTCTGTCATGGAGATGGTGATCTGCTAAATGACACTGTGCATGCTAACTTCTACAGCAAGTTCAACACCGTCATGTGAGTCATGGTGACGTGACACATATGAGGGAGACACACCACTAGGGCTACACAACACATACACACCAGGGCCATCAGACTCATCGCCTACACTGATGTTGCCAGGAAATACAGTGGAATGCACAGACACCACACCTAATCACAGTCTGTGTTAACTAGCCCACAGGTGCAGTAAGCACATGTCAGTCAGATGTGTGACCACAGACAACGCACATCCCAAAGTGAAGCACAGGTTTATTACACATTTGCAACATGTTGTTTCCACTACAGATGCAAGGTAATCCTACGTGGCAGTGGCCACATAGTCAACAAGTGTAGAAGAAATAAAGTCCAGGGGTGTGTGGCACATCACCTGTAGGGAAACGACTGCTTCCACCCTGGAAGTTGAATCATGGTGTCGGGGGATCACAGTTCACCAAACAACTCTGAAAGTACCCTGTGAAGGACAGACATGACACACAGTCAAAAGCACTGAAGAACAGGACAGAACTGCAATACTCATGGCCAATACATGTCACAAGATACTCACAGAAAACCAAGTTAGCATGTCAACACTGTTGGGGAGTACAGACTACCTGTAAGGACACATCGCTGCATGCTTCCAGTCAAGTAGCACATGGCCACACTCAAACAGCACTAGAGCACCACCAACACATATCACGCAAACTCACATCATTGGCATGACAACTCTCTGGATACTCACATTCAGCTGAAGAAGTTGGTGATGAGCTGTGTGCGGACATCACCATCATCATCATCATCATCACTGGCATCGTGGCCCAGGCCAGGATCCTCCACAGGTGGCGGATGTTGGTCATCGTCATCCAGGATGAGAGGCAACTCCTTCCGCACTGCCAGGTTGTGTAGCATGCAGCAGACAATGACAATCTTGCACACCTTTGCTGGGGCATATGGGAGGGCCCCTCCTGTCTTGTCCTGGCAGCGGAAGCGGCTCTTCAGGAGACCAAATGTCCGCTCGATCACTCTCCTGGTCCGACCATGTGCCTCATTGTAGTGCATCTGGGCTGGTGTCACAGGGTTCCTGAGGGGTGTCAGCAACCACGGCATGTTGGGGTATCCGGAGTCACCTACAGACAGACAATTGCACATTAGCTGAGTTTGAAAAGAGGGCAGAATACAACATAGCAGAACACACACAATGGTACAAAGTCAGTACACACCGACAAGCCAGGCACGCTGGTTCTGCATCTGTGACATCATCCTCGGGATGCGACTACTCCTCATCACGTAGGCATCGTGTGCTGAACCACAGAAATGGGCACACACATGTGAGATGCTCATATCTGCAAGACATACCACCAGAGCATTGATCGAATGATAATGTTTCCTGTTCCTGTATGCCTGCTCATGTGCCTGTGGTGGTACCAAAGCCACATGTGTCCCATCAATGGAGCCAATGACATGTGGCATCCTCCCCAGGGCATAGAAGTCACTCTTGACGTCAGTGAGTTGTTGACGTTTAGGGAAATAGATGTACTGGTTCAGGCATCTCAACATTGCCTCCAAAACATCGCGTAGCACACGGCTGAACATAGTCTGTGACATCCCACCAGCAGACGCCACAGTGTGTTGAAAGGTACCGGTGGCAAAGAAGTGTAGGGCTGCCATCACCTTCACCTTGGGGGTCAGCGCTGTAGGGTACGGCCGGCCAGGTTGCAAATGTGGGGCCAAGCGCACTGCCAAATCCTCAATCAGCTGCCTGGTGAAGCGGTACCGGCGGATGCTGTCATGTTCCACCATCGTTGCTAGGTCAGGGAATGGTCTATGGACAGCTGGTGCCCTGCAGTGCATAGGTGAAGAAAGAAAGATTGTCAGTCACCCCACATATGTGGCATTCACCATACTCAATATCACATGATACATCATTATGAGACACAAGTACTTGATGTGTGTGCCGTTCTGTATGGACATATATGGCACCTACATGGCCATCATCTAACATCTCAGTTCAACATGTGTTGACAACAGGTTCCAGGTTGTGCTATGGGAAACCATTAGGCTGTGTCACATTACCCATTTACTGCTGTCACGTTCCAAAGACACACCACAGTGACATGTCTGGCCAGATGCACCACAGGCATCACAGCTCATTGACAGGTAGATTCCCAGGGACCCTGTCTTGACACATGGACACTGGCATGACATGGCGTATCATGTACAGGTCAGAAAAACAAACATGACTCCCACAGGTAGTGGCCCCTGTTGCCTCCGCAGGACAGACCTGGACGTCTGTGACACACACAACATCAAAGTCCATGCACAAACAACGTGGATGTGGAGACTGTCTCCCATTGTGCACATGGAATCAGAGACATCGGAAACACAACATGCACACAGACTGTGGAGGGCCATCACTATTGTGGCAATGGGTCACCCTGTGACGTACAACCTTCCCACATGGGACTCTGGGGGTATGTGACATGACATACACATACACAACCTGGAAATGTGACCATGCCACATGCTCTGAAATGAACAGTTGCACATCACAGTGGTCATGTGCACAACACACAAAGGATCCTGTCCCCATGAACACGTGCACAGCCTGGGAGTGGCTGCTCCCAAGTGCCACCCCAAATCCACATGTTGACCCCCATACACAGAAAAGGTAATGCAGCCTTACATGCCTTAGGAGGTGAGCAGTCAAAATATCGAAAATAAAATATCGAAATACAATAATATCGAAGTTAAAATATCGAAGGGACAGAATATAGATGTGAAGAATATCGATGGACAGAATATCGACCCTAAGGTAAGTAATATCGAATTTTTTAATATCGATGTAAATAATATCCAAGTTAGTAATATCGAAATCAAATATATCGATGTTACTAATATCGATGTTACTAATATCGATATTTGTATTATTGTTATGTATTTTGTTATGTATGTGTTATATGTGTTTTTGTTAAGTGTTCTACTTGTTTAAAAATATATGTATACAATTCTTATATGTTAATACATTTTTTTGTAAGTTATTTTTTTATTTTTGTACTGTAGCGGGTTGTGGGTTTATAGGGGAATAGGGTGGGAAGTAATTTAATTATACTAAATTAATTATTAATTTTTAGGAATTATACATTAATTTTAATTATTTTGTGCGTTTAAGTTCTGTAGCGGGTTGTGGGTTTATAGGGGAATAGGGTGGGAAGTAATGTAATTGTAATTAAGTTATAATTTATTTTAATTAATTGGTACTGATAATTATATTATTGTTAATTAATTAATAATTGGTAATTAATTTGTATTAATTGGTTATTAATTTTTATTAATTGATTAATTGATTATCATGTAATTTAAATGTAATCAAGTTAAAATGCATTTTAATTAATTGTTATTGATAATTATATAATTGTTAATTAATTAATAATTGGTCATTAATTTTTATTAATTGGTGATTAATTTTTATTAATTGATTAATTGATCATCATGTAATTTAAATGTAATTAACTTATAATTTATTTTAATTAATTGGTATTGATAATTATATTATTGTTAATTAATTGATAATTGGTAATCAATTATTAATTGGTAATTAATTATTATTAATTAGTTATTAATTTTTATTAATTGATCATTATGGTAAGTGTATTATTTTATCATTGGAGTGTGTTGTGCATTTATAGGGGAATACTTTTGGAAGTAATTGAAATCTAATTAAGTAATTATTACATTTATTTTTGGATATTGATAATTAATTTATTGGATATTAATTATTAATAGGTAATTTTTTTAAATTACAATTTTTGGGTTCTAAAAATTAATTTATTGTTGTTTTATCATTAATTGGTAATTAAATATTATTAAATATTATTTATTGATACATTTAATTAATATATTAAGAATTATTTATTAATTGATAATTAATGTTTAATTATTATTATTATTGGTATAAAAAAGCATTTAATTGTTCAATATTAGTTAATTGGTAATTAAGTTTTAATAATGTATATGTTTTTGTTATTAAAATATTTTATTGTTCAATATTTATTATTTAGTAATTAATATTTATTAATTATTATTTATTGGTATTTATTATTAATTTATTGTTAATACATTTTCTATTGGTAATTATGTTTTTAATAATTATTTATTGGTATTGGTAAATAGTTTAGAGTTATTTAATAATTCATTAATTATTTTAAAAAATTAATTTATTTATAAGTATGTTATTTGTAACTTCTACGCTATCCAACACTTTCCCTACTGTTGCACTCTCTGGAGTTGGAATAGTAATTTTTACCCCTACGCTATCCAACACTTTCCCTACTGTTGCACTCTCTGGAGTGGGAATAGTAATTTTTACCCCTACGCTATCCAACACTTTCCCTACTGTTGCACTCACTGGAGTGGGAATAGTAATTTTTACCCTCACGCTATCCAACGCTTTCCCTACTGTTGCACTCCCTGGAGTGGGAATAGTAATTTCTACCCCTACGCTATCCAACACTTTCCCTACTGTTGCACTCTCTGGAGTGGGAATAGTAATTTTTACCCCTACGCTATCCAACACTTTCCTTACTGTTGCAGTCTCTGGAGTGGGAATAGTAATTTTTACCCCTACGCTATCCAACACTTTCCCTACTGTTGCACTCACGGGAGTGGGAATAGTAATTTTTACCCTCACGCTATCCAACGCTTTCTTTACTGTTGCACTCCCTGGAGTGGGAATAGTAATTTCTACCCCTACGCTATCCAACACTTTCCCTACTGTTGCACTCTCTGGAGTTGGAATAGTAATTTTTACCCCTACGCTATCCAACACTTTCCCTACTGTTGCACTCTCTGGAGTGGGAATAGTAATTTTTACCCCTACGCTATCCAACACTTTCCCTACTGTTGCACTCACTGGAGTGGGAATAGTAATTTTTACCCTCACGCTATCCAACGCTTTCCCTACTGTTGCACTCCCTGGAGTGGGAATAGTAATTTCTACCCCTATGCTATCCAACACTTTCCCTAATGTTGCACTCTCTGGAGTTGGAATAGTAATTTTTACCCCTACGCTATCCAACACTTTCCCTACTGTTGCACTCTCTGGAGTGGGAATAGTAATTTTTACCCCTACGCTATCCAACATTTTTCTTACTGTTGTTTTTTTGGGGGTTGTAATAGTAGTTTTATTCCCTACGCTATTTAATATTTTTTGCATTATTTTAGTTAATATAGTATATAATTAATTTTAAAAATATTAAAAGTAAATTAAATTTTTTAAATGTGTTATACATAATTATTTAATTGTTATTTATGTTATTGTTTTATGTGTATAGATGTATATGAAATTTATAATATTTTTTAATAATTTATAATTTATTAAAATAATTATTCAAACTGATTATTTAGGGGCACATTACGATACCCGGCGTAAATAATTCCGCCAGGCATGGAAGCGGCAAAAATCCGCCCGCACACACCGCCTGAACACCGACCACGCCATTACGATTACACAAACCGAATACCGCCATCGGCGGAAAAAGCACACAAAATACCGCCCGCCAACGTCCGAGTCGGAGACAAACCGCCCGCCACGGACGGAAACACGCACGACAACACAAAACCGCCCGCCCTCACGGCCGACACACCACACGAGAAATTACGATCGCACCGACATGAGCGCGGAAAAACCACAAATATACCGCCCGCCAGCGCAAACAACGCCGATGAGAATCGACACGGCAGAAGCCATGGCGCCCACGTACCTGCACAGAAACCATCCGCACACAAAACCAATAGCACACAACATGGCCAACAAGTTCACACAGCAAGGCACGCACAAATACACAAGCACAGTACACATCCCGAAAACACCCCCCCGGACAAACAAAAAATACAAAGGCCAGAACCCCAGACACAACACACCTGAAAACAACAGACCATGAGGACACACCCACATAGGTGAGTACAAAAGCAGCACTCCCACAGACCACAACCCCTTGCTACATTGCAAACCAGAGAGGAGAGGAGAGGACACAGTGACACAGCAAGGACAGCAGCACACCACAGAAACGCACACATCACAACCACCACCACCACCACCACCACCACCAAACACCACCACCACCACCACCACCACCAAACACCGGCACCACAAACCCCCTGCATATTACACAACACACACCGCACCAGCACCACAAACATCATGGCACCACAAAGAATGCCCAAGTTCACGCCCATGGAGCTGACGGTCATGGTCGACGAGATCATCAAGGTGTACCCACAAATCTATGGGAACATGGTCCAGCACACACCACTAGCCACCAGAAACAGAATGTGGAACCGGATCGTAGACCAGGTCAATGCAGTCGGGTCCCTGCCCAGGAACAGAGTCGAGATCAACAAACGTTGGAATGACGTAAAGAGCCTGGTCAAGAAGAAGGAGGGCAAAAACAGAGAGCTGGCTGCCGTCACTGGCGGAGGGAATCCCGCGCTCTTTAAGACCTTCAAAGCGTGGGAGGAGAAGGTGCGAGTCGTAATACATCCGGAGATCCTCGCCGGATTAGCAGGGGAGTGGAGGCTGGTAAGTACAAACTAATGTATACCAGCACACAGCTATGTACTCACATGCACTACCACCATGCCACAGCTCCCAGGGACAAACACCCCCATGTCCAGCACACAATACACAACACATCACACACACATGCAACAGACACTACCACACACAGCCCAAACCGAACAACTGTAAGAAGTGTGGGGACATGTGTACACTAAGCCAGCCACGTAACCACCAACAGGTCCCCAAATATGCCAGAAGCGCCACAACGAGCACCCACCACACCCATGTGTCCGCCACAGCTGCACTAACCGACAAGTAACAGGTAAGTGGCAGGAACACAAAGTGCAGTGGGTGGGAGGGTGGACAGCCCAAGTACAACACACACCAGGCCCCAGTCCCACAGCACAGCAAGGAGGAGCATCCCCCACACCCCACAGCCACGTGTCAGCCACCGCAGTGCACAACGACAGCCGAAAGGCAGACATCACGGCCCACAGCAATCGGTGTCAGTGGGTATCCAGCCACCCCCACGACCCACAACACCCTCCCACCCCCACAGACCTGCAACATGGAGCACCCCCCGCTTAGAGCCATGTGGCATCCAGTACAGTGCACGCACGAACAACTTGCAGGTGGGAAACTGAACAGGGCTGGATTACTGGAGGCATGAGGACCATAACACGACCAACACATGGGACATGTCACGTAGCAGACGAACACGCAGCACCGCCCACCGTCACGAACAAGTGAACAATGTGCACACGGACATGAACAACAGACTCACACCCCACATGACCCATCACAGACATAGCAACACCCAAGGAGCCACGTCTGCATGCACAAGCCACACTGAATATAGTACCACACGGCAGCCACTGTGCAACTCATCACACACAACCGAAACACCATTGAAGTCCTGTCCATGTAGCCCCAACTGCCTGTCAACCACACACCCCACAACTACGCCTATGTAAGACAAACAACACTAGACGCAACAGAGCAGAACAACATAAATGCACACGAACACCACTGAACCCATCAAACACACAGACACACCATGCACAAACAACATACCATCCATCCCATCCGTCAGCCCCAGTCTCATGAAAGGCATGTCATCCGCACAGCTGCCACACATACAGCAGTCACGCTAAGATACATGCCCATGACCAACCATGTGCCAGAAGTCAATGAAGTGCACGACACACTGTGAGCAACAACACACAACATGGGCCACACCCCCCGAGCACTGCAGTGATGCACATGGCACAGGGCAGCACGCACACCAAGGAGATGGGACAACTGCAATACGTTGGCTGGCACACAACCATCACTCACTCATAACGATGCGTCCAATGCCATGTCCAGTAATCACAACAGACAGCAAATATGCAGGCCATGTCAAGCATGCACACACCTCAAACCATGCACTGTCATGCTGCCACAACACATGTCACGTTCGGCACCCATGGCTCACAGCATGTACCCCAAAAGCATATTCCCTCCCAAATGCGAATCTGGGGCATGGCCCCCATGTTGCCATATGCGTTCCTAAGCGTTCCATTTGAACCCCAAAAGCATATTCCATCCCAAATGTGAATCTGGGGCATGGCCCCCATGTTGCCATATGCGTTCCTAAGCGTTCCATTTGAACCCCAAAAGCAAAGTACAAACCAGACCCAGGATGGGCCAGGAGCCCGCATACACCAGAGTCACAATAAGTAGGGGCACAGCAACACACCCATCGGCATGGCCAATCCGTCCCATGCCACATGTGCACAGCACACAGTCCCATTGCCAAGCACACACAACTACAGATGCTACAGCCACACACACGCCTCCGGGAAACCCATGTACGAGATTGCACGAACTGTCAATGTCAGACGACAAATACATACTTCGCCAGGTGCAACACAATAACAAATCTCATTCTCACCACAGGTGACGAACTGCTGGATGCTGGGGATGGAGCCAGCAGCCAGCACAGCCAGCCTACGAGCCCCCAACGAGGACACACGGATCTGGAGGATCTGTCCTCCTCTTCGGACACGGACAACCAAGCAGGCCCATCTGGTGTGGCAGGGCCCAGCCGCTCCCCAGGACCCCTCCTACCCACCAACCCATCATCCAGGGCTGCTGAACATTCCCAGCCCCCTGCTGCCATTGTCGTTGCGGCCACACCCACGGTCATTGTGGCCACTACCACTGCCGCAACCGCCACCATCGCCGCAACGACCACCACCGCCGCCACCACCGCCACGTCTCCGCTGGCACCAGCCCCAGCGCAGGTGGTGGCCCGGACGACTGGATCCACCCTGGGAGCCACAGCGAGGACCGTGGTGAGCAATGTGGCTAGTGGGCAGGCCGGTGGCAGCAGGACTGGTAGGAGGAGCAGGGTCAGGGAAACGCCAGCCTCCCCTGGGAGCCATGCCCTGCCTCACATGGCCAGAGTCCTTGGGGCCTATGAAGAGGCCCAAGGACAATGGGTCCGGTCTGCCTCAGACACGCGTGAGGTGCTGGGGGTGTTGAGGTCCATGGACGCCCGTATGGGCCAAATCGTGGACCTCATGGGACAGCTGGTGGTGGCGGTGAGGTCACAGCCAGGGACAGCAGCTCCCCTCCGCCACCACCTGCCGGGGCGCAGGGTGGAGCAGCAGTGTCCAGTTCCCCTGCGTCCACAGCCAGTGATCACACCTCAACCACCAGCATGTCGCAAGCAGGCACCCCCCTCGCAAACGTGGAAGGGGCCGTCCGAAGAGGAAACAGATCTCCCGGGAGGACTTCGCACGCTCCAGTCGCAAGTGAGGCAGCCAGCCAGCCTTCCGCCAGCCTTCCTTGACCAGCCACTGCATTGACTTGGACTACGATCCCACTCCACACAGCCATCTGGATGGCATGTGTGTGTTGGACTATGGACATAGAACCAGTGGGTACACCCTGATCATCACGCAGCCATGACCGACAGCTCATTATCACTGCACGCACCACTTTTGTCATCACCTTACACACAATCACATGTCACAGTTTGTAATGAATGCACCTTTTTCACTAACTGCTGTTTGTGCCCTGTGTCTTATTTGTACAGAATACAACGGCCACCTTGGGCGGAAAGGCACCTGATGCGTGGCATGGCAATGGAACCGGAGGGCCTGTAGGGACCTAGGGGTGGGAGACAGAACAGGAGCACATTCAATGAGTGTCACACACCCATCACACAGTACATGTCAACAACTACAAGCAATGTACACACATCGCACAGAGCAATAGGGCACAATGCCACAGCCACCAACAGTGGCATACTACCCTGGCCATGGAGCGTTGACACACAGCACGCAGTGAACAAACGGCCACCCTGACACAGCACACACACACCTGCACAGATACAGCCACATCAGCCGTCGTACATGGACACTCACCGTCAAGTGAAGTAGCGGGCGATGAGCTGCTGCCGCACATTACCAGCTTCCTCCTCTCCGCTGTCCTCCTCACTCGAGCTGTCCTGGTCTGCGGGCTGGGGCCCTGGTTGATCTCCGTCATCCACGATGAGGGGGATCTGCTTCCGAATGGCCAGATGTGCAGCATGCAGCACGCCACCACTATCCGGCACACCTTCTGTGGGGAGTACGCCAGCGCACCCCGGTGCGGTCCAGGCACCTGAACCTGGACTTGAGGAGGCCAAAGGTACGCTCGACCACACGTCTGGTCCTCCCATGTGCCTCATTGTAGCGATCGTCTGCTGGGGTGCGAGGATTCCTCAATGGACTGAGCAGCCATGCCCCATTCGGATACGCAGAGTCACCTGGGTGTGAGGGACACAGAGAACCGTTGCTAATCCAACTGGACAGGGGACAGCATCGCACAGCCAGCACGCTACACCACTCCACATACTCACCGACAATACAGGCACGATCCTGTTGCATATTGGACATCAGTCGTGGCAAGATGCTGTTGCGCATTATGTGTGCGTCATGGGCCGAGCCTGGGAACTTTGCACACACGTGGGTGATCACCATGTCCGCAAGGCACACCACTTGCACATTCAGGGAGTGCGTGTGCTTCCTGTTGCGGTACAGGTGCTCAGTGGCCTGTGGTGGAACAAGGCCGACATGTGTGCAGTCAATGGCTCCAACGACGTGTGGGATTCTGCCAAGGGCATAGAATGCACCCTTCACTGCCGCCAATCCACGAGCCCTGGGGAAGCGGATGTACCTATTCCGGTACAGCATCATGGCTGCCAGTACATCCCTCAGCACCTTGCTGAACATGGGCTGGGACATCCCTCCTCCAATGCCCACTGTGTGCTGGAATGACCCAGTGGCGAAGAAATGCATGGCGGCCATCACCTTAGCCGTGGGGGTGACAGCAGTCGGATACACCCTGCGGGGACGGAGATGGGGTTCTAACATGGCACACAGTCGATGCAGGGTTGGCCTGTCCAGCCGAAACTTCCTAATAACCTCTGTATCGTCCATGTCCGCCAGCAATTGGTATGGGCGGTCAATGTTCGGTCTCCGCCTAGGGACAATGGCAGAGGACACATGTCAAAGCAACACGACACATAGCAATTTCGCATACACATCACTGACATGACTGAGTAAGCACAGGAGCCACAGCCCAGCTGTCAAGCTGGGACGGCACGGCCACAATACACTTACACAGGTCTCCCAACAATGGCAATGGCTAGTGATACAAACCACTGCCATGTGCATGCACATGGGGATCCAGGCCCCAATGACTTGCGGGGCGTGCTGATGGGGACTGACTGCATATCCGTCAAGCGGCAACGCCACGGCAACATGAATGTCTGCTGAGCATGGAACTGCTTCCGCGGCTGGATGAGTATGGCACACGACGACGACGATGTGGGCAGAGGCTGAGCGGCCAAAACAAGTGGGACCTGTGGCACGAGGGGATATGAGACAGTAGTAGGTGTCAGCACTGCACCCTATGTACAGCACTGTACGGATCACACCTCCCGAAACATTGACAGGTGTCCACATTGACAGCCCCATGCCAAGACGGCTGTGTGCTTGCAGTCACACGTCACAGGTGAGAGGTTACATTGCACGTGCCAGGTGGCAGTCGTACATAGTGGGAGCTGGCATGTGTGTGCATGTGTCTCCTGTTCAGGATCCACCAGATGGGCGCTGACTCTGTACTGACCATTGGACACAGCATGTTCCGTGGAAGGCTTGTGTGTGTGGGATGGTGGCACTGGATGTGCCGCCGTTGGGTGGGGGGCCATGCACAGGGCGGGTACGTCGATGATTGCGCATTGTTGGTCACGGTGGGTGCACCCACTAAGATGTGTTGCCCTGTGTTCAATTCCTATGTCCGCATGATGATGGACTGTAGATGTGGGCAGACTACACATTGGTCGATGTGCTGTCTATATGCATGTGCCTTCACACCAGGCACAGCTGCCCCTGCACATGTGACCCCTGCTGGACTCGCTGCTGGGTCTGTGGAGCTGATGCACCTTCTGCGCGTGGGGCGGGCAGCTCTCCTCACTTCCCTCATTGCGCATGTCATGACTTTGCCGCAGGTGACATGGATCATGGAGGGCCCACATGTACGCGTGGGTAGGCTACACATGATTGTACACTGGTCGCCACCCCCAGTCAGTGTTTCGAATGGGAAGGTTGTCGTGCTGGTGGTATGTTCGATGTTGCGGATGGGCGGGCCTAGGTGCGGGCTTACATTCCGGACATGGGGGTAGTTGTATTGGCGACTAGTTGCAGTACACACGGGACACGTCTCTTCCTTTCCACATCTGGGTCATCCCTTGTACTAACTGACAGTGATACAGTCATCTTCGCCCCAGCCCTCATGTCCTCCCCTCGCTCCCCCAATATGCATGCTCACCTGCGAGGCTAGCGCTTGCACAGGCAGCCCCAAGCTCGCACCAGAGAGGGCAAGGAGTGTATGTGTGGGTCCAGTTGCACGAGTGGGCTGTCTCAGGGTATGATGTGTCGCGGGACGCCGTCCACCTGCGTGGTGCCCTAAATGGTGACCCGGCCTGCATGGACTATGCATCACAGTCTTCGCCTTCCGGATCCGCCACCTGCGACACCCAGTGGCTGTGGCTGCCCTTGCGGCCAGGCCGCGTCCGTCTGTGGCTGATGGCCCACACATTCACTCTTTGGCCTCTCTGGGGAGGGCTCGGGGGTGGTGGCGCACGCGCTTGCACTTAGTCGCAATGGCATGTGGCGTGGTTGGTATGATGGGCAATGGATGGGATGGTGCGAGCCACCTCCCGTGACGTCAGTGCTGCTCGTGCTGTGGTGCGTCCCCCTACACTTCCATGTGACTTGTGCCATGCTAGACGTTGAGGTTCTATTGCCTGCGTGATATGACCAGGAGGAGCACGAGGAGACCTCTCACACACCATGCTCCACTGCCATCCCGTGCCCTGTATCGCCTGTGCGGATTGACTATGTTGGGGTTACACCTGGTCGACTGGGGCTGTGTGTGCCTTGTCAAGGGGCATGGCGGGCGCACAACAGGATCCAGCTTGTCCACAGAGGGTGGGCTGAGGTGCGCCTGGTACCGCTTTGTACGTGTGCCCGGCTGCTGTGCACACATGTGTTCACTCCCCCCGACAGGTGTCCTCTCACAATGCCCAGGGAAGCGGTGGTGTACTGTTCATGACCCCTCCCAACACGGCGTGCTCCAACTTGGCATGTGCGCATCTACCCGTCGCACCCACCCACCTGAGCACTGCGTCCATACGACTTCACACGACACATGTGTGTCTTCCACAGTAGTGCTACTCATTTGCGTTGACATCCAATACCAGTGGACTACATGGTCATGTCACGACTGCCGTGTACTTCACATACTCTCATCCTCTCTCATTCGTACTTGTGAAATGAGTCAGCGGAGACAGTTTTGGTTTCAAACATTATATTGAGTCTTCTGTCCTCTGTGATGCAGTATAGTGGACACTACTGGCAGCGGAATACATGTTGAGGATATACTGAGCATGATTGCAAATGGGATAGGGTGTGGGGTTACATGTGATTGGCTGTTGCATGTGGGATGTGGGCTTCAGAGTGACATCTGCTTGGCCAAGGCTGTGCTAATGTACATTTACGTATAGCTGCGGAGCTGCGGACTTTGACACAGACGGTATACATGTAGCCTACCAGACCGCTTGGCATCATGGGCACAGTCCATCTCAGTTCCATGTGACAGGTTTGCTGCGGTTGTTCCTCATGCACGCGTGCATGTGAGATGACATCAGGGCATGTGCTTGCGTGCATGCAGCGGCGTGCCACTTGTTGTTGCACTGTGGTGGTTACTGGACATGTCACAGTCACTGGGGTCGTGTTGTTGTTGTATGCACTTGTCGTCCATGCAAAGGTCCTGGTATGGGATTCCCGGGGCGGGGGTGGGAGGGGTGCAGCACCCACAGACTCCAGGCGACCTATTCATGTCCACTGAGCGGTGTGTGTGTCCATGGGCGCTGGATCCATGTCGTGTCCTGGTTGTTCGTGCAGTTCCGTCCATGTGGGTGCGATACACAGAGCCCATGCCACTGCCTCCCACGATGCATGCGGTGTTCCTGGATGTGATGGGGAACAGTGTGCATGTCCCGGTCATATCCGATGTCATGGCGATGTCGTTGATGGTGTGGTTACAGTTGCCGGTCGTTTGGTATGGCTGTTGTGGTGGTGACTGGCCAGTCCGTGCGGAAGCTAAGCATGGGTGCGGGGCTGGACATCATAGGTCACTCGGGGAACCTGCGTTGTGGTCCGACGTATTTACAGGTTGTCAGGTATGCGATGCCGTCCAGCAGGGCTTCCATGTCATTGGTGGTGTACATGTTTGCCAGCCAATGAAGCGGATGGTGGCTGTCAAGGTGTTGTTCGTAGGTTGTCCCTTGGAGGACCATGATGGGGCATGCTGGGTGACATTCGATGTAGCTGTTATCGATGATCCGTCGTGTGGAGGCACAGTGGTCCCATTTCAGTGCGGGTGCGATGTTGGCCACATACGCCATGCCCCCATAGGCAGAGCAGGCCCGGTCGTGTGCGTCCAGAGGGAGGAGTAGTGGTAGCAGGTCCGCCTTCAGACATGCCGGGTTGGAGAGGCATATCTCGACGGGATGCTGGTAGGGACACCTCCGACAGTAGAAGACGGGCATGACGCAGCTGAACAATGTGATGCGGTAAGTCAATCGGTAACTTACGTTCAGCAGGGACAGGAGATCGCATCCCAATGTATGGCACAGGTTGGTTTTGTACAGCTTGAGCTGTTCGGCGTAGTTGGGTAGGTGTGTTGCGGTTGCCATTTCGCAGCGGTTCGTTGAGGTGGCGTGCTCCGGCTGTGTGTGCAGTCTGCAATGTGCACGCTCCGGGGTTGCTGTGAGCTCTGTGTAGTCGTAGGGAGACAGGACTTGTGTTCTGTTGGCTTGTTTGGAGGACACGGGCCCTCTTCCCACATGCTTCTCAGACAGTTCAAGGTCAGTGCTGTGTGACTCCTTCCAATTAACTTGCATGTGGCCGACATGGGGGAGTGTTTTCTTCTTTCTTCCCCGTCCGTTGTGTGCTTCTGTGATATGCGCTATCTGCCCTGTGGTCGGTCTCCTCGGCATGCCTGTGTTGGTCTATTCTTGGACAATGGCTGTATTCACCGGCTTCTGTCGTAGGGCTGTGGTTTCGGAGTTGGAATGGAAGGTCATTCAGTGCTGTCTGCTCTCCCTTGTGTGGGCGGCAGGCTGCCTTTCCGCTCTGCGTTGGGCCTTGTGTGTGAATGTTATTCTTGGGCCACCTGTTGTCGGTCCCCGGGCTCTTTGGTGTTCTGTTTTATATGTCTTGTTCATATGTGCAGGGTGGTATGGGTGTTTCTGTGTGGTACTGGCGTTCCTCTTCCCGAAGGGGCCCTGCTTCTCCTAGTTGGTGTTGCCGCCGCTGTGTGCTACGCCATGTTTGTTACACTGGGGTGTGTCCTGCTGTTGCGTGTCTTCACTGATATGTGTGCGTCGGTTGTGTGGCGTTGGGTGTTGTCCGTGAATTGGGCGTTGAGGACATGTCTGTGGCCGGCCTGTCACGTGTCATGTGCGTTCGGGGTGGGGCTGATGTGTGTGCTGCTTGGTTGTGTCCCTGTGTCTGTGTGCGACGCATGCATGGCACTGCGGTTGGCCTCTGCGTTGTGCGCATGTGTGGCGGCGTCATCGGCGCTTTGGGGCCGTGACGGGGTGGTTGGTTCCTAGTCCCAGGTGGTGTGTACACATGTGTTCTGCGATGTTACGATTTGGCCTGTGTGTCATATGTGGATGCGATGGTGGATGTGTAGTGTACACGCGCTGGTGGGGGGTTGTCCGCTTTTTCCGCCCTTGCACTGTGTGCGCTGTTTGCGTGCACTTGTTGTGTGTGTGCCTACCTGCGTCTCCGCGGTACGTTGCGTCCTTGGTGGTGCATCAGCAGGAGCATGGGGAGTGCCTGCAGTGCTGGATTCATGCTCGGGGAGCCGCTTCTTCGTTGTCCGTGCTCGGCGTCCGTGTTACCGCTTCGGTTTGTCGTACGGTATCTCTTGGCCGTGGGAGCCGTTTGTTTGCGGCATCGTAATTTATGCGCCAGGCGGGACGTGTTTCGTCGGATGGTGTGTGTCAGTTGGGCTGCGCCGCTACATGTACGGGCGCACTTTGATGGCGGATGGTGTTGCTGGCTTGCCGGCGGTGTTTGGCCTACTTTTCGCATCGTAATTGGGCGGGCGTGTGGACTGCTGCGTGCCGGCGGTAACTGGTGGTTTTTGCATCCGCCAGCACGGCGGTGGTGCTTCCGCCCGCCATCGTAATGAGCCCCTAAGTAAGTATATATATTATATATTATATGTATATGTTTAATTAATGTTTTATTTAATTATATATGTTACTTATTAATTTTAAATATTATAAAATATTTTTAACTATGTTTATTTTAATTATAAGTATTATTTAGTTTATTTTACATATTATTTTTAACAAAAAAAAACCGATATTTTTGATAACGATATTTTTGACATCGATATTTTTTTTCGATATTTTTGTACTTACCATGTTGTAGATAGGATTTCGATATTATTGACATCGATATTTTTGTTGCGATATTTTTGTAGGTCGATTTTTTGACCTTCGATATTTTGTCAGTGATCCGCCTTAGGATACAGTGTGGACAGGCTGTGGTGTTGTAGGTGTGCCCCTGAGTCCCTGGCAAGTATATGTGGCTGGCATACGTTCACTAGTGACAAGCATGGTGACATATGTGAGTGACCTGTACAGGGACGCGTCGTACAGCAATGGACCGATCGGTGTGCACGCACTGGCCATTGAATCTGTTGTGAGCGGGTACGCGTTGTTTCCCGGAATACGCGTCGTACAGCAATGGACCGATCGGTGTGCACGCACTGGCCATTGAATCTGTTGTGAGCGGGTACGCGTTGTACAGCAATGAACCGATCGGTGTGCACGCACTGGCCATTGAATCTGTTGTGAGCGGGTATGCGTTGTACAGCAATGGACCGATCGGTGTGCACGCACTGGCCATTGAATCTGTTGTGAGCGGGTACGCGTTCTACAGCAATGGACCGATCGGTGTGCACGCACTGCCCATTGAATCTGTTGTGAGCGGGTACGCGTTGTACAGCAATGGACCGATCGGTGTGAACGCACTGGCCATTGAATCTGTTGTGAGCGGGTACGCGTTGTACAGCAATGGACCGATCGGTGTGCACGCACTGGCCATTGCATCTGTTGTGAGCGGGTACGCATTGTACAGCAATGGACCGATCGGTGTGCACGCACTGGCCATTGCATCTGTTGTGAGCGGGTACGCGTTGTACAGCAATGGACTGATCGGTGTGCACGCACTGGCCATTGCATCTGTTATGAGCGGGTACGCGTTGTACAGCAATGGACCGATCGGTGCGCACGCATTGGACATTGCATTTGATGTGAGTGTGTACGCTTTGTGTTTTGAAATACGCGTTGTACAGCAATGGTCCGGACGGTGTGCATGCATTGGCTAGGGCCTGGCATGACAACGGACGCGTTTTCGAAGCTTTAACGAGTCTGATGCAGTGAATTCAGTTGGCCAGCCACAACAATGTTGCAAATTCATGGGTGTCAAGAAGTTTAACTTTTGAAGGATGCTGTGGGCGTGTATAAGTGGTGCAATTCCATGGATTGGCCAGATTCAGAAGATGCAAACGACTTGGACTTATCACTTTGGACACATGGGACAGTATCTGCCTCTGCAGCACACATATAATGCTAGCTGTTCCCCTGAGAGCTCACTTGCCTGCACTACATGCTCCAGGACGACATCTGCCACCAACACTGCTGCTGTCTCTGCATCCTCTGGCTACTGCAATGCACGTACTGTGGAGAGAGCCCCAGCCTTCAGCCTTGAGGAGAACCAGGCCCTGCTGGACAGCCTCCTTCCACAGTACAGCAAGCTGTATGGGAAACCAGGGGAGCAGGTGAGTGTGCTGTCCACTGCCTTAATAATTGTGCATGTTGTCTGACTAGCAAGACTTACAGTGTGCACACCACTGGCTAGCATGCTCACTGATAGTTCTCACCCCCCAAAGTGTGTAGTTACATGCACTGAACAGGTACAGTGCAGTAACAGTGCATTCCAACAAGGTTTTACTTCCCAGACAATGATACCATGTAGTAACTGCTGGCAAACTGTTCATAGCCATCGTTGCACTGCCTGTGTACATCATATGCCCCTGTGATTGAGACATGTATATCCAACTGTGTGATGCACGTATATGTTGCATGTGTAGTAATGGCATTTTCACTTTGTCATCCTCACAGGTTGATGCCCACCAGAAGCAGGAAATCTGGCTGACCATCGCCCGGGTAGTAAGATCCGTGGGGGACTACAAGCGCTGGATCCGCAACTGCCAGAAGAGGTGGCAGGACCTTCGGGGCTGGACCCGGAGGATCGCAAGGGTCCAGCTGAAGCTGTCGCCTCCTTGCAGGAGGGGCGGACACCGGACCCTGACCCCCACATGCTCAGGATCCTGGCGGTGGTCTTCCCTGACCTGGATGGGCAGCTGAAGGCCAGACAGCAGCAAGGAGGGGGTGAGTCCATGACTGCACTGTGAACTTTGTCTGACATGCTATGTGCCCTCCTCTGGCCTGGTTAAACTTCCACAGTACATCAGTCTTGTGGTCCAGGACCCATGTCCCTCAATTGTGACATGTCCACTCCTCATCTGATATGCAGGTGTGGCCCTTACAGTCAGGAAATTGTGTCACTTAGGTACTGTGTCCTTGCATTTTGCTTCGCTCAAGGTGGGGGACAGCATTTGTTCCTGTGACTTTGTGGTGGGATTCATGGGTGGGTCAATTGCTTACACAATGCCTAAGTTCTGACATGTAATCTGGGTGTAACTTTGATATGTGGTCCACTTGCTGATCTGAATCACCACATGTCCCTGGGGTATTTGGCACACACCCATGCTGCGGGTGGGAACAATGTTTGGGCCTCAGGAGTATGTATATCAAGTGTGTTACACATGCTTAGCCACCTGCCTACTGTCCAGGGCTCATCCCTCTTTCAGGTGGAGCAGGACAGTCATGCCTACTCCAGGGCATACAATACACTCTGTACTCCCCCTCCCGTGTATCAGCTGACATGTTGTGATCAGTGAAATGTTCCCTCAGGTGTCTGCCTCTGTGTCATTGTGCTGTGGCTTCGTTGTCAGGACTACTGGGATGTTTATCGTTTAGGGCTCAGCATGCCATCTGAGATGTGACCATGAGAGACGATACTTCTGTGACTTATAGGTGTTTGATCACTTGACTGTGCACACAGGTGTATGCGACTGTGAATTTCAGGCAGCTGTTTTTCATTCACAGCAGACTGTGAGGTGCTCAGGTTCATAGAGTTGTGTTTCATGTCTCCCATATGTCCAATTGGCATGACGTGGACAAATAAGAGTTCAGATGATGTGGTTTGTGGGGGATGGACATGTGCACTTGTAAGCTACATAACTTGCATTCCCCATTACCTAGGATTGTGACACAGTGCAGACTGTTGTTGGCTGGCTGCCATGCCCATGTGACTGGAGACAGTGATGTATGACTTTGCAGGCATGCCTGTGCCATGGCATTTAACTTCCTAAGAGTGATCCTGCAGGGGAGTGACATGTGCAACATGCACCCCATTGTGGCATTGACTATCCGGACATGGGTGCATCATGGTGTCTGGTGCTGGTATGCATCACATGCATTTCTAATTAGACTCTGGCCATCCCTTTATCCGGACACCTGTACTAACTCAGTGGCAAGAGATGTGATGTGTGCATGTTCACATACTTCACCGTGTTCTCTGCAATGTCCAACAACTGTGTACGTGGTGCATGTGTCCACACTGGGGTATTACCATCCAACAGGCACCAGACAGATGGGTGCAAGGGCAGAAGGGGTGTGAGTGCCATGGTTGACCATCATACTGACAATTGGCTTCTCCTAATCTGTGTGAGGACTTTTGGCAATGTTCAACTGAGGATGCCAGGGCTTGCTCTGTAATGTGCTGTACTTACTGTGGTGTGCGGTCAGTGCAGGTGACTGATGTTTGTCTGTTTCCCTAATTGTTTGCAGATACATCCACAGCCACAGGAGGGGACAGCTCCACGGACCAGGAGGAGCTGCAGAGCCAGACTGGGTCAGCAGCCGATGAGTGGTCGGAGGGACCCAGTGGCACGGAGGGCGAGGGGAGCCACACCGAGGAGTCCTCAGCATCATCCACCTCAGCTGAGGACCACAGCAGCTCAGAGGATGACTCCCTTGTGGAGGCGGGTGTCAGCAGCCACCACACCCCAGCTAGTATGTCTGGCACCGCCACCACCACCACCACCACCACCCTCCCATTGGCTCCCATTCCAGAGGTCCGTGGAGGCTCCCGTGTTCGGGAGCGTGTCTCCTTCGTGCCAGGCACCGCACCCCCTGCCCCTGTGTCCCCTGCTGCCCTGAGTGAGGAGTCTGTGTACCTACTTTGGCAGCTCCATGTAGGGCAGACAGCAATCCTGAGTGTCCTCCATGCACACACCACTCTGTTGACACAGCTGGTGTCGTTCATGGAGGGCATCTCGACAGGCATGTCTGCCCTACAGAGGAGCAATAGGTCCATGGACTCCTCCCTGACGGCAGCAGTGTCCCTCCTCCAACAGTCCATCACCCCTCCTACCTCTGCCCCATCCACACTTCCTGGCACCCTACCTGTCCCAAGCACATGCACACCTGCACAATCACCCAAACACACAGACACGAGCAGCACAGAAACACACAAAACAAGGGCAAAACGTGCACACAAGCATCCGCAGGGGACTGATACCACACCCACAGGGGATGGGGAACAGACACACACACAGGCATCCACAGTCACTCCGCAGTCCTCAAAATCCTCTCCCTCCAAGACCCCTTCCCTTGCCTCACCTGCAACCCCACCTACAAAGCAGCTCATCCTCTGTGACCTCGGCCTCTTCCCCTCCGATCCCGCTGATCCAGCATACAGGGGGAAGAGGAAGTCCACCCACACAGAGGGGAGTGCCCCTTGCCCCCGGACACCCTCCCCCAGGCGCAGACAGACTGTGGCTCCCACCCGCAAGTCCCCCCGGGCCCGGAAGAGCAAGACCCTGCCACCGCCCTGCAGGTCAACCACACAGTCTCCTTCCTCCATCCCTCAGGCACCCACAACACAGGTTCCCCCACCACACCCTGTTCCAGGTTCCCCCACCCACAGATACACCATCCCCAAAATGATGCGGCCTTCTCCACCTACCACTTGCTCTTCCAGCCCCAGACCCCCCGCTGCACATGTTTGTGCCACTGCTGTGGAGACCGTGTCCTCCCCCTCTGTCCTGCCCACCTTACCTGAACCCCATTCTACTCCCCCGGAGATGGGCACTGCAGTGGAGTCCACTACCACCCCGTCTGACTTGGGCACTGCAGTGGGGAACCTGTCCACTCCATCTGGCCAGCCCACTGGAGTTGTGCCGGCACCCACACCATCTGACTCATGCCCCCCAGTTGTGCCGGCACACACCATGTCAGACACCTCCAGTGCAGTTGTCAGTGACTCTCCACCACCAGCCACCCCTTCCCTGCCTCCTTCTGGTGAGCCCTGATCCTGTCCCTGCGGTGCCTGGCCTGACCCCCCGTATGCCCCTCCGAGGGGAGTGTCCCTGGTTAGTAGCAGTGCAGGAAAGCAAAGGGTGACATCTGCCACTGTCACCCTGTTTGGACTTTAGTCATGGACTGGCCATTGGCCTTTGGGTTTTGTCTGGACTTTCTATTTTCAAATCACATATGCTGAATAAAGCTCCTTTCAGTTCTCCAGTGGTTTTGCTTCAGATGTACATGATGTTGAGGAGGCTAACCATGCTCTTGCTGCAGTGATGGTGATTTTTGCTATCAGGTAAATGAAGTGTTACTGTGCAGGACCCCATGTGGTCCAGGGTGAATGTGTCCTATCCTGGTGTGTAGCCATGTCATCCTTTGCAGCAATATGAGGGTGTCATGTTTTTCATATTTGCCAATGGGATTCCCTACATGTTTTTGCAATATCACATCTGCGGCTTACACCCCTGCACATCAGATGTGCTTGCCATTGTTCAATTTGTCTATTTCCCTGACCGTGTGACCATCTCCACTGGACATGCAAGTTTGGGCATCAATGGGGAAGGACTCATCTGTGGTATCAGTGCAACTTGCTATACATGTGTATTTGATCGGTGCAGATGATTTCGGTGACACTGCCATGACCAGGCTGATGTGACGAGAGCCTTCATTTTGTGCTAATTGTTGACTGAGTGACCAAGTGTTCTGCTGACATGATTGAGCCCTGCAGAGACAACGTATGGCACAGCTTTCCGTACACAGGAGTGGAGTCCCCTCATGGCAGTGTGTAATTCCGTGACATTGCCTGAGCCCAAGGTGTGTGTTGTGTGAGCATGTCTGTGTGTGTTCACTTCCATTTTGCTACGCAGGCTGGGGTCCCTAGTGATGTTCCTGTTTGTGATGCTTGCTGAGTTGAGCAATGTTCCCCCCAAATCTTCGCCCTGGGTTCTCTGTGATGTGGGTGCATGGCACATTACTGGTCATCAGGGTGTCATCCATAGGTGTGTTTGCTGTCAGGGCTGAGTTTGTGGGCAAATGCAGATGAGACACAGTCAGGATTCCCCTTGGCACTTGTTGGTTACACAAGTCATGTAATTTACAGTTTGTGTTAGCTTTCAGTGATTGTGACACGTTGTGTGTGTGACTGCTGCCACTCCTCAGGGTCAGAGCTGCAATGCTGGAAGTTGTCTATGTGTGTTGTTTGTGGGTGACCTTGGCTTCTTCATTGGTGTGTGACTGTGGCCGGGATCCCATTGGTTGTTGTGGATTTGACGTCATGCCCATGTACACCGTACTGTGCAGTGTGTCAGACATTCACAAGTCTTGTTGACTGGCCATGTGTGATGGGTATCTCCACCTTAGTTCCCCCCACCACCCCAGGGATTGTCATGGGTGCATGTGCAATGTCACCAGTCCATGTGAGCTTCACTGCTGCACATTGGTGGAGATCAAGGTGTGTGGTGTTGAGTGTGTGCAAATGAGAGTTGTTGCATGGCTAGACCCCTACCTCCATGTTGGCCTTGGCTGACAGGCCGTGCTGATTGATTTGTGCTTGTGTAGGTGTGATGGTAGTTAGTTGCTCAGGACACATGACTGTGGTTCACAGTGTGTACGACATCTACCTTTGTCATCACAGTGGGATTATCATGCAGGCCAATGTCACCACAATGTGGGGTCCCTGGGGGTAGTGCTGTGGTGGGTCTGTCTCTTGCTGTGTTAGTTGCTGTTCCTACAAGCTCGTGTGACATTTGTAATTTGGGCTCCCTCTCATCTAACAATGCCTGATTGCCCACATAGGGGAATCCGATCCATGAGTTACTTTTGTGTGGCACTGTATTGACATCTGTGTAATAGGGATTCAGGCCTCCTCATGTGTTGTGTGGTTGCCTGGGGACACTGGCACACCCCCCCATCACCTGCTGTGTTTTATATGCAGTGTGAGTCTGCCTGTTTGTGTTTGTGCATTTGCACCACTGCATTGGCATTTCTTTAGTGTGCCATTGGCTGTATGTTGTTTGGTGGGTTTCCCCTGCTGTCCTTGGGACTCCTAGGTCATCAGTCAGCACAATGATCATGGTTTGTATGTCCCATTGCTGCCATGGAATGGTATTTGTTCACCTGACATCTACAGTCTCCACAGGATATCTACATTTGTGTGCCATTGGTACAGATATGTGGGTCTGCATTATGATGGTCACTTCTGTCATTGTGTTATTCGTGAATGTTGACAATGTGAGCCCCCATGGGTGATGTTTGTCTGCACATGGCCAAAGCGATGTTTCATTGGCACTGCACTGTTTGCCTCACCCAATCTATGTTGCTATGGGACACAAGCACTACTATGCCACTGATGCGTTTGTTGTTGTGTGACCAGGAATCATCCATGCAGTTTGGCATTTGCAGCTTTTCCCATGACAACACTTACATTTTGGTCACTGTGGTGATGGGGCTTTAGACCCCATTGCCACAATGTTAGAAATGTGCTTCAGCTATGGACCCCACACTTACCTTTTGGTCACTGTGGTGATGGGGCTTTAGACCCCATTGCCACAATGTTCAAAATGTGCTTCAGCTATGGACCCCACACTTACATTTTGGTCACTGTGGTGATGGAGCTTTAGACCCCATTGCCACAATGTTCAAAGTGTGCTTCAGCTATGGACCCCACACTTACATTTTGGTGACTGTGGTGATGGGGCTTTAGACCCCATTGCCACAATGTTCAAAATGTGCTTCAGCTATGGACCCCACACTTACCTTTTGGTCACTGTGATGATGGGGTGTTAGACCCCATTGCCACACTGTTCAAAATGTGCTTCAGCTATGGACCCCACACTTACCTTTTGGTCAGTGTGATGATGGGGGTTTAGACCCCATTCCCACTGTGGTCATGGTCTGCTTGCATTGTGGAGGCCACACACATTTATGTGTGACACATGTGATAGGGGGTCACATTGTATGTTCAATGTCATGTTCAGTGTTGTAGGCATTTGACACAGACTACACACGCTTGTCATGGTGTTGGGGGGATGTATTTTTCAGACATTCCTTATGTTGGAGTATGCTGGTTGTGTCATGCATTACCCGTCCTATGAGTAGGGGTTGTGTGGGTGGTAGGCATCCAGGCCCCCATGAGTAGGGGTGGTGGTGGTGGTAGGCATCCATCCCCCTATGAGTGGGGATGGTATTAGTGGCAGGCATCCATCCCCCTATGAGTGGGGAGGGTAGTAGTGACAGGCATCCAGGCCCCCATGAGTAGGGGTGGTGGTAGTGGTAGGCATCCATCCCCCTATGAGTGGGGATGGTATTAGTGGCAGGCATCCATCCCCCTATGAGTGGGGAGGGTAGTAGTGACAGGCATCCAGGCCCCCATGAGTAGGGGTGGTGGTAGTGGTAGGCATCCATCCCCCTATGAGTGGGGATGGTATTAGTGGCAGGCATCCATACCCCTATGAGTGGGGATGGTATTAGTGGTAGGCATCCATCCCCCTATGAGTGGGGAGGGTAGTAGTGACAGGCATCCATCCCCCTATGAGTGGGGAGGGTAGTAGTGACAGGCATCCAGGCCCCCATGAGTAGGGGTGGTGGTAGTGGTAGGCATCCATCTCCCTATGAGTGGGGATGGTATTAGTGGTAGGCATCCATCCCCCTATGAGTGGGGATGGTAGTAGTGGCAGGCATCCATCCCCCAATGAGTGGGGATGGTATTAGTGGCAGGCATCCATCCCCCTATGAGTGGGGAGGGTAGTAGTGACAGGCATCCAGGCCCCCCTGAGTAGGGGTGGTGGTAGTGGCAGGCATCCATCCCCCTATGAGTGGGGAGGGTAGTAGTGACAGGCATCCAGGCCCCCCTGAGTAGGGGTGGTGGTAGTGGTAGGCATCCATCCCCCTATGAGTGGGGAGGGTAGTAGTGACAGGCATCCATCCCCCTATGAGTGGGGATGGTAGTAGTGAGAGGCATCCATCCCCCTATGAGTGGGGAGGGTAGTAGTGACAGGCATCCAGGCCCCCATGAGTAGGGGTGGTGGTAGTGGTAGGCATCCATCCCCCTATGAGTGGGGATGGTATTAGTGGCAGGCATCCATACCCCTATGAGTGGGGATAGTATTAGTGGTAGGCATCCATCCCCCTATGAGTGGGGAGGGTAGTAGTGACAGGCATCCATCCCCCTATGAGTGGGGAGGGTAGTAGTGACAGGCATCCAGGCCCCCATGAGTAGGGGTGGTGGTAGTGGTAGGCATCCATCCCCCTATGAGTGGGGATGGTATTAGTGGTAGGCATCCATCCCCCTATGAGTGGGGATGGTAGTAGTGGCAGGCATCCATCCCCCTATGAGTGGGGATGGTATTAGTGGCAGGCATCCATCCCCCTATGAGTGGGGAGGGTAGTAGTGACAGGCATCCAGGCCCCCTGAGTAGGGGTGGTGGTAGTGGCAGGCATCCATCCCCCTATGAGTGGGGAGGGTAGTAGTGACAGGCATCCAGGCCCCCCTGAGTAGGGGTGGTGGTAGTGGTAGGCATCCATCCCCCTATGAGTGGGGAGGGTAGTAGTGACAGGCATCCATCCCCCTATGAGTGGGGATGGTAGTAATGAGAGGCATCCATCCCCCTATGAGTGGGGAGGGTAATAGTGACAGGCATCCATCCCCCTATGAGTGGGGAGGGTAGTAGTGACAGGCATCCAGGCACCCATGAGTAGGGGTGGTGGTAGTGGTAGGCATCCATCCCCCTATGAGTAGGGATGGTATTAGTGGTAGGCATCCATCCCCCTATGAGTGGGGATGGTATTAGTGGCAGGCATCCATCCCCCTATGAGTGGGGAGGGTAGTAGTGACAGGCATCCAGGCCCCCCTGAGTAGGGGTGGTGGTAGTGGTAGGCATCCATCCCCCTATGAGTGGGGATGGTAGTAGTGGCAGGCATCCATCCCCCTATGAGTGGGGATGGTAGCAGAGGCAGGCATCCATCCCCCTATGAGTGGGGATGGTATTAGTGGTAGGCATCCATCCCCCTATGGGTGTGTATGGCATTGGTGATAGCCATCCCGCCCCTATGGTTCTGCTGTTGCTAGTGTACGTCATTTGTGCATCCCTATGTGTGTGTGACATATTTCGGGTACGTGTCGTTTGTTTGTGTTGTGGGTGTTTGACTTACCGTCTGCGTCGTACGCGTCCGTACCGGTCCCGGTAATAGATGTAGAGTATTGGTAGGACCTGCGCGATGGGATTCATGGTTGGGTCGTCTCGTTCTGGTTTCTTGTGGCTTCGACTCGTACTCGTCGCTGGCTTGTCTGTCTCGTCGCCGTGGATCGTCTTGTGGCGTGAATCGGAGCTTATGTACAGCTCTCCCGGATGCTCTGACGTGCCGGACGTAGCGACGGGATCGGCGCGTACGGAAGGCGCATCGTACTCGTCCGACCGGAAGGTGCTGTGTATTTGCTTCCGTGCGACTCGATTCGGCGTTTACGGATCCGGCTCGGGCGGGGAACAGGAGCTGGAATTGGTGAGTACGGCTCGCTCGGAATCTGGGCTGTTATGCGCATCGTAATTGTTCGTTCGGACGACTGTTCGAATCGGTCGGAAAACACGCGTTCGGCTTGGTTTTTTCCGGACGAATACTGTTAGGTGCGCTTCCGGCCGAGATCGGAATCGACCCCTCTGTGTCTACAAGGAAATCCATCAGGAAGAAAAGCAGAAGGTGATGAAGAACTATAGAGGAGCAGATCTGCTGTGCTGTTAAATTGAGATTGGATGAAGCTGTAAGTCATGCAGAGCCCACCAGAAAGCAGCCGTGGACATACATAGGTTGCAGAACTGATTTGAGGGTTTAAGATAAAATGCTTTTGACCTGAGACGTATGACTCGCTGGGTCCCATTCACAAAGCGTTTTCTCTGATTAGTTGTGTCTTACTCCTGTTTTAGATGTGAATTACACCTCACTATCTAAACCTGTTCTACGGGCATCTTTTACGAGTAAACAGGCTTTATGCTAGTCATCCTAAAGAAAGCCTCTATTAGGGCCTTTAGGTGCCTCTTCCAGGGCTTCATTCCACTCCGATACTACATTGCTCATTAATCTGGCTGATGATTTTTTTACCCTGCTACTGCCCACCGAATCCCGCCATTGGCTGTCACAAGCACTTAACTCGTTAACTTCCTGCCCCACCAGCTTGTTACCTCTCTTCTTTGTTCTGTGTTCACACATCATCTTCTGCAGACTCCTCTTTTTATTTTCTGCACGTTTCATCTACAGCTTATTGCCATGCAACACGTGGCAATCATCACTATGCAAAAAGACATTGGGGTATATTCACAAGAACGTGCGATAAACATCGCCAAAATAGCTTACCGCAACTTCTCACATCGCAGTCCATCGGGGGAAAATAACGCCGTGCCAACGTGGCATTCACAACACGGCGATACCGTGCGATAATCGCACGAGAACGCATCAAATGTCCGCGAAACAACTACAGCAACGGCGATAAAAATGCAAACCCCAACGCGAAAAAAGTTGCAATAGGCCAAACCGCGATAAAATCGGTGTGATAACTAGCGAGAGGCCAGCAAGTCCCACACGTCATGCGGGGAAAAGCACAAGAAAAACACCCAAAAAGATCACACCAAAAGCAAGATGAACTGCGGAGCACCAAGGATGCACCCGGACCGAGTGCAGAGGACAACGTGAAACCCACAAGACCCACGGAGGCCCAGCCAGGAAGCCAGGTGTCGTGGAAGGGCAATGAGAAGAGGGAGAGGAAGACGGGGTACAGTCTGCAGGAAACCCGGATCCAAGTCACGGATGAGATAGAACACCACCACCAACTGTACGTCACCTCCAACGTTTCATTGGCAAAAAAGACGCTGAGATGGCAGACCATCTTGGACTATGAGAATGCCGTTGCCACACCGAGGAGGACAATGGAAGAGGACAAGAGGCGCTGGAATGATGCGAAGGGAAAACCCAAGAAGGAACTCGCTGCCAACATGAAAGCAGCAATGCACATTGGAGGTGGGGTCCAGCAAAACACCAGGAGCAGGATGAAATGGAGAAAATGGTGGCCACAGTCATCAGTCGGGAGACAGTGACAGGATCAGAGGACCCCGACACTGCTCAGCCCTGACCTGACACAACATCAATAGGGTGAGTACCTACCAGGGAGTGGGGGAACGGGGTGAGATGGGCACAATGGCACACATGCACAATTAAGCAGAGCACACTGCACACCCACAATGACTCCGGATCATGTCCCTGATCCCCCTGGAACACTGCAGCACACACACAAACACCAAGTAGACTCACCTCCACCATGTGCCCAAAGGGGCCCCCACCCAACACATCACCAATCACACAACCAACACATGCACACGTGCGAAATCCAGCGAAGATGCATATCCGTCAGCCACACTACATGACGAATAGCATTGCTGCAGTCCAACTATCATGTCAATGTGCAGGCCACGACACTGATGCGGCTGAGTGTGGGCCAGATCTGCAAATGTGCAGGTCACACTCGGACACATCCACGTGCACAAAAAACCCCTGACGTCAACTACACATCCGCCTACCGACCATGACCACGAGTCACAACACGACGAAGGGCACAATTCACTCAAGTCAGCAACATCTCAGCACTGTAGAGGCACAGAAGTGAAAGGCACACCACCTGAAAGGGATGAGTGGCAGCCAATTCAGAGCTGCAGGGGCGACTCAGCCACAGTGCAACATACACACATAAGAATTTGAGCACCCCAACATTGTCAACAATGTGGTACATACTGCAACACTTCCACAACAGAACAAAGGACACAACTGGTGCCACATGCGTGCACAAAATGGCCAATCACATCTGGTATCGCAGGAATCTGTGACATGACAATGGACGAGTACAACCTGTAACCTGTATCAGTTTTATTTACACATGCAGTGCCAGTGGACAATTTGTACTGTCCCATCATTGTACAGGACGGACACAAAGTGACGTGCTCAGGTGAAGAAATTGGCAATGAGGGTGTTCCTACGGGCTATTCCTGCTGCAGCTGCAGTGGGGTGTGGGCCACCTGCCCCATCATGCTCATCATCGTCCGGTGCATCTGGCACTGGGATCCATGGGGCATTGGAGCGTACACAGATGTTGTGCAAAACACAACATGCAACGATCATCTTGCACACAATGCCTGGCCTGTACAGGAGCCTTCCGCCTGTGATGTCCAGGCACCTGAAACGTGACTTCAACACGCCAAATGTGCATTCCACGATGCCCCTGGTGTGTATGTGGGACGCATTGTGTGTTCGGGTCTCGGAGGGGTGTCATCATCCAACGGCAGAGTGCATATCCCTGATCACCTGTGACAGTACAGAGAGAGATGAGTCAATAGGTGGTTCGGCATGATGTGTCGGCAGGCACACTAGTACAGTGACACCTGTGCTGGCTGTGTGTGGGGTGAGTGTAAGACAGCCCCCAGGGATTGTCTGGTGCTTGCAACAACTACAACAGTCATCACTCAATCAGACGTTCAAAGTACAAACAGCAAGGGACCATGACTTGAGGTGCACAGAGTTAGTGGCCCCGGATGCACAGCGGCCGGCACGGGCACACTGCCACGGGACGGTGACTTGCAATGCACTGGGTTAGGCCCATGAGAGCTGAGCGGGTCCTCATAGATGTCCAAGGCGACTGTCGCTGAGTGTATCGTGGGACAGTGGAAGGTGTTCCACCAGGGCATGATGCAGAGGGCACAACCAAGCAGCAACAGGCAACATGGGTGATATGAATGCCACAGACTCATGCCAAACACCAAGTCCGTACCTGCCAGGTGATGATGATGACAACCCCCAGGCCACAGACTCAGACACCACCAAAGTTCAAACAGAGAGTGACCATGACTCACGACACACGGAGTCAGTGGCACCAGGGCTGCAAGGGGATGCAGTCTGCGATGAGGTGTGTACATTGTTGTAAACTCAGCCATTCAGAAATCAAGACCCAGTCACAAATGTGGGACCTACTTGACCGCAGTGTCGGCCGGTGGCAGCGGTGTGCGTGGTCCAACCGCAGTTCAGCCAGCTCCTCCTGGAACTCCCACACACGGTGTTGGAATGTCATGTGGTGATGACGTGTGGCTCACGGAGGCTGAGGCACGAGAGCTGGGCATGTGTGCAGCCTGCGACGATGCCGTGCCCTGGCTGGTCCCGCCTTGATGTGATTGGTGTGAGGCCGGCTGGCCCGCAGTTCATGCCGGAGCCAGTAGTCTGCAGGGGCCCACAAACACATGTCTTCTGCTTGCATTGAACAGGGTTAGTGGCACCACGTGTCGTCGGCTTGCGTTGAATAGGGTTAGTGGCACCACGTGTCGCCGGCTTGCGTTGAACAGGGTTAGTGGCAGCATTTGTCGCCGGCTTGCGTTGGACAGCGTTAGTGGCACCAGGTCAGTTGTTGCTAGTGTTCGGTCACCTCCTTAACGAGGATCCAGCTTACATCCGGACTGAATCGCATCTTCCTCTTACTCCTCTCCGTGCGTTCACTGGTATGGACTCTGCCATTCATGAATCACGACTAAGTGCTGGATGTGGGAACTACTGGACCGCAGTGTGATCCGTGGGCAGCGGTCGGCACGGGCCCACAGACACGTGTCGTGTGCTTGCGATGCAGACTTTGGCTTCACCGATCAAAGGGAGTCTAGTGATATGAACGCTGCCATAGACATTTGGTCACTGCCATTCACAACCCAAGACTCAGTTCAATATGTGCAACCAACTGGGCCGAAGTAGACGCCGGTGGGGTATGTCAACGAAAAAGGAGTGCTGCCTGCGTCGTGGAGGCCAGCGATGGTCTGAGGTGGCTGCCAAGGTCGCGGGCCTGGGGCTTGGAGCTTGCACCAGCACGTGGTGGGCCCTCTTTGACACACGCCGGTGTCGGCAGGTGAGCGGAGCGGCCTTGGTGTGCTGGGGCAGGCAAGACGGGTCTGGGGACCAGCGGCCTGGGGTGCAGCAGGTGCACAGGGATGCAGGCCCCGCCGTTCACGGCGTCGGCCTCGTGGCGGGCTGAGAAGCGCCGCCCTGGCAGACACGTTGGCCATTCCGGAACAGAACCACGCCCAGAGCGACAGGGTTTTTATTCACACCCCTACGCAGGCCTGGCGTACGCAGGGCCAACCCACTCCGCCCACGCCTACAGGGGGGGACGTAACGAGCAACATTTCCGTGTTCTACCCCACAGCCTGTGGTGACATGGTAGCGTCCACTGGCCACTACACTCCATGGACCAGCAGTTAATGTCCACATGGCCATTTCCGTGGTTTGCACACTCAAGTCTGTCCAGCACATCCACGCCAAACTCTTCATTGGGTAGGTTCTCATTCATTAGTCACTTGCCTCCTTCGCACATGCCTGCTTCCAGCCTCTCCACACATTCTGCTATTGTGTGGCTGTGGTGCCATGCCATAGCTGGGTTGTGTACATGGCAAGCCCAGGTTCCCAATAGAGTTGTGTTGTCGTGTCTGGCCGGTGGGCATGTTGTGTGGCATGTTGCATGTAGTTTTGCTGCGTGCCCATTCCCAGAGTCGTGATTTGTATGACTGTGGAGTTGAGGTGTGTGGTGTGTTCATTTGGAACTTAGCAACGAGCAATGCATTTCCATAGGTGCCATCCTGGAAGTGCTGGTTGATGATGGACTGTCGGAAGATGAATGAATTATGCACACTGCCTGGGTATTTGGCCACAACAGTGGTGAAGAGTCCCCGGTCGTCAACTATTGCCTGCACATTGATGGAATGCGTGTGCTTTCTGTTGCGGTAGTTGTGTGCAGTGTCGGCAGGGGGCACAAGTAGGACATGTGTGCAGTCAATAGCCCCCAACACGTGAGGGAATCCAGCTATGGCGGAGAAGCCTTGCTTTGTAGTGTAGCTCCTATTTCCCTAATAGGCTCTGTGCATTGGAATAATATACCCTATAGGTTTGACATAGGACTAAGGTCAGTATGTCCCTATCGAGTATATTAAACTTAATTACTTGTGCCAGCTAGCTCAGAGGCCACTAGAAACTCCTTGATAAACAAGAAGGGAGTAGTTTCTGGCAGCCACAAAACATGACAACTCTGTTTCCCTTTTAGAATCAGAACGTGTCCCAGAGTCGTGGAAACAATAGATAACTATTTCACTCAGCTCAATCGTGCATGCTTAGTTTTCCTCAAAGTTACACAGAAAGAATAGACGGGCGTTTCAATAAAAGACTTATTGAACAGTCTTGTTTCTCGTGTAGGTAATATGTGCTGTTACGATCACAAGACAGTATGCAAGATAAATAATGTACAGCGTAAGCAGTAGAAATAAATAATACTGCGCTAGCATGATATTTAGTAAATATTAATTTACATAAATAACACAGTCTAAAAATGCGAGTACTCATACGATGCATTTCCAAGCTAGTTTTACCCCAATGTACCTAACCTAATCTAGGTGTAGGGAGAGGTATGAAGTAGGTGGAGAATTCCTTACTATGGTATACTAAGAGTATGTTAAGCCTAGTATGCCTAGTATGCCAAGAGTCCCTCTAGGTTTCTAGTCAGCTCCATACCTTAAGAATGAGAGAGGTGGGAATCTCTTGCCAGGCTCGAACTCCAACACCCCGTGAGGGAAGTCAGATCACTGGAAGCTGGACTCTCTGCGTGCAGGGATGACAGCGTCTTCTCAGTGCGTCAGGCCGGGAAACGGGCTCCTCTGAAGTCGAGGTCTCCTCTGATTTACAAGGGCTAGGGAAGGTATATTTATACCTGAGAGGTACCTCAGAATGTTAGCATTGACGTGAATCGGACAGTGGAAGACGTCATGAATGAACCCCTAAGGTATAACGGTTCATGCATAATAGATGAGTCCTTGAAGAAATCAATAGTCCTGTGCTAGGGAAACTCCCGAAGCCTAAGGGTCTGTCCTTCAAGAACTCGTTGTGACGTTAGGGTGGACGGATGTCGGAGACCATGCCTGTATTTGGATTGCACGGTTTAATGCCTAAATAAGGACTGGAATTTTATGCCTATATAAGGGTAGGGCGAATTGTGCCTATATAAGGACATGATACAGGAAAGCCTGTGTATGGACACCCTAAGAGGAATACAACACCCACTCCACTTTCGTGTGTACGATAATAATAAATGCTAAACATTTAATATGCTAAACATAAAATGGAGTACCGCATATTGCTAAAAATATTTCTTAAAAGCATTAAAAAGCATTTGAAAACTCATTAAAATGCAAAAGGTACTGTACATTTTAAGCATTGCTTTTCTCAGTTCAGGCATATATTTGGAAATAAAATGCAATTTGAATGAAATAAGCAGTAATATTTACATGTGACAGAAAATGATCGATAAGTTGTTCAAAAATCAAAGTCATTTCATGTCATGAGAATTAATGAACTTGTTAGACAAATAAGATGACAAAGTGTCTGAGGAAGTACTGCGAAGTCCGTACTATAAGACTAGTTCTACTTCAAGAAGATTGAATTGCCATTCAGTTTGAAAAAACGGAAAAAAAGTTCAATTTGGGAAGAGTTCCAAGTTTTTGAAATATGAAGGCCAAATTTTACTGTGTCTCTGGTACACTGTGGGTTGAATCAGAGTCAGTGTACGGGTCTGGTGTAAACATGAGATCATCTATTTCTGTAGACAAAATATCGTCCACTGAAGTTGGTGTCAGTTGGAACACCTCGTGTAGTAGATTAATTGCACAGAGATGTGAAGCATTGCCTTCAGCATAGGATGCCTCAGCAATGTTCGTGTCCGTTGTTACCTGTGTGCCTGTAGATCCATCTCGTACCTCAGCAGGAAATGCTGGAAGCGACTGTGAGATCTCAATGAATGCCGTCATCAGGATTGGTAGCCTGTGGGGACAACACAGAGCATGGGCCGTTATCGGGTCCAGCAGAGTATCGTTATCCGTTGGCGTTGCTGATGGAAATGTTAGACAGGTGTCTAACACGCATTCTTCACCGCATAGCAGGCATCGTAGAACAGGTAAGATGCAATCGTGCCAGATTGGTCTGAATGACAGGAACCACGTGGTATTAAGTTCCCGTAGACGAGTCATGCCCAAAAGCTGTACTATTCGCTCACGGCACTTTCATTCAAGGAGAGCTTTCTCCACTTCACTCGGAGTGATGTCTGCGAATAGGCTGGCCATAGCGTAATAGCAGGAAGAGAAATAGAATTCCGGCAACAAGTGCTAGAAGTAATGGTATGCCACCAAACACCGAATGTGCAAAGTTCGGGATGATTCCGAGTATTGCCTGGAAAGGTGCTAACAGACCGGAGCAGATGCTCTTAAATACATGTACAATTCCGGTTGTATCAGACATGTTAAAGATACGTCCTATCATTTCCACAAAATGTATAGGGCAGTTTGTACGTAGTAAAGTCTGTATCTCAGCCGAAGTCCTTGCTACTTGTAGATCATAGGTTTCTTTGGCCGAGGTCAAAGGCACTGTTTGCTGTAAAAGCATGGCTTTCATTCTGCTTAAAGTATCAAATCTTATAAAAGAGACGTTCAGCGAAGGCCACAAAGGCGACTCCCTGACTGTGTCTATTGGGGCAAACAATACTTGCATACAGCAAGTGACCCTGGAGTTGACCGTTACTAGATATGGGATGCCTGGCAACATTCCGCAGCAACTCTGATCATTCAACATGAGGTAACTCCCATTCGAAAGTTGTCCAAACGTTGGATTAATCACAGCAGCTGGTGTACCCTGCTGATGGCAAGACAAATTTGCCACAGAACCATTGCAAGCCCCGTGTAAAGAAATGTCCTGGCATATGAGTGAACCGCTCAGTGCACTTTTACAGTGTGTACCACTCAAAAACACTTCACGATCCCCACTCCAACATCTATATGTATACGGTAAATCCCAAGATGTCTTAATGTATTCCTTACCCAACCTTTCATATTTGCCTGCTTGCATTTGTCTGAGGCAATACTGAAACTGAAAAGTAGTCACAGGTAGTGTGATTTTGCCATGAATGAGCCATTCTGTAGCTTGTTTTTCTGCCACTGTGAATGGTAACTTTTCCAGTTTTTCAATGCTCAGCACTGTATACCTTGCTCCTCTTTGTGCCAGTTCGATCTGTTTATCAGTTAGATTGTATTCTGCAAACAGAGCCGTCGTGTTGATGAAACGCCAAGGCACATAGCCAGCATGCAAAGATTGCAGCGTCCAGCTTAATAACACAATAGAACGTAATTGAGACTGGCCTTGCTGTAACATTGCCAAATCTTGTTCTAGTATGTCGATAGCAGAGGATACAACGCTGTCCAATGAATATATTCTGGAGGACAAAGTTGTTAACCCATTGTCGACCACAGTGAGTGTTTTCTCTAAATTAATACGACCAAGTTCACGTATTCGTTCTGCGGCCTCCATCTGTGACACCTTCCATGCTTCATTATAGGCAGCATAAATGCCGGCATATATGAAACGTTTTTGACGTGTTTTCTTGGTCCAAGCAAGAATTCCCTAAGGTCTGCGTCCTCTGTAAGTAAGGATAAGTGTTGTTTCACATCCTGTAGTGTAGATTTTTGCAGCCAATCGAGGCATAATTTTCCTACACTGTATGTTGTTACTACCCTCGGATGCTGTCTTTGGACGTATCTTGGGTCTGGTTTATGAATAGTAAATCCCTGAGTTTTATTCAGGAATCTTTCCTGACAGATGTTAGTGTCTGTGGGCCAGATCAACCATTTTCTCCAATCAGGATTAGATCTGTTGAGTTGTAGTATTTTGTCAACTGTAACCGCTGCCTGTGTATTGTTATCACTTGCAGGTGTTGGTACAGAAGGTGTTTTCATCTCTTTGATCTTGGCTAGTCCAAGACAAGATGTTTGTTGGACAGTTTCATTCAAAAACGTTATTTGTTCAGGGATGATACAGGCTCTAAATAAAGCTTCTATCCCCTGCACTTGCCAATCTTTTGTACCCCAGACAGTTTTTGTGTCTATTGTGTCTTTCCATAAGTCGAAACCCTGTCTAGACAGTTGGGCAATAAATGTTGCAGAGTAAATCTGTTTTGTATTAGTTAACATAATTTTCAGTCCTGTTTTGTTTACATTTTTATAGTAAAACGTTTCTGGATCAGATGTATTGTAACCTGAAAAATATGGAAACTTGTTAGCAAATGTTTTTGAACTACCTTTTGGTGGTGTAGGACAATGTTCCCATTGGTTAAACATAAACACATTTCTAGGGTATGCAGATTTATGCAAATAATGATGACCATAGTGGTTATAGCAATTCTATTTCCTGTCTTGAGTGGTAGGGCCTGCCCGCCAGATGTTCTGGATGTTAAGTGGGAGAGCAGATGCCTCACCTACCTGGGGTCCGCATCTACCATGAAGCTGCCAACCTCTTGGAAGGCAATGTCGCACGGGCAATTCGAACCACCAAGAGTAACTTTGAGTTCTGGGGGTCCCTGCCGCTCTCGGTGGCAGGACGGGTGGCCCTGTTAAAAATGGTCACGCTGCCGCACTTGCTTTATTATTTTGGCTCCTTGCCGCTCTGGATCCCGCGGAGATTTTTCACGCAACTCAATACCATGATTACGGGATTTTTATGGGGTTCAGGGAGACGCAGGGTGGCGCTGGCTACCATGATGCGGCCTAGGCGAGAGGGGGGCTTTGCAGTGCCTGATTTCGAGGCCTACTACCATGCAGCGCAATTGCAGTGGTTCACGAAATGGATGGCTGGTAGGCTTCGAGCTGAAGGGGTCCGAGGCGGCACAGACCCGGAGCTGCGGCAACTCTCTCGGGTGTTATTGCGACTTCCTTTGGGTGAAAGAGAAACTCCAGGGGACTTATGGGCGATGCGCCAGTGTTGGAACTGGGTTCACAGGAGAGCTGGGCGGGGACCCCCGTACGCGCCTGAGATTCCTCTGTCGGTTTGCGAGGCTCTTCCCCACGGAGGGGACTGGCAGGGGTTGAGGGCCTGGGGGAGGCGGGGATTACCACGATTGGGGACCTATATGAGGCTGACACCCTGCTACCCTTTAATGATTTGATAGAGAGGTATGATATCCCTAGAGGGGACTTCCTGTTACACGCGGCCCTGACGTCAGCTGTCCGTAAGCACTGGAGGGCGGGACTGGTGGAACCCCGGTGTCCTTGCCGTGTCAATATGTGGTCTCAGTGGCTGGGACGTTTAAGGCGTGTTACCTGCCTATACGGACGACTTACCCAGGAGGTGAGGCGCCCGTTGGAGAGCTTGCGGCTTAAGTGGGAGACAGATCTTGGGGTGCCCCTTGGGGAGAAGCCTTGGGATGCAATAGTGGAGAGGGCATGGAAAGGCTCCAGGAATGCACGCTTCCAACTCATCCACTTTTTTGTTCTCCACAGGGCATACCTCACGCCACATAAGATAAACGAATATTTTGGAGTTCGGTCGGCATGCCCGCGGTGTAACCTCGACAATACCGAATTTTTACACATGTTCTGGGATTGCCCGCTGCTGGGGGGGTATTTGGGGGAGGTGATGACTGCCCTGAGGGACGTGACAGACAGAGACACTCTGCAGACCCCGGGATATTGCTTGTTGCACTGGTTCCCCCATACTGCTCAAAATAAAGTTACTAGTAAATTTATTGACCTGGGTCTTGTGTTGGCCAAGCGGGAAATTACCAGCCATTGGAAGGGGAGGGGTGCCCCTAGTGCCCCAAGGTGGCAGAGGGAGTTCATTAAATGGGCAGGTTATGACGGGATCTTGAGGTTACACATGGCCCAGAGACGAGACAACGATAAGATGCTGGAGGCAGCGAGAGCGTGGATAGCGCTGGTAGAACTGCTTAAGTGCCCCCTGGAGGATGATGCGCCTCCCCCTGAGTGAGTGGCGCTGCTGGGTTGACTGGTCGTGTGTCCCCACACTAACATAGAACCTGAGAGCCCACAGAAGGTCGGAATGTGGTGGCTCCCCTTTCTTGGATTGCTTCCTTAGACTTACAGTACTAACGATTTCACTGTCTACTCACACTTTTGCTGGAACGCAGAGGATAGAGCGACATGCCTGGGAGGGTGGGGGGAGTTTTGTTAGGTAGGGAGGGGGAGGGGGTGGGGGAGGGTTTGTTTTTTGATCTTTTGCTTTTGTTCATAGTGATGATGCACAATACCACTGGGCTGAATTACGGGGCCAGAGTGCCTCGAATGGAGGGATGCGCTGACTGTCCTTGTGAGCTCACTCCACTATGTAACATATACCAGGAACACTGGAGGTATGGGTCACATCCGCAGTTAGCTTGCAATTGACAGTGGACACTCTTTACTCATGATCCCATGGACTAAGTGATGCTTATTTACCGTGCATGCCTGAATCCTAATGCACTATGTATGTTTTCGTTTGCTATGCATTAATTGGTAATTGAATAAAATTTGTTTACAAAAAAAAAAAATAGTGGTTATAGCAATACAGCTGTTCATAGTCTGATGAACCCTCTAAATATTCATTTTTAGAAAATGCAGCAGATTTTTGTAGGTCAAACATTATGTCGTTAACAGTCTCAAAGTCCCATCATCAGAATAGGTACTGGACGAAATGAGATCACTTAGTGAAATTTTAAACAAATGTGGAATGTTCAATTGTTCCGTCGGGCCAAAGATATCAAAATCAGTTTTGTCCCACACTATACCATCCTGTTTAGGAACGGCTGTGATGTTCACTGTTGACAAGTCTCTTGCTTCACGATGGGAAGATTTATGAGGTTTCAAAAGTACGTTCACATCTTTTCCTTCAATGTTCACATGGATGTATCTGCCATTTATAAGCACGCTCACAGTTATAACCAAAGCTAGCCAAAGCAGGAAAACAAATATTCCAGAAATAATCCAGAGTTCAATCCATGGAGAAACCAGATAAGTCTTTTTCAGAAAGTGAAGAAAGTCTTGTACTTGCTGCTTGAATGTTAATGATGCTGGCATCGTTTCAGGTTCACTCGGATCTTCTGAGAACGTATCAAAGTTAATGAAATAGCCAGAAGCAGTTCTGTCAACTGTTGGAATTGCATCAGGATTCGTAGAAATCGCTGGAACCAGTTGATCACTTGCTACATTGGTGTAGACAGGTGTATTTGGACGAACTGTTACTTGATTTTCAAGAGGGATGAGTTCCATAGCATTGTTGCTTAGTCCTTTATCTGTTACTGCTGAATTCCCAATTGTTATCAGTCTTTCAGTCTGAACCTCTTGGATAGTAGCGAGAGGAGTGTGTCTGCTACTAGGTCGGAGTCCACGAGGCCTACTACTTAGTATTGGCCACATACTGTGGTTTGATGAGGTCAATGGACACAAATCTTTTCTCCTTTCTTCCAGCAAGGGACGGCAGAAGTACTGTTCTTGTACCTTGAACTGCTAGGACAGGTACTGGTTGTCTGTAAGAAGGTCCAAATACCTTCTTGTCCGCAATCTTTTCTCTGACTAGATCCCCAACTTTTGGAATCCAGACAGGCCTTGCTGGGACCGCCGGTTTTTCCCCAGTGGTGGTTGGCTGCAGGAATACATTGCTATGTTTCGATCCTAGTTCATTGAGTTCCTGAAAAACAGCCAAACGATCTTTGATATCAAACGGTTTATTTTCCACCACTGTGCCTACGTGATCGAGGTCTGGTACCCACATTCTTGTCCCAAATAGGACCTCATATGGAGTGACCCCCCTAGAGAACTTCTTGGCAGGTTATTTAATGAGCGTTGGACCCCATAAAGATGTTTGATCCACCCATCACCCGAACCTAATACCCTAGCTGTTATAGACTGCTTTATGTCCCGGTTTTTCCTTTCCACAACCAAATTTCCCTCAGGATGGAATGGAGAGAAGTACCGCAATGCAACGCCCAGACTGGCCATGGCTTCTTTGTAAGCCTGAGAGCTAAACGCAGGGCCCTGGTCAGAACGTAGCGTGCCTATTGCGTATGTGCCGATAAAGACTCGCAAATCTTTTATAACAGTTCGAGCGTCAGCCGAGCGCTGAGGCCATATCCATAGGAACCTTGATTCAGTATTTGTGGGATTGCATTTGTCCAGAGGGACGCCTGCGCATAGATAGTCTAATGCTGTCTAACAATGGTGTCTGTACTGGGCAGCTACATTCGCAGCATGGTGTCCGGTGGCTTTCTCGCTGTAATTTGCAGTCTAAGCAGTTATTGATGAATATGTGTATTTCTGTATTCATTCCAGGCACCAGTACATCTCTTTTAACGTTAGTATTGTTTTAGAGATCCCTAGATGTGACAGACCCTTCCCCAAATGTGTTTCATAAATCAAAGCTGCTCTACGTTCAATGTTCGGAATTACCCTATCCCCCACTCCAGGGATTCGAGCAAAAGGAACGTTGTTCACATCAATTACATAAGAGTACTTGAGTGGAAACTTTTTTGGTAACGCTGCACCACTGCCTTTGCTTGTAGCATTGACAGCCAACATTATCTCACTGTCTATTTTTGTTTTTGAACGAGTGATCGCAGCTACGGAAGCCGTCTGAACAGCCCCCTTTGCGGCTTCGTCAGCCAATGAATTCCCTGCAATGTGAACGCCATCACGTTGATGACTCAGTGTGTGGCTCACGTGAGCCTTTGGTAGTTCGTTTTTCAACTGAACTACTTGTTCCTAAAGCCTTTTGTGCTTTATTGTGCCACCTTTCGCATCTTTGAACCCGTTTTCAAGCCAGTTTTGTATATATTCATTATACGACTGAACACAGTAAAAGGAATCGCACACTATTAGTGTGGGGAATTCTCGATCTGTACTTTCAAGTGCCAGTTTGAATGCTTGTAGTTCAGCTCGCTGAGCTGTACAATCTCCTAGAGATTGAGTTTTTGTGACCATAGGTCTGAAGATGCCATCTCTCATGCGACCTTTAACGATTGCACACGCTGCACTGTAAGCTTGCTTACTCCCTGTTGCGGGCTGTGCGGATCCGTCAGTGTAAATTATGAATTTGTACTGATTGAGAGGCAGGATTTCAGTAGGCAGAGGACATTCTTGTTCATATTGCAGGAACGCTTGTGTTTTTAAATCAGGATCAAAAACATATTCAACATCGGTTGCAGCAAGAGAATTAACCCATTGTATCCATCTTGGATGTAATGCTTTAGCATTTGGAATGCTTGCTTTTGTGACCGCTTCTAAAGCTGGTACTGGGGTTACGACAATAATGCGTTTCCCTTGGGCTAGGGCTCTTTCTTTTGCTACAGCGGTTTGAACTGCTGTCAGTATTTTTTCTGTTGAAGTGAAGCGCATTTCCGCTTGGGTATACAAATGAGATTTGTATGCGATTGGTATTTTTTCACCCTCGTTAAATGTTAAGTAGGTGAATCCGCATTGACCCGAAATTATTCGGATCACCAGGTTGCGTTGACTTACGCGTGTTTGTAAGTGAATTGTTGCTAACATGTTAGCCTGGAGTGAACACAAGACTTCTGTGTGTTCATGTGTCCAATTTTTGATTGAAAAATCAGGTTTCATTAATGCGTAGAGAGGTTTAACCCTTTCTGCGTAATTTAGAATGTATGTTCTTCCAAATTGAGGAAACCCAGGATGGATTGTAAGTTTTTTTGCGTTTTTGGAGGTTGGAGCAGCGCACATTTCTCTAGAAAGTTAGCTGCCAAGCTCTTGCCTTCACTTGAAAGCTCATATCCTAGAAATAGGACATTGAGATGGGCAATTCTGGACTTTTTGAAGTTGAATTTGTAGCCCTCAGAGGCAAAGCCCAGTATAATGGTGCTCACCCTGTTCAAGTGTTTATCCAGGTCATCGTCTGTCAGATAGATATCATCGACATAGGACAATGCCTCATTGTCATAAATTTGTAGTAACTCCGTTACCCTCACTGAGAATAACCCCGGGTTGTTCTTGAACCCTTGTGGGAGTCAACAAAACTGACGCTGGGTCCCCATTATGGAGAAAGCTGTTAAGTACCTGCTTTCAGGTGCTATGTTTTGACAAAAGAAACCATTTGAGATATCTAATGTGGTGTTATATTTTTTACGCACAATGTTATTCATTAATGCTGTGCTATGTGCTTTTTGCACTGCAAATGTTTTAGAACAAGTGTTTAAGTGTCTGTAGTCCAGAACTAGACGATATGAATTGTCTGGTTTGGAGACAGGAAACAAAGGATTGTTCATTGAGGAGGTGCATGTTTCAATCACCCCTTGGTATTCAAGTTGATCTAAGATCTCCCTGACCTGTTTTTTAGCTTCTTGCTTTATTGGGTACTGCCTTTGTGCAGTTGGTTCATGTTTCAGATGTATTTTATGGTGAAGGGAGTCCTCATCCCATCCTACATGATTTTTATATAATGCTGGGGCCTGGGCTACTGCCCATTTCCTGGCATATGTGTATTTTAGGTGAATTGGAATATGGTTGGAGAAGGCCGGCATAATAATGTCCTCGCCGTGTGGGCACTCCCTGACAAATTGTGGTGGCCAGTCTTTTTCTGCTAGAAGTATGTCATAGCCTCTTGATAGTCTTTCCCAAAAGAGTGCTTTCACCTGTCTGGGTATGTCTCCCTCCATCCGGAGTGTTATTTCATATAACTTTTGTGGAGTACTAACCCTGGTGTCTACAGTCTCAACTGCAATGTACTCATTCAAGTCCACTATCTCCAGAAGTTCCTTCAGGTTCTGGCGAGCTATTGTGACTTCTGCTGCACTGTCCAGCATTGTCTGAGCCCATTCTCCGTTCTTGAGTTGTGTTCTCAGTATTCTCTGCATGTCTGATCTTCAGACCCGCTACCTTCTTTTTGGAGAATTGAGGTTTTGATTTGGTTTTCGGAACGTGTTTGTCGTCTTTCGATTTCACGCGTTCTTCTCTATGTTCTGACCGTCCTCTTCTTTCCGAAGTCTGTGACGAGATCTGAAAGGTACGAGAGGAACGTGTATCAGTATCTTGATACCTGTCAGGTTTTTTCAAATTATCCCTATTCCTGAGGTCATACCTCCTTTCAGAGGGCTCCTTTTGAGGAGACCTACCTCGGGATTGAGAACGTTTCTCGTTTGAATTTTGTTTGTTAGTCTCCCACTTCTTTTTAGAAGATGTAGGAGTTTGTTTAATAGAGTCCTTCTCAGGACTTTCAGATAGTTTCGGCTTCACTGGTCTTCCACCCAAACTATCTCTGCCTAATTCTGCATAAGATTGTTCTATTATTCTGGGTAGCTCAGTTTGATGTTCTGTAACATCGAATTCCCTTAATCGTTGGTGAATCGCCACTGCTGCTGCCTCCCCTTTAATATTAGATAATATTATTGTTGAGACCTGGTTGAAATTTTTCAGTAATTTCATACCTAAATTCAGAGCAGGCTCTGCCCCGTATTCGTTTTGAATTTGTTTCAGGACATCTGGTATTACCGCAATTGACGGAATGCCATGTGTTTTAGTATAGATGGCAGCAAAGACTGAGCCCCAAGTGGTACAGTCTTCCAGTTGTGGTGTGATCCCCATCAGTAAACAGATGGTTAGGATTCTGTGTTTCTCATACGGGCTAGTATTTGGAAATACTGCTTCGATTTGAGTAATTTTTTGAGCTATCCAGAATGGAATTTGCTCACGTTTTGTGGGCATTTTACCCATGACTGCGTATAAAGTCTGTGGTGTAATTTTTAGTGTATTCCCCTGTTGAGGAGTTTGATTTGGAAGTGTCAATGGTGGTTGGACTGTGAAAGTCCGCATGACATATTGGACTAATTGTCTGTAGATTTTTATTAACTCTGTAAGTTGAGTAAGTAGTTCCTCATCTGACATTATATCCAGTTCAGGATGAGGTGTGTAGCCGGCTAGAATCGGCCATGTTGCTCCTGGTTTACCTAGTGGACCGAGCCTGGTAATGTTTCTGTGATGTTTTAGGGCGCCTTTAAACCAGAGCTGATGCTCCTGGTATGTTAGTGGAATTTCAATATCCTCGAACGGAATATATTCCTCTGGTGGATCATCTTCTTTGTAGAAGTGAAACAGTTTTGTAACTGGATTGGATTCAGGAAATATTACCCATGAATAGAATACCTCTGTCTGAAAGGATTCGTGTGCCTCTATCACAAAAACTTCTCTACCGCCTCTTGGTGGTAGACCGTGTTTTATGAGTTTTAGAGTGATGGCTCTTCTTAAGTTTGGATGGATGTCTATAACACCCTCCTCGGTTTCATTTAAACCAGTAAAGTTAAAAACTGCTGTGGCTGGGTCAGCCGTACCTCCACCGTTTCCGGTGGCATCGTCCCCGTGTATGGACATTTGTTTTTTGAAAAATGTAGAACAAGTTTCAAGGAAACAAAGATAAGGTGTACAATATTTTGGAACACTGTATCCTTCAACGTTGAGCAAACCAAACAGCTAATATATAGGGTGCTTCCCTATGTAGCCGTGGCGGATACTTAACCCTGCCCACTCCAGATGTCTTTTGGAGTATATGGGTAGGGGTCTCTGAGAGAAAAAGCACGGCTGAGTTACTCAGTATCTAGCGTTAAATTACCGCCTTACCAAACCGTTGGGCGCCAGGTAGTGTAGCTCCTATTTCCCTAATAGGCTCTGCGCATTGGAATAATATACCCAATAGGTTTGACATAGGACTAAGGTCAGTATGTCCCTATCGAGTATATTAAACTTAATTACTTGTGCCAGCTAGCTCAGAGGCCACTAGAAACTCCTTGATAAACAAGAAGGGAGTAGTTTCTGGCAGCCGCAAAACATGACAACTTTGTTTCCCTTTTAGAATCAGAACGTGTCCCAGAGTCGTGGAAACAATAGATAACTATTTCACTCAGCTCAATCGTGCATGCTTAGTTTTCCTCAAAGTTACACAGAAAGAATAGACGGGCGTTTCAATAAAAGATTTATTGAACAGTCTTGTTTCTCGTGTAGGTAATATGTGCTGTTACGATCACAAGACAGTATGCAAGATAAATAATGTACAGCGTAAGCAGTAGAAATAAATAATACTGCGCTAGCATGATATTTAGTAGATATTCATTTACATAAATAACACAGTCTAAAAATGCGAGTACTCATACGATGCGTTTCCAAGCTAGTTCTACCCCAATGTACCTAACCTAATCTAGGTGTAGGGAGAGGTATGAAGTAGGTGGAGTATTCCTTACTATGGTATACTAAGAGTATGTTAAGCCTAGTATATCTAGTATCCCAAGAGTCCCTCTAGGTTTCTAGTCAGCTCCATACCTTAAGAATGAGAGAGGTGGGAATCTCTTGCCAGGCTCGAACTCCAACACCCCGCGAGGGAAGTCAGATCACTGGAAGCTGGACTCTCTGCATGCAGGGATGACAGCGTCTTCTCAGTGCGTCAGGCCGGGAAACGGGCTCCTCTGAAGTCGAGGTCTCCTCTGATTTACAAGGGCTAGGGAAGGTATATTTATACCTGAGAGGTACCTCAGAATGTTAGCATTGACGTGAATCGGACAGCGGAAGATGTCATGAATGAACCCCTAAGGTATAACGGTTCATGCATAATAGATGAGTCCTTGAAGAAATCAATAGTCCTGTGCTAGGGAAACTCCCGAAGCCTAAGGGTCTGTCCTTCAAGAACTCGTTGTGACATTAGGGTGGACGGATGTCGAAGACCATGCCTGTATTTGGAGTGCACGGTTTAATGCCTAAATAAGGACTGGGATTTTATGCCTATATAAGGGCAGGGCAAATTGTGCCTATATAAGGACATGATACAGGAAAGCCCGTGTATGGACACCCTAAGAGGAATACGACAGCTTGGTCTCCAGCTGCTCCTGCGCAGTGTGGGGGAAGTGGAGGTGCTGGGGTAGCAGGCTGATGATGGCATCCAGGACAGGTGTGATGAACTTGGATAGGGCTGGCTGTGAGACTCCTCCGACTCTGGCAGTTGTGGGTTGGAAGGTACCAGAGGCCAACATGTGCAGCACAGCCAGCAGCTTTGTCTGTGGAGGGATGTTGGTTGTCCGCTGTGTTGGTACCGTCAGCCTGTGGGCGATGTGGGTCAGGATGCGGAGGATGGTTGTCCTTTTGAGCCTGTAGTGGGCAATGGCCTCCTCTGACGTTAAGTCTGTGAGGCTGGTGCGTTTACGGTAGGTCCGCTGTCTTTGTCTACGCTGCCTCTGTGGTAGTCCGGGGGCGGGGCGGGTCCTGGGGGTGGTGCCGGGCCTGGCGGTGGTGGCGGGCCTGGGGGTGGTGGCGGTGGGTGTTGTGGCCCTCTTGGGTCTCCGAGCTGCATGATCAGTAGCTCCATGGCGTCTGTTGGTCTTCAGGTGTGGCTCTGGTCTGGGCTCCCTTTCAGACTGCAGGTGGTCGTCCCGCTTAGCACCAGCAAAAGGCAGGTGTTAAATACCTGCTACTACCGCGGCTTATCGCCTGTTTTTGACTCACATCACAGATCAGGCTGTCCGTTGTGAATCGCGCGGTGTTGTCTTTTCGTGTTTTTGCACGGACACGCCTATTCTGCTTCTCATTAGCGTTAGTTGGCGGTGTCGACCGTGGTGATGTTTTTTGCGGCAGCTATCGCGGGTTCTGTGGTGATGTAGGCAGTTAGCACCAGCTTGCGAAAGGGGCGGTAATTCTATCGCCACTTTTGCTGCGCTAAAGTGCCGATAACTCAGCGATAAGGCCTTGTGAATATGCCCCATTGTATTCTCGGCATTGGCACGGTATCGCATAGGGTTTGCGTGCTATGCCCACCATCCATCGTCATCGTGACCTGGAAACCATGATGGACGTGAGGTAGAAGTGGTCTTTTTCCTTGTCTGTGCTACTGTACCTCATCCCTAATCCTGGAGCAAAGGAAAGTATAGGCAACAGAAGTATCCAAGAGGATTTCAACAACACATCCGTTTTTCCACCCTTCAAAATACAAGACTTGTTGCAAAGAAATCCCAGAAAGAGCTGCAATTTTAATTCAAGCCGTTGTCACAACACTAAAAGCATATTCCTTCAGTTATACTAATTTCTCGAGCCATCACAGTTCATTGCAGTTGGCTCATTATTTCATGTTCGGTTATATTGTATATTTTATTAGTACTCTCTTTCACGCCATTAACTGACTTATCTTGAATCAAAAACACCTATTAGATTTAAGACTGTAAAGGCGTGTAGTAATAACAATATTTATTTTATTTCCAGCTTTTCAGATGCAAGCGAGGAAATAGAATTCCTTTCCTTTGTATCACATGTAGACAGGTTATAGCTCTCAAAAGCCTTGCGAATATAGCCTTAAAACTTTGAGATGTTTTACTTGATGCCTATTTCATCTCTTTTTCAGCAGTTACTCCAGCTGTGAAGTGTCTCAGAAAGAAATGACCTACAAATCAAATTGCAGAGCACTGACAAGGTCAGATGTGCATCTGAATATAATATTTCATGGAATAAATGAGACATTGCAATTCAGATATTGAATGTCTCTATAATAGGAGACACTACTTACACAACAACACATATTCTCACAATGTCCCAAATCAAAAATAAGCAATTGCACTGAATTAAATGGCAAATGAAGCTGTTAGAATGATGGAAGAAATATTCAACTTGCTACATAAGTAAAGCAAGAAAGGCTGTTGTTTGTCTTTTACTTTTTCTCGATAACATTAAAATTGATTATCAGACTTTGTTCTTATATTTAATGTGTTCTCAAACTGAAGTCAGCTGTCTAGAGCCAACAGAATTGCCATCAATTTTTTTATATTAAGATGCCAGCTGCCTGTGTCAGGTGGTTTTGTTGCTTCAGTAGATACATTCATCTCATTTAGCAGATCCCTTTCTTTTCCGACGCTCACTGTACTATCACAGCTAGGCAAGCCTGCCCAGATGGACTGTGATGACCTCTATCAATTCACCCATGTGAAACAGAGAGAGCATGGTTAAAGACCTAGCCTAGTTCTAACTTAATGATGCTCCAGAGTCTAATAGTGCAGCACCTATACAGCCTGAAACATAATCTTCAAGATGCTAACATGCTCCACAAGTACACATTTACTTTTACCAAGCTGGAAGTAGGGCAGCATCCAGCAGTACATTTGCTTTGAATCGTTAGGACACGTTGGGGCTTATTTATGAGAGCCCTGTGTCACTTTTGTGCCGCGTAAAGTGGTACCTGCGTGATGCAAGGTTCTCATAAAGATTCATGAAGCCACGCACTGCCACCCTGCGTGGCTTTGATTGGCCTCATAAATCATCAGTAAGGTAACACAGCGCAAATTGCTGTGTCGCCTTACTCTGCGCCCGGGAGGCGTTCCATGGGCGTTGCAATGGTTGTTCCCACTGAACACCCATGCAATTTGATACTGCCCCAAATCTACAAGTGATGTAAACCTGGGGAAGCATCAGATCCGCACTCCTCTCAAGGTGAGGTGTAAAGAAGAGAAATATGTTAATTTCTCCTTGTTTTTTCCTTTTTCTGTGTGTGCTGCATTCTGCAGCACACATAAAAAGAGGAAAATTCCTCATAGGATTGTTTTTGTTCAGGAAAGTGCCCCTTCCTGCACAAAAGCAATCCTGGCTGCAATGGAGGCACCCTTAGACAATGCTGCAAAGGTGACTACATTAGAGCTATTCTGCCAAAATGGTGGCAGCACAGGAATGCAGTGTACTGCGCAAATATGGTGCATTCCTTCCCTTTTAGTTTGGCGTAGAGCAACGCAGCAAGCGGCCTTGCTGCGCTGCCCTTTGCCAAAATGCCATAAATGAGGCCCTTTGTGCATTACACCACTGTTCATGCACTTCATGGCCTGCCTTCGTTCATAAACCGGAAAATATTTCAAGTTTGTACGGAATAATAGCCCATAACAGCTGATCTACATTTCAGGGCTGGTTGTAGGGCCTCGAATCACAGAAACTGTAATACACAGTGATGCAGGCTCCTGTTTTCAGCAATTATGGTGCATGTGATGCCTGTGGGATACCTCCTCATGAATAGGCTGAATTCATTTACGTGCACAGAGGCCTCATATTAATTTGCTTTTTTCCCTCTTTAATTTGCATATTTCGATGGTGCCACTACATCCCATCTCTGGAAAGATAAAAACAATTATAATATTTTCCAGCTATTAAGCTCATTAGCAACTGAAGCAGGGAATGCTGGTGATGCTTCCCAAGGAGTAAAATGAAATAACACATAATAAACAGTATAAGACTAACATCAGGACTAAGGTGTTTAATTAATGTACATCGTAAATACTACACGTATCACTCATCTTTTTAAGTTGCACATTTTTGTAAACTTCACTATACTTCACTTGAAGAATTTCTTCGCATAATATTTTTGTCACAGATTTCTTCCACAAACTGTAAGATTTAGCTAAGATTTGTTTTGCAAAACCTATTTTAGCAGACATTTCTCTCCCAGTTTAAACTTCACATCATTGGCAAAGGTTTCAATGCATGCAAGCATTGTCAGTGTTCACTCAAAAGCATAGCCTTAGGATGATTATTTGAAGTACATCTCAGTCATACATTTGGATTATGGAATTTAAAAATAGAAGCTTTTTTTCACACCGACATTTCCAATAATATGCTCGACGTATTTCCAATAATATGCTCGACAGCTGCGCCAGGTGCAGATTTTCAGATGTACTTCTGGGAATGTAATGTGGTATAGAACATCTCACAGGGAGGATTGACGCTTCTATCTCAAATGCAGATGTTTTTCTCTTCCAGAAAAAGTCTATTCACCATGGCCAAACTCTTCTCTTACATCTCCAGAAAATTTGGGGGTGGTGCGCTCCTTTTCCCATTGTAGACATGCAGTTAAATTGCCAACCATTTTCAGGGTGTAAAGAGGTCAGATCACAGTTTTAGAATGCCCATAAATGGGCATGATCATAGTGCCACTGGAACCAAATGGCACCCAACTGAAGAGGCCCAATTAGGCTGAAACTGGTCTTGGGTTGCTTGCATTCTGGTTCGGAGAGGACCTGGTTTGGCAGTATGGGCTGGACTGTGAATATTAGAGAAGTACATATGCTGAATTGCATATGGCCAGAACTAATCGGAGATGGAACAGTGGCAAAAAAGATGGACTTTTACCAGAACTGGTTAGTTATCAGTGCTGAGATTATTTCAAGAATTCCATCCATCACCTTTTTGTATTATTCACTTAAAATATCTTGTTTTGTTTGTCTCTGGAATCTCAAATAAGACATTTAAAAACAGTGCATTAATCTTCTGGTTGGCTCATTTGTGATGATACATCCGTAATAAAATTGATTCAATTTAGATTATGGCCCGGATATACCAAACTTTCTTGCAACGTAACCCAGCAAGACACCTTGCTGCACTATGCTGTGCTGCGCTACACTGTGCTACGTGAAAGGGAGAGGACAGGAATACCAGATATAGAACATTATATGGTGCATTCCTATCCTCTCCTTGTGCTGGCACACAATGGGCTGCCTTGCACCAATGCAGGCACCCTTTCCCCATGGTGCAAGGGTGCCTGCATTGTAGGTAGGATTGTTTTTGCTCTGTGCAGGAAGGGACACCCTCCTGCACAAAATAATACTCTGAGGCTTTTTCCTCTTTATATGCATGCTGCAGAATGCAGCACGTAAAAATAGGAAATAACTAGGAGGAAAAAAAACATATTTCTCCTCATTACGCCTCCCTTGGGAAGGAATAGCATTTTGGTGCATTCCCAGGTCTACCACTCATGGTAAATCTGGGAATGCACCAAAATCCACAGGTCGGTGCTTGGGAACACCCACACAACATCCATGGAATGCCTTCCATGCGCAAAGTAACACAAGGCAGAAATTTGCGCTGCCTTCCGTTACTCCAGATTTACCAAGCACCACAGGGCCATGCAAGGTGGCCTTGAGTTGCTTGGGAAATCTGATGTTAGAGTTCTGTTGCCCTTGCATAACCTTGTGTAATGCTAGGGCAACACAACACTATTATACATCTGGCCCCATGTGTTTAGTCAATAGAGATAGCAAACATTGTTGTCTTGCTTTCCTGCTAATAAGCATTCACATTTGGACAATTAATGAGACCCTGGAGTCTTACAGGCTTGTTGAGGTAATGGAATCTAGAGAGTACTTCTATTTGTTGCAAATGGTTAGTCAATGCATTACCTTTCTGGTCCTATTGCTGAAAAACATTTATTTTAGATTTTTTTAATGAAGAGCCCTGTCTTACAATATAGCTTTATGTAAACGTTGTTTTATAAAATTATATTATAGGTATTGTTCAGAACAGGTTTTTAGTTGTGTCACTACTAAACTGTACCAATTTGCTTTTTTTAGTCGTCTATGGGGGTATTTTGGTTTTCGGGGGTTAGGTAGGCTTTTCTGGCACAGATGCCACTATGATGTCTCTGGAATGGTGCAGTGTGCATTTAGGGAATATGGAGTGACAGAGACCTTTTCTGTTTTTTGTAGCCCCTGTAGTTTGTGAGGTCTTTAGAGAGTGGTCCTTCTTTTTTAACATAGCAACTAATTAACCTCAGTTAAATATTTTACTGTAGAATGGATTACGCTGTAGATTTGACTGTCACTTTATTATCAATGAAGAGCTACTCTGAGGAACCGTGCTGTAGGAGAAGTGTTCTTAGGGAGAGTTTGAATTGAAAGAAAAATAATGGGAACATTGATGGCTTCCAAAGGGGCACTCCGCAAGTAAGGAGTAGTATCCTTTGAGATTTCCACACTGGCAAAATTGAAGGCGGAAGGACCAAGGCAGCTAGCAGTGGCATATTATAGACTGACATATGCCTTGTTCTACCTTTAAAAGACGGGCAGATCACCATATTTTTGGCACTGAGACAGCCGCGGCCCGTGCAGATAGGAGCGGTGGGGCCGGGTGGGGGGGATTTCGACAGACGAGGATGAAGGAAAATTAATTATTTATTTAATTTTCCCTCATTGTCGTCTGTCGAAATCCCCCCTCCCCCTCCACCAGGCCCCACAGCCCCACCGCTCTTACCTGCGCTGGCCGCGGCTGCACTGAGACCTATTGGTGAATTGCCATCCGCTTGCGAGTTCTACACACACGCCACAGGATGCGCCACGCATCACCCTATCCTTGCGCCACGGTGCGTCGCATTGTAAATGCGACGCATTTGTGGTGGCGCAGGGAGGGAATTGCGTGTCGCATCTGTTCTGGCGCATCGCTGCTGATTTGCAGAGATGCGCCAGAACTCGTAAATCTGCCCCTAAACATTTTAGATTAAATTCCCTGCTCAATAAGGTAAACATCTTTTTTAAAATTTAATGGATTCAGGTCTCATTGCTTTTATGAAGGAGTAGGTTCTAACCTGTGAAATACCCATTTTTTGCTTCTAGACCTCTGCTGTGGTTATGGACGTCCTACACTCTCTTTCCCAGTGTCAGGTCTATGGTAAAATGAATTTTAACTGTAACCTCTAGTTCCCACCTTTTAAGATAAAATACGGTCCTCTGCTGTGCAGCTGGGGAAAGGTGCATTTACCTTAACCTGTGTGTAAATGGGCGAGAATATTTGCAGACTGAGAGAGAAAGACTGTTGTGTGACTCAGACTGTCCTCTGTTCAGGGGCAACTCAATTGAAGATGAGACCCAGACTAAATGGGCTGTGGTCTCCTATGATCTAATAATTCAATTAGGAATCCAAAAGAAATTTCTTTTTGGCCACAGACAAAATCTGTAGTGTTTAAACTGGTTTGCACTTTGGGTAAAATGTGGAGTGCCTACAGTATAACTTCTGATTTGCATTTAGTAGAAACATCATTGACTTTCTTGTCAATTCCTAAGTCACAAATTCAGGTCGAGGGAGAGTTTCAATTAATTACTTCAATCTGCATTGTTAGGAGGGATAATTACATCACCGCTCAGTTGGAAATTCAAAGTCTCTGATAGAATAGATTTCTCCTGACAGGAAAAATGCCAGGGTGAAATCTCCATAAGCTGATTTGTGGCACAACCCGGTCAAGCAGCTTGTGGGATATTTCCACATGGAAGAAAGGAAGGACATGTGGACCTCTGCCTGTGGTCATGACAGGGGGATTCTTGGAAGTCTTCTGGGGAAGAAACCAGACCTGAGTCGGCAACCATTGGCTTAGAGGAGAGGTGTATTTGAATTTTGCTCCAAGCCACCACCTATCTTTTACCCCAGAGAACTGTATAAGGGGTTCAACCTCTTGCAGCCTGATACTTTGAAGTGCATTTTAGGATTTGAACTAGATTGGGAAGGTGACTTCCATGGTTTAGATTTCTTTGCCTCCACTTTTCACCACCATACAGGGAAGAAAGCTTGAGAAGTGGAGAAATAGCAGGCACATGACAAAGAACTAACTCTGCTGAGAACCACTTTCTATATGGCACCAACATGGACTTGTATTACTGGATTATTGTGGACTGTGTCTCGCTGATTAGTGACGCTGGATCACTATCTTTGTAAGACCTCAGGGAGGTCTTCCCCCAAATTTTTTGCCATCTTCCCTTCTGTTTTGCTGAATTTGTTTGTGTTTGCATTAGGACTCTGTTCACTTTACTAATGATCACCAGTGCTGAAGTGCTTCTGCTCAGTCCCTGAAACATGGTAAAATTGGTTTACATCTGATTGCCATATTTAATTTACTTATAATTTCCTAGTGAAATGGAATGCCATATACCCAGGGCTGGTAAATTAAATACTACAAGTGGCCTGCAGCTCCTATTGTACCACCCACTTAAGTAGCCCCTTGAAACATGCCTCAGGACTGCTATTGCAGCCTGCATACAGTATTAAACTGCAAATTCGACCTGGGAAAATAAACCCCATGCCATTGCTTATACTCCTTTTTCTAATACATAAAAGTCACCCCTGAGGTAGGACCTAAACAGCCCCTAGGGCAGGGTGCGTTATATTTAAAAAGTTGGACTGTATTCTTAAGTTTTACATGTCCTGGAAGTGAAAACCTCACAAATTAATTTTTAACTACACTGATGCCTACCTCTCCCATAGGATAACATTAGATTACCTCACCACATTTAATGAATGATAGCGTTTCTTTGGGAACTGCTAGAAATGCCATGTTTGGTGTATAAGGAATTTGTAATTTAAAACCTCCTTTAAAGGTAAAGTCGAATTTTAAGTCACAATTCTGAATATGCCACTTTCAGAAATGTTATCAGGTGAAAGTGCCTACAAGGGATTTGCTTTCAAAATAGTAAAACAAACTTTATTAATATCATTTATGAATGTCAAAATGAATGACCTCAAATATATGAATTTTATAAATCAATTGATAAAATCAAAAGTGAATAAATCAATCAGCAATGGGTGTATACTTTTTTACAGCTGTTTCGTCTCTCTCTGCTGGGACGCCGAACCCAGATGGCACCTGATAATATTTTGTTACCCAAGCCCTCAAGGGTATATTGGGTTACCCAATTAATATAATACTTTCATAAATTTGGCATTTTGTTGTCCTAACTATTTGGTGCCTGCAGCCTGTTTCTTGGGTCACATGACTAGGTGTAGTTGGCAGTTGGCCTTTGCGTATTCCTCCCGGACAGCCACACAACAGAGGGACTTGGTGTTGGCACGATAGGCATCCAAACAGGATGGGGGGTGGAGCTGTGCACAGCTCACTTCAAAGACACTGACTCAGCTCACACATAAAAAACTTCACATTCATTGTGACTGCAGACACCCTGGGACCTGGGCAGGGAGGCAGGAAATTCCAGACACGTCTATGGGGGAAAAACCCCAGAAGTTTCTTCCACTATCAAGCTGGCAGCAGGTAGAAACCTTCAGACTCACTCTTCTCTTCACTTCTGGACCTGCAGAAGGACTTTCAGAGGACTGCCCTGCTGCCTGAAGCCTGCTGTGTATGTTAGAGGACTGCCCTGCTGCAGCAAGACTTCCCTCCTGCCTGCCTGCCTGAAGCCTGCCTTGTGCCCTCACAGCACTAGCTTGCTGCCTGAGACCTGTTTTCCTGCTTGAACCCAAGACTCCCAGAATAACTGCAAGGGCTATTTGGCTGGCCTCCTGATTAGAACCTCAGGGACAGAAAATGCTCAAATCATCTTGAACCTGCACCTAGATATAGCCTGAGTGGTTCCTGACCCTCCAAGTGGTGCCTTCCAGTTCTGAGCCTTTGGAAGTGGTGCTAAAGGTTCCCAGAAAGTCAAAATCCAAACCTTTCAGGCATAAAGTGCCCTGAGAACCGAGACCTACTGCGACCTACCTACTTGCCTATCAGCCCAAGGTGCATCGCTGGTTGGCCTGACTATGCAGCAGCTCCTGCTACACTGTTCTCTGCAGCAACAAATCCCATTTAGCGGCTCCTAGCAGAAGGGGTATCTAGTCTCATTGAGCCCTTGTTGGCTACAGCCTGCAGCTTCATCCTGCTAGAGATCGTTGACTTCCAAAAAAGAGACTGAGTCCAAAACAAAGAAATCTTCAACATTACCTTGTCCAGCAGCTCCACAATGGCAATGCCTCCACTTTAGACACCTCCAGCTGCCTTGCCCTGCTGAACTTTAGCTCCTCAGACATTTTTCTTCAAAACATTTTAAGTCTGAAGGTAAGTGGAGACTGCAACAGCCACAGATTTCCCTTTCTACCACATAATGATCCACCCGCCTGATTTAGATGTGGGCAGACCTTAAGTTTGGCTATGGGGGTTACTACTCTCTCTCTGCTGTAGCCAAATATCTGCCATGGCCAAATGGAGTAAGGCCCGTCAGAAAATTGGCCAAATGTCCATCGGCCAATGTGGACAGGCTGACATAAGCTGTTTTTCACTGTCCTTCACTGGCAGTGAGAGACAGTAATAAATTAATAATGGCCCCTCACAATGGGGAAGACTCTCATGATGAGTGGAACATTATCTTTTTTATTTTCTAAAAGAAAATCCAGTTTTGAGATTTTCTTTTTGAAAATAAAAACAGAAATTATTTTGATGCAAGGCTTCGTCATGATGACAGATTCTTGCACCAAACTTTTAAAAGCATTGACAGGAACCTGACAATGCTTCATAACTGATAAACAGCTTGGTGATCATTTATAAATCTGGCAGGCAGTCCTTCCACTCGGGTGACTGAGTGATTTACTGTATTTGCATTGTGTTGTGTTTTTGATGTTTTGGTACTTCTAAATGCTTTACATCTTTTCTTAAGGTAACCTGTCTGCTCTGGGCAATAGCTACCAGGAGTTGAGCTCACATTTAAATACTGATATGGGACCTAACAAGAATAGTGACATTATTACTTGTGGTGTACTACCATCCACCCCTACTAATAATCCACTTTCTCACATCAACCAAATGTTTATTTTTTTTGCAATCAATGTCAATAGGTTTTGTTTCTTCATAGAACATTACTCTATTATAAATGTTTTGATAAACCCCATATGCACAGATATTTTATTAATGGGTTGGTGAATGCCAAAGGTTAGGTGTGATATTATTATTTGGAAAATGCAGTATTTAACCCCTTCGCCGTGGGGCAAATTCCCCCGCGGTGCGAGAGGGGGCGGGGTTGGGCGTGGCGCTCCCGTACTCAGGACGGCTCCCGGCCGTCATAATCACGGTGGGCGTGTGTTCATGACGGCCGGGAGCCGTCCGAACTCCGCCCACTGATTAATTTCCCCGCACAGGCGGGGAATTAATACCGCGTGGGCGGAGCGGCAACGTTCGGACGGCTCCCGGCCGTCATGAGCACACGCCTACTGTGACTCATGACGGCCGGGAGCCGTCATGAGCACTCAAGTGGTTAACTTAAAAGGTCTGGATTTTAATAATGAATAGCAAACCCATTGCTTTTCACCCATTGTTCAAGACAGTGACTTGTATTATGCAAATCAGTTATGACCCTGCTCCTCCTGGTAACAGTTCATCCCAAACTGACAGGTGAGGCCCCTTTCAGAAAGGAAAACAAGAAAACTATAGGAAGGTTTTAGCATTATTAGGCCTTATCCTTGAGTTATTGCTTGGACCTTGTGACACAGCAAGCAAGGGATACACATCTAAGCATACCCCTGGCCACTTAGGGTGTTATATCAAACACACAAAAAGGGATAGAAAAATGGTTGTAAATAGTCTAAACCACTGACAATCACCGTGGGTAGCATTTCAAGCCATTCTTTTTCACCCACTGTGCCATTCTTATCAGAAGCCTGTCTTATGCAAATCAATACAGCCATAGGCTCACTGTGCCAAGAAAGGCCCAGCCATTTGTTCCCTGTTGGAAATTGTGTGAAGGCCTGATACATGAGGACTCCTCATCCTCCTTCATATGGGTGCTAGAGACATGGGAGACAGTACAGACTTCATCTACAAAGGGTTGCACAGGGCACTCATGTGGCACTGAACAATTTGTAGGCTTTTTAAGTGGCAAGTAAATCAAAGCAATGCTTTGCATCACTTTGCATTTCCATTGAGACACCTGATCGCCTATTCACACAGTGTTAGTCATCTGAAAGCTCAGTAGAGTATAGTAGAGACTTTAATGTGAAGCAATGACGTCTCCTGGTGTGACTAGCAGATTTCCTTAAATCTTCACCATTTGTTCAAATTTGTGGCACTCAGCGTAAAGTAAACTATTGGATTGTTTAATTATTTTGAAAGGACAAATATTTAACCTCTTATGAAGTGTTATACACAAAACCAACTGGAAAGCCCTCAGGGCAGTTTCTGATTACATTGGGGTTGAGCAACCCTTTACCAATTAATTTGAAGTCTGATAGGAGCAAACTACATTTGGTGCTGTTCATGCACTCACTTTGCATTTTGTTTTACCAGCAGCTAATAGATGGCGATATTTGTGCTCAAGTAGTAGTACTACATTTGAAAACATATGCAAAAATATTTTCCCTAATTTTTCCATTTTGAGTTGTGCTCTAAGGGCTTATTTATGAGAGCCCTGCATCATTTTTGCACCACATAAAGTGGTACATGCATGACCAGGGCTCTCATAAAGATTTATGAAGCAACACAAAACCAACCTGCATGGCTTTGAGTGAACTCACAAACCATGAGTATGGCGACACAGCCCAAATTGCTGTGTCGCCTTACTCTGCACCCGAGAGACATTCCATGGGCCTCGTGGTGGGTTTTCTCTCTCAACACCAATGGTATTTGATGCTGCCCCAGATTTACAAAGTGATGTAAACTTGGGGAAGCGCCAAATCCGTACGCCTCCCAAGGTGAGGCATAACGAAGAGAAATATGTTTATTTCACCTTGTTTTTTCCCTTTTACATGTGTGCTGCAATCTGCAGCATGCATAGAAAGAGGAAAATGCCTCTTTGGATTGTTTTCGCGAAGGAAGGTGCCCCTTCCTGCACATAAACAATCCTCCCTGCAACAGAGACACCCTTGCACTATGGTGCAAGGGTGCCCAAGTTGGCACTAGGCTGCCGAAACGGTGCCCGTCCAGGCAGGAAAGACAGGAATGCACTACATTGCTTACATATGGTGCATTCCACCCATTTCACTGTAGCATAAGGCAGTGGAGGGCGGGGTGTGGCTAACCGCCAAACATGGCGGACGCACCTTGAACGAGCTACGCGCCTGGACCAACAGATCCTGATGAATCCCGTGAAGCTGGGGCTCATCCACAAGCTAAGCGACCACTGAGCGATTGCGGAGCAGCCGGAGGGTGGATCGGCCGCTTTTGCACCGACTGGAGGGCCCCCCGACAACCGACAACCGCAAGGGTGTTGGTGCCGGACGAGGCCCGCATGTGCCGCCCGACTCTGGGGCTGGTGAGCTGGCGCTGAGCTGCAGTGCAGACGCAACACCGATGGGGCAGAGTGGTGCTGCTGTGACCTCCCCCCTGTCTCCTGCTTTCCTCCCCCCATGGCCGTGACCACAAACATACCAGGGACCCTGAGAGAGAGCAGGGGCTGAAGCGAAGAATTGCCCTGGGCCTCTGGCTCCGTGTGAGAACGGGCGATCCAGTCTGCTCCTCCCCAAGCCCGTAGCAGCGAGACACTAAGGACCACCCCCCTCAACCTGGCGAGCACACCGACAACTCTTCGTGTGACAGGCGGTGAGTGCGGGTCGAGAGACTGTGGCACAGTGGTGGTTTGGGCCGGGCCCGGCCTGGGAGGTAGGCGGCTGCCGAAAGCTGACTGGACCCGTCGGAGCGGGCAGGGCTGCTCGAAGACCCAGGTCCGCGCTGAGTGGAATCCTACTGCGGCCCGGCCATCAGGGATCTGTGAAGGACTCGGAGCCTGGCCGGAACGCCCCGACTGCGGTGGCGACAGGCACACAGGGCCCCCTGAAGAGTATGAGTCGGTCGCTGGGCCTGCAGACAGAAATCTAGTGCTCCCTCTCCCTGGCGTGCAGTGACTGAATCGCAACCGAGTGGGCCCTGGGACACGGCCCGGGCCTATCATTGAACACGGAGCCTGGCCGGAACGCCCCATCTGCGGTGGCGACAAGAACCCGGGGATCCCAGAAGTGAGTGGGCCAATCGGTGGGCCATCGGACCGACACCCGGCGCTCCCCCCCCTGGTGTGCAGTGACTGCAGCACGACTGAGTGGGCCTTGGGATATGGCCTGGGCCCCCTATTGAACTCGGAGCCGGGCAGGAACGCCCCAACTGTGGGGGCGACAGTAACACGGGGACCCCTGAAGTGCATGGGCCAATCGCTGGGCCTTCGGCCTGAAATATAGCGCTCCCCCCCCTGGTGTGCAGTGACCGGAGTGCGACTGAGTGGGCCCTGGGACACGGGCCGGGTCTACCATTGGTGACGTGCAACTATCTGCTTGAGACCAGCCTGGACGAGGCATGCAGGGGGGGTCGGGATCGCCGGCCCCAGGTGCCGCTGTCACGATTCACTCCCTGTGCTCTCGTTCCCACCACCAGGGGGCCGAATTGTGGGGCTTTCCAGTATTCTAATATGCTTCCAGACACTCCCCTGTATGCATATCCTGACTTCCAGGCATTTGGATATCATTTAGGAATTGACATCCATTCCCAATCCATGCCGGGTTTTGTGGAAGCCAGCCTGCTCATGCTGGAAACTCCACTACCTAGAATTCCCTGCTCTCTGCTTTGTCTCCACCCCTGCAGGCCAAGGATGGGTGGAGGAATTCAGCTCACCTGTGGCTGGCTGCTGCTAGCCTGCTCACACCTGCTGCATGTGATTACTGTGAGCTCTTTTAAGCCCCAGCTCCCTTCAGCCCAGGGTTGGTCATTGTAGCTGTATACCGGTGAGGCCGACCCTTGTTTCCAGTGTTTCCTGAGCTTTTGATATTCCTTGATTCCTGAGCTATAGCTATTCCTTGTACCTGAATTAGCACTGCCTGCAGTGCTACCTTGTTTCCTGAGTTCCTGAGCTATAGCTATTCCTTGTACCTGAATTAGCACTGACTGCAGTGCTACCTTGTTTCCTGAGTTCCTGAGCTATAGTTATTCTTTGTTCCTGTTCCTGGGCTTCAGCTATTTCTTGTTCCTGATTTGCACTGCTTGCAGTGCTCTCTTGACTCCATGTTTCCTGAGCTGTAGCTATTTCCTGTTTCCTTGAACCAGTACTGCCTACAGTGCTACCTTGACTCCTGAGCCTTAGCATTCCTTGTTCCTGACCTGCAGCAGTTTCCCTTCACCTGAACTAGCACTGCCTGCAGTGCTACCTTGACTCCTGAAGCTTTAGTAATTCCCTGTTCCTGAACTAGCACTGCCTGCAGTGATACCTTGACTCCTGAAGCTTTAGTAATTCCCTGTTCCTGAACTAGCACTGCCTGCAGTGCTACCTTGACTCCTGAAGCTTTAGTAATTCCCTGTTCCTGAACCAGCACTGCCTGCAGTGCTACCTTGACTCCTGAGCCTTAGCTCAATTCTTGTTCCTGCCCCAGCACTGCCTTCTATGCTACTTTGTTTTCTTGATTCCTGAACCTGCACTATTCTAGTATACCCTTGCAGCCTCCCCTTCTGTATATCCTTTTCCAGTCCCTGCCTTTCTTCCCATTTCCTTGGTTCCAGTTATAGTTTCCTGTCTTTCTATTTCTGCTGTCTTGCTTCTGTTACCTTGTATGTTTGTTACCTGCTTTCTGCCAAGTGTGCCCTGTGATTTCCTTCCTTTCCAGTTAAGCACTCCTCCTTGCTAGCTCCTTGTCTATTGTGCTTGTGTTTAGTTCTACCCCTTTGCTGTTACTGCCTTGCATGTTCCTGTTTGATCGCCAGGATCCGTGGGCACAGCTGACTACCTAGGTGGTGTTTCTTGTTCACTGTGAGTATTGTCTTTGAGTTACTGTTCTAACATCACCATAGGTATAAGCTCCACAGACCCTGCCTTTGCATACATATCCTATATGTGGGTATTTTCAGTCAGTATCTGTAACAGCAATTGTGGGTGAGGAACTTACTGAGCTTCAGTCTTATCGTGTGAAGCTCCTGAGTGCTTTACCCCACATTCCCTTTATTGTTAATGTTGTATTATATATATGTTTTGCACGTCCGTCCTGGGTGTAGTTAGTCTGAATGCTAAATTGCCTTGTGAGTGCCCTTCCTTTCTGAGTCTTAGCCATCTTGTTCCTTTGTACAGGCTTCCCCTTTGGATCCCTTTTCTCCTCTGACTTCCTGTGTGATCCTGGGCAGCGCTGTACTCCTCTCTCTGTGTACGTTTTCTACCCCGTTCAAAGTCCTTGCCCAAGTCCCTGACTGTGTTCCCGACATAGTCCCGGACAGTCCCTGACAGAATGACCAACCCACATTTCCAGGGTTACTTGTGAGGTTTCTTTGCGTTCAGTTAGCTACCATTTTTCTGTTACATTTGAGTGTGAAAATATTGAAGGTGTGTCCTAATGAGAGGTCTAAGAAAGAAACACACCAGTACATCATTTAGGTTTGTGCAGGGCAATTCCCCAGTGCCCAACAACGAGAGGCATTTAGTGTCTACTTTACAGTTTGTTCACCCTAGTCCTGAAACAATGAATCCTCTTATGAGAAATGGACATTTACGTTCTGAATATTTTACTCATTGGCTCTCAAACACCTCTTTGCCAGATCCGGACTTAATCTTCTGTTCTGATCCAGATTCAATGTCTGTGTCAGCATTGCATAAGGAGAATGCTACCTTACTCAGTTTGCTGAACAAGAATTCTGAATCTCGCATGTTTGCTGTAAGTGGTTGTAAAATACAGTATTCAACCACACAACCAAAGAAAGAGCAGATGCATTTTATAACCTCTGGTCTCCATTCAAATAATGTTACCCAGTCTTGTAGTCCAGTAAAGAGCACAGTCCCGGATACTAAAGGGACCTTGTTAAATACCACATTCAAAGTAAACCATAATCAGTTTAACAAAAGAGAGAAAAGACCTACTAGAACACAGGCGGCTAATAGCCACTTTGAACAAAATCCAAGGTATAGCTCTGTTGCTTGTTGTGAAGTTGCCAAGTCTACCACTGTCCTTGTAGAGAAAGATCTGCAGTCTTCACAGGATATAATTACATCTAAGATTCTTGAATTACAACGAGAGAATAAAATGTTTCAGACTCTGTTAAAAAATTATAACCCAGAGTTCAAGTGGGAATGTAAAACCCCTATAGAAAACAACTTTTCCACCTCTATGTTAGCCTCCTTAGAAATAGAGAATGAAGCCTTGCGCTCTCTTTTGCGTTCCCCTCAGATCTGGTCCAGCGATTGTGTGAACAATACAGTGGCTGATCCCTCAGATTCCATGCAGAAAAACCATAGTACCTTGTCTCACAGTCCAGTTAATGAAAGTAGTTGTTTGAATTCTGAAATTTCTACCTCCTCTGATGTGTTGTCTTCTAGTGCTAAACTGTGTATAGGCACTACATCTGAGATGTGTCCCTCCACTTCTAAGGAACCCCAGATGCCAGGAAAGACACTAAATACTTGTTTGCTTCCTCTTCCTGGTAGTGAGGTCAGTTCCACCCCAGGGGTATCACATTCACTGGCCATTGACATACAGACAAAACCTGAACCATTGACCCACATATTCCCTGATGTGACAATATCCTGTGACTCAGTCCATGCTCTTGATTTAACTGCTGCAACTGACGTCAACCTCCTCGCTGAGAAGAAACAAAATCCTGACCCCTTCTTTGCTGTTTTGCCTTCAAGCACACCGCATATTGAAAAGTCAGGAAATGATACTACTGTATGCTCTGATGCACCTATACCACCTTCTAATGCAGAAGAAAATGAAAACATTTCCAAAGACCAAGTGATCTCTTACCTGTTTCCTCTGACTAAGACATGTGAACTGCCAAATGGTAAAGGGAGTCTGGTCATCAGAGACTCTAAGATAAGCAGTACTCTTAGCCATCCCGAAGAAAGCGCTTCAGTGTGTTTTAATGAGCCAAGGAACTGTGAAGATTTCACTATTGACAACAGGGAATCTACTGTTCAGGGGCTATCGCCATTCCAAGAATTTAAAGTCTGTCATCCTTGTGCCTCTCTGCCATCAGCTTGTCTGCTTTCAGAGTCTGCAGAGTCCTCAGCCGGCCTGCTGCTTTCAGAGTCTGCAGAGTCCTCAGCCAGCCTGCTGCTTTCAGAGTCTCCAGAGTCCTCAGTCGGCCTGCTGCCTCCTGAACTTCAGCCTGCCTGCCATCTGAGTCCGAGCCTGCAGCCTTCCTGCCATCTGAGCCCGAGCCTGCAGCCTTCCTGCCATCTGAGCCCGAGCCTGCAGCCTTCCTGCCATCTGAGCGCGAGCCTGCAGCCTTCCTGCCATCTGAGCGTGAGCCTGCAGCCTGCCTGCCATCTGAGCGCGAGCCAGCAGCCTGCCTGCCATTAGTACCGGAGCCTCCAGACTGCCTGCATTCAGAGCACACGCCCTCAGCTCACCTGCCTACTAAGTCAGAGTCTCCAGCCTGTCTGACTTCAGAGCCAGAACTTCCAGCCTGTCTGACGTCCGAGCCAGAGCTTCCAGCCTGTCTGACGTCCGAGCCAGAGCTTCTAGCCTGTCTGATGTCCGAACCAGAGCTTCCAGCCTGTCTGATGTCCGAACCAGAGCTTCCAGCCTGTCTGATGTCTGAGCCAGAACTTCCAGCCTGTCTGACTTCAGCACCAGAGCTTCCAGGCTCCCTGCCTTCAGCACCAGAGCTTCCAGGCTCCCTGCCTTCAGCACCAGAGCTTCCAGGCCCCCTGCCTTCAGCACCAGAGCTTCCAGGCCCCCTGCCTTCTGGCCTTGAGCCTCTATCTTGCCTACTTTTTGACCCTGTGCATCCAGTTTGCCAGCCTTCAGAGTTCTCAGTACGTATACATTCAGAGACTGAATCTCCAGCATCAGAGACAAAACTCTCAACATGTAAGCCTCAAGGGCCTGGGTCTCCTGCATACCTGCTTCCAGAGTCTCCTGCATGTGAGTCTTCTGTATGTTTTCATCCAGGGCCAGAGTCTCAGGTCTGCTTTTCGTTGTCTCCTTTGTCTTCAGCCAGTTTGCCGTTGACCTCTGTGCCTCCTGCCAATCCGTTATCTGCTTTTGACCCTACAGTCAATCTTCCTTTGTTTTCAGAGTGCTACTCTAGCCTGCCATCATCAGGACTTCAAACACCTTTAATTCAGGCTTCTAAGCCCCCGTTACTGGATTTGGAATCTTCAGGTTCTGCCTTCAATACTGCTGTTAATTTACAGCCTATTATCCTACCCTCCAGAACATCACATTTTTCCTGCAGTCCTCTGGTATCTTGCACTACATCTCTGATGGAAATGGGATTATTTCATAGCAGCAAAGGCTTTAAATCAAGTCCCAGATTCCGGGAGCCGGTCGTTGGAGGGGGTGTACTGTCACGATTCACTCCCTGTGCTCTCGTTCCCACCACCAGGGGGCCGAATTGTGGGGCTTTCCAGTATTCTAATATGCTTCCAGACACTCCCCTGTATGCATATCCTGACTTCCAGGCATTTGGATATCATTTAGGAATTGACATCCATTCCCAATCCATGCCGGGTTTTGTGGAAGCCAGCCTGCTCATGCTGGAAACTCCACTACCTAGAATTCCCTGCTCTCTGCTTTGTCTCCACCCCTGCAGGCCAAGGATGGGTGGAGGAATTCAGCTCACCTGTGGCTGGCTGCTGCTAGCCTGCTCACACCTGCTGCATGTGATTACTGTGAGCTCTTTTAAGCCCCAGCTCCCTTCAGCCCAGGGTTGGTCATTGTAGCTGTATACCGGTGAGGCCGATCCTTGTTTCCAGTGTTTCCTGAGCTTTTGATATTCCTTGATTCCTGAGCTATAGCTATTCCTTGTACCTGAATTAGCACTGCCTACAGTGCTACCTTGTTTCCTGAGTTCCTGAGCTATAGCTATTTCTTGTACCTGAATTAGCACTGCCTGCAGTGCTACCTTGTTTCCTGAGTTCCTGAGCTATAGTTATTCTTTGTTCCTGTTCCTGGGCTTCAGCTATTTCTTGTTCCTGATTTGCACTGCATGCAGTGCCCTCTTGACTCCTTGTTTCCTGAGCTGTAGCTATTTCCTGTTTCCTTGAACCAGTACTGCCTACAGTGCTACCTTGGCTCCTGAGCCTTAGCATTCCTTGTTCCTGACCTTCAGCAGTTTCCCTTCACCTGAACTAGCACTGCCTGCAGTGCTACCTTGACTCCTGAAGCTTTAGTAATTCCCTGTTCCTGAACTAGCACTGCCTGCAGTGCTACCTTGACTCCTGAGCCTTAGCTCAATTCTTGTTCCTGCCCCAGGACTGCCTTCTATGCTACTTTGTTTTCTTGATTCCTGAACTTGCACTATTCTAGTATATCCTTGCAGCCTCCCCTTCTGTATATCCTTTTCCAGTCCCTGCCTTTCTTCCCATTTCCTTGGCTCCAGTTATAGTTTCCTGTCTTTCTATTTCTGCTGTCTTGCTTCTGTTACCTTGTATGTTTGTTACCTGCTTTCTGTCAAGTGTGCGCTGTGATTTCCTTCCTTTCCTGTTAAGCACTCCTCCTTGCTAGCTCCTTGTCTATTGTGCTTGTGTTTAGTTCTACCCCATTGCTGTTACTGCCTTGCGTGTTCCTGTTTGATCGCCAGGATCTGTGGGCACAGCTGACTACCTAGGTGGTGTTTCTTGTTCACTGTGAGTATTGTCTTTGAGTTACTGTTCTAACATCACCATAAGTATAAGCTCCACAGACCCTGCCTTTGCATACATATCCTATATGTGGGTATTTTCAGTCAGTATCTGTAACAGCAATTGTGGGTGAGGAACTTACTGAGCTTCAGTCTTACCGTGTGGAGCTCCTGAGTGCTTTACCCCACATTCCCTTTATTGTTAATGTTGTATTATATATATGTCTTGCACGTCCGTCCTGGGTGTAGTTAGTCTGAATGCTAAATTGCCTTGTGAGTGCCCTTCCTTTCTGAGTCTTAGCCATCTTGTTACTTTGTACATGCTTCCCCTTTGGATCCCTTTTCTCCTCTGACTTCCTGTGTGATCCTGGGCAGCGCTGTACTCCTCTCTCTGTGTATGTTTTCTACCCCGTTCCCAGTCCTTGCCCAAGTCCCTGACTGTGTTCCCGACATAGTCCCGGACAGTCCCTGACAGCCGCGACGCAGGCGGAGCGGGCACCAATCCCAGTGCGAGCAAGGACACCCAATGCGACAGCAGGACCGGCTGCGAGCTGGGTCAGCGAGGGGCGCCTCGATCATGGATCTCCACTCGGAATGGACCGCTCACCATAGCGAGAGTGCCCGCTAACCCCTAACTCCTTACGCCTCTGTGCTCATCTGGATCCTCGCCGCGGGGCTGAAGGGGGGTGACCGAGAGAATTGCACCATGCTACCCTGAAGGGTCCACCACCTCATACTGGGAGCAGCGTCACTTTGACAATCCATGCTAGGCCCGCAGAAAATAAGGGCCATAAACCCACAGGACGTCTAGAATCACTGACTCGTGCAGAAGGGTCATACCCCACGCCAGCAGCGGCACCAAGCCTAGACTAGCATACTCACCCTACAGGCGCAATGGACTGCATCCTAGCGCTGCTCTGAAAACTATCACGAAATGGGGCGCCCAAAAGGCAAAATTCCTGAGGCAATCACCACACATTCGCAGCAGCTGGAGGACATAGACACAGCCACCCAGCAACCCTTATCGAACTGTGTCCCACCCACTAATATGGAGTCAACCCCGGACAAGCTGGATCTAATCCTCCAAGAGGTGAGGGACTCACAAAAATCCATTGAACAGCAAATCGGCTCCCTGACAACGGGCTTCACCCTCCTAAAGGCAGACCACACTAAACTAGCCACCACTGTTAAGGACAACAAACTAACCTTGGCGGAACTGATACCGCAGCATAAGGAGCAAGCAGCGCAATTAACACAACTGCAACTACAAGTGGCAGGGCTGCAGGACAGGGTTGATGATGCAGAGGGGAGAACTCGACGAAACAACATCCGTGTCATCGGCCTGCCAGAACGCTGCGAAGGCCCCAATGCCACCAAGTTCATGGAGCAGTGGTTTCGAGAGCACCTGGCTCCTGAGGGCCTCTCGGACTTTTTCTGTGTAGAGAGGGCACACATAATCCCCTCTGGCCGGCCGGCAGCAGGGGCCCCGCCTCGCCCCATGATTGCCCGGTTACTAAACTTCAGGGATTGTGACATGCTGCTCCAGAAGGCCAGAGAACGGACCCCAATCCATTACGAGAACCAAAGGGTATCGGCATACCCCGACTACACAATGCTTGTACAGTGCAGGAGATCCTCGTACCAAGTGACCAAAAAGAAGCTCAGAACTCTGGATCTTAAGTACGCCCTGTTGTTCCCAGCCCGTTTGAAGGTCATGTATGACCAAAAAATGCATTTCTTTGATACTCTAGAGGAAGCTGACGAATGGTTGGAGGTCATGTTCCCCCTGACAGCGTCTGGGACTTCCTCACAAAGCATGCCTCAAAGCCCGAAGACCGCGATGACTTGACGACCACGCCGCAGTAAACTTGCTCGTAAATCCCAAGCCAAAAACCCCACTCCGGAGCAGGCCGTACAAAGCCGTGCAGAGGCGATAGCAGCGACAAGCACATTGAGGGACTGTAACCCTCAATCAACATCTGAATCCTCGGAGGAAAACACCGTCCACTCTGACTCGGAGAACAGCATAGCCTTGTTCCACACTGTGACTCCTCAGACTGCAGATGACTTTCTGGGCTAATGTGGTACCGGGCGGGAGGGCCTGGATGGAACAGACCGGACAATCTATAAGGTAACTCGTTAGGTAACAGCCGATAGTGGCGCACATATCCTCCCCCAGCTTCGATATGAACACATTGGTAAACGCATTTGGTCCGGGCACTGTGGGCTCTTCCACCACCTGCATCACCATGCAGGGCATAGGAAGCACCCCCCTGAATGCGGAAGCAACTTGTAACCTGCTCGATGTTCACACTGTTGTGATTCTAGTTTGGACCAGCGCAGTTCTAACGCTGGACCTTGTATTCAATGTTATTTCAAGGGAGTTTTGGGAAACTGGCTCACCCCACATACCAAGATGCATGCCATGGGCCCTGACACCTCGAACTACCATGTGAAGCGTATACAGACACACGACCACATGCTGGGCACATATAATATAATCACCTGGAATGTGCGGGGACTGGGCTCCATTCACAAACGCCACAGAATACACGCGCAGCTAAACAGGCGTAGGGCACAGGTGGTGTTCCTACAGGAGTCCCACCTCAACGAATCTGAAGTCACCAATTTGCGTAAGAAATGGAAAGACCAAATCTCTTCCACATCATACTCTGCCTTTGCCAGAGGGGCGACAATATGGGTGAGGAATGGGGTCCCGTTTGTGGCATTAGAGGAACGCACGGACCCACAGGGCCAATACATCTTAGTGTGAGGAATACTAGACTGTGTACACGTGGTGCTGGGTAGTCTTTACGCCCCTAATTCTGAGCAAGATAAATTCCTTGCAGGCCTTAATACCATGTTGGTGGATTGGGCAGCTTATCCGTGGATATTAGGCAGTGATTATAACGCGGTCATGGATACCACCATGGACCGCTCACACCCACTGATTCCAGGAGCAGGGTCCATCAAACAAGTGGAGGCACTGTGTAGATGGTCGGAAGGTTGGGCAGTGTGTGATGTATGGCACCTCAAAAACCCAACCAGCAGAGAGTATTCGTTTTTTCCCCAACTCACCAACTCCACACAAGGATAGATAGGATTCTCTGTTCCATTCCCCTTGCTACACAAGTAACACACACCACTTACCTGGGGAAGACTTTCTCCGATCCCAACCCACTAGAGCTCACCCTAGCCTGGTGTAGAATCCCCACCCTGGTCCCCACTTGGAAATTGTGGCCTCAAATGCTGGAGGATTCTGTCTTAAGGAATACACTAGTGGTAGGCATCACAAATTACTTTAAAGAGAATGCCAACTCCGCCTCCACACGACACATAGAGTGGGACACTTTCAAAACTGTGATACAGGGCATTGTCATTAGCACCACAGCAGGGGCACAGCAGGAAATACATAACAACCTCAAAGCAGTTGAAAACACCATGAACGCACTAGAACAAGAAGCGTCAAGGGATCCCACTAGGACAGCAGCGCTGCAGGAGGCACGCATTAAACACGCCGAACCGATGGATTATAAATCATACACCCAGAGAAAACATACTGAGGCTGACAAGCCAGGTATGCTACTGGTGCATATAATATGGGATGCACCCCCCACTGCTGTGATATATGAGATAGCCACACCGGGGGGGGACACTGTGACCACCCAGCAAGAAATAAACGAGGCATTTTACAAATATTATGAAACACTCCATCAAGCCCCAACACGACGGGCGGACAAACCCATGGACGTCTTTCTGGATGTCCTACCATTCCCCCAACTGGACCAAGCTGTCCGGGACAATCTGTCAGGCCCCATTATGAGGAAAGAAATGAAAGAAGCCATTCGGGCGTTACCACGTAATAAGGCCCCAGGCCTTGATGGTCTACCGATAGAATTCTTTGACACCTTCTCGGACGCTCTGATCCCCCACCTGGAACAGTCTTACCAAATTGCGCTGGAAGCAGGGACCCTCCCCTCCACCACAATGCAAGCCTTAGTAGTGTCAGTTCCTAAACCAGGTCGATCTGCAACAGACATTTCAGGGTACCACCCCCTCTCGCTACTTGCCACAGAATATAAAATATTAAGCACGCCGCCTACTCCCATACCTGCATAAATTAATTCACACAGACCAATGTGGCTTTGTGCCAGCGCGCAGCACATCACTGAATATCAGAAGGCAATACCACGTCATGGAGACCACCCCTGTAGACAACTATAATGCAGGCTGCATCACACTAGATTTTAGACAGGCATTTGACACCCTCCACTGGGACTACATGGTCAAGTCGCTGGGGAAATTTGGCATACCACCAGCGTACCTGAAATGGGTACAGCTACTGTTCACTGCCCCCACAGCGCAGGCCCGCACAGGGAACATCTTACGCACATACCCAGTTGGCAGGGGCACTCGGCAAGGATGCCCCCTGTCACCTTTGTTATTTGTGCTTGAACTAGAACCCCTGGCCATCAAACTACGGGCAGAAGCAGGACAAGTGGGTATTAGGCTGGGAAACGCCACACATGTGATGTCAGCATATGCAGACGACATAATCATATATGCCAAGGACCTGTCTAAAGACCTAGGGCCGACATCGGGTATCTTCCGACAATTTGAACTGATCTCGGGTCTGGCCATAAATGAGGCTAAGTCTCAAGCCTTCTTCTTTCTCCCGGGCATACGCCCAAATATGATACAGTTCAGACAACTCTCCCTATCTGTAGTGCAGCACACGTTCAAATATCTAGGCATTCACATCTTCAGGGACCCACAGGACCTAATAGAGGGCAACCTGACCAGAGCAATTAGGGCGCTTCGCTCCCAGACGACCTTCTGGACCTCACTGCCGCTATCCGAAATGGGACGGGTGGCTATATCTAAGATGGTGGTCCTCCCACGGTTATTATATTTTTTTACGAACCTACCGGTGATAATCCCTACTCCCTTATTTAAAGTACTAGATACACTACTATCAGACTTGATCTGGGGGACTGGCCGCCGTCTGGTGGGTCTAGCCAAACTGTAATTTGAGATGGATAGGGGGGGACTGGGTGCACCTGATCTCTGCGCATACTGCTATGCAAGCCAACTACAATGGCTGTCGTACTGGTTGGCTGGACGCAATCTGCATGAACTGGATTATCTGGCTCAAGACATCAACCGTGGGGTCCTACACACCCTATTATTGCCTAGTTTCACGGCCCCCCAAGGAGCCCCGACGCTGCTTCGCACGGCACTTATGTACTTGAAGAAGGCAATACAATACACGCGCCAGCATTCCCCATACGCAAATAACACACCATTACTAGGTATTCCTACACCCACAGGCCTAATCACAAAATGGAATACCCTCAGCAGGTCTGAGCGGGGGTTACCACAGTGGGGGCGTTGTTCAGCGAATGGAGCTCTCATGGACCATGAGAATTTCACTAGGGAAAACGGGGTCTTGGGTAACCTATACATGACACATGCTGCAATACTTGCCTATGTTAAAAGACACTGGGCCCCAGCCAGAGAAGAACCCCCAACACACGAACTGGTACAGGCAATCTATCTAATGGGAGAAAGGCGTCATCTCACAAAATGGCTATATAAAGGCGTCAGGGCACATGCTGGGATCTCCCTCACTGACTTGCGCAATAAATGGTCCAGGGACCTTGAAAAGGAATTGACCAATAAGGAGTGGGCCGCTCTGCTAGAATATCCTAAAAAGGTGTCACGTAATGCCAAGTTCAAGTTAATACAGCACATGATCTTACACAGGGCCTACCTTACTCCACACCGCCTACAGAGCATGTTCCCGGACACACAACACCACTGCCCCAGGTGCATGGTGGAAAATGCTGACATCCTGCACATGCTGTGGTCTAGCCCCGTGCTCACTGAGTTCTGGACGGGCGTCGTCTTGAACACCAGAACTACGACAGGCATTCCTAAAGGAGAGACAGCCGGTAGCTGCGTACTCGGTATGCACCAGCGCCCAAAATCACAAAAGGTGCAATTGCGTTTCACTGACCTAGCTAGCATTCCTTATAGCCAAGCGCTCCATAACTATGCGGTGGAAATTGGCAAGGCCCCCGACAGTTTATATGTGGCACAGGGAGGTGGTGCAATGGGGTAGTGCGGAGAGCGCTGCCATCAGACGGGAGGAGGCTCAAGGTCTGCGCAAGACCCTGATATCAATGGACGGGGACCTTCTACTGGAGGCATTCAAAGCCCTTGAACCCACGCCCGTCCCTGCAGTAAATGACGCATAGTGTAAGACCTGTAAACCGGTCTCAGACCACCTGAATCCGACCCAGGAACAGTCCGGACGCACAGCTCCATTGTACACACCAAACACGCCCTTGCGGGCAAAAGCCGGGAACCAGGGCAGAACCTGATGACAATGATACCAGCCGGGGTAGAGCCAGTAGAGGCGGGTGGGGGGTGGGAAAGTTTAGGAGTTATGAAAGGAACGCTTATGTAATGTGTAATGTACTAAAGGTACGCATTGCTTGTTAGCTGATACATATTGACGACTGTAAACGGTGTAACGCACTGCATTCTACCACAACTATGTACCAAATGTACCTAAGTTTATACATGACTTAAAGAAACCTAGAAAAAACAATAAAGTGTGTTTTAAAAAAAAATACCATCAGGCAGTGGAGCAAGGTGTTGCCTCATGCCAAAATGCCATAAATGAGGCCCTCAATGAGTCCCTGTACCTATGTAAAGTGTAATGGTGCAAATAATAGGAATAAAAATAGCTGTGAATTAGAAGGGGGACATATGTAAGTGATAACAAAAACATATGCTATGACCGAGATAGGTAGCACTTATGATTCTGAATATGTTGATAGGTTGCACCTTTATTGGTGTATTCTATCACTATCTTTTTGAACTTATCTCGAAAACGTCGTAGGGACCGGTAACCTAGATATCGTCACACCTGCTGCTCTATAAAATTTGATTATTTGATGTAGTTTTTACTTTTAGTTCTTAAAAAAGAGCTTGCATATTATAGCTGTACGGAGCAAATCGATATAATTTTAGTGAACCTAATTGATAAAAAATGCACTTGAATGTACAATCTTCTTGCCAAAGAAAAATATGACTAAAGTATTAAATGCCCTTTATTATTTCTCACAAACGGCATTTAAATAAAAATGTTGGGTTCTGGTTCTCAGCTTTCTGTTCAAGTTTAATGGAAATAGGATTTCATTTCAACTGCATGATAGGTTTTCAATAGACACTCTCACACATTTGAATTGAGCATGATTTTTCTCCTGCGTTACACGCTTTAATTGTTCAGAGTAGACTGCCATGAAAATCGTTAACACTACACCGCGTTTTGTTTCGTCAGTCTTACTTATCTAAGCTTCTTGTTTTATTGTTATCAGTTCCCTGCTCCAATAATTGCAATGCGTGTTTAGACAGAAAAAAAGTGACAGCAGAAACAGGTACATTGCACTTTTGAGGCATCATTATCCAAAAGGATACTGACGAAAAGTCAATATTGAATTCTGTAGCTGTCAAAGTGAATATGATATTTTTTTATTTGATGCATTCTGTTTAATACTATGGGCCTCATTTATGGCATTTCGGCGTAAGGCAGCGCAGCAAGGCACCTTGTTGCGCTGCCCTATGCCAAAGGGAAAGGGCAGGAATGCACCATATTTAAGCAATATGGTGCATTCCTGTGCTTTCTGCCTGTGTTGGCGCTGATTTGGCAGCCTGGCGCCAACGTAGGAAACGCGGAAACCGGCGAGTCCGATGATCGGATCGGAATGAAGTTACCGATGCAGAGAAGCCCGATAGGAAACAGCGGAATTTGAAACAAGTCTGAAGCCAGAAGCCTATGAAGATAATTGATATGATGCTTCAGAGAAAAACATCAACGTACCAATCAGAAGGAGTAAGACAACGTAACCTGCCGTGTGATTTATTAAATCAGCAATAGACGAGATGGCCGGAAACCTACAGCACGTCATTTGAATTTTATCCTGCCCTGATGAAGACCTTCATTCAAAATCAACTTTTTGTCCTAATCGGAAGGTCGAAATGCGTTGGCTAACCATTTGCTGAGGCCAAGAGTCAACTCCATTGAAAATAAAATAAATCCCCTCAAATGTTTGCGCTAAAGTGATGAAGCACAAACCTAGAAGTCAGAATAATTACTCTGGCCCCCTTAGGACCCTGCAATTATAACAGCCAGGATTACTCAGTGCTAAAAGTCCCAGCTAATATAATTCACAAGACTGTAGGATAGAATGTAAAGTCTTTTTTATGATATCTTTCAAGTATGTGTTTGTCTTCTAAGTAGTGTGTTTTTCAATTTTGCCGTCAATGTGATTGTCTTCTGTAACCATTTGCACTTTATTTTGATGGTTTTGTAAATAGTGATGCGTGTTTTTTGAAGAATATTTGTGTAAATTGTGATGTATCTCTTTGGTGTATAATTTTTACAAAAAAAAGGGAAAAATATTCCTAAATTAATTCAAAATTCAAAAAAAGAGATTACGTTAAGCTCAAAGTCAATAAAAAGGGACTTCTGATGTCAAATAAGTAGTGTCTGATCTATGGTTGGGGAGGCTTTACCTTTATTTTTGATATAACGTAGGCACCCTTGCACCATAGTGCAAGGATGCCTTCGTTGCAGGCAGGATTGTTTTTGTGCAGTAAGCATCAGCTACTTGCACAAAAACAATCCTATGAGGAGTTTTCCTCTTTCTATGTTTGCTGCAGGAAGCAGCACACATTGAAAGAGGAGAAAACGAGGAGAAATGAAAATATGTCTCCTCGTTTTGCCTCACCTTGGGAGGTGTACAGATTTGATGCTTTCCCAGGTTTACATCACTTTGTAAATCTGGGGAAGTCTCAAATTTCATGGGTGTTGCATGGGAAAAAAACACCCGAACACCAATGAAGCACTTCCCGGGTGCATGTAAGGCGAGACAGCGATGTGCGCCTTACTCATGATTTATGAGGCCACTCAAAGCCATGCAGGGGTGCTTTGCGTGGCTTAATAGATTTTCTGAGAGCCATACCTTATGCATCTACCACTTTACATGGTGCAAAAGTGATGCAGGGCTCTCATAAATAAGCCCCATATTATTTTAATATAAAATTAACTAAAATGATATCTAAAAATACACCAAACTAAACTACAAACCTTTATATACATATTTACATTTTAATATATAAAATTTATATTTTAAAGACTTTTAAAAATTAATATACTGCTGAACATATTTACTACCATTCATACATTTTAAACAATAAACTGAAAATTAAATCATAATACAAAATTAACAATCATAATATTTTGGGAAAAACTGAATATATTGTACATTTTTAAACAACTTTAAATATTTAAAAAAATAAAATGTTACAATTTTTGTATTTTTAAATATTATAATTCATTAAAATGTTTTATGTTTTTTAATTTTATATTTATTTTTTCTTATTTAAAAATATTTAATAAAATTGGTATAAATCTTAATTAACATCAAATTAGAATACAGTATATATATATTAAAATAGCAAAATACATTTAAGAATTTAAACTATTAATTTGCATATCTTTAAAATTATTCTTTTACATTTAAATTAAAAACATATATATATCATATTTTTTTTAATAACCCACCCTTTCCCCTAAAAATCTAATATCCGGCTATTAAAAAAAAGTACTCAACAATTAATTATACAGGTTCAATGGCATAACTAAAAATTATCTTACTAAAAACACAAATAAAAAAATAATATACATATACAAGCAAACATACTACAATATATTACATACTAATTAATGCTTTCAAACAATATTACATACAACAATATTTTCTACATCAATTTATTTTAAGATAAAAACAAAAAAAAACTATTTTGTTTCCATTGAATATTCCTGTCGACGATATTTTTGATATGATATTCTTGACATGATATTTTTGTATCATGATATTTTTTTCTGACATTTTGCCCAAACACCCATTGCATGTGATTAGCCACACTACAAATCTGGATTGATTGATTGATTGATTGAAACACCAGTTGAACAAGAGATACCTTCTCCAAGAGCATGCTCCTATGCCATCCCTTTTCTTGTCATGGCCTTGACTGCACATAATTTCCTAGCCACTGAATCTTTCCATGGTACCAGATGGGCAATAGCTGGCATCTTAAAGGCTAGAAGCCCCGGAATTTCTACCATAACTAGTCAAATAGGGCAGCACATTAGCATGACATAAGCACTGCAAAAGAGGCAACAGGTAGCATAAGAGCTCTATCTTTGCCCATCTCCCAAATGTGTTAAAAAAGGGTAACTGTACACATGTGGCACTGCAGCTACCTGAGCACAAAGGCACAACAGTATTAGAATTGACACCACTAGTAATCCACCATTGAGCATGCTGACTCTGATGCAAGGTCAGTATCACAAAAGTGGATGCTACCTTTCCTGATGCAACACCTGACAGCTTCTTCTTCCAATTGATTGTAATGGATTACAGAGCCATGTTGCTGCTCCGATTGTGCAGCAGAAACCCACTCTTTCAGAAGACAGCACATGCATGATTGAAATAAGAATGGGCAGCACTGTAAAGCAATCATTTGATCATTTACTGCAGAAGATGCTATCTATAGAATCCTTCCTCATCTCATTAAGTACTTCAGACATCATACTACTGTACCTCAACTGTGGTATAATAGAGCACATACACTGTTGCAAGCATCATCCAGTGTAGATTTGGCATCCTTTAGTAGGATTTCAAATGTCTTGATAATACAGGTAGGAGGGCACAATACTAACGTGCAAGGAGGCAGGCACATGGATTGTTAGAAACAGCAACACTTTTGTGTCATGGTCACGATGTGACACAATTATTATCAAATGCTTATTTTTCCCTATTGGTTGTGTGGGAAATAATATACTTACTTGACAAACTCTCTCAGCTCTGTATAGGGCACAAAACACAATTGAGTCCAGGTGCACATCTGGTGATGTAGCTATCTATTGTCAGGAAGAGGCCAGCAGTAAGGATTGCCACTGAAAAGAGGCAGGGAGTTTCTTAAACACTGGGAGGATGTTTACCACTGGTCCACAGTTGTCTCTGGACATTCTGCAGATGTTCACTGTTAGACTTGGCATATTTGGCGTGGTTTCCCCTGACTTTTTGCCTCTACCTCCTGTACTTTGATTCTGTGCTGGATTTCGTTTTTGCTGGCTTAGATGCTTTGGGCACTTTGCCACTGCTGATCAGTGTCAAAGTGAAAGTGCTCCTTGTGTAAATTGTTGTTACAATTGCTTCTCCCTGATTCACATATTTGATTTACTGGTAAGTGCCTAATAAAGTGCACTGAAGTGCTACTAGTGGGTCTGAAGCACTGATTGTGTAGCTCTGAAAAGGTATCTCAGACCTGCCACTGTGGTGTCTGTGCGCAGTTGTTAACTGCCATGTCGACTTGACAAGTGCACCCACTTGCCAGGCCTTAACCTTCCCTTTTCTTACATGTAAGGCAACCCTATGGTAGGCCCAAGGTACCCCCTGGGCAGGGTGCAGTGTATGTGAAAGGTAGGACATGCTCTGGTGTGTGCAACATTGCCTGATAGTGAAATACAGCAAATTTCATTTTTCACTGTTGAAAGGCTATCATGCCCCATAGGATAGCATGGGAAATGCTTTGTAACATCTTACAAGTATAACTTCCCATTGGGTCAAGATAGAGAAATAAAGTTTAGGCTCTTTGAACTCAGAATTTAATAACACATCTTTTAGTAAAGATGTTTTTTTAATTGTATGTTTGAAAATGCCACTTTTAGAAAGTAGGCCTTTTCTTGTTTAACCATTCTCTGCCTTTGTATTGACTGTCTGGTTTTGGAGTGACAGGGGCTGGGGATGTGCATTCACTGTAGACAGCCACTGGGAGGTGGTGGGGGGTGAGGCGTGCCTGGCCCTTCCTGGATGACTCAGAGCTGGGCTGAATAGGCCCTGGCTGAATTTAGAGTAGTGGCAGGAGATTTCCTTGCACCTGAATAGGGCCTGTCTCCCTTGCACAATGCTGTCTCCACCCCCTGTGGTCATACTACACCAGTGAGGACAGAACTGGTTTGGACTTGGCTCAGAGACCCTTGCACAAAGAGAGCAAAGACATTTTGGGGTATAAGTATTAGACCTAAAACCCCAAACTTTAGATCACGTCTGGACTCAAGAGGAACCTCTGCCAAGGAGAAGAGCTGAAGAGCTGTGAGGAAGAGTACTGCCCCTTTGCCGTGTGCTGTTTAGAGTTGGCCTGCAGTTCCTGTTTCTGCCAAGGAGAGGACAAAGACTGGAACTTTGCTTTGAACCTGCTTGATGAAGATCTCGAAGGGCCTGTGTGTGCTGGCCTCCTGTTCTGAAGTCTCAGGGATATAAATACTTCACCCTCCAGCTCTGCTGAACTCTGCTGCTGAGAGCTCTGACCTGCCAGGAGGTGCATGTTCCAGTTCTGGGCCTCTGGAGGTTTTTCCTGCTGAAGCTGGAAGAAAAGTAAAGAACTGAAGAAATCGACGCATTGCTCTTCTTGGAGCTGTTTTCCAGATGGAACACTGCCGTGTGAGAAGAATCTCCATGCATCGCTGCCGAACCACCGCAGCACCTGTCGCGGCTGTAAGAACCAAGGCATCATGAGAATCGCGGCTGAAGAAACCGATGCAGTGCCGCCCAACGCCGCCGGATCGTTTGCGACACATCCTGGATTTCCATGCATCGTACCTGTGCGGCAAGGTTTCCCAACACATCACCCGCGGACCAGAATCGTCTTGGAGTTGACGCATCACTTCCCCCTACAGACCGGACACGACACATCACTTGCAGCAGAACTGTTGCATTGCCTCCCCAACATCTCAGGAACTGACGCATTTCTTTGTTTCTCGATGCTTCCCATCTCTGCTGCTGTTTGGCCTTGTGAATTTTGTCGCATCTACAGGTACTTTGTGAGAAATCACTCACCCATTGTTTTCTATGGACCATGTTGTTTTAAACCTTTTTTAAGTCATATTCTTATTACATGTATGTTGGATTTGTGTTGTTTTGGTCTTTTTGAGTTTAGATAAATATACTTTATTTTTCTAAACTGGTGTGGTGTCCATTTGTGGTGTTATCACTGTATTACTGTATGTTTTGGGGACAAATAGTTTACACACTGCCTTTAGGATAAATCTGTCTGCTCATGCCAAGCTACCCAGGGGGTAAGCAGGGGTTATCTAATGTGTGTATCCCCCTCACCCTGACTAGAAGCAAGGGTCCCTATTTGGACAAAGGTACCTACCTCTGCCAACGGAGACCCCCATTTCTAACATTCACCCTGTATATGACCAAATCTTGCTTCGGCTAACCCTGCTGAAGAGGAGGACATTTGCTTTTGAATTCAAATATACATGTCGCGGTACATGTCATGCACTTTGATGTCATGTTTTATATGGAGCACTGTATTGTTCATGTTATCATGTGTTTTTTATCAATCTGGGAAACCTATATCTGTCGAACAACCACAAAATGATAGTGGAACATGGCTTGGAAAACTATTATACAATTTTAACTCATGCAGACTCTCGGCTGCATTCTTCTTTCCATCGGTCATTGCATCTTCTGTACTGCAAAGCAGGACTAGCACCATGCAAGCATAGACAGGGATGGGCTACAATGGGAGCACTAATATAATATTAAAAACAAAACAAACAGGGAGATGGGGGATCCTTTTAAATAAAGGAGAACATGGAGCATAAAATGAATGTGGGACGCACACATCTAATAATCAGAAACATTAGGATTCACGGCCTAGATACTTCCCAAGATTCCATGCCACTCTTTCTGCTACTCTTCCACAAAACAGAGAAGAAAAAGGAAGGGTGATTTATTTTGGTGTGACAGGTTTGTTTTGAGAAAGGGTAAATATTAAAAAAGAAGTACAGTGTGGAAGCTCAACAAGCGTAGCTTTTAGACAGTGGATTCATTGCTGGGCAAACACATCTACTAAGAATATGTTGGTGAATGACCCACAGCGAAAAGAACTAGGGGGCCATATGTACATAACATTTTCTGGTCTCAAATGGGCCGAATTGCAGAATCAGCCTGTTTGCAACCAGAAAAATGCTTTTTGGAATGTACAAAGCCTAAATTGCGAATCGCAATTTGGGTTTTGCGATTCGGTATTCGGAAGGGGTGTGTTCAGGGCATTCCTTCCAAATACCTAATCGCATTGGTGGTCGCAAAACATTCACACTTTACCACCAACTCAAATTTTGATGGTAATGCATTTATATATTGGAATGGGTCCCCATGGGACACCTTCCCCTTTGTGAATGTTGCCCAAAAAAGTTTTAAGAGCAGGCAGTTGTCCCAAGGACCACTGTCTGCTCTTAAATAAATGAAAACAAAATGTTTCAGATTTTATTTTTGAAACGCATTCACAGTGTTTAATTTGCACAAAAAAAAGTGCAAGGGTCCTCCGCAGGAGGCCACTGCAGCTTGCACCACCCGTTGCCCCTGCTAGCCCTGCCAGTGGCAGTACCAGCACAACTCCTAACCATCTCACTCCTACAAGAGTGACAATTCAGACTAGTATTAGTCCTTTTAAATGTTTATTTAATTAATAAACAACTGTTGTGTGCTTATCTTTAATTTAGACAAACAGCAGCACTGTGTGGCAGACTGTCATAAGTACCGGTGTTGGCAACTAAGTGCTGATGCCGAGCACCGGAAACCACCGGCTGAAATTAAGCACTGCACATCCCATTGCGTTTCAACAAACAAAACCCTTTGTTAAAACGCGGTCACAGACATGGTGGTCTGCTGACCTCAGCAGGCCACCATCCCTGCGATGGCTGCACTTCCTAATGGGTCGCAAATTGCAACCTTCCCCATTAATATTCATGAGGTAGGTTAATTTGCGACCCACTAGGAATCACAAGTTTGAAACAAAAAGTTTCATACATAAGGAGAGCGATTTCCTAATAGCGATTAGGATTGAATCGCTATTTGGAAACCGCTGTTCCTATGCTATGTAAATTTGGTCCTAGAACCCCAATTCTCCTATGGAAAACAATAGATGTTGACGCAAAAGGAGCGTATATATCCAGGGTAGGCCTTGCTGTCTAGTGGAATGTGTGACAATAGGCATGTGTGACATTCACCTTTGCAATGTTGTTTTATATGTACATGTTGAACTGTAATGTTCTAAAGTGTACTTATCTATGTCAATTGTTACTTCATCATTTGTAACAGATGATGGTAAGCAGAACTAGTGTTATGTGCCTTTGTCTCTGTCTCACTCATCCTCCATAGTTGGCAGCAAACACGTGTAAAGGGCAGCAGAACCTAGGACGGAATACAATAAACTCAGCTGCAGAGTGGTACCCTTAATCACATCCACTGAGTAGCAGGTGAATGAGGAGAAGGACTCCTTTTCTTCTGTAGAAGTGTCAGTTTCTCCCTGGAAATGAATGTAATGTTCTGTAAAACATTTCCTGGCGGTCTGCACACATAAGGAATAGCTACGAGCGTATGCTAGGAGGAAAGTGAGGAAAATGGTTTTCCATGCAAGGAAGATTAGATGGTGCTTTGGGGAACAAGCAACCTAATCTCCCTAATCTGAGCCAAATCCTCCCATCCCTCCACTTCCCACGAGCAGTCCCCATCCATCGTGACCAGCAGATGCCTGTCTGTTTTTCTCCACACACCTCTGAGCCCTCTTGTGCCCTGAAGGCATCAACGTAACCCATAATGACCCAGGAACCAGTCCATGAGCAGTTGAGGCAGGTGGTGGCTGGGCAGAAAGTCTTCCTGCATGCCCTGGTGAAGGGTTTCACAACAAGGCAATGCCACATGGTCTGCTTCTCCACTCTACTGAAGATGTGTAGAGCTGGAACCAATTGTAAACACAATTTATACAGGGAGCACTCGCACTTTGACACTGATCAGCAGTGGCAAAGTGCCCAAAGCATCTAAGCCAGCAAAAACGAAATCCAGCACAGCATCAAAAATTCAGGAGTTAGAGGCAAAAAGTCAGGGGAAACCACGCCAAAGATGCCAAGTCTAACATACAACATACAGATTTCTATAGTGGTTAGCAACAAAGCTGTGCCAGCTCTCTTCACAACCCATAGGGTTGCACTGTGTTACCTTGTGCACAGTAATTTAACATTGATATGCGATGTTATACTGCATACTACTGTTTTTCTTGTTGATGAATCAGTGAGCTCCAACTTATGTGGTGTCTTTGCTGTATTTATTTGTCCATGCACAATGTTTGTTACGGACAAAATGTTCTGACACCTGAGCAGTATTGAATGATGAAGACCAGTTGTTAGTCCCCTTGTATATTTCAGTGGAGTAGGCTAGCATTACAATGTATTCCCACCGGTGCACAGCCTTATGCAGTGAATCAAGTGGTAGCCCCATTGTTATTTTCTATGATTGTGGAAATTGTACAAAAAAATGCTAATACAAACTTAAGAATGTCACAAATTGATTAGAGCAACATTTACAGGTTAAATTGGCTGATTACTGGATGTTATTCAAGGGCTGTATTGTTGTCACCGGATAAAGGTCAGACTTTCAGAAACAATCCCTAAAATGTTACATTTAAAAATGCTTCCTCTTTACTAAAGCAATTTAAATCAATATGATGACCAAGTATTTCTGGTTTCCAGGTCTTAAGTTTGTTTTTCCAAAATAGTTCTCGCTGCAGAAAAAAGCACAAGCTTTGCCGCCTCCTCAGTGAAGTTCCTGTTGAGATGGACAGAAGAGGCACTTCAGCTCCAAGACAAGTGCAGCAAACGGGGAAAAGGGAAAGGCCATGGTTCTTGGTTGTATTAATGTGTTTTAGATTGATATTGCTGCCTTATATGTATTTGATGGTGGTCAGGTGTAGATGAGTTCCTATTCCCGATTCCGAATGACACATAGCCTAAGTATATGGGGCAGATTTATGAGCCCCTTGCGTCACTTTTGCGCCGCCGTTGCGTCACTTCTGTGACGCAGCGGCGGCGTAAACCATGCACCACGTTGCGCCCTAATTACAACGTGACGCATCTAGGGAGATGCGTCACGTTGTAAAGCCCTGCGCCACATGAAACCTGCGTCAGGTTTCATGTGGGCGTTCCGGCGCAGGGGGGGGGCGTTCCGGAGCAGTAAAGCCTCGGAAAAGTGCCTGAGTGAAATCTACAAGATTCCACTCAGTCACTTTTCCGACGCCACTGCGTCAAAACCTTGCGCCTGCTTGAAGCAGGCGTAAGGCGTGACGCACCACGTTATGTATGGGCAGGCCACGAACATTGCTGGAGTTGCGTCGCGCTTGCGACACGACTCCAGCAATGCACCACCCTTCTGAAGGGAGATGCATCACGCATCTGCTTATCCTTGTGCCACGATGCGCCGCATTGTAAATGCGGCGCATCTGTGGTCTTGCAAGGGTAAACTTGCGTGACGCATCTTACCTGGCGCATCCCTGCTGATTTGCAAGGGATGCACCAGTCGTCATAAATCTGCCCCATTGTTTGCACCATTCCAAAGCCACGCATTACGTAGAGTGCAACAGGAAACACAACACAAATTTTACTTATAACATTACAATCATATTTTCAGGTTTACATTTATCCTCACTTCATTTACATGGGCGTAATTGGACAGAGAGACATTTGTCTACATTTGAGCATAAATCCCCAAATATTCTTTACAAATTATATTTTTGCGTAAATCTATTCTCCGTAGTAGATATACTAAAAGTTATGCTAAATGTTTTTTTTTTGCTCACATTTTTCCCTTTGTGCACAGTCTCTCTTGTTCTCTCTCACATTCACTGCCTCTCAGTCTCTCTTTTTAAGGCTCTCTCTCTCTCACGACTACTGCCTCTCAGATTCACTGTCTGTCCACTGTTTTTGTTTCCAGAACTATTAATTGTTAGAGTCTTTGTTATTTTCAAATATAGTTAAGAAAGCAAATTCTGCTTACTATTATAAATCATTCACCTAATGTCTACTACATATTACATAACAAGTAGGAGCGTTCATTAAAGGCCACACCATGCTACATTGTCGAACCTTTTAAACTTCCATGGAGCGTCAGAGTAATTCATGCCGCTACATTTCTAATGACCTGAAACTTGATTCTTTGAGCCCTACATAGAAATAGGGCAAATTTACTCTGATAAATATACTTACCAGATGTCCGATATCAAGTGCATGCATCCCTAATTAGGCCTGGGCGGAGTTAGCGGAGTTCCGCGTAGTGACCAATAAACTCTGCAAACCTACGCGGAGTTCTATGAGTGGCGTTAGGTCGCGCCGTTTCTCGCTAATTTTTGTGCCAGGTGTTTGTCCTGCACATGGGACCATGCGCACAGCAAGAGAGCACTGTATCTTTCTGCCGCTTCCGTAGATTTTCACTGTCCAGGACTAGTTTCATTCTGGGAATTTTAGTATCAGTTTTAACAGTGGTATTGTCAGCTTGAAACCTCAGCATGCAAAATACTAAACACTGGCTTAAGATGTCACAGGGGCCGCCTGTCTGTAATGGATATTGGTCTTATGCTTATTTGGTTATCTAAGGAAGTGTTATATGGGCTTTTATTTGCCCATAATGCTGCAGATTGATTCGTTCAGTCAACAGAGGGCAGGTGCAGGGACTCTTACCCCTATTTATTCACATAATATGTGCGTCCATGTCTCTGGCATGCCAGAGGCATGCCAAAATCAAGCCTGTCTGCAACCATCCATGACAAGGTTGAGTTTGTTGTCTGGAACATGCTGGTTGTTGTAGCTACTTGAGGAAAGATCCTGTATCCATCAGGGGAAAATTAAGCTACCTGATAGAGTCTACATCAAGTGGGTGTTGCCGACCTGAGCTGCTGGCTGTAAGGAAGTGAGCATAGAAATTTAACAGATATCCACAAGCCAAATACTGTGAGTCGCCCTCCATAATACTTGATCGCTCCCTAGGCATAGATGGACATTTTTTAATGTATTAGAGCAGTCTCATTATCTATGAAACCTGGTTGACTAATCTAGATTTACATATCACACCAGGCTTCACGATTCTGCGATGTGACAGGATTGGGTAGGGGGAGGTAGCTATTACTTTCAAATGCACAATTATTTTGGAAGCAACCATTAGTTTATCTCTACTCATGCTAGAGTGGCAAAAGACACACAATTGATGGACAGAATGCAGAACAAATCAAAACATTCACCCCCAGTCAAGAGATCTGGGTTAAATCCATCATTCTTTTACTCACCATGCCACCCCAGTTTAGACCTGGCCATATGCAAATCAGTCTTGACCCTGTGCCTCATGGGAACAGTCCAGCCCAAACAGCTAAGCAAGGTCCTCCCTGGACCGGAAACAAGCATCCTAGGACCGGTTTCGGGGTTTCACCCCTCTTCAGCCAGGATAGCTTGAATCCAGTGGCACAGTGAGCCCGGGACCCACGTCTGGGCATACCCGGCGCACTTAGGGCAAGGGAGCAAAAGACACACAATTGATGGACGGAATACGGAATGCAGAACAAATCAAAACATTCACCCCCAGTCAAGAGATCTGGGTTAAATCCATCATTCTTTTGCTCACCATGCCACCCCAGTTAAGACCTGGCCATATGCAAATCAGTCTTGACCCTGTGCCTCATGGGAACAGTCCAGCCCGAACTGCTAAGCCAGGTCCTCCCTGGACCGGAAACAAGCATCCTAGGACCGGTTTCGGGGTTTCACCCCTCTTCAGCCAGTATAGCTTGAATCCAGTGGCACAGTGAGCCCGGGACCCACGTCTGGGCATACCCGGCGCACTTAGGGCGAGGAAGCAAAAGACACACAATTGATGGACGGAATGCAGAACAAATCAAAACATTCACCCCCAGTCAAGAGATCTGGGTTAAATCCATCATTCTTTTGCTCACCATGGGGCACAGGGTCAAGACTGATTTGCATATGGCTGGGTCCAAACTGGGGTGGCGTAGTGGGCAAAAGAACGAGGGATTTAACCCAGATCTTTTGACTGGGGGAGAATTTTTGCATTGTCAGCATTCCGTCCATCATTTGTTTGCTGTAACACTTGTCGCCCTAAGTGGGATGGGTATACCCAGACGTGGGTCCCTTGCTCACTGTGCCACTGGATTCAAGCTAGCCTGGCTGAAGAAGGGTGACATACCCTGAAACCGGTCCCAGGATGCTTGTTTCCGGTCCAGGGAGGTCCTGGCCTGGCAGTTCGGTCTGGACTGTTCCCATGGGGCGCAGGGTCAAGAATGATTTGCATATGGCTGGATCCAAACTGGGGTGGCGTAGTGGGCAAAAGAACGATGGATTTAACCCAGATCTTTTGACTGGGGGAGAATGTTTGCATTGTCAGCATTCCGTCCATCATTTGTTTGCTGTAACACATGCTAGAGTGGCAGCAGTCTCCTATTCACTTGCCCCTCTCCCTTTGAAGCCTCCTGATGAGACAAACTGATGTTGTTAAAATCTGGATCCCCAGAAAACCAATGTCTTATCAATGTCGTTAGGGATTTTTTCCTGTGATGGGAAATAATTTCCAAGATTTCATTAACACAATTTGGAAAGTAGGATGAGTTCCAAAACAATTTAAACTTGGTACAGTATAACCTTCATCAAAGAAACAAGGCCTGAAAATAAATGACATCAAAATGTTTAGGCCTATAACTCCACTATGAAACAATTCCAAAATGATAGAGAATCATGTGGTGGCCTGGTTCACAAATATGTTTGAAAAGAGACTTAGGGCCTGATTTGGATGTCAGGTGGTCTGACAGCCACATTATGATGCTTGTGGTTGGACCCACTTCTGTTCGAAGCAAGACCGCCACCTCTGCCAGTATCAGAGATCCCAAAGGGGCGGTGGTTGGAGCTGCGTCCAAGAATGGCGGCGGTACCGAGGCAAGCACCACCATATGGATTTCAATATCCCTTTCCAACAGCCTTTCATGGCGAGAACACCACCATTAAAAGTTTGTCAGAAAGGGATATGGGGCCCCGAAACAGGCCCCGTCCATCGTGGGCCACTGAAAACAAAGCAAAAACATGTAGTGCCCCCACACACCTCTGTGCAACGTGTGACATGTGCATGACACATGGTGCATGGACATGCAGGAGGTGTTGCCCAGTGGAGACATGTGCTGCAACCCTTTTACATGGCTGCAGCATGCTCCCGCAGCATTTCCGATCGCCAACCCGGCGGTCGCATCATAATGCGGTGGTCTGACCACCAGCATGCATGCCAGTGGTCTCTTGTTCGCCGCAATAGCTCCTCTGGGATCATAATGATGCCCATATTCCTGATAGTCCCCCAAATAGGCTTCAGACCAAAATATGAGACTGAAGCACTACTAGCAACTAACGTATGACCTGGCAGGATTAAAGTTTCTACAGAAGGGTCCAATTAGTAGATCTCTCTGCAGTTTTTTGACGAATGACCTGTTACTAGATTGACTAAACACAGTGGATTTTAAAGGACAGGCATTATCACGGTTCAGTTTTCTGGAAAAGAGGTCACAGTCTAGTGTGAAATCAATTGTTTGCTCTCTCTGCGATCCCAATGGCCTATGGTGTTCCCCAAGGTTTAGCTTTACCTCCAGTTCTTTTTAATATTTATGTGCAGCCTTTCAGCTGTTTCATTAGAACACATTGGATTACCTTGCAGCCTTTCAGCAGTTTGATTAGATCCCATGCATTAATAATTCTTCATATGCTGAGGATACTCAGCCAATGTTGAATTCAAATAATTCTATAATCAGGCTGAAAGGCTACCTCCTCGGAACCTAGTATTGGATAACCAACACCTTTTAAAAGCTGAACGGTGACAAGACAGAGGTTCTAATCATCAGTGGGGAATTAAGTTCTGGAAAACGAACTTTCAGCAGTGAGGTGATACTCTCTCACCGGTTCGATAGTAAAGAATCTAGGAGATATTTTTGACCAAGAGCTATTGTTTCTCCCTCAAATACAGAAAGTCTAGACCATAGAATATGGCCTACTCAAATGCATTAAAGAATGTCCGTCTATTTCTCCATGTCGAGAAGTTTGATCAAGTGGTGGCGTCCTGCACCATTTGACGTATAGATGACTGCAATCCTACATATATTTAGCCTTGCCTAACAGTGCCTTAGGAAAGCTGCAGCACCTTCAAAATATGGTAGTAAGAAAAGTGACAGATTCTAAAAAAAGTGATTGTGTGTCAAGGGCCAATGACAGACCAGACTGACTGCCCATAAGCAAGAGATTCACACTTAAAATAGCCTGCGTGGTTCACAGAGCATATTACAAAACTTGGCTTCTGTTTCCCAGAAAGCTGTTAACCTTTCACTGTCCTCCAAGGACTCTCCGCTCAGGTAATGCTTTACTGCTTAATGGTCCTTGCAATAAAAAAGTGTGAGCAAAATAAAGGGCCTTCCGCGTAATAGGACCTAAAATCTGGAATGAATTACCAAATAGATATTCAAGCTACTCACATATTTAGGGTTTCTAGAAGATACACAGCTTTCTCCTTGCTCATACATAGTCATGATCCCTTGCTGTTGGCTTGTTTATCATTAACTGTTTATTACTTTTTGCGACTGTTCATTGTCATCTTTATTTCTCCCCACTCTCTGGCGGCGTTCTTTAGCACCAAGATGCTTCAGTGAACTTACATAATACATTTTTAATAATAACAAACGTACAACAGCAACAATAAAAATTATAATAAAAAATATTGTTAAAAAGTAAATTAATCCAAATTCATGAAAACGGTTTATTGACAGCACGGCTAGTACATGTTCCCAGGCTGATCTCCAGATGAATCTGAAGCAAACAGTGTGGAATACAAAATGATGACAATCCAAATGGAACATAGAATCTCATACAAATTTATACAGAGCTCATGCCATGAAACATACAGTGAGAACGATTTATCAAGTATAATAAAAAATTAAACATGCTAAATACAATACATAAATGAGAATGTAACATATCCCCCTCATCAGAAAATAAATAAAACAAGGGAAGAACAAAATAAAATTAAACAAAATCATTAAACCTTTTGGAACATTTCTCACACGGTTATTAATCTTAACCCTTGAGGCAACAGTTTCATCATTTTGTCCTCTGAACTGATTATCACAAATTGAATAATCATTATGTTCATTGTAAGTATGCGGAAGAACATAAACTGGGCATTTTGCTATCTTCCTAATATTCCATACTTTTCCATCCTGAGTAATTACACTATTGCGAAAAACTTTCTTGACTTGCATAGCTTTGCCAATTTTTTTTGCTCCTTTATTGATTAAACCAGGTTTAAGAATCTTAACCCAATCACCAACTTTGAAATTTTGAACTCTAGTTTTCCATTTGTTGTCATACCATTCTTTTGTTTTATTTTGTTTTACTTCTACCCTCTTAGCAGTGTCATGTACACATTCCTTCTCGTGCACAATATCCTTACACTTCTCCTTGAACCACCATGGACATACACAAGATGCAGGATCCCTCCCTTTGAGTAATTTGAAAGGACTAATTTCAGTCGTGGAGTGAGGAGTGATCCGATGCATCCACAATCGTTCCCTTAACGCACTCAACCAATTACTACCTTCTTTGAGAGAATCAGAAACAACATTTTTTAGAACTCTGTTGAAGCGCTCAACTTGTCCATTCTCATGCGGTTCATAAAGGGAAGTGAACTTATGTTTAACACCACAACTCTTGAGAAAAACACCCATATCATCTGATGTGAGTTGCACACCATTGTCAGAAATTAATGTACTCGGACATCCTTCTCGTGCAAAAACTTCTTTAAAGAACGAGATGACAGAATTAGTAGTAGCTTTAGGAACAAACTTCACTTCAGGCCATTTAGAGTGGTAGTCAACAATGACTAAAGCAAAACGGGAATTCTCTGGTAACATGTTAAAAGGTCCAGATATGGTGAAAGCAAGTTTCTGCCAAGGCTCCTCAGGCCAAGTGACAATTTTTAGGGGAGGGGTATGTACCTTTAACATCTTTTCTCTAGAAACACACTCATCACATTCTCTGACGACCCGATCAATGAACCTATCCGTCCCCGGCCACCAAAAAGAATTCCTAATAAGACGTTTCATAGCAGAAATGCCTGGATGTGTCTTATGTGATAACTTTAAAATGGCATCTTGCACTCCTCTTGGAGGAATACACTTTCCAGATTTAAGAATTAGATTACCTTCAATTCCCAACTGTTCTGGAACATTATAGAAAGGTAACAATTCTGACCTCACGTTATTTTTGTTAGGCCATCCTTCAATTACAAATTTTTTAAGATCATTCCACCTGTCATCACTCTGTTCACTTTCCAACCAGAACTGCTCCGTAATTTCTTGATACTGTGAAGGAATAACATCATTAATACTTACAACAAAATCAACCTCCTTAACACAATTAACATCATCATGACTACAAGGTAAATGTGAGAGAAAATCAGCAGTTACATTTTTCTTCCCTGGAACATATTCCATTTTCAAATTGTATTCTTGGAGCCTCAACGCTAACCTTGAAATCCTGGCTGTTGAATTCCACCCTCCTCCTGTGGAAAGAATGTTAACCAATGGTTTGTGGTCCGTCCTGAGAATAAATTTGCTACCCCAAACATAAATCCTGTAATGTTCCACGGCCCACACACACTCAAGTAGCTCTCTTTCAATTACCGCATATCTGCGTTCTGTTTCATTAAGGGTCCTGGATGCAAACGCAACATTCCACTCATCCATACCTTCCCTTTGTGATAACACGCTACCAAGACCATATAAGTAACCCTGGGCGAAGTACTACGCTACGCTCGAGTAGTTTGCGCTACTTCGCACTACGCGAATTGCATGTAGCACAGTGCAAACACGCGTAGCGGTCATTTTTTGCTTGCTCGCAGTCCTCAACGTCAAGTTGGCGACCGCGAGCAAGTAAAATGACATCCCGGCGAGACTTTTTCCTCGTTCGCGATCAGCAACATCAAGTTGCCGATCGCGAGCATGGAAAATAAACCACCCGGCGAGATTCTCAACGCAGGGAGGTCAGGTTTCTCATTGCGAGTGGTCGCGTATGCTCGCGACCGCTCGCGATGAGAAACTACCAGTCCGCGTTGAGAAAGCTGCCGCTTGAGTAGAAATCTACTCGAGCGGCAGAAAACGACCGCTTGCACTGTGCAAGATGCGGTTTGCACTCATTGCACAGTGCGGACAAGCATCCGGCACTGTGCAATCAGTGCGAACAGCATTTTGCACAGTGCACTACGCAGTTCGCGTAGCTACGCGTAGCTCGCGTAGTGCGAAGTGCACTTCGCGTAGCTACGCGTAGCTCTACTACGCGAACTACGCTCCGGGTTATGCTGGCATCAACTGTTATAATACATTCCTTTCTCATGCGAAAGGGTTTCAAAGTGGGTGCATTGATAACGTCCTTTTTTATGTTCTCAAACGCATATTGCTATTCTTCTTTCCAATTATACACAGCATTTTGTCTTATTAGTTTCCTTAAGGGCTCCATTTTGGTTGCGAAATTTTCAATGAATTTGCTATAATATTCACACATGCCTGCAAACGATAATAGCTGCTCCTTGTTTTTAGGAGTAGGAGCATTGATTATGGCATCAACATTAGATTTTTTGGGTACAACACCGTCTCCGGACAAAGTGTGTCCCAAGTTAATTTACATTTGTGTGCTTTAAGAGCAATGTTCCCTCTAATTTTTTTCCTCTGTGTGCGGCAGTGTAGGGTCTCTGTGCGCAACAGCCATGGCTATGTGCGCCAGGAACCAGATCGCGCGTGTGTGCAGCGCCAAATATCACTCCAAACTTTTGCTTAAAAAACTGAAAAGATGGTGCATTGCCACACATACAGCGCCACGTTAAGGGTCTTAAGGCAGATTTGCAATTTCGATACACACGCCATGATATGAATTGGTTACACAGGCAAGTACACTTCAGGTTTACAAAAGCACAAGACTCCAACGGTGGTACCATCATAAGATTTTACTAAAGATTCTTAACTGGAGCACTGTTCATTGGGTGGGTAAATGTTGAGAGCCTACACATGATTACATATACACAATAAGTTGTGGAATGGAATCTTCTTGCTGTAGTCTGCAGCGTTCATCTTCATTTGGCAATTTCAACTATTGCCAAATACTGCGGGGAAACGGTGCTTAATTTGTAAAACAATAAGTGCCGGGGCTCAAAGCTTAGCTCAGAAGATGTGCGTTGTTTTCTGTCTGTGGCCCTGGATGAGAGTTTGTCGAGGAAAAATATGTAATGGTCCCCAGGGTGCAGTAATGATGGAATCCGCAAAGGTTCAGTGGACTCTGGTGCCCCAGAGTTGTCTCTTAGAAGGTCTGGAAGGAGAGCTATCCCAGTGGCAAAGTGAGCAAGGGACCCATGTGTGGGTACCCTGCCAACTTAGGGCAAACAAAGCAAACATGCTTTACATGAACACCAGTTAGAGTACACACAGTAAGACTTATTTTTTAAAGGCACGTGGAAATTAAGAGATTTGCCAAAAAATCTCAGGATGTTATGCCAATGCATAGATTCAAACCTGGTTCACCAGCTCCATAGTTGGCAGGTCTGGCTGTTATGCCACATCCTCTGCATATCAATATATAGGAACTTGAGATACAAGCCCTGAGGGAGCAGGCAGTACCTCTAATGGGCATGAGGACATGGGAGGGGTATTGGGTGAGGGCACCTACAGTCAATGGCTAGGGACAGTACACAGAGTGTCAAAGCATAGTGATAACACCTGATCAGTCCAGCATGCCTTCACGGCATATAAAGGACCCAAGTGACAGAGAGGACTCTCAGGACAGGGGTGTCTAAAGAGGCAGGCCACACAATGTACATAGCACAGGCAGACAATAGAGGCACTGAGGAGAGAAGGCACTGCAACTCGCTAACAGGGTACACGTAAAAACATACTACAATACTGAACACAGGATGGCCTTATCGAGTGTACCAACAGCCAAGCAGCATCAACACCAAGACGAAAAATGAGCGGTAATTAGCAGGAGAAATATTTATTTATACTATACAGACGTCCATGAGTTTCCCCCTCTACGGCGGGAGTAAGGGGTTCAATTCAGCAGTTGTCCAATAATCCTGGGTAGAGCTGGTCTGCCTCAGAGGCCCATAGATAAACCAGCTATGCCTGCCCTTTACAGCCTTGAGTCAAACACTCATGTGGAACAGGGTTGCCCTGGTTGGGGAGGGACAGCAGGAATGTACACAGAAATACCAAGTACGCAGGGAACGAGAAGTTCACAAGCCCCAGGTAGCACAGCTGATATGGGGAGAACAGAAAGGGGCGATATGAGGAAGCGAGGAATAAGTGAAAGGAGGTTCTTGGCTTCAATGAGGCTCTTGTGAACCTGCCCCCCAACTCCACTCAAGGGTGCACGGCGTTCTGAAGGGGTCATGCCCTGGGTCACAAGGAGTGACGCTAGCAAAAATGCTATACATGTAAAGAGCCAACAAATCAGCTAAGCGACTGCCATTCCATCCTTAAGTGTGCATTCCCAAAAAGCAACATAGAAGCCGGCCGGTGAAAGGAGTCATGAAAGGGTTATTAAAAATGCGGTAGGGAGTAGTTCACTTTGCAAGTGAAACTCAAAACGCTTAGCAAACAAAAGCACACAAGACCCTTAACCTGCTACAAAAAAGGTAAGTGTACAAGAAAAGGTGGGAGATAGTGAAACCCTTTAGCCCTTTAAAGTGAACTCGTTTTCCCTTCGGATTTCAAGGTAAACAACAAGGATTTGTTTACATTTTAAATAATACTGTGCTTGAGCTGTAAAGCCACCATGTCATGGTCAGATTACTTGTTTTAGGATGGCCTGTCTCTGCCTGGCAGCTGGCATAGCAGCTTTGTTTGGCCAGATTGGGAGAAGGGAGTGTTCCCTGAGATCTCAGGGCAGGTACAGCGGCCGCTGAGAGACCTGCAGTGTGCCCGCCTCTCACCTCAGAACAAGCCGCCCTGTGGCAGAGACAGCATCAAGCAGCCCCGAGGCAGGGGTTAAGCACAGGAGGGGAGAAATTACACCCTGCCCGAAGCATAGGCAGACCACAACTACTCCGAATTACAGGAAAAGGCGGTAACACTCTCAAAGATGTGCAGATGACCTTTTCAGCCCCTCTACCACTATTTTACCCCCCGTAAAAAAACATTAAAAGAGTAAGTGAAGGACAGAAAACATCAAAGATGCTGACATGAGGAGAAGGAAAAACAGGAGAGGCGCATGCGCATAGGCTCCCAGGGCCGAGGCTTTACATACCGGAGTCCTTGCAGCGCCAATGACCAGGTGTTCTGATAAAATAAAAAGTGCGCAATGGTGAAACATGAAAGTGGGCACCATGTTGATAAAAGAAAGGCAAAAGCTGAGTGTCAAACACAGCGTGTGCTAAAGTACACGTCGTGTTTGAGACTCTGTTTTTCTTTCCTTAACAGTGCACAACTGCGGGCTGATTGTGGTCCTTTGAGTTAGTATTCATGTTAATTGCAGCGCCAGTGTGCGCTGCAATTAACATGAATACTAACTCAAAGGACCACAATCAGCCCCACAGCTGTGCACTGTAAGAATGCATCAAGTGCAAGGGTCACTCCCTCGTGTTCTCGTCATCTCCCGCAACGAGGAAATGACCGTTTTTCACGCCGCTCGCGTTTTAAAAGCGGCGGCGCGAACGGTCTGTGTGTGCGCGCTAAATACAGCACACTGCGCGCTTGGGGTGACTTCGGTGCTTGCGCGCACACGCGCGCAGCTTATTGGGAACAGTGTTTAAGAGTAAGGCCATGACTATCTAATCTCTTACATACTTCATTCAAATGCATTTCATGTTCTTTTTCATTTTTTGAAAATATTAGTGTGTCATCCTGGAAGCATTTGACATAAGAATCAATGTCTCTAAAAATCTGAAACATCACTCTCTGAAAAACTGACGCTGCCGACGCCAGGCCAAAAGGCATTCTCGTATACTGAAAAAGACCTTGTGGGGTAATAAATGCTGTGTATTTTTTTGATTCCTCAGTGAGTTCTCTCTGGTGGTAAGCAGATCTTAAATCTAACGTTGAAAATATTTTGGCACCTTCTAACCTAGAAACTACTTCATTAATATTAGGTAATGGATGACAATCTATTACAATGTTGGAATTTAAAGCTCTTAAGTCCACACATACCCTGAGTTTTTGATCCGGCTTGCGTACTAAAACGATGGGAGAAACCCACTCAGATGACTCAATTGGTTCAATAATGCCCTCATCAGATAAATCTTGTAACATGTTCTTAAGTTCATATCTTATATTTATAGGTACCCCTCTTAACCTTTGTTTGACGGGGCATGCATTTTCTTTTAGTATAATCTTATGTGTAAAATTCTTCAACTTACCTAGTTTATCACAAAATACCTTGTCATACATATTGATACGTTTCATTTCTTTATCAACACAATGATCATTAAGCTTAATAGCTGCAATGTTCTCAAATGGTTCTTCACTTAAGGAAACAGGTTCTTCAGACCGTGGGTTAAGAATTATTCCTAGTTTCCATTGGTCACGCCAACCTAGTACATTCACTCCTCTCACAGCAACATATAACAACAAATATGTTTTAGGCACTGGAAGTGTTCACCTCACACTTCATAAGTGTCTTCCTGGTGTAACTGACCTGAAGTGGGCTATGTGCATGCCTGGACAGGCTCTAAAGTTGCCCATGAACTGAAATGATTTGGCCTACCCAGAAATACTGCCCCTAAAACCCTTTGTGGATGCATGCACACTCAGCCTTTAAAAGAATGAAATAGACTTTTAGTGGATATCATAGAGCAGAAGTTGTGCTTTAAATGTGTGCTAAGTGGTTGATATTCGAAAATACAAAAAAGAAATGGCAACCCTGAGATTGAGTTATGTGCACAGGGTAGCCTTATGCTGATGTTCTAGAGAGTGGCAAACCTAATTCTAGTTATTCAGGTTACATAATGCCTAATCTTAGGTCAATAGACTTGACAAGCCAGGGGTAGACAGACACCCCTGGAAAAGAGTGTGCGAATAAAGCCTCAGGAGGTACTCAGATCACTGTCAGCAATAGCATGATCTATTTCCTTGTCACTATGCTGTGGAATGTTTGTAGACAGTGATGAAGTAAAACAATGCCTTAGTGAGCATTTTACCCCTTATCGGTGCATGATTGGAGGTCCTTCTCTTCATCTCATACCAGTTGGAGTGTCATGTGCATGCCATTTGTGAAGTAATGAGATCTGATAGTTGTAGATGTACCTTCTATAATGCCCAATACTAATGATATGGTCCAGCAATATACAATGGGGTATGAGGGATATAGGTTGTCTGGATGGGGAGGAGCTTTATGGCTTATTATGTGCTGTTGCAAAATGGGTTCAACCCATTTAAAACGCCCCGATTTTTTGCTTTTTGGATCACCCAGTTTTGGACTTTTTACTGTGGATGAGTCTCACTACATGTGTCTCACCCATGGTAATCACATAGCAAACGAACTGTGAGTGTTTAATGACAGTGCCCACCTTATAAGATAAGGCCACGGCAGCTAGGGTAACGGGCACTTGGCTGGTTCTAGTGAACACATGTGCACAAGTGTGTGCATATGTGTGTGGGCTGCATGTGTGAGACTACTGTCATGCGCAACCTGGTAACTGAGCACAGGTAGCCTGGTGCATGGGGTACTCTGCAGGGTTAGATACTAACTGGTTTAGGCCTTATAATATTAGTGGGCACTTATACATAAAATCAGTGTGATTTAGTGTTTTGTCTGCAGTGACACTTTATTATATACATAAGTGGAAATCTGCCTTACAGTGCAGTTTTGCTTCCACCAGGCCTATAAAGTGCCATGAGGTATGAAATGTAGGTAGAGAATTTGCATCCAGTTCATATTCGCAGGTCCCAAGACCATACATATATATCTTATGAGTCATACAGAACTGTCTTATTTCTCTGGTTCAGCTCAGGATAAGAGCCCAGGCCTTTTTACCACACTGCTGGACCACATTAATTACATTTTTCTCTAGTATAGGGAACAGAGGCAGCCCCACACAAAAGGAGAAATTAACAGTGCTACCCTCAGCTCCTGAATTGGAAGTTCTGTCGATGAACATCTGCATCTATTATTTGCCTGTCACACTGTGCCAGGGCTGGGGACAGCCAAGGCCCACAGAAGAAAGGAGGAAGCCCAGACAACTGGAGCCAATGCAGGAGGGGGCTCTTCTTTGACATTTTGGTGGGAAAGGCCCTGGCTGTGATGTCAGCAAGGGGCAGATCTGTCACCCCAATAGCATATGTGAACAATGATTCCTTGATGACACCATCTTGAACTGTCCCAGCATGCTTTGCAGGAGGGTTGGGACAGGGGTGGAGAGGTGATGTGGCACCCTAGGATTGGACAGGAGTACCTGGCTTCTATAACCTTCCACCCCATTTTACAAACTCTTGCACAAAAGAGAGAAAGGGCTTTTTGTGCTGTTGTGGCTTTTTGTGCTTTTCGCTGCTGGACCCTGGGACTTCAGCAGCCGTGGACAACTTGAAGAAGGAACCCCCTGATTCCCAAAAACTCTTGCCCAGTTGAATCCAAGACCAGTGGGTCTCTCCAAGAGTCAGTGAAGCTGGCCCCCTTACACACCCTGTTGGGGAAAAACCCTAGACTTCTGTGCCTAGATAAAAGACCGGGAGAAAAGCTGGAACAGGAAGCCACTGGAGCCCCCTCCCTGCTTGGTACACTGAATTTAGGCCAGGAGGCCTGCTGAAGAAACTGTTCCTGGTGGCTAGAGCTCACTACCAGGACCGAAGTGGCCCCGCAGGGCCTGAGTTATGGCCATTTTAAGGATCGTGACTTTTGACCCTCAGCAAGGATCCAGTGCGCGAGGCTCTGCAGCCCTGTGGTAGAAGTACCCCCCAGGTGGGCCAGGGTCCGGGAGTCAGGGAGAGAATTTACTTATTATTTGCCGGGAGTTGGCATTCATGGGGTCCATTCTCATTTCCAACTCCTGCCCCCATCTCCCTGGGGGCTGACGCAAAGCTGATGCAGGGCCCTAGGCCCCCAGCCCTGGGACCGCAAGCCCAAGAAAGGACCGATAGTGCCCCCTCCATCCCTCATGCCCACGTCTGGGGGCATCCAGCAGACTGCATCTTGCCCGCATGGAGCACGGACAAGAGAGGGAGTACAGGCTTGTCCCGTGCCGGTCAAGGAAGGAGTCTGGCACAAGGGAACTGGCTGGTGTCATGGGGGCCTTTGGTCTCCCCCAACAGGCCCCACCACACCACCTCTCCTGGTGGTGTCCCAGGTGGGATCGGGAACCCTGGATGAAAAAGAAACAAAAGAAAAATAAAAAGACCATGCCCTGCAAACACAGTGGTAGACCCGCTGTTCAAATAATCACTTTTCCTAGCTAAAGCGCCCCAGAATACCCTGAGGGACTTTCCCATTTACACATCTTTCTAGCCTTGCGGTGGCTCCAACATGAGCAGGGGCACCATCAAAGAGTGGGGGAGGGGGGTTACAGGAGGGCAGCAGCTCCCCACCAGAAGTTTATAAAATAATAACCCTGCATTGGCAGGGTCTTAACATTTGGGTCCCTCTGGATCATTATCATGATTTTCAAAGCACTCCCAAGGCTAGAGCTTTTGCTTAACAGCTTTTAGTGCAACACCCTCTAGGGGTTGGTTCTATGACTTCATTTTATGTGACCTGCAATTGCTGCCCAACAGGGGCTGTTTTTATGGGTTTTTTTGTGGCCTGAAAATTGGCAAAAAGCATACAGACACATGTTATATTCACTGTAATCAATGTATTGAAATATTAATGTCGACAGGTATTTCCAATCAAGGTCAATATGCTTTATTGAAATTAATCATTGCATTTACACATGGTTATTATTTATTATTGCATTTAGGCTTAATTGATGGTGAATTTAATGTGTGGTTTGTTGTTCTTGTAATATGGTGAACACTTGATAAAGCCAATAGGCCTGTTTAGCTAAAGTGATACCTCACTATATTGTAATGTGTTGTCTGGTATAGCCGGGGGGGCACTGTGATATTGAGGGTCATGACCCTTTGAGGTCAAATGTGATTTCATAACATAAACCAAGATATTTTTAATCTGCCTTATGTATATTTGTAAATTCATGTGTAGTATTTAGTAGTGTGTGTGTGTAATAAATGCATTTTTCCTTTTCTAAAGAAAAGGCACAGGATGGACACTCATTAATTGAGTATTATTATTTTGTGCCAGCGAATGGTGATTACTAGCCCACATCACCTTCTCTGAGTAGGCCTTGGACTGCTCTGCTTCACTTCTGTTAGAAATTGGGTTCTCTAGTTGGCAATGGCTGGCGCCACTGTCCAAATAGGGACCCTTCTTCCTAAGTCAGGGCAAGTGGGCTACCCCCTTTGATAACCCCTGCTCAACCCTGTGGTAACGTAGCACGAGCAGTTAGGCCTATCTCAGAGGCAGTGTGTGAAGCATTTATGACCATGCACAATAAGGCAGTAACGACACCACAAAAGGACACAACTCAAGTAGGTATAGAAAAATAGTATCTTTATCTAAGGTTTAGCACGAGACTCTCAAAAGCGTTTTAACCAGTCACAATGCAAGTAAATCAGTAGGGACTTAAAAAGGCAATAACGTATTCACCAGAACGTGGCACTGACTAAGTTCAAGGCCTGGATCTACGCGACCCGTTGCGCACCAGATACCTGCCGTTGGACGGGGACACAGCACGTATCGTCTCGAAGAAGCGGAGACGGTGACAGGCGGACTCCCAGCGACCACAACTCTCGACTGCAGTGGTCCGCAACGTGCACTCACAATGATCCGGGCACTCGGGGACAGGCGGGCTCTCAGCGGCAGCAGCACGCGGCTGCGGCGGCCCGGCCTGGTGGTGGCGATGACTCTCGTCGTGCAGCTCCGTGGTCGGCTCACAGCGGCAGCAGCTCTCTCTTAGCTGCGGCGGCCCACAGGACGACTCACGATGATGCAAAGTTGGCAAAGGTGCGGGCACTCAGCGGCAGCAGCTCTCTCTTAGCTGCGGCGGCCCACAGGACAAGTCACGATGATGCAAAGTTGGCAAAGGTGCGAGCACTCAGCGGCAGCAGCTCTCGCTTAGCTGCGGTGGCCCACAGGACAAATCACGATGGTGCAAAGTTGGCAAAGGTGCGAGCACTCAGCGGCAGCAGCTCTCTCTTAGCTGCGGCAGCCCACAGGACAAATCACGAGGATGCAACGTTGGCAAAAGTGCGAGCACTCAGCGGCAGCAGCTCTCTCTTAGCTGCGGCGGCCCACAGGACAAATCACGATGAGGCACAGCTGACACAAGTGTCGGCACTCAGCGGCAACAGCTCTCTCTTAGCTGCGGCGGCCCACAGGACGAATCACGATGATGCACAGCTGACACAAGTGCGGGCACTCAGCGGCAACAGCTCTCTCTTAGCTGCGGCGGCCCACAGGACGAATCGCGATGATGCACAGCTGACACAAGTGCGGGCACTCAGCGGCAACAGCTCTCTCTTAACTGCGGCGGACCACACAGGTTCAGCGAAGGTTCCGAAGGTTCAAATTAAGGCGGGCGCTCAGCAGCGGCAGCTCTCTCTTAGCTGCGGCGGCCCACACACAGAGTTAAAAAGGGTTACCAGTCTGCGTTCCTCACAGTAGAACTAGAGGTTCCGGATTACTCGACGGAGGCCTCACCTGCAAGTAGAATCCCTAGTACAGGAATTCAGACGGCTGACGGGGTGAAGTCTAATGTCCCTGAGACTTTAGCAGGAGGCGCTCTCAATTCAGGCCCTCGGGTAGTTTCTTCAGCAAGCTTGGTGAAAGTTTAAAAGTCCTTTCCTCTGTTCACTCGGACAGAGTTTCGTCTAGCCATCCAGAAGGAACACACCTGAAACAGGTTTCAGCGCAGCGTTTTATACCTAAAAAGTCTTTGTTCTCTACAGTCACAAATCACTGAATCCAGCCAGAACCAGTTCGGTGGGGTCGGGTAGCACTTGGTTTACGAGGTGACATCCTGCCCTTTGAGAATCAGGGGGTCTGCTATCAGACGCCCAGTGGGAGGGGGAGCCATCATTCACCTTGCCAGGCACGGCCCTGCTCAGATCAAAGAGTCACCCCTCCCCATACTCTAAATGCCGATCTCTCTCTCCAGCCAAGTCTGACCCAGCTGGCCCTGCTGCTCCAAAACCAGACGGCCAATACACACACTAGCAAAGCTTAGGCAAGAAAATACCTCGTTTCTAGCAGAGGCATTTTCGAACACGGGCTATGCAAATGATCCTTACTAAAAGATGTATCTCAATGTCCTGAGCTTAAACATATCAAATTTGAATTTCCTATCAGGTTCCTGGGGGCAGGTAGGATTATGGGATGTAATACTCAGCCTGCCCATTCTGGCCTATGAGAACGGATAGCCTCACAATAGTAAACAGTGAAATGGTGGGTAACTCGCTATTAGAACATGCTACACAGACATACTTTAAAAGCTGCTTCGGTGGGTAGCGCAAATCAGCGCTGCAGGCCCACCAGCAGTATTTGGTCTACCAGCCCTGGGCACACACAGTGCACTTATACTAGGGACTGACAGGCAAACCAAACGAGTCAATTATGGTTATCCCAATTCATACAGTTATCTTTACACAGGGAGCATTCGCGCTAGGGCACTGATTGGCAGTGGCACAGCGCCCAGAGCATCTAAATCCAGCCAACATAAAAGATAGGAAGCGAAAAGAGGAAGGGAGACCCGCACCAATGATGCCAGGTCTAACAACTACCCTGAGAGAGTCAAGCGCTTTAATGGGGTGCATGGTTCATAGTAAGGGGAAATTGTGGACCTATTACTTCTGCTAGCCTCAAATCCTGCACAGCAAATAACGCAATTTCCTACAACCTCCATATACCATCTTGGCACTTTAAATATTGACTTGTGTGATATTTCTTGGAGTAATTCCTTGAATATATTTGCAGTGTGTGGTATTCTATCATATTGACTAATAAGTTATAGTGAAAGGTCACCTCAGTGATGTAGACTGCTAACTTGGCATTTAAACAGATATATAAATAGCCCCTCACTTGATGAGACTTAGTACACAACCATGCTCAGTATCTACTCGCAAAGGGACTAGGCCTGTCCATGTGCTATTTTCCTTAAAGATGGTCAAAAGGGGGGTGTGCCAAATGCTTCCCCCATATCCATATTACTCTTAAGCCATGTTCTCTCTGAATGTTTATCCGGTATGCTCCAACTCTAAGATGCACACTCACATGTCTTTTCCTTCTCATTGCCACATGGACCTTTGACTATGATCATCTATACAGTGTTCACTGCAATACCTCATGTTAGACACGACGTAAAATACTGGCACCTCTGCCAACCACACACTGTACCACAATGGACCCAGACCTTTGCCCTCTTTGCTAAATGTGTTTCAAAATTATTCAACAACACGGCCACCTTCCATCATTTTACTGTGCCAACAAACTTGTCTCCTCTGTTGTCTCAAGCAAGTGAAGAGACTTTGGGGCTCATTACGATGGCGGGCGGAAGCACAACCGCCGTGCTGGCGGATGCAAAAACCACCAGTTACCGCCGGCACGCAGCAGTCCACACGCCCGCCCAATTACGATGCGAAAAGTAGGCCAAACACTGCCGGCAAGCCAGCAACACCGTCCGCCATCAAAGTGCGCCCGTACACGTAGCGGCGCAGCCCAACTGACACACACCGTCCGACGAAACACGTCCCGCCCGGCGCATAAATTACGATGCCGCAAACAAACGGCTCCCACGGCCAAGAGATACCGTACGACAAACCGAAGCGGTAACACGGACGCCGAGCACGGACAACGAAGAAGCGGCTCCCCCGAGCATGAATCCAGCACTGCAGGCCCTCCCCATGCTCCTGCTGATGCACCACCAAGGACGCAACGTACCGCGGAGACGCAGGTAGGCACACACACAACAAGTGCACGCAAACAGCGCACACAGTGCAAGGGCGGAAAAAGCGGACAACCCCCACCAGCGCGTGTACACTACACATCCACCATTGCATCCACATATGACACACAGGCCAAATCGTAACATCGCGTAACACATGTGTACACACCACCTGGGACTAGGAACCAACAACCCCGTCACGGCCCCAAAGCGGCGATGACGCCGCCACACATGCGCACAACGCAGAGGCCAACCGCAGCGCCATGCATGCGTCGCACACAGACACAGGGACACAACCAAGCAGCACACACATCAGCCCCACCCCGAACGCACATGACACGTGACAGGCCTGCCACAGACATGTCCCCAACGCCCAATTCACGGACAACACCCAACGCCACACAACCGACGCACACATGTCAGTGAAGACACGCAACAGCAGGACACACCCCAGTGTAACAAACATGGCGTAGCACACAGCGGCGGCAACACCAACTAGGAGAAGCAGGGCCTCTTCGGGAAGAGGAACGCCAGTACCACACTGAAACACCCATACCACCCTGCACATATGAACAAGACATATAAAACGGAACACCAAAGAGCCCGGGGACCGACAACAGGTGGCCCAAGAATAACATTCACACACAAGGCCCAACGCAGAGCGGAAAGGCAGCCTGCCGCCCACACAAGGGAGAGCAGACAGCACTGAATGACCTTCCATTCCAACTCCGAAACCACAGCCCTACGACAGAAGCCGGTGAATACAGCCATTGTCCAAGAATAGACCAACACAGGCATGCCGAGGAGACCGACCACAGGGCAGATAGCGCATATCACAGAAGCACACAACGGACGGGGAAGAAAGAAGAAAACACTCCCCCATGTCGGCCACATGCAAGTTAATTGGAAGGAGTCACACATCACTGACCTTGAACTGTCTGAGAAGCATGTGGGATGAGGGCCCGTGTCCTCCAAACAAGCCAACAGAACACAAGTCCTGTCTCCCTACGACTACACAGAGCTCACAGCAACCTCGGAGCGTGCACATTGCAGACTGCACACACAGCCGGAGCACGCCACCACAACGCACCGCTGCGAAATGGCAACCGCAACACACCTACCCAACTACGCCGAACAGCTCAAGCTGTACAAAACCAACCTGTTTCATATATTGGGATGCGATCTCCTGTCCCTGCTGAACGTAAGTTACCGACTGACTTACCGCATCACATTGTTCAGCTGCGTCATGCCCGTCTTCTACTGTCGGAGGTGTCCCTACCAGCATCCCGTGGAGATATGCCTCTCCAACCCGGCATGTCTGAAGGCGGACCTGCTACCACTACTCCTCCCTCTGGACGCACACGACAGGGCCTGCTCTGCCTATGGGGGCATGGCGTATGTGGCCAACATCGCACCCGCACTGAAATGGGACCACTGTGCCTCCACACGACGGATCATCGAGAACAGCTACATCGAATGTCACCCAGCATGCCCCATCATGGTCCTCCAAGGGACAACTTACGAACAACACCTTGACAGCCACCATCCGCTACATTGGCTGGCAAACATGTACACCACCAATGACATGGAAGCCCTGCTGGACGGCATCGCATACCTGACAACCTGTAAATTCGTCGGACCACAACGCAGGTTCCCCGATTGACCTATGATGTCCAACCCCGCACCCATGCTTAGCTTCCGCACGGACTGGCCAGTCACCACCACAACAGCCATACCAAACGACCGGCAACTGTAACCACACCATCAACGACATCGCCATGACATCGGATATGACCGGGACATGCACACTGTTCCCCATCACATCCAGGAACACCGCATGCATCGTGGGAGGCAGTGGCATGGGCTCTGTGTATCGCACCCACATGGACGGAACTGCACGAACAACCAGGACACGACATGGATCCAGCGCACATGGACACACACACCGCTCAGTGGACATGAATAGGTCGCCTGGAGTCTGTGGGTGCTGCACCCCTCCCACCCCCGCCCCGGGAATCCCATACCAGGACCTTTGCATGGACGACAAGTGCATACAACAACAACACGACCCCAGTGACTGTGACATGTCCAGTAACCACCACAGTGCAACAACAAGTGGCACGCCGCTGCATGCATGCAAGCACATGCCCTGATGTCATCTCACATGCACGCATGCATGAGGAACAACCGCAGCAAACCTGTCACATGGAACTGAGATGGACTGTGCCCATGATGCCAAGCGGTCTGGTAGGCTACATGTATACCGTCTGTGTCAAAGTCCGCAGCTCCGCAGCTATACGTAAATGTACATTAGCACAGCCTTGGCCAAGCAGATGTCACTCTGAAGCCCACATCCCACATGCAACAGCCAATCACATGTAACCCCACACCCTATCCCATTTGCAATCATGCTCAGTATATCCTCAACATGTATTCCGCTGCCAGTAGTGTCCACTATACTGCATCACAGAGGACAGAAGACTCAATATAATGTTTGAAACCAAAACTGTCTCCGCTGACTCATTTCACAAGTACGAATGAGAGAGGATGAGAGTATGTGAAGTACACGGCAGTCGTGACATGACCATGTAGTCCACTGGTATTGGATGTCAACGCAAATGAGTAGCACAACTGTGGAAGACACACATGTGTCGTGTGAAGTCGTATGGAAGCAGTGCTCAGGTGGGTGGGTGTGACGGGTAGATGCGCACATGCCAAGTTGGAGCACGCCGTGTTGGGAGGGGTCATGAACAGTACACCACCGCTTCCCTGGGCATTGTGAGAGGACACCTGTCGGGGGGAGTGAACACGTGTGTGCACAGCAGCCGGGCACACGTACAAAGCGGTACCAGGCGCACCTCAGCCCACCCTCTGTGGACAAGCTGGATCCTGTTGTGCGCCCGCCATGCCCCTTGACAAGGCACACACAGCCCCAGTCGACCAGGTGTAACCCCAACATAGTCAATCCGCACAGGCGATACAGGGCACGGGATGGCAGTGGAGCATGGTGTGTGAGAGGTCTCCTCACGCTCCTCCTGGTCATATCACGCAGGCAATAGAACCTCAATGTCTAGCATGGCACAAGTCAAATGGAAGTGTAGGGGGACGCACCACAGCACGAGCAGCACTGACGTCACGGGAGGTGGCTCGCACCATCCCATCCATTGCCCATCATACCAACCACCCCACATGCCATTGCGACTAAGTGCAAGCGCGTGCGCCACCACCCCCGAGCCCTCCCCAGAGAGGCCAAAGAGTGAATGTGTGGGCCATCAGCCACAGACGGACGCGGCCTGGCCGCAAGGGCAGCCACAGCCACTGGGTGTCGCAGGTGGCGGATCCGGAAGGCGAAGACTGTGATGCATAGTCCATGCAGGCCGGGTCTCTATTTGGGGCACCACGCAGGTGGACGGCGTCCCGCCACACATCATACCCTGAGACAGCCCACTCGTGCAACTGGACCCACACATACACTCCTTGCCCTCTCTGGTGCGAGCTTGGGGCTGCCTGTGCAAGCGCTAGCCTCGCAGGTGAGCATGCATATTGGGGGAGCGAGGGGAGGACATGAGGGCTGGGGCGAAGATGACTGTATCACTGTCAGTTAGTACAAGGGATGACCCAGATGTGGAAAGGAAGAGACGTGTCCCGTGTGTACTGCAACTAGTCGCCAATCCAACTACCCCCCATGTCCGGAATGTAAGCCCGCACCTAGGCCCGCCCATCCGCCACATCGAACATACCACCAACACGACAACCTTCCCATTCGAAACACTGACTGGGGGTGGCGACCAGTGAACAATCATGTGTAGCCTACCCACGCGTACATGTGGGCCCTCCATGATCCATGTCACCTGCGGCAAAGTCATGACATGCGCAATGAGGGAAGTGAGGAGAGCTGTCCGCCCCACGCGCAGAAGGTGCATCAGCTCCACAGACCCAGCAGCGAGTCCAGCAGGGGTCACATGTGCAGGGGCAGCTGTGCCTGGTGTGAAGGCACATGCATATAGACAGCACATCGACCAATGTGTAGTCTGCCCACATCTACAGTCCATCATCATGCGGACATAGGAATTTAACACAGGGCAACACATCTTAGTTGGTGCACCCACCGTGACCAACAATGCGCAATCATCGACGTACCCGCCCTGTGCATGGCCCCCCACCCAACGGAGGCACATCCAGTGCCACCATCCCACACACACAAGCCTTCCACGGAACATGCTGTGTCCAATGGTCAGTACAGAGTCAGCGCCCATCTGGTGGATCCTGAACAGGAGACACATGCACACACATGCCAGCTCCCACTATGTACGTCTGCCACCTGGCACGTGCAATGTAACCTCTCACCTGTGACGTGTGACTGCAAGCACACAGCCGTCTTGGCATGGGGCTGTCAATGTGGACACCTGTCAATGTTTCGGGAGGTGTGATCCGTACAGTGCTGTACATAGGGTGCAGTGCTGACACCTACTACTGTCTCATATCCCCTCGTGCCACAGGTCCCACTTGTTTTGGCCGCTCAGCCTGTGCCCACATCGTCGTCGTCGTGTGCCATACTCATCCAGCCGCGGAAGCAGTTCCATGCTCAGCAGACATTCATGTTGCCGTGGCGTTGCCGCTTGACGGATATGCAGTCAGTCCCCATCAGCACGCCCCGCAAGTCATTGGGGCCTAGATCCCCATGTGCATGCACATGGCAGTGGTTTGTATCACTAGCCATTGCCATTGTTGGGAGACCTGTGTAAGTGTATTGTGGCCGTGCCGTCCCAGCTTGACAGCTGGGCTGTGGCTCATGTGCTTGCTCAGTCATGTCAGTGATGTGTATGCGAAATTGCTATGTGTCGTGTTGCTTTGACATGTGTCCTCTGCCATTGTCCCTAGGCGGAGACCGAACATTGACCGCCCATACCAATTGCTGGCGGACATGGACGATACAGAGGTTATTAGGAAGTTTCGGCTGGACAGGCCAACCCTGCATCGACTGTGTGCCATGTTAGAACCCCATCTCCGTCCCCGCAGGGTGTATCCGACTGCTGTCACCCCCACGGCTAAGGTGATGGCCGCCATGCATTTCTTCGCCACTGGGTCATTCCAGCACACAGTGGGCATTGGAGGAGGGATGTCCCAGCCCATGTTCAGCAAGGTGCTGAGGGATGTACTGGCAGCCATGATGCTGTACCGAAACAGGTACATCCGCTTCCCCAGGGCTCGTGAATTGGCGGCAGTGAAGGGTGCATTCTATGCCCTTGGCAGAATCCCACACGTCGTTGGAGCCATTGACTGCACACATGTCGGCCTTGTTCCACCACAGGCCACTGAGCACCTGTACCGCAACAGGAAGAACACGCACTCCCTGAATGTGCAAGTGGTGTGCCTTGCGGACATGGTGATCACCCACGTGTGTGCAAAGTTCCCAGGCTCGGCCCATGACGCACACATAATGCGCAACAGCATCTTGCCACGACTGATGTCCAATATGCAACAGGATCGTGGCTGTATTGTCGGTGAGTATGTGGAGTGGTGTAGCGTGCTGGTTGTGCGATGCTGTCCCCTGTCCAGTTGGAATAGCAACGGTTCTCTGTGTCCCTCACACCCAGGTGACTCTGCGTACCCGAATGGGGCATGGCTGCTCAGTCCATTGAGGAATCCTCGCACCCCAGCAGACGATCGCTACAATGAGGCACATGGGAGGACCAGACGTGTGGTCGAGCGTACCTTTGGCCTCCTCAAGTCCAGGTTCAGGTGCCTGGACCGCACCGGGGGTGCGCTGGCGTACTCCCCACAGAAGGTGTGCCGGATAGTGGTGGCGTGCTGCATGCTGCACAATCTGGCCATTCGGAAGCAGATCCCCCTCATCGTGGATGACGGAGATCAACCAGGGCCCCAGCCCGCAGACCAGGACAGCTCGAGTGAGGAGGACAGCGGAGAGGAGGAAGCTGGTAATGTGCGGCAGCAGCTCATCGCCCGCTACTTCACTTGACGGTGAGTGTCCATGTACGACGGCTGATGTGGCTGTATCTGTGCAGGTGTGTGTGTGCTGTGTCAGGGTGGCCGTTTGTTCACTGCGTGCTGTGTGTCAACGCTCCATGGCCAGGGTAGTATGCCACTGTTGGTGGCTGTGGCATTGTGCCCTATTGCTCTGTGCGATGTGTGTACATTGCTTGTAGTTGTTGACATGTACTGTGTGATGGGTGTGTGACACACTCATTGAATGTGCTCCTGTTCTGTCTCCCACCCCTAGGTCCCTACAGGCCCTCCGGATTCCATTGCCATGCCACGCATCAGGTGCCTTTCCGCCCAAGGTGGCCGTTGTATTCCGTACAAATAAAACACAGGGCACAAACAGCAGTTAGTGTAAGAGGTGCATTTATTTCAAACTGTGACATGTGATTGTGTGTAAGGTGATGACAAAAGTGGTGCGTGCAGTGACAATGAGCTGCGTGATGCTCAGGGTGTACCCACTGGTTCTATGTCCATAGTCCAACACACACATGCCATCCAGATGGCTGTGTGGAGTGGGATCGTAGTCCAAGTCAATGCAGTGGCTGGTCAAGGAAGGCTGGCGGAAGGCTGGCTGGCTGCCTCACTTGCGTTTGGAGCGTGCGAAGTCCTCCCGGGAGATCTGTTTCCACTTCGGACGGCCCCTTCCACGTTTGCGAGGGGGGTGCCTGCTTGCGACATGCTGGTGGTTGAGGTGTGCTCACTGGCTGTGGACGCAGGGGAACTGGACACTGCTGCTCGACCCTGCGCCCCGGCAGGTGGTGGCGGAGGGGGAGCTGCTGTCCCTGGCTGTGACCTCACCGCCACCAACAGCTGGCCCATGAGGTCCACGAGTTGGCCCATACGGGCGTCCATGGACCTCAGCACCCCCAGCACCTCACGCGTGTCTGAAGCAGACCTGACCCATTGTCCTTGGGCCTCTTCATAGGCCCCAAGGACTCTGGCCATTTGAGGCAGGGCATGGCTCCCAGGGGAGGCTGGCGTTTCCCTGACCCTGCTCCTCCTACCAGTCCTGCTGCCACCGGCCTGCCCACTAGCCACATTGCTCACCACGGTCCTCGCTGTGGCTCCCAGGGTGGATCCAGTCGGCCGGGCCACCACCTGTGCTGGGGCTGGTGCCAGCGAAGACGTGGTGGTGGTGGCGGCGGTGGTGGTCGGTGCGGCGATGGTGGCGGTTGCGGCAGTGGTAGTGGCCGCAATGACCGTGGGTGTGGCCGCAACGACAGTGGCAGCAGGGGGCTGGGAATGTTCAGCAGCCCTGGATGATGGGTTGGTGGGTAGGAGGGGTCCTGGGGAGCGGCTGGGCCCTGCCACACCAGATGGGCCTGCTTGGTGGTCCGTGTCCGAAGAGGAGGACAGATCCTCCAGATCCGTGTGTCCTCGTTGGGGGCTTGTAGGCTGGCTGTGCTGGCTGCTGGCTCCATCCCCAGCATCCAGCAGTTCGTCACCTGTGGAGAGAATGAGATTTGTTATTGTGTTGCACCTGGCGAAGTATGTATTTGTCGTCTGACATTAACAGTTCGTGCAATCTCGTACATGGGTTTCCCGGAGGCGTGTGTGTGGCTGTAGCATTTGTAGTTGTGTGTGCTTGGCAATGGGACTGTGTGCTGTGCACATGTGGCATGGGACGGATTGGCCATGCCGATGGGTGTGTTGCTGTGCCCCTACTTATTGTGACTCTGGTGTATGCGGGCTCCTGGCCCATCCTGGGTCTGGTTTGTACTTTGCTTTTGGTGTTCAGATGGGACGCTTAGGAACGCATATGGCAACATGGGGGCCATGCCCCAGATTCGCATTTGGGAGGGGATATGCTTTTGGGGTTCAAATGGAACGCTTAGGAACGCATATGGCAACATGGGGGCCATGCCCCAGATTCGCATTTGGGAGGGAATATGCTTTTGGGGTTCAAATGGAACGCTTAGGAACGCATATGGCAACATGGGGGCCATGCCCCAGATTCGCATTTGGAAGGGAATATGCTTTTGGGGTTCAAATGGAACGCTTAGGAACGCATATGGCAACATGGGGGCCATGCCCCAGATTCTCATTTGGGAGGGAATATGCTTTTGGGGTTCAAATGGAACGCTTAGGAACGCATATGGCAACATGGGGGCCATGCCCCAGATTCGCATTTGGGAGGGAATATGCTTTTGGGGTTCAAATGGAACGCTTAGGAACGCATATGGCAACATGGGGGCCATGCCCCAGATTCGCATTTGGGAGGGAATATGCTTTTGGGGTTCAAATGGAACGCTTAGGAACGCATATGGCAACATGGGGGCCATGCCCCAGATTCGCATTTGGGAGGGAATATGCTTTTGGGGTACATGCTGTGAGCCATGGGTGCCGAACGTGACATGTGTTGTGGCAGCATGACAGTGCATGGTTTGAGGTGTGTGCATGCTTGACATGGCCTGCATATTTGCTGTCTGTTGTGATTACTGGACATGGCATTGGACGCATCGTTATGAGTGAGTGATGGTTGTGTGCCAGCCAACGTATTGCAGTTGTCCCATCTCCTTGGTGTGCGTGCTGCCCTGTGCCATGTGCATCACTGCAGTGCTCGGGGGTGTGTGGCCCATGTTGTGTGTTGTTGCTCACAGTGTGTCGTGCGCTTCATTGACTTCTGGCACATGGTTGGTCATGGGCATGTATCTTAGCGTGACTGCTGTATGTGTGGCAGCTGTGCGGATGACATGCCTTTCATGAGACTGGGGCTGACGGATGGGATGGATGGTATGTTGTATGTGCATGGTGTGTCTGTGTGTTTGATGGGTTCAGTGGTGTTCGTGTGCATTTATGTTGTTCCGCTCTGTTGCGTCTAGTGTTGTTTGTCTTACATAGGCGTAGTTGTGGGGTGTGTGGTTGACAGGCAGTAGGGGCTACATGGACAGGACTTCAATGGTGTTTCGGTTGTGTGTGATGAGTTGCACAGTGGCTGCCGTGTGGTACTATATTCAGTGTGGCTTGTGCATGCAGACGTGGCTCCTTGGGTGTTGCTATGTCTGTGATGGGTCATGTGGGGTGTGAGTCTGTTGTTCATGTCCGTGTGCACATTGTTCACTTGTTCGTGACGGTGGGCGGTGCTGCGTGTTCGTCTGCTACGTGACATGTCCCATGTGTTGGTCGTGTTCCGGTCCTCATGCCTCCAGTAATCCAGCCCTGTCCAGTTTCCCACCTGCAAGTTGTTCGTGCGTGCACTGTACTGGATGCCACATGGCTCTAAGCGGGGGTGCTCCATGTTGCAGGTCTGTGGGGGTGGGGGGTGTTGTGGGTCGTGGGGTGGCTGGACACCCACTGACACTGATTGCTGTGGACCGTGATGTCTGCCTTTCGGCTGTCGTTGTGGCACTGCGGTGGCTGACACGTGGCTGTGGGGTGTGGGGGATGCTCCTCCTTGCTGTGCTGTGGGACTAGGGGCCTGGTGTGTGTTGTACTTGGGCTGTCCACCGTCCCACCCACTGCACTTTGTGTTCCTGCCACTTACCTGTTACTTGTCGGTTAGTGCAGCTGTGGCGGACACATGGGTGTGGTGGGTGCTCGTTGTGGCGCTTCTGGCATATTTGGGGACCTGTTGGTGGTTACGTGGCTGGCTGAGTGTACACATGTCCCCACGTATCTTACAGTTGTTCGGTTTGGGCTGTGTGTGGTGGTGTCTGTTGCATGTGTGTGTGATGTGTTGTGTATTGTGTGCTGGACATGGGGGTGTTTGTCCCTGGGAGCTGTGGCATGGTGGTAGTGCATGTGAGTACATAGCGGTGTGCTGGTATACATTAGTTTGTACTTACCAGCCTCCACTCCCCTGCTAATCCGGCGAGGATCTCCGGATGTATTATGACTCGCACCTTCTCCTCCCACGCTTTGAAGGTCTTGAAGAGCGCGGGATTCCCTCCGCCAGTGACGGCAGCCAGCTCTCTGTTTTTGCCCTCCTTCTTCTTGACCAGGCTCTTGACGTCATTCCAACGTTTGTTTATTTCTCCTCTGTTCCTGGGCAGGGTCCCGACTGCATTGACCTGGTCTACGATCCGGTTCCACATTCTGTTTCTGGTGGCTAGTGGTGTGTGCTGGACCATGTTCCCATAGATTTGTGGGTACACCTTGATGATCTCGTCGACCATGACCGTCAGCTCAATGGGCGTGAACTTGGGCATTCTTTGTGGTGCCATGGTGTTTGTGGTGCTGGTGCGGTGTGTGTTGTGTAATGTGCAGGGGGTTTGTGGTGCAGGTGTTTGGTGGTGGTGGTGGTGGTGGTGGTGGTTGTGATGTGTGCGTTTCTGTGGTGTGCTGCTGTCCTTGCTGTGTCACTGTGTCCTCTCCTCTCCTCTCTGGTTTGCAATGTTGCAAGGGGTTGTGGTCTGTGGGAGTGCTGCTTTTGTACTTACCTATGTGGGTGTGTCCTCATGGTCTGTTGTTTTCAGGTGTGTTGTGTCTGGGGTTCTGGCCTTTGTAGTTTTTGTTTGTCCGGGGGGTGTTTTCGGGATGTGTACTGTGCTTGTGTATTTGTGCGTGCCTTGCTGTGTGGACTTGTTGGCCATGTTGTGTGCTATTGGTTTTGTGAGCGGATGGTTTCTGTGCAGGTACGTGGGCGCCATGGCTTCTGCCGTGTCGATTCTCATCGGCGTTGTTTGCGCTGGCGGGCGGTATATTTGTAGTTTTCCCGCGCTCATGGCGGTGCGATCGTAATTTCACGTGCGGTGTGTCGGCCGTGAGGGCGGGCGGTTTTGTGTTGTCGTGCGTGTTTCCGTCCGTGGCGGGCGGTTTGACTCCGACTCGGACGATGGCGGGCGGTATTTTGTGTGATTTTTCCGCCGATGGCGGTTTTCGGTTTGTGTAATCGTAATGGCGTAGTCGGTGTTCAGACGGTGTGTGCGGGCGGATTTTTGCCGCTTCCATGCCTGGCGGATTTTTTTACGCCGGGTATCGTAATGGGCCCCTTTGTATACTGCGTGCAAAAAGTAGACAAAAGAAAGAGAAAGGTGACGAAAGAAATTAGAAAAACATATGTTATTGACCGAAACTGGGTGCTTGATTGAAATCTGTTAGCTATTAGCTGCCGGGTTGCATACAATGAATGCTTCAATTTACTGTTAGTGAACCTTTACAGAATCCCCTGTAGTTAAACGACTTGAACTAAAGTGTGTGAAGATTTCTGAAATTGGAGTCTTATAGCATGCACACATAAAAAGTAGATGCATAATTCAGAGCAGGGTGCTTTAGGTTCCCCAGTCACTCATTGCAATGATTCATACAGTTACTTTAAAGTTAACGTAGTCACTTAAGAGCCCCTGTGTTCCAAAATAAAAATACATCATTGTCCTCAGGACACACATACAGACTGGAAGGAAAGTCCTTTGTGAAAGGTTTTATGTCTGCCTTTGAGCTCAAAAGATTTAAATGTAAAAGTTGAATATTCCACTAAATACATCAACCTTCGAAGCTAGAAATTGAAAAGATAGAGTAAGACAGCATTTAAGTAGGTGAATTATTGAAAACAAGTGCAAACATTAACGATAAATTCCTAATGGCTGGTTTCGCCAATCAGAGTTATTGGGCTCTCTCTGGGAGGAAATAGGCAGACTGGGTATGATTAGTGTGTGATGCGACTCTAGGCCAAGATTTATATCACTCCTTTACATTGTCCTTACATCGCTCGAGGCGAAGCAAGGACAAAACTAAGGCTTTAGTAATATTTACAAAGCCACGCAGGCAATTCTCAAAGGGGGTGTGTCACTGAGTTATTGCTGTCCAGTTAAATATATATTTATTATATACTATTGAATTCAAGAGGCCACTGGTTTTCATATGAATGCTTTCAGTGAAGCGATATGAACATCACTGCCAAATACATTCCGCTGTGTGTGGCTGTTTACCAACTGAGGACAGATCAGGCGCATTCCCTTTCTGTATATTGAATTGCTCTTAGCATGTAAAAGCTAGTTGAGATGGAAGCAGCCATATATTCAATGCAGGGAGGTTAAAGTAAGCTTTCCTAGATGCAGTGCAGATGCTTTACATCGCCCTCATTTTGAAAGGATATGGACTTTGTGTGTATGCGTGCAGTGAATGATTGAACTCAGATACCTGTTGGGTGGCTATCAAGAACTTCCCAATGTCTTTGCTAAGTTTCTGAAGGCAGAAGACACCACCCTCATTTTGTTCAATTGATGTATGGCTGGGAAGGCACATTGTTCAATTTGGACATGAACAGATTCCAGTAAATCTACTGTAGACAGATACATCCGCTGCACTTCTTTTGATATTCTATAAATTTTCAGGCAAGAATAGAAAGTTTGGATTGAGAGACCATCCCATGACTACCGCTGTAAGAAAAGCAAACATCTTTTTACTGTCAAAAATAACTGGTTTGTGTTAAGGCACATTAGTGAATTGTCCCATTAACATTTTAGATACTGAACCAATTGCCACTTCCCACAATGAATCTTGGAATTTTCTTTAGTTCTTTGGGAAATTTTCACATTTTTCAAAGGAGAAGCAGAGTTCTTTTTTTAGACTGCTCTAGTTTATATGAGCTTTTCTAGAGACAAATAGGAAACCATCTACACAGGCTTAAATTTCTCAGAATCCCAAAACTAATTTTTGTGTGCTGTGATAAATACCCCACCTAGAATATTGTCTGCCTAACTGTTAGAACTGGGGATCTCTAGTTGGCAGAGGTAGGTACCTTTGTCCAAATAGGGACCCTTGCTTCTAGTCAGGGTAAGGGGGATACACTACTAAAATAACGCCTGCTCACCCCCTTGGTAGCTTGGCAGGCAGGCTTATCTCAGAGGCAGTGTGTAAAGCATTTGTGAACACATACAGTAACCCAGTGACAACACTACAGATGGACACCACACAGATTGTAGTATAAAAATAAGTATTTTTATATAGACTTAACACAAGACCCAAAACGACAAAAATCCACACTACAATACGAAAAATATGACTGTCGATGGTAGAAAATAGCTCAGTTCAATAAAGATGATAAATACAACACTTTACTCTCAATGTACCTTTGGATGCATAACGCAAAACAAACAAAAGGGTCGCAGGGAAGGTGATGCTTCGATTCCTTACACGCAGAAAGGAGGATGCGTCGGTTTCTTACTGCGGCTCGGTTCCGATGCGATGATGATCCGGTGCGATGCGAGAAAATGGCGTCTTGCTTACGGTGCGACAATGTTGACGGGATGCGTGCACGCCTGATGGCCGTGCGGCGACTCGGCGATCTTCTGAGCCGCAACACGCTTCTTCGGTGATGCGCCGGAGTCCTCTGTGGCGGCGGCACGCTTCTCCGGTGATGCGAGGTGCTTCGGTGATGCGATGGAGACAGCGGCAGCGGCGGCACGCTTACTCCGCAATGCGACGACAACTGCTGCGGCGGCATGCTTCTCCGGTGATGCGGGGCGCTTCGGTGCTGCAACAGCGGCAGCGGCGGTACGCTTACTCTGCGATGCGACGACAGCTGCTGCGGCGGCGACACGCTTCCTCTTCGTTGCGTCGCGCTTCCAGCTTCCAGCGACACGAAGTCTCTCAGAAGGCCCAACAGCAGTAGGCACTTCAATTCCCAGCAAGGGAATTCAGGAGGGGAGCTGGGGGTGAAGTCTTGTATCCCTGAGACTTCAGGCAGGAGGCAAGCTCAATGTTCAAGCCCTTGGAGATCTTCTTTAAGATGATGAAAGCACACTCAGTCCTTTTCTCCTTTCTTTGGCAATAAAGTAACCACTGCAGGCCAACCCAAACAACACGCAGCATAGGGGTAGTCTCCTCCTTCAGCTTCCTGGTTCTTCTCTTCAGCAAAGGTTCGTCTTGATTCCCAGAAGTGATCTAAAACCTTGGGGTCTGGGTCCCAATATTTATACTAGCAAATCCTTTGTCCTCTGAAGGCAGAGGGTCCTGTACCTAGTCCAAACCAATTCTGGGTGCATTCTGCCAGTGCACACCTTCTTCCTTTGTCAATGTGGGCCAGGGACATCAGACGCACCACAGGAGGTGGAGCCAGCATTGTGGAAGGCAGGCACAGTCCTATTCAGGCCCAGGTGCTACTCCTCCCACCACTCCTCATGCAGATAGGTCTATTCAGCCCTGTGCTGACTCACCCTGTCTCCTGGAGTCCCCCAGCCCCTGTCACTCACAAACCCAGACACACAATACACAAACTAGCAGAGGCAGGCTGGATGGTTAGGCAAGAAAATACCTACTTTCTAAAAGTGGTATTTTCAAACACAGAATGTTAAAAACAACTTCACTAAAAGATGTATTTTATCATTCTGAGTTCAGGCATACTAAATTCGTTTTTCTACCATGTTCCCTGGGTCAGTTAGGATTATAAGATGTTATAATCAAACTGCCGATTCTGGCCTATGGGGACAGGTAGCCTTGCAATAGTGAAAAATGAAATTGGCTGTAATTCACTATCAGGACATGCCACACACACCAGGGCATGTCCTACCTCTTACATACAATGCACCCTGCCCGCAGGCCTACTTTAGGGGTGACTAACATGCAGAAAAGGGAAGGTTTGGGGACTGGTAAGTGGGTGCACTTACCAAGTCGACATGGCAGTACTAGACTGCACACAGGCTCTGCAATGGCAGGCCTGAGTCACACTTTACAAGCTGCTCCGGTGGGTGGCACAACCAGTGCTGCAAGCCCACCAGCAGCATTTGATTTACAGGCCCTGGGCACACGCGGTGCACTTTTCTAGGGTCTGACAAGTAAATCAAATAATCCAATGATGGAATCACTAATCCATACATCAATTTATCATAGGGAGCACTTGCACTTTGGCACTGATTAGCAGTGGCAAAGTGCCCAAAGCATCTAAACCAGCAAAAACAGGTCAACAACAGAGGAGGCATAGCGAAAAAATGGAAGGGAGACCCACGCCAATAGTACCAGGTCTAACACGTGTCCCCTCCAGCTGAAATGTGGGGAGAACTACCCTACCTCCTGGGAGTTCTCATCACTAAGGCAAAAAAATCTGGACAGACCATCAGCATTGGCGTGTTCTGTACTAGGGCGGTGTTCCACCGTAAAGTCCATCCCCTGTAGGGAAATGGACCACCTCAACAGCTTTGGATTCTCACCCCTCATCTGCATCAACCATCTGAGGGGCCTGTGGTCTGTCTGAACCCGGAAGTGAGTCCCAAACAGGTATGGTCTCAGCTTCTTCAGCGCCCAGACCACAGCAAATGCCTCACGCTCAATAGCACTCCACCTCTGTTCCCGTGGAAGTAACCTCCTACTGATGAAGGCTACAGGTTGGTCTAGGCCCTCCTCATTTAACTGTGCCAGAACAACCCCTACACCATGCTCTGAAGCGTCTGTTTGAACAACAAATTCTTTTGAGAAGTTGGGCGCCTGAAGCACGGGGGCCGTGCACATGGCAGTTTTCAAGGCGTCAATAGCTCTCTGACAGGTGTCAGTCCAAATCACTCTCTTGGGCTGCTTCCTGGAAGTCAGCTCTGTCAAGGGTGCAACGATGCTGCCATACCCCTTGACACATCTCCTGTAATACCCGGTGAGTCCTAGAAAGGCTCTCACCTCTGTCTGGGTCTTGGGGGGCTCCCAAGCCAGAATGGTATCAATCTTGGGCTGTAGGGGTGCCACCTGGCCGCTCCCAACCTGGTGTCCCAAGTACACCACGGAACCCTGCCCGATCTGGCACTTACTCGCCTTGATCGTGAGGCCTGCCACCGCAGCGCCATCAACACTTCCCAGAGGTGGCGCAGATGTTCTTCCCAAATGGCGCTGAACACTGCGATGTCATCCAGGTAGGGGGCACTGAAATCTTCCAGTCCCACCAACACCTGGTTGACCAACCTCTGAAAGGTGGCAGGGGCATTCTCCATCCCAAAAGGCATAACCCGGAATTGGTATTGCCCATCTGGTGTGGAGAATGCTGACCTCTCTTTGGCCCCATCAGTCAAGGCGTTTTGCCAGTACCCAGACCATAAGTCAAACGTGCTGAGGTACTGGGCAGCCCCTAACCGATCAATGAGCTCATCAGATCTGGGGATGGGGTGCGCATCAGTCCTGGTGACTGAATTGAGTCCTCGGTAGTCCACACAGAATCGCAGTTTGGGTGTGGCACCAGGCGCGGCAGTCTTTGGGACCAAGACCACTGGGCTGGCCCAAGGGCTGTGAGAGGACTTAATCACCCCCAATGCAAACATCTTGGAGACCTCCTACTTGATGCAAGCTCTCACCCTGTCAGTCACTCTGTAAGCCTTGTGCTTGACAGGAGGACTGTCCCCAGTGTCCACATCATGGACGCAACAATCAGTGACACTAGGAGTCAGGGAAAACAGGTCAGGAAACTGTCCCAACAGTTGGCGACAGTCTTCCTGCTGCTCAGGTGTCAGGGAGTTAGAGAGGTTCACACCCTCCACTGACCCATCTTGCTCTGTTGCAGACAGGAGTTCAGGAAGAGGTTCTGTCTCCTCTTCCATTCCATCATCTGTTGCTAGGAGCATGCCCACTTCGGACCTCTCAAAATGGGGCTTTAGGCGGTTGACATGTAGGACCCGCAAAGGGTTCCTGGGAGATCGCACGTCCACCAGGTAGGTGACCTCACTCTTGCGCTCCACCACCTCAAATGGTCCGGTCCACTTATCCTGGAGCGCGCAAGGCTCCACGGGGACCATGACCCACACTTTCTGCCCAGGCTGAAACTCGATCAGAGTGGCATTCTGATCATACCACCATTTCATCTCCTCCTGGCTGGCTTCCAGATTCGCCTCAGCGAGTTGTCTGAATCGCCTAGTCTGGTTTCTAAAGGCCAGCATGCAGCTAAATACATCCTGGTGAGGTTTGCTGGGAGCTTTCTCCCAGCCTTCTTTCACCAGGCACAGAGGTCCTCTTACCGGGTGACCATAGAGCAGTTCAAAGGGGCTGAACCCTAAGGACTTCTGTGGCACCTCACGGTAAGCAAACAAAAGGCATGGCAAGAGGACGTCCCACTTATGCCTCATGGGTCCTTCCAGACCCATAATCATGCCCTCCAGGGTCCAGTTGAATCTCTCAACCAGCCCATTACCTTGGGGGTGGTAAGGAGTGGTGAACTTGTACGTTACACCGCACTCCTGCCACAGGGACTTCATATACTTGGAAATGAAGTTTGTCCCACGGTCAGACACCACCTCCTTGGGGAACCCCACGCGGGAGAAACTCCCCATCAGTGCACGTCCCACCACGGGGGCCGTCACTGTCCGAAGAGGGTTGGCTTCCGGGTACCGGGTGGCATGGTCCACCAAGACCAGGATGAACCTGTTGCCCATGGCTGTCTTGGGGTCCAGTGGCCCCACAATGTCAATACCCACCCGTTCAAAGGGGGTGCTGACCACAGGGAAAGGCTGGAGGGGAGCCTTGTGCTTCCTCCCACTTTTTCCACTTGCCTGGCAAGTCTGACATGTCCTGCAATGAGTGTCTGAACTCTTGCACATCTGGGGCCAATAAAAGTGGGCGACAAGCCTTTCAAAGGTCTTGCCCTGCCCCAGATGTCCTGCTAAAGGCACATCATGAGCCAAACCCAGTAGGAAGGCTCTGAAGTGCTGGGGTACCACCAGCACACGGGCTGACCCAGGCTCAGCAACCTTAGGCTCGCTATACAGGAGACCATTCTCCCAGCAGATCCAATGTGATCCAGACTGATCACCTGCTGCCTGGTTTGTGGCCTGTTGCCGCAAACCCACAAGAGAAGGGCACTTGTTCTGCTCCTCGCAGAACTCCTCCCTGGAGGGTCCTCCTTCTTGCTGCCAATGGGTCAGCTCAGGAAGGTCCCCCAGTTCGGCCACTTGCTCCCCTGTAGGTTCCAGAGCATCCCCCTCAGGTTCTGCTTCCTCCTGGACTGTGGGAACTACGGGGGCCGGTTTCCCGCGCCCCTGCCTCTTCTCTTCAAGGCAGGCACCTGGGCCACCCTCTCAGGCTCCAGGTCCTCTTGAACACCTCTACTGGCTGCCATAGACCGAGTGTCGCGCATGCCCACTCAGGCAGACCCAACATCTCTAAATGAGACCTTCTCTCTACCTCTGCCCAAGGTGAACTTTCTAAATCGTTGCCCAACAGACAGTCTACAGGCATGGCTGGCCTCACAGCTACTTGAAAGGTACCTGAGACCCCCCACCACTCAAAGGGAACCTGAGCCACTCTGCAGTGGCTCTCTGAGTTGTCCGCGGCAACTACCGGGCAGAATGCATTGGGGATCACCTGCTCTTCAGACACCAGCCGACAGCTGACAGCTGTCACACTGGCTCCGGTGTCTCTCAGAGCCTCCACCCTTTGGCCATTGATGGTCACCCACTGCCTGTATTTTTTAGTGTTATCAGGCAGTTGGGTCCTGGGGACCATCTCACTGTCTCCCAAAGAGACCAAGGGCATTGCTACCCACCTTGGGCACCCATCTCCTCCCCCAGGGCTACACTAGCCACCTGCCGGGGTGGTGCCCATTGGGTGCTGTCTTCCCATACAAGGGACATTTTGAATCATAGGAGCAGTGGCCCACTTGACCACACTTAAAGCAGTTCCTGGGCCCCCTGTAAACAGGCTTATCTGTCAAGGCCACTGCCTTCTTCTCAGGGAGAGGCTGGGAACCTTTCCCTTGGTTCCCTTGGGGATTACTTTGGGGCCCTTTCTGGAACTCCCTCTGTTTACCCTTGTCCCCCCACTCCTCTGCTGGGGACCCTGCCTACCCTTGGCGGAGTCTCCCACGTGACCCATGTGGACCCGGGTGCTCACCAGGCGGTCCGCCTCTTCAGCAAGCTTCCTAGGGTTAGTCAGCCTACTATCAATAAGGTGCTGGTGTAGCTCTGGAAAACAATTTCCTGACAAGTGCTCCCATGCAATCAAATCAAAGAGCGCGTCAAAATCATTCACTTTGCTACCCTTCACCCAACCATCCAATGCTCTGCAAAAAATGTCACATATTCCACCCAAGTACTTGACTCCAACTTTTTCAATTTCTGAACCTCTGCCTATTCAGTTCAGGAGTCAACCCATACCTAGACATCAATGCTTTCTTCATATGGCTATAAGAATTGTGGACTTCAGAGGGCAAATCTAACAAGGTATCCCTCCCCTCACTAAGGAACCGCCCCACAACCCCGCTCCCCAATCCTTCTCAGGGACCCGGTGAGAGGACATAGCTACCTCATAGGTCTTGAACCACTGACCAATATCATCATTCTTATAAAACTCTTTCACCACATCTTTAGGTATATACACCCTAGCTTCAAGAGGCATGGACGGTGTGCTGCCACCAGAGAGAGTAATCTCTAAGCTCCTAGCTTTCAACTCCAACTCCCTCAAACTTCTCTCATGCTCCATTTGCATCCTCTTTTCCTCTAGGGCCAATTTCTTAATTTCCAATTCTAACTGCCCACCCATCTTAAGCTTGGTCAGCTCCATTTCATGCATCCTACTTCTCTCTCTGTCCTCCAGCTCTCCTGGGGACAGGCCCTTGGAAGAAACACTGCTACCTGCTGGGGAAGGTGCTTTCCTCCCCCCTGGACCCAATGGCCCATCTAGCTGCCTTCCTGCATCCTCAGCCCCCTCCTCATGCTCTTCCACATGCTCAGGGGTACTTCTTGCTTCCACCCAGGCCCTAAGTGCCTTTTGGTATTCATCCTTCTTGGTAAGACCTGTAGAGCAACTTTCAATTTCCTGCAGAAATACTTTAGCAGTTTCACATTGTAACTTTCCAGCTTTTCTTCTTCAAAATCTAAATCCACAGATGCGATGGATGCTGTTTTGCTCATGGTGACTAAACTTGGCAGTTCTTGGCAAAAATAGAGATCCCAGGAAAAACAATCTACCAGAAATGTATGTGGTTGCGTATTGGTCTGCACTCACTAGTAGTGTACACCAATTACTGTATATGAGTCTCAAATGCAAGTCCAGAATCCTCACCGCTGACCACCAATGTTAGAACTGGGGGTCTCTAGTTGGCAGAGGTAGGTACCTTTGTCCAAATAGGGACCCTTGCTTCTAGTCAGGGTAAGGGGGATACACTACTAAAATAACCCCTGCTCACACCCTTGGTAGCTTGGCACGAGCAGGCAGGCTTATCTCAGAGGCAGTGTGTAAAGCATTTGTGAACACATACAATAACCCAGTGACAACACTACAGATGGACACTACACAGGTTGTAGTATAAAAATAAGTATTTTTATATAGACTTAACACAAGACCCAAAACAACAAAAATCCACAATACAATACGAAAAATATGACTGTCAATGGTAGAAAATAGCTCAGTTCAATAAAGATGATAAATGCGACACTTTAATCTCAATGTACCTTTGGATGCGTAACGCAAAACAAACAAAAGGGTTGCAGGGAAGGTGATGCTTCGATTCCTTACACGCAGAAAGGAGGATGCGTCGGTTTCTTACTGCGGCCCGGTTCCGATGCGATGGTGATCCGGTGCAATGCGGGAAAATGGCGTCTTGCTTACGGTGCGACAACGTTGACAGAATGCTGCACGCCCGACGGCCGTGCGGTGACTCGGCGATCTTCTGAGCCGCGACAGGCCCTGCGACACGCTTCTTTGGTGATGTGCCGGTGTCCTCTGTGGCGGTGGCACACTTCTCTAGTGATGCGAGGCGCTTCGGTGATGCGATGACGACAGCGGCGGCACGCTTACGCCGCGATGCGACGACAACTGCTGCGGCGGCACACTTCTCCGGTGATGCGGGGTGCTTCGGTGCTGCGACAGTGGCAGCGGCGGCATGCTTACTCTGCGATGCGACGACAGCTGCTGCGGCGGCGACACGCTTCCGCTTCGTTGCGTCACGCTTCCAGCTCCCAGCGACACGCAGTCTCTCAGAAGACCCAACAGCAGTATGCACTTCAATTCCCAGCAAGGGAATTCAGGAGGGGAGCTGGGGGTGAAGTCTTGTATACCTGAGACTTCAGGCAGTAGGCAAGCTCAATGTTCAAGCCCTTGGAGATCTTCTTCAAGATGATGAAAGCACACTCAGTCCTTTTCTCCTTTCTTTGGCAATAATGTAACCACTGCAGGCCAACCCCAACAACATGCAGCATAGGGGTAATCTCCTCCTTCAGCTTCCTGGTTCTTCTCCTCAGCAAAGGTTTGTCTTGATTCCCACCCTGTCTCCTGGAGTCCCCCAGCCCCTGTCACGCACAAACCCAGACACACAATACACAAGCTAGCAGAGGCAGGCTGGATGGTTAGGCAAGAAAATACCTACTTTCTAAAAGTGGTATTTTCAAACACAGAATGTTAAAAACAACTTCACTAAAAGATGTATTTTATCATTTTGAGTTCAGGCATACTAAATTCGTTTTTCTACCATGTTCCTGGGTCAGTTAGGATTATAAGATGTTATAATCAAACTGCCCATTCTGGCCTATGGGGACAGGTAGCCTTGCAATAGTGAAAAACGAAATTGGCTGTAATTCACTATCAGGACATGGTGTAGAGACTAAATATCGAATTTTTAATACCGAAAGGACAAAATATCGAGTCCAAAATATCGAGAGGACAGAATGTAGAAAAGACATAATATAGTTGGAAAAAATATCGACATATAGGTAAGTAATATCGAATGTCATTATATCAAATTTTATTATATCGAATTTTTTTTAAATTGTTTTATATGTTGCTATATGTGTTAAAAATATATAATATTTTTTTAATGAATGTTACAATTTTTTTAAGGTAATGGATTTTATGTGAATTAATTTTTGCGTATATTAGTTCTGTAGCGGGTTGTGGGTTTATAAGGGAATAGGGTGGAAAGTAATTTAATTTACATTATAAAAATTTATAATTTATTAATTGATAATTTAGGGGGTCATTAGCATGGCGGGCGGACTTTGTCCGCCCGCCATAACCCCGGGAAATGGGACCGCCCGCAATGCATGCGGCGGTCCCGCACATGCCATTAAGATGCGCCCGCCACACTGGCGGGCGCAACCCGCATTCCTGACATTGCGGCGGGCGGTGCTGAAAGCACCGCCCGCCGCACTGCCAAAAATGCAAGTTGTGCTTTTCAATGCACAACGTGACAGGCACCGAGCGGTGCCTGCCACGTTGTACATTGAAATGCAGGGGGGTACCATAGGTACCCCCCATGTGCACCCCCACCCCCCCAACACTCCGGGGGCCTGCAAAGGGCCCCCAATAGCAATTACTGTATGCCTTTCCTTGGCGGCAACGCCGCCATGGAAAGGCACACCTCCGCCCGCATCATAATATGGATGGCGGTGTCTTGCAGACACCGCCACCATATAATAACCCTTTTCGAGTCGACCGGCGGAAAAGCGGCGGACGGTCTTTCCGTCCGCTGGGGTCCCCCCCGCCATAGTAATATGGCGGGGGGTAAATGTGTGGCGGGCGGAGGAAAATAGCAGGCGAGCCACCGCCATACGGGCGGTGGCGAGCCGCCCGTTATCATAATGGGCCCCTTAGTGTTTTATAATAACTATTGTTTAATAATTTCTGCGTATATTAGTTCCGTAGCCGGTTGTGGGTTTATAGGGTCATAGGGTGGGAAGTAATTTAATTTAAATAAAATTTTTATAATTTATTAATTAATAATGTATTGTTTAATAATTACTATTGTTAATTAAGTTAATTAATGTATTATTAAATATATAAAAAGTGAATAATAATCTTTTAAATTAATTAATAACTGTGTAAAAAAATTTTTATTAATTAGTAATTAATTACATATTAATTATTAAAAATTAATGTATTAATATGTTAGTTATGTAAAATATTTAGTAGTGTGTTCAGTGTTGATAGGGGAGTAGGGTGGGAATTAAGTTAAATGTTATTCAAATTTTAATAATTTTTAAATATTATTTATTCAAAGTTATTTTATAGTGTTAATTGTGTTAATTAATTTAGATATGATGGTTATTAATGTCATTGTTAATTGTAATTAGCTAATTAATTAAATGTTAATTAATTATGTTGATTCATTAATATTTTACACTATTGGAGGTGACGTTTATAGGGGAAAATGTTGGAAGGTAAATATATTTTTATTAATTAATTATTTGTTAATTAATTTTAATTATATTGTAGGAGTGGGTCTACTCAATTATTCCCCTACGCTACCCAACACTTTCCCTACTGTTGCACTCACTGGAGTGGGAATAGTAATTTTTACCCTCCCGCTATCCAACACGTTCCATACTGTTCCACTCGCTGGAGTGGGAATAGTAATTTTTACCCTCCCGCTATCCAACACTTTCCCTACTGTTCCACTCGCTGGAGTGGGAATAGTAATTTTTACCCTCCCGCTATCCAACACGTTCCCTACTGTTCCACTCGCTGGAGTGGGAATAGTAATTTGTACCCACCCGCTATCCAACACTTTCCCTACTGTTCCATTCGCTGGAGTAGGAATAGTAATTTTTACCCACCCGCTGTTCCACTCACTTGAGTGGGAATAGTAATTTGTACCCACCCGCTATCCAACAAATTCCCTACTTTTGCAGTTGTTGGAGTGTCAATACTAATTTTATTCCCTTAGCTATGCAAGTTTTTAATTTTGTTATATTTAATGTAGTGTAAATTATTAATTAACATAAAAATTTACTTTAATTATTTAAATTATTATATATTATTTATTTTTATATTTATATAATATGTTTATATATATATATATATATGTAAATATATTTTTAATAATGTTTTAAATATTTTATAATTAAGATGAATAATTATTTTATAATATTATTAAGTAAATATATATTAAAAAATAATTAATATGTTTTTTACATTACATTTATTATTTTTCCATTTTAAGCTTTTTTACATTATTTTAACTATGTTTTATTTAATTGTGTTTATTATTTAATTACTTTAATATTATTTTTAATACATTTAAAAAATTCGATATTTTAGTTAACTATATTTTAAACATCAAAATTTTGTACTTGATATTTTAGTACTTACCTGTTTGTAGATAGGGGCTCGATATTCTGTCCCTCGATATTTTGGCATCGATATTCTGGGCAGTCGATATTCTGTCCCTCGATATTCAGTCACTGAACCATCAGGACATGCCACACACACCAGGGCATGTCCTACCTCTTACATACAATGCACCCTGCCCGCAGGCCTACTTTAGGGGTGACTAACATGCAGAAAAGGGAAGGTTTGGGGACTGGTAAGTGGGTGCACTTACCAAGTCGACATGGCAGTACTAGCCTGCACACAGCCTCCGCAATGGCAGGCCTGAGTCACACTTTACAAGCTGCTCCGGTGGGTGGCACAACCAGTGCTGCAAGCCCACCTGCAGCATCTGATTTACAGGCCCTGGGCACACGCGGTACACTGTACTAGGGTCTGACAACTAAATCAAATAATCCAATCATGGAATCACTAATCCATACATCAATTTATCATAGGGAGCACTTGCACTTTGGCACTGATTAGCAGTGGCAAAGTGCCCAAAGCATCTAAACCAGCAAAAACAGGTCACCAACAGAGGAGGCATAGCGAAAAAATGGAAGGGAGACCCACGCCAATGGTACCAGGTCTAACACTAACTTACAGGGAATATCCCATTTGTAGCACTGCCATCTATTGAAGAAGAGAAGCAAACCTGTTCAGTATTTCTTACATAAATACAGGCCCCATGTCCAAAAGGATATTGTCTGTCTCCTTTTAGGTAGCTGTAATGAGTCTTGAATCTGGCCTGAGTCATCACATCCATGAAGAAAATGGTGATATTCACTCCCAAACATTGCTCATTCATATAGCCACTCAAAGGAACTGAGGCCAATGTAACTGTCTGGTATCGATAGCCATTCACTGTGTCTGTCTCTCATTATGTGAAGTGTCCCATCCAACAAATGCAGGATTACAGCCATTCTCCTCCAGAGACTAAGGGACTGATTTAGAGCTTTGGGGACAGTTTACTCCAACTGAAACATTAAATCCCTTAGGGTAGGCATTGTATCCTCTCAGACAAGGCTGATTTTGATAGATAACAGATTATCAGCAACAGAAGAACACCTTGACATAGTGGCACCAGAACCAAATCTGGGCCAGGACCTATGGCATCTATGAAGAAAGTTTCTTGGTCTTGAGGAAAGAAGACACAGGAGCACCGTACATTTTTCTGGGGTGCTGCAAAGACTGAAGATGAATGATACCATGCCTTTTTAAAGACGTTCCTTTCAGATGTCAGCTTTAGAAATTCTAGAATGTCGCTGAATTTGCTCAAGGATCAATAAAAAAACCTGACTCAACTTGCTTCCTGACACATCAGAAGGACTATCACTTCATCTCATTTACCAAAGAAAAAAATCATCCACTCGTTTCTGGAAATCAAAGACTCTGCTTCGGAGCAGATTTCTCTCATGAGACCAATTTGAAACGAAATACATTCCTTGTGATGTGCCCTTGCCTCTATAAATGGGACACCAGCTATGATGTACTTAGGACTGCCTACCATGCTCATCACTGGAGATGGAAAGAACAAAGAATTCCAGAGGACCAAGAGACGTTTTGGGAAATGTTGAATTTCTTGGCCAAGGACACAATGTCATGAGACCGGAGAAAACTTTGTGTGGCAAAGGAGCCACGCAGTCTCCTCATTAGGCCCTTTGTAAACAGAGAGGTACAGACTAGCCATGGTCAGGAAACAATGGGCAGACAAGGACTAACATGGAGAATATGATCCAAGAAGGAGGGAAAAATCTTGGGCCCCCAACAAAGGGGTCGATTCCGATTCGGGCCGGAAAAAGCACCGACCGACTCGGATCCGGAAAAAATACCGACCGACACGTACCCGTGGCGCCCGACACGCCAAGTACGATGCAAGGCGCGAAAAATCCGACCGACACGTAACGAAACCAAGTCGACCGACCGAGCCGCACGGAAAACAGCAATCCGGCCGGAAAAACACGCAAATCCAACCGACCGACACGCACCAGGAACAAATCCGACCGAAACGTACACGCTAACTCCAAACCGCTAAGTACGATGCAAGGCGCGAAAACCACTAGCGAGTCGGACGGAGGACAAGCCGTACGACCGACACGCATACAAAACCGAGCCGAAGCAACACAATACACCGCGACCGACGCGTACGCAGCATAGAAAACTGCACAAACACAGCGTGAACGAAACGGAGAACACCGTAGGAGACAAATGCAGGGTCCGACTCGGTCACAAGAACGTTTCCAACATACACAAACAGCACAAAGGTAAAATCACCCAAAAAAAGGCCAAACAAGCAATTACCAAGCCAATAAATACTGGGGGGTGGGGACAGAGAACAAAGACACACCCACAACTCCACCTATATAAAGGACACAAATCACTACCATGAGCCTTTGCAAATGCCATTCCACTGCCAGCACCCAAGAGAAAGCAACCACACACCCACAGCTCATCCCTCACACAAGCCACACACCATCAGCACACCAACAAATACCTACCTCACATACACCAAGCAAAACACACACTCACACACCCCCACCTGCACACCAACACACACATCACCCACCATCACCACCCATCACCATGCCCCCCAAGAAGAATCCCAAGTTCCTAGATAGTGAATTGGAAGTCATGGTAGACGAGATCCTCAGGGTGGAGCCACAGCTGTTTGGCACACTGGTCCAACAGACCCCCATGTCGCAGAAAACCAAGATGTGGGAGAGGATCATCAACAGGGTGAACGCACAATCACCATGTCGGCGCACAAAGACCGACATCCAGAACAGGTGGTATGACGTGCGCAGGAGGGTACGGGACATGCTGAAGAAAGACTACATCAACAGCCAATACACCGGCAGTGGCCCTCCTGCCAAGCCAATATACCTCAGGCCCTGGGAGGAGAAGGTGCGGGCCATCCTTCCGCCAGTGAGCGTATATCGACTAGAGGACATCCCAGAGCCTGGTGAGTACACAACAAATGTACACAATATACTGCCACAAAACACACACATCACTGTCAAGGGAGAGTCAAACCATGCACTCATAGCAATTACACAGCAACCAGAACAGAATCATCCCAAAATGTGTATGTCAGTCAGATAAACACAACACATGCCATCAAAAAAGTCACATCCAACTGTGCCAACACATGTACAAACACAACTACAACTACAGCTAGGCAGTGGCACAAATAGAACTAACAAACACATCCACACATGTAGCCACCACAACAACACCAACACACAGTGAAGACCACTCAAAGGAAGGAATTCTGTGTATGCTGGCCAAGTCAGTGTAGCCAATAGCATCATGGGAGTCGCAGTCACACATATTGCCCGCCCCAAAACTGTCCCATCAACACCACCATGAACCATGCGCACATCACAGGGAGTGGAGAAGGACTCACAAGATGGCTGACACTGGCTACTGCTGTGGGGAGCACAAGGCCCTGCTGGCAACTGTGCACCAACAAACAGCAGGACACCACTGACTGACATCCTGAGAGACAACTTACACTCCCTGCAATGCAAGCACGTTCCATGGTGGGATATCTGGCTGGCTGGGTGGGAAGGGGGACTTGCAGCACTGACTATAGTCACCAGCACCTCCTCACACCCCCCCAACACAAACTCCACAGTACCCACCTGGTAGAATGCAATGCCCTCCATCCTAACACAAGATCCCACAAAGCACCACCACCCTGGGTTATGTTGTGTGAAGCACAGGGACACTCTTGGAACTCTTAGCCAAACAACTGCCAGGACAACACTCCCAGCCATCCTGTCAGCACCGCCAGCCCACCCCACAGGGAAGCAGAGTCAAAAGGAAGGAAGCATGGGCATGCTGGGAAGGGGGGTGGAGGCAATAGCATGATGGGAGTCGTAGTCACAGACATTGCTCAGCCTCACAACTGGCCCATCAACACCACCCTGAACCATGTCACAGGGAGTGGAGAAGGACTCACAAGATGGCTGACACTGGCTACTGCTGTGGGGAGCACAAGGCCCTGCTGGCAACTGTGCACCAACAAACAGCAGGACACCACTGACTGACATCCTGAGAGACAACTTCCACTCCCTGCTATGCAAGCACGTTCCATGGTGGGATATCTGGCTGGCTGGGTGGGAAGGGGGACTTGCAGCACTGACTATAGTCACCAGCACCTCCCCTCACACCCCCCCCAACACAAACTCCACAGTACCCACCTGGTAGAATGCAATGCCCTCCATCCTAACACAAGATCCAACAAAGCACCACCACCCTGGGTTATGTTGTGTGAAGCACAGGGACACTCTTGGAACTCTTAGCCAAACAACTGCCAGGACAACACTCCCAGCCATCCTGTCAGCACCGCCAGGCCACCCCACAGGGAAGCAGAGTCAAAAGGAAGGAAGCATGGGCATGCTGGGAAGGGGGTGGAGGGCAATAGCATGATGGGAGTCGTAGTCACAGACATTGCTCAGCCTCACAACTGGCCCATCAACACCACCCTGAACCATGCTCACATCACAGGGAGTGGAGAAGGACTCACAAGATGGCTGACACTGGCTACTGCTGTTGGGAGCACAAGGCCCTGCTGCCAACTGTGCACCAACAAACAGCAGGACACCACTGACTGACATCCTGAGAGACAACTTCCACTCCCTGCAATGCAAGCACGTTCCATGGTGGGATAACTGACTGGCTGGGTGGGTGGGAAGGAGGTCCGGCTGTCAACCAAACACAAGCAATGCAGACCATGTTCACACCCCAGAAAATACATAGAAATGCCCAAATAATGCAGGACAATGTGCCACACCAATATCAACCCCTGACTGTGACGACTTAGGACAATGCAATGTACAGGCCCGCACCCAGAGGCACAGTCACAACTGTCATGTGTGTCAACCATTGATGCCTGCAGAAACATGACATACATTGTTTGTGTCTCCCAAAAACAGGTGATGATGGGGACACAGCAGCAGACGCTGAGGAGTCCGAGTCCCAGGCTCAAGAGGATGCCGAGCTCACTGGCGTCGTACAGCCTCTGTCCTCCTCGGACGATGAAGAACAACCTGGCACATCCGGTGCAAGTCAACATGCAGCACCAGCAGGACCACCAGCTGCAGCACCAGCAGGACCACCAGCTGCACCCCCTGCACCCACCCCTACAACGACTGTCACCACGAATACCATCCCTGCCGACATGGACAGAATAAGGAGCAACACCAGCACAGTGACCCTGGACCAACCTGGGGCCATGGACACCACCACCACCACCAACCCCCAAGGTGGACCAGGGTTATCTGTGCGTGCCACTGCACACACTGCACATGTCAGCAGGGGTGGTGGGAGGGGTGGGAGACAGAGGTCGCTGCTTGCAGACGTTGCTGGTGTGCATGACGACCCACAACTGGTACGCATAGCTGATGCGTACCAGTCCAGCACCGGAGAGCTCAGCCAGGTAGTGGGGCTCCTCAGAGACATTAAACAGCAGCAGGCTGCCCATCATGCCCGCTTGGACTCCCACATGTCCCACGTGGAGTCACACATGTCCCGTGTGGACTCACACATGTCCCGCGTGGAGTCCAAGTGGGATGCACTGCATGAGATGACGGCGGTGCACAGGGACATTTTACAATGCCTCCGCCAGATGAACAGCAACCAGTTCACACCTCCCTGTGTGCCAACAACATCTGGTGATGAACAAACTGCAACTGCCACAGGGAGGGAGGAGGACTCTGGCGGAGAGTCCCCTGCACCGCAGCAGCCTGCACTTGAGGGCCCCCCCCCAAGAAGAGGGGTCGTCTGAGGAGGGAAAAGTGAGAGGCCGATGGCCAAGCGCAACTCCCAGGAAGCCTGAACCTGTTCTGGATGTTCGCCTTTGTGCACAGACTGTTCACCCTGTTGACGGCAACACTACTCCCACACATTGCATGGGGAGTACAAGTTGGACCAATGTGTCAGATAACTGTGGCCCCGATACTGGGGATCCTGTCTACCCGGACTTTCAATTCACCTAGGAACTTGGGATTGCAAGATTCATGTACAGCACAACCCATCCTATGCACTATTAACACAAATGTATCACAATAAACACACTAATACACCATACTTGCCTCTGTCGTGATTCCAACGTGGGTGCTGTTATGGGGATGATGAACTGCAAAATTACACTGTGTATGCGAACTGCAACAGCAAGGACAACACAGGCATGTGAGTACAGGCAACGTGACACACATGAGGGAGACACACCACCAGGGCTACACGACACATACACACCTAGGCCATCTGACTCATTGCCTACACTGATGTTGCCAGGGAAGACGGTGCAATGCACAGACACCACACCCATTCCCAGTTGGAGTCAAGTAGCCCACAGGTGCAGTAAGCAAATGGCAGTCAAATGTGTGACCACAGACAACGCACATCACAAAGTGAAGCACAGGTTTATTACACAGTTGCAACATGCCGTAACCACTACAGATGCAAGGTAACCCCACCTGGTAGCGGGCACACAGTCAACAACTGTAGACGGAAGGAAGTCCATGGGTGTGGCGCACATCACCTGTAGGGACACAACAGCTACCAGCCTGGATGTGCGATCACGTCGTCGGTGGACACAGTTGACCAAACGAATCTGAAAGTACCCTGTGAAGGACAGAAATGACACACAGTCAAAAGCAATGGAGTACAGGACAGAACAGCAAAACTCATGCACAATACATGTTACAAGATACCCACCCAGAACCAAGTTAGCATGTCAACACTGTTGGGGAGTACAGCCCACCTGTCACCACACATCGCAACACACATCCAGTCAAGTAGCCCATGGACACACTCCAACAGCACCAGAGCACCACCCACACATCATGCCAACTCACATCATTGACATGACACCTCAGGATACTCACATTCAGCTAAAGAAGTTGGTGATGAGCTGTGTGCGGACATAACCATCACCATCATCATCATCATCATCGTCACTGGCATCGTGGTCCAGGCCAGGATCCTCCACAGGTGGCGGATGTTGGTCATTGTCATCCTGGATGAGAGGCAACTCCTTCCGCACTGCCAGGTTGTGGAGCATGCAGCAGACGATGATAATCTTGCACACTTTCGCAGGGGCATATGGGAGGGACCCTCCGGTCTTGTCCAGGCAGCGGAAGCGGCTCTTCAGGAGACCAAAGGTCCGCTCAATCACTCTCCTGGTCCGACCATGTGCCTCATTGTAGCGCATCTGGGCAGGTGTCACAGGGTTCCTGAGGGGTGTCAGCAACCACGGCATGTTGGGGTATCCCGAGTCACCTACGGACAGACAAGTGCACATTAGCTGACTTGGAAAAGTGGGCGGAATACTACAGATCAGATCACACACAATGGCACAAAGTCAGTACACACCGACAAGCCAGGCACGCTGGTTCTGCATCTGTGCCATCATCCTGGGGATGCGACTACTCCTCATCACAAAGGCATCGTGTGCTGAACCGGGGAAACGGGTACACACGTGTGTGATGGTCATGTCTGCAAGACACACCACCAGTGCAATGACCGAGTGGTAGTGCTTGCGGTTCCTGTAGGCCTGCTCCTGGGCCTGTGGTGGTACCAAAGCCACATGTGTCCCATCAATGGATCCAATTACATGCGGCATCCTCCCCAGGGCATAAAAGTCACTCTTCACGTCAGTGAGTCGTCGCAGTCTAGGGAAATAGATGTACCGGTTCAGGAAGAGCAACATTGCCGCCAAAACATCGCGGAGCACACGGCTGAACATGGTCTGTGACATCCCACCTGCAGTCGCCACAGTATGTTGGAAGGTACCGGTGGCAAAGAAGTGTAGGGCTGCCATCACCTTCACCTTGGGGGTCAGCGCTGTAGGATACGGCCGGCCAGGCTGCAAATGTGGGGACAACTGCACTGCCAAATCCTCAATCAGCTGCCTGGTGAAGCGGTACCGTCGGATGCTGTCCCGTTCCACCATCGTTGCCAGGTCTGGGAATGGCCGATGGACAGCAGGAGCCCTGCAGTGCAGAGGAGAAGTAAGCAAGATTGTCAGTCACCCCACATATGCGGCATTGAACACACTCAAGATCCCAACATACATCATTATGAGGCACAACTACATGAAGTGTGCAGTACCGGAAGGACATGTATGGTACATACATGGCCAACATCTGTCAACACGGTCCTACAGGTGGCATCAATTTGTCCCAGGTTGGCCCATTGGATATCATGATGCCGTGTCACAGTTCCCATCTCCTGCTGCTGTGTCACAATCATCCCCCACAGTGACATGTGAGGACAGATGTGCCCCAGGCACCACAGCTCAACGACAGGTACATTCCCAGGGACCCTGTAATGCCACATGGACACTGGCATCACATGGAGTATCATGTGTACACCACAGCAAAACAAACATGACCCCCACAGGTAGTGGCCCCACTTGCCACGGCAGGACAGACATGGACGTCTGTGACACACACGCACAACATCAGAGTCCATGCACACACAACGTGGATGTGGAGACTGTCTCCCATTGTGCACATGAAATCAGAGACATTGTAAACACTACATGCACAAAGACTGTGGAGGTCCATCACTATTGTGCCACTGGGACACCCTGGCTCAAACATACCGTCCCACATGGGACTCACGGGGTATGTGACATGACATACACAAACACCACTGTGAAATGTGACCATGGCACATGCACAGATATGAACAGTTGCACATCACAGTGGTCACTTACACGTAACACCCAGGATCCTGTCCCCATGAACACGTGCACAGCCTGGGGGTGGCTGCCCACAGGTGACACCCACAGGACAACATGTACACCAACATACACACAATAGGAAATGCAGCCTTACATGCCTTATGATAAGGTTTGGACAGGCTGTCGTGATGTAGGTGTGCCCCTCACTCCCTGGGAGCTATCTGTGGCTGGCATCTGTCCATCTGAGACAGGCATGCTGACATATGCCAGTCACATGTACAGTGATGCGTTGTACTGCAATGGACCGATCGGTGCCTCCGGCCGGCCCATTGCTTTCAATGTGTGGGGTGCGCGTTGTACCCCTGTGCGCGTTGAACTGCAATGGACCGATCGGTGCCTCCGGCCGGCCCATTGCTTTCAATGTGTGCGGGTACGCGTTGTACCCCTGTGCGCGTTGAACTGCAATGGACCGATCGGTGCCTCCGGCCGGCCCATTACTTTCAATGTGTGCGGGTACGCGTTGTACCCCTGTGCGCGTTGAACTGCAATGGACCGATCGGTGCCTCCGGCCGGCCCATTGCTTTCAATGTGTGCGGGTACGCGTTGTACCCCTGTGCGCGTTGAACTGCAATGGACCGATCGGTGCGCACCCATTGACAATGGGCTTGCCTGGCAACGGACGCGTTTTCGAATTTCGAACGAGTCGGTTGCTGGAAAATCAGTTGGTCACCCACAACAATGTTGCAAAATCATGTATGTCATGAAGTTGAAGATTTGAATGATGCTGGGGCGTGTTTTGGTGCTGCTATTCCATGGATTGGCCAGATTCAGAAGATGCAAACGACTTGGACCTATCACTTTGGACACAAGGGACAGTATCTGCCTCTCCAGCACATATATATTGCTGGCTGTTCCCCTGAGAGCCCACTTGCCTGCACTACATGCTCCAGGACGACATCTGCCACTGCACTGCTGCTGTCTCTGCCCCTCTGGACCCTGCAATGGCACGTACTGTGGAGAGAGCCCCAGCCTTCAGCCTTGAAGAGAACCAGGCCCTGCTGGACAGCCTACTTCCACAGTACAGCAAGCTGTATGGGACACCAGGGGAGCAGGTGAGTGTCCTGTGCACTGCCTTTCTGAATGTGCATTTTGTCTGACTAGCAAGGCTGAGAGTCTGCACGCCACTGGCTAGCAGGCTCACTGAGTAGTTGTCACCCCCCATAGTGTGTAGTGACTTGCACTGGACAGGTATGGTGCAGTGACAGTGCTTCTGAACAGGGTTTTACTCCCCATGCAATGATACCATGTAGTGACTTCTGGAAAACTGTCCATGGGCAGCCGTGCACTGCCTGGGTACACCATGTGCCCCTGTGATTGCGACATGTATATGCAACTGTGTCATGCACGGATATGTTGCATGTGTAGTAATGGCCTTATCACTTTGTCATCCTGACAGGCTTCTGCCCATCGGAAGCAGGAGATCTGGAAGGACATTATCCGGGCTGTCCGGTCCGTGGGGGTCTACAAGCGCTGGATCCGCAACTGCCAAAAGAGGTGGCAGGACCTTCGGGGCTGGACCCGGAGGATTGCACGGGTCCAGCTGAAGCTGTCGCCTCCTCGCAGGAGGGGCGGAACACGGACCCTGACCCCCACATGCTCAGGATCCTGGCGGTGGTCTTTCCAGACCTGGATGGGCAGCTGAAGGCCAGAGAGCAGCAAGGAGGGGGTGAGTCAAAGACTGCACTGTGAACTCTGTCTAACATGCTATGTGCCCTCCTCGGGCCTGGTTAAACTGCCACAGTACAGCAGTCATGTTGTCCAGGAGCCATGTCCCTCTATTGTGCACTGCCCACTCCTCATCTGATACCCAGGTGTGGCCCTTACATGCAGGGAATTCTGTCACTTAGGACTGTGTCCTTGCAGTTTGCTTGACTCAAGGTGGGAGACAGCATCTGTTTCCCTGACTCTGTGGTGGGCATCATGGGTGGGCCCATTGCTTACACAATGCCTGTGTTCTGACATGTATTCAGCGTGTTACTTTGATCTGTGGTCCAATTGCTGAGCTGATCCACCACATGTGGCTGGGGTATCTGGCACACACCCATGCTGCGGGTGGGAACAATGTTTGGGCCCCAGGAGTATGTATATGACGTGTGTCACACATACTTAGCCAGCTGCCTACAGTCCAGGGCTCATCCCTCATTCATGTGGGGCTGGACAGTCATGCCTACTCCAGGCCATACAATACACTCTGTACTCCCACTCCCGTGTATCAGCTGACACATTGTGCGCAGTGATTTGACCCCTCAGGTGTCTGCCTCTGTGTCAGTGTGCTGTGGATTAGTCGCCAGGACTGCTGTGGAGTTTCTTGGTAGGGGCTCAGCATGCCACTGGAGATGTGACCATAGGAGACGATACTTGTGTGTCACATAGGTGTCGATCAGCTGCCCATGCAGACTGGGGCATGTGAATGTGAAGTTCAGGCAGCTGTTCCCCATTCACTGCAGAGTGTGAGGGGCTCAGGTTCAGAGGGTAGTGTCACAGGTCTCCCATATGTCCAATAGGTATGACCTGGACAGATGAGGGTTGAGAGGATGTGTTGTGGGGGGGATGTACATGTGCACTTGTGCAGCTCCAGGACTTGCATTCCCCATGACCTACTATTGTGACACAGTGCAGAGTGTTGTTGTCTTGCTGCAAAGTCATACATCACTGAGACAGTGATGTATGACTTTGCAGATCATGCCTCCGCCATGGCATGTGTCTACTGATTGGTGAGCCTGCAGGGGAGTGACATGTGCTACATGCACACCATAGTGGCGCTGGCTATCAGGACATGGGTGCATCATGGTGTCTGTCGCTGGTATGCATCACATGCATTTCCTATTTGACTCTGGGCATCCCTTTCACCCGGAAACCTGTACTGACTCAGTGGCAAGAGCTGTGATGTGTGCATGTCCACATGCCACACCGTGTCCTCTGCACTGTCCAACTACTGTGTACTTGGTGCATGTGTCCACACTGGGGTGTTGCAATCCAACAGACACCAGACAGATGGGTGCAAGGCCATGTGGGATGTGAGTGCCATGCTTGGCATCAGACTGACAATTGGCTTCTCCTGTTCAGTTAGGGCACTTTTAGCAATGTACAACTAATGATGCCAGGGCTTGCTCTGTGATGTGCTGTGCTCACAGTGGTGTGTGCGTTTTGTGCAGATGACTGATGTCTGTCTGTTTCCCCATTGTTTGCAGATACATCCACGGCCACGGAAGGGGACAGCTCCACGGACCAGGAGGAGCCAGAGAGCCAGACTGGGTCAGCAGCCGAGGAGTGGTCGGAGGGACCCAGTGGCACGGAGGGCGAGGAGAGCCACACCGAGGAGTCCTCAGCAGCATCCACCTCAGCTGAGGACCAGAGCAACTCGGAGGATGACTCCCTTGTGGAGGCGGGTGTCAGCAGCCACCACACCCCAGCTAGTGTTGCTGTCCCTGCCACCACCAGCACCACCACCGCCCTCCCATCGGCTCCCATTCCCCAGGTCCGTGGAGGCTCCCATGTCCGGGAGCGTGTCTCCTTTGGGCCAGGCACCGCAGCCCCTGCCCCTGTGTCCCCTGCTGCCCTGAGTGAGGAGTCTGTGTACCTCCTTCGCCAGCTCCATGTAGGCCAGACAGCCATGCTGAGTGTCCTCCATGCGCACACCGCGCTGTTGACTCAGCTGGTGTCGTTCATGGAGGGCATCTCATCGGGCATGTCTGACCTACAGAGGGGCAATAGGTCCATGGACTCCTCCCTGACGGCAGCAGTGTCCCTCCTCAAACGGTCCCTCACCCCTCCTGCCTCTGCTCCATCCACACTCCCCAGCACCTTACCCATCCCAAGCACACACACACCGGCACAGGCACACACCAGCACACACACATCCAGCACACTGACACACACGCCAATGACAAAACGCGCACGCACATTCAGGGGACTGAAGCCAGACTCACAGGGGATGGGGCCCTGGAACACACACACGCATCCACATGCACTGCGCAGTCCTCAGTTCCCTCTCCCTCCAAAGCACCCTCCCTTGCCTCACCTGCAACCCCAAAGTCACAGCAGCTCTTCCTCTGTGACCTCGGCCTCTTCCCCACCGATGAAGCTGCTCCAGCATCCCGGGGGAAGAGGAAGCCCACCCACACGGAGCAGAGTGCCCCTCGCCCCCGGACACCCTCCCCCAGGCGCAGACGGACTGAGGCCCCCACCCGCAAGTCCCCCGGAGTCCTAAGAGCAAGACCCGGCCACCGCCCTGCAGCTCAGGCACAAGGTCTCCGTCCTCCATCCCTCAGGCCCCCACTGCACAGGTGCCCCCACCACACCCTGCCCCAGGTTCCCCCACCCACAGATATACCATCCCCAAGAGGATCAGGCCTTCTCCCCCTGCCACTTGCTCTCCCAGCACCACACCCCCGCTGCGCTTGTCTGTGCCACTGATGTGGTGAGGGTGTCCTCCCCTCTGTCCAACCCACCTTGCCTGTTCCCCATTCTCCTCCCCTGGAGGTAGGCACTGCAGTGGAGTCCACTACCGCCCTGTCTGACTTGGGCACTGCAGTGGCGGACCTGTCCACTCCATCTGCAGGGTCCACTGCAGTTGTGCCGGCACCCACGACATCTGAGTCATGACCCCCAGTTGTGCCGGCACACACCATGTCAGACACCTCCACTGCAGTTGTCAGTGGCTCTCCAGCACCCACCACCCCTTCCCTGACTCCCCTGGTGAGCCCTGATCCTGTCCCTGCGGTGCCTGGCCTGCCCCCCGGTTGCCCCTCCTAGTGGATTGTCCCTGGTTTTGTGCAGGCATGCGTAGGGTGACATCTGCCAGTGTCACCCTGTTTGAACTTTGACAATGGACTGGCCATTGGCCTTTGCTCTTTTTTTCTGGACGTCGTTTTCATTCAACACATATGCTGAATAAAGCAACTTTCTTTTCTCTAGTGCTCATGCTTCAGATGTACATGTTGTTGGTGCTGCTAACCATGCCCTTGCTGCAGTGATGGTGATATCTGGTCTCATGATTATGAAGTGTTACTGTGCAGGAACCCATGTGGTCCAGGGGGAATGTGTCCTATCATGTGGTGTATCCATGTCATCCATAGCAGCATCTGAGGGTGTCATGTGTTCAGTATTTGGCAATGGGATTTCCTACTTACATTAGCAATTTCATATCTGTGGCTTCCACCCCTGCACATCTGTTGTGCCTGCCATTGTTGGATTTGTCTACTTCCCTGACCGTGTTGCCATCTCCACTGGACATGCAGGTTTGGGCATCAATGGGGAAGGACTCATCTGTGTAGTCAGTGCAACATTGCTATACAAGTGTGTTGGATCTGTGCTGATGATTCCGTTGGCACATCCATGACCAGGCTGATGTGACGGGAGCCCTCATTTGGTGCTAATTGTTGATTGTGTGACCAAGTGCTCAGCTGACATGATGGGGCCCTACTGAGGCAACATATGGCACAGCTTTCCTCACACAGGAGTGGAGTCCCCTCATGGCAGTGTGTACACGTGTGACATTGCCTGCGCCCAAGGTGTGTGTTGTATGTGCATGTCTGTGTGTTCACTTCCATTTATCTGCGCATGCTGTGATCCCTAGTGTTGTACCTGTTTGTGATGCTTGCTGAGTTGACCTATGTTCCCCCAAAGTCTTCTCCCTGGGTTCTCTGTGATGTGGGTGCATGGCACATTACTGGTCATCAGGGTGTCACCCATAGGTGTGTTTGCTGTCAGGGCTGAGTTTGTGTGCAGACGCAGATGGGTCACAGTCAGGTTTCCCCTTGGCACTTGTTGTTTGCCCCTGTCATGTGATTTTCAGTTCGTGTTATCTTTAAGTTATTGTGACACGTTGTGTGTGTGACTGCTGGCACTCCTCAGGGTCCGGGCTGCGATGTTGGTTGTTGTCTATGTGTGTTCTTTGTGGGTGACCTTGGCTTCTTCATTGGTGTGTGACTGTGGCTGGGATCCCATTGGTTGGTGTGGTATCGCCGTCATGTCCATGTACAGCGTAGTGTGCAGTGTGTCAGACATTCAGGAGTCTTGTTGAGTGGCCATGTGTGATGTGTTTCTGCACCTTGGTTCCCACCCACCACCCTGGAATAGTCATGGGTGCATGTGCAATGTCACCAGTGCATGTGTACTTCACTGCTGCACATTGTTGGAGGTCGAGGGGTGTGGTCTTGAGTGTGTGCAGATGGGAGTTGTTGCCCAGCTAGACCCCTGCCTCCATGTTGGCCTTGGCTTACTGGCCATGCTGATTGATTTGTGCTTGTGTCGGTGTGATGGTAGTTTGTTGCTCAGGACACATGACTGTGGTTCACAGTGTGAACCACATTCAGCTTTGTCATCAGAGTGGGATTTTTATGCAGCCGAGGGTCACCACATTGTGGGGGCCCTGGGGGTGGTGCTGTGGTGTGTCTGTGTCTTGCTGTGTCAGTTGTTGTTCCTACGTGCCTGTGTGACATGTGTGTTTTGTGCTCCCTCTCATCTGACAATGCCTGCTTGCCCACATAGGGGATTTGGATCCATGAGTTACCTTAGTGTGGCAGTGTATGCACATCTGTATGATTGGTATTCAGCTCGCCTCATGTGTTGTGTGGTTACCTGGGGACACTGGCACCCCCCTCACCTGCTGTGTATGATGACAGTGTTGGTCTGCCTGTTTGTGTTTGTGCATCTGCACCACTGCATTGGCATATCTTGGGTGTGCCATTGGCTGTATGTTGTTTGGTGTGTTTCCCCTGCTGTCCCTGGGACTCCTAGGTCATCGGTCAGCACAGTGATCATGGTTTGTGTGTCCCATTGCTGCCATGGTATGGTATCTGTTCACCTCACATCTGCTGTCTCCACAGGATATCAGCATTTGTGTGCCCATTGGTGCAAATATGTGGTTCTGCATTCTGATGGTCACTTCTGTCATTGTGTCATTGATGAATGTTGACGGTGTCAGCCCCCATGGGTGTTGTTTGTCTGCACATGGCCAAAGGAATGTCTCATTTGCACTGCAGTATTTGGCTCACCCAATTTATGTTGCAATGGGACACATACACTACTTTGCCACAGATGAGTTTTTGGTTCTGTGACCAGGAATGATCCATGCAGTTTGGCAGTTGCAGCTCTTTCTTTGTCAACACTTACCTTTTGGTCACTGTGATGATGGGGGTGTAGACCCCATTGCCACAATGGTCAAAATGTGCTTCAGCTATGGACCCCACACTTGCCTTTTGGTCACTGTGATGATGGGGTTTAGACCCCATTGCCACAATGGTCAAAATGTGCTTCAGCTATGGACCCCACACTTGCCTTTTGGTCACTGTGATGATGGGGGTTTAGACCCCATTGCCACAATGGTCAAAATGTGCTTCAGCTATGGACCCCACACTTGCCTTTTGGTCACTGTGATGATGGGGGTTTAGACCCCATTGCCACAATGGTCAAAATGTGCTTCAGCTATGGACCCCACACTTGCCTTTTGGTCACTGTGATGATGGGGGTTTAGGCCCCATTGCCACAATGGTCATGGGCTGCTTGCATTGTGGGTGCCACACACATATATGTGTGGCACATGTGCTAGGGGGTCACATTGTATGTTAAAAGTCATGTTCGGTGTTGTAGGCATTTGACACAGCCTACACACGCTTGTCATGGTGGTGGGGGGATGTCTTTATCTTGCATTCCCTAGGTTGTGGTGTGCTGGTTGTGTCATGCATTGTCCATCCTATGAGTGGGGGTGGTAGTAGTGGTAGGCATCCAGCCCCCCTGGCTAAGGGTGGTAGTAGTGGTAGGCATCCAGCCCCCCTGGCTAAGGGTGGTAGTAGTGGTAGGCATCCAGCCCCCTGGCTAAGGGTGGTAGTAGTGGTAGGCATCCAGCCCCCCTGGGTGAGGGTGGTAGTAGTGGTAGGCATCCAGCCCCCTGGCTAAGGGTGGTAGTAGTGGTAGGCATCCAGCCCCCTGGCTAAGGGTGGTAGTAGTGGTAGGCATCCTGCCCCCCTGGGTGAGGGTGGTAGTGGTGGTAGGCATCCAGCCCCCCTGGGTGAGGGTGGTAGTAGTGGTAGGCATCCAGCCCCCCTGGCTAAGGGTGGTAGTAATGGTAGGCATCCAGCCCCCTGGCTAAGGGTGGTAGTAGTGGTAGGCATCCAGCCCCCCCTGGCTAAGGGTGGTAGGTGGTAGTAGTGGTAGGCATCCTGCCCCCCTGGGTGAGGGTGGTAGTGGTGGTAGGCATCCAGCCCCCTGGGTGAGGGTGGTAGTAGTGGTAGGCATCCAGCCCCCTGGCTAAGGGTGGTAGTAGTGGTAGGCATCCAGCCCCCTGGGTGAGGGTGGTAGTAGTGGTAGGCATCCAGCCCCCTGGCTAAGGGTGGTAGTAGTGGTAGGCATCCAGCCCCCCTGGCTAAGGGTGGTAGTAGTGGTAGGCATCCTGCCCCCCTGGGTGAGGGTGGTAGTGGTGGTAGGCATCCAGCCCCCCTGGGTGAGGGTGGTAGTAGTGGTAGGCATCCAGCCCCCCTGGCTAAGGGTGGTAGTAGTGGTAGGCATCCAGCCCCCCTGGCTAAGGGTGGTAGTAGTGGTAGGCATCCAGCCCCCCTGGCTAAGGGTGGTAGTAGTGGTAGGCATCCAGCCCCCCTGGCTGAGGGTGGTAGTAGTGGTAGGCATCCAGCCCCCCTGGGTGAGGGTGGTAGTAGTGGTAGGCATCCAGCCCCCTGGCTAAGGGTGGTAGTAGTGGTAGGCATCCAGCCCCCTGGCTAAGGGTGGTAGTAGTGGTAGGCATCCAGCCCCCTGGCTAAGGGTGGTAGTAGTGGTAGGCATCCAGCCCCCCTGGGTGAGGGTGGTAGTAGTGGTAGGCATCCAGCCCCCCTGGCTAAGGGTGGTAGTAGTGGTAGGCATCCAGCCCCCTGGCTAAGGGTGGTAGTAGTGGTAGGCATCCAGCCCCCCTGGCTAAGGGTGGTAGTAGTGGTAGGCATCCTGCCCCCCTGGGTGAGGGTGGTAGTGGTGGTAGGCATCCAGCCCCCCTGGGTGAGGGTGGTAGTAGTGGTAGGCATCCAGCCCCCTGGCTAAGGGTGGTAGTAGTGGTAGGCATCCAGCCCCCCTGGCTAAGGGTGGTAGTAGTGGTAGGCATCCAGCCCCCCTGGGTAGGGGTGGTGGTGCGCATTCAGGCCCCTGTGTGCATATGTGGCATTGGTGATGGGCATCCCGCCCCTATGGTGCTGCTGTTGCTGGTGTAAGTATATTCAGCATCCCCGTGTATGTGTGTGATGTGTCGTGTACGTGTTGTATGTGTTTTGTGGTTGGTGTCTGGCTTACCTTCTGCGCCGTACGCGTCCGTGCCTGTTCCGGTAGTAAATGTAGAATATTGGTATGATCGGGACGAAGGGATTCATGGTTGGTTCGTGTCGTTCGTCCTTCTCGTTGCTTGGCGTCGTCCTCGTCGCTTCGCCTCGTCCTCGTCGCTTCGCGTCGTCCTCGTCGGTGCCGTGTTCGTCTCGGAGCCGTGGATCGTGTTGTGGCGCGAATCGGAGCTTATGTGCGCCTCTCCCGGATGCTTTGACGTGCCGTGCGTAGCGACGGGTTCGGAGCGTACGGAAAGCGCATCGTACTTGTCCGGCCGGACGGGGCTGCATTTTCCCTTCCGTGCGACTCGATTCGGCGTTTCCGTATTCGCCTCGGTCGGAGAACAGGACCTGGTTTGGGTGAGTACGGCTCGGCCGGATTTTTTGCTGTTGTGCGCATCGTACTTGCTCGTTCGGTGTACTGTACGGATCGGTCGGGAAACAGGCTTTCGCATGGCTTTTTTCCCGACCGAATGGTATTGGGTGCGCCTCCGACCGAGATCGGAATCGGCCCCAAAGTGTGGTGATAATAAGTGTGTGACGTCTGCTTTGTCTTTGCTTGCTCCTCTCTCTCCTACTTCTTACCCATACCATACACACATTGTTCTTGAATCTCACTTTCCATTGGGAAATCCTGTGACTCTCTTTGTGGTCAATAGATTTCACACACATAAATGTGAACATATTTCTATTCTTATCTTGTTGTAAAGGACAGTAGGCAGTGTGGGAAATCCCAGGAGATAGTTCCCCACACCATAAATTAGAACATTGAGTTTTATTAGAGTTGTAGTGTGTGTATATATAATCTTTAGACAACTGTCATTTTTCCTGTCATATGGTTCTATACTGGCATTTGATTTGGTAATTGACTGATTGGTCTCTGTACACATTATTGACACACCAAGGTACCTATTGTAATGTACTTAAACACCTTTGACCACTTTAAAAAGGCTAGATGCACATGCTTTTTTAGCAGCCAGTTAGGGGGAAAAGAAAAGGATTTTGATGTACTGGGTCTCTATGCAGCCCTATCATGACCTCCAACCTTAATGCTACAGCCACTCTTAGACACTTCCACATACTTGATTATAATGTCTGTCCTAGTGTGTTCAGTGTGCCTGAAGCTATTCAGATTGATCGCACTCAGTGTACGTAGCCTATTTGTTTATATAAGGAGACAAACTAAGATTGTCGTATCAGTGGCTGAGAACCCAGAAGATACAGCAAGCTGCAGGCTGGAGATTAGTAATTGGATGTCCAATATTTGCCTGAAACTAAACTCTGGCAAAACTGAGGTGCTCCTGCTAGACAACAACACATCTTTCTGGTCTTCCACTTGGTGGCCACAGGAACTTGGATCCCTTCCTACAGTGGTATCCAAGGCCAAAAACCTTTGGTATCATTTACGATAACAAATAGTCATTTGACAAAAAAATCAATGCTGTGACCCCCTCATCTTTTTTCATTCTCAAATTCTGCGGAAGAGTTTTCCATTTATTCCGCAAGACATGCAGAAACTGGTGGTTACCGCACATGTGCTCTCGAAACTTGCAATGCACTTTACATTAATTTGCAGCAAAAACTTATGAACAAATTACAAGTCCTGCAGAGCGCCGTGGAACGTATGCTTCTTAAAATCCCTAAGCATTATTCTGGATCGCAAGCCTTGGCTCAGCTCCACGGCTTCCTATTCGCAAGTGCATTGATTTCAAAGTACTTTTGTGTTGCATTTAAAACATTCAATGGTCATGGTCAGAATATCAGAAGCAGATATTCATATGGTACCACCCGCCTAGAGTCCTGCGGTCTTCATCTGCCCATAATATCATTGTTCCCAAAGTTAAGAGAGCTCACTGGGGAGGCAGTAGCTTCATTCACCGTACAGCTAACAGATGGAACTCCCTTCCTCTTTCCCTGAAGAAATGCACAGATATTCCTGCTGTCAGGAAAGCCGTGCAAACATGGCTATTTAATCAATAGTTTTTAATTTTTCCTCAGATCAGGAACCCGTCCATTATCCTCTATATCCTCCTGCAGAACAAATCGCTAGACGCCTTTGGGCAGTAGTGTGCTATACAAAAATATGTTTCATTTCATTTTAGAAAGTTTTATCCTACCTGGCCTTGGAAAACCCAGATGAAGCCATGATCATGGAAACTCATCTCTTATAAGTAGAATCAGAGAAAAGTAAAAGGGATGGATAGATGGGTAGGTAAGGTAGTCAGCATCAGCAGGCAATCATCGCCTTCTGACACAGTCAGTCAGTCAGTCCTCATCCTTGACCCAGCTTAGAAGGAGCTCTGCGGTGATTTTATTATGGAAATCCCTACAATATGTGATCAAAAAGACCTGGATAGATCCAGTGTAGCAATACATTTTTGAAAATTCACTACTTGTCATCAGTTTCAGGATACTCACTGAATTTCACTACTCGAAGGTGATTATGGGGGAATATGCTATTTTGTTCTGGGTCCATCATTGACCAACCTTGCCTGCAAACAAATACCAAATGCTACAAATACATACACAGATACACTGCTCCATTTCAGAGGAACTACATATTGGATCACTCTCCAGTAGTGTTATATCTGTATCTATATATACCACCTGCCAAACATTGGAGGATGAATGTGATGTAGTACAAGCAGCCAATAGAAAAGCTATTCTTATGAAACCATTTGGTTTCCCTACTTGGATCCTAAGAAAGATTTGCATTTAGTTTACAGGCCCCAGGTACATGTAGTACCACTTTACTAGAGACTTATAAATAAATTAAATATGCCAATTGGGGATAAGTAAATGATACCATTTTTTAAGGAGAGAGCACAAGCACTTTAGCACTGGTTAACAATGGAAAAGTGCACAGAGTCCCAAAAGACAACAAAAAAGGATTCAGAAAAGCAGGAGGATGAAGGCAGAAGGTTTGGGGATGCCATGTAGAAAGGGCCAAGTCCAACACAATTAAAAATAGCGGTTTAAATATTTTTCTAGCTGGTCCCATTCCCGAGGAACAGAACCAGTATTTTAATCTGCATTCTGATTTCCTACAGTTAGGCCTGCCACAGTGAAATTAGGGCCAACATTAATGTTCTACATGTTCCACTTTTACATACCATGCATCCTACTGTGTGGGATACAAGGCCTAGAAAGGGATGAGATACTAATATTTAAACAGAAGATTTTTACCTGTCAAAAGGGTTATTTTAACAGGTCGCATTGCAGGTTTAAACTGTAGCAATCAGGCTACAATGGCAGGCCTGAAGCCAGATAAGTGCTGCAGTTCACAGGTGACATTTAACTTTGTCATAGTTGGGGTTTCTATACCATATACTATAGTATAATGGGAGAATTCCAATAGAAGCCCATGTTCACACCAGAACATGGACTTCTATTGGAATTCTCAAGGGCATATTATCAAGCCCATTATCGCCGCTTTAGCAGCAGTTTTCTGCCGCTAAACCGGCGATAATTTTTTACGCCGTTCTTGATAATATGCCCCCTAGGTCTTCTGTACCCAAGATGATATCCCTTATTTCCTATCTTCTTACATTTTTATGGGTAAAAGGTGAGTTGGGATTAAAGTGAAGACCTGTCTGTCTCCAAGGGCACTAAAAAAATGTCATTCGTTTGATGGCTGTTGTCACATATGAACTACTTGGGAGTGTTATTATAGGATTGAGGATTGGTCGTAATGGCTGGATGGTTCCACATCTCATTGATGAAAGAGGATGGATTTCATTGTACTGGTGGTCAACATGTGCATCTTGACTCTGACAAATGAATGTAGCACTATCCTGTGAAGAATCGAAAATAGAACATCTCAGAAGTGAAAAATAAACAGAAGTAAAACACAAACAGACTATTTATAGACAAATGGAAGAAGCCACAATAATCAAGCATGTTTGTGGCCGTTTATATCCGACTTCAAAGCACAAAATACATGAAGACACACGTCCTGTGAAACTCCAATACTCTGAAGTGAGGAGTATAGACCTACTTGTGATGGGATTCCTGGTCTTCCCTGGGTAGGTTGTGATTACACTTCAGTTTTCCTTCATCTGCAATGTGCTGTATCATGCACAACTCCCCCTCCTTGATCTACTTGCACAATGATAATGGACGATACCTGATCTGTCTATAGCATATCAGAAATAGGTAATACCCAAGCCCCAACCCAACAAGAACTCCCCACCCCCCCAGTGAGTTACGTGTATAGTAAGTGAATTCTTCTTTCCAGTGGGTTTGCTTCTCCAGGATACCTTCCTGTAATGTCACTCTACATGGAGTGAATGTAGATCTCCACATTACATTGTGCATGACGTTTTTTGATCAATGTGCTGATAGTTAAATGGCAAGGCACCCACCGTGCTTGGTGACAGGCTCAATGATTCACAGTTAATCTGATCTCAAAAAGAATTTGTTGCGTTTCCTAATTGCCCCACAAAATGTTATTCAGACTACATGCTTTGATACTGTTTGGTGCTGGTTATATATGCAACTTCCTCTCTCTCCATCAATGAACCTCTTTAATTCCCCACCTGCTCTCCCCCATTGTACCTAGGATTACATTATAATGAACAACATTTACAATGAGAATATTTGGTATATTCTGATCGGTCAATGAGATTTCTACATTTTCATATTCCTTTGTATTACTTCCGGTCATGCTATGTGTTAAATGATGGCAGGCATTTAGCTGTGTAAAAGCCTAATAAATAAAAAACGATTAAAAAACTCAAAATCACTTCTATGATCTATGATACAGGTCTTTTTAAGAATTTGTACACTTTCTTTACATTGCTATACAGTGATCGCAGGGCGTTTAGCCTTCTCTTATATTACATACTCATAATGGATATATCCTTTCTGATTTGTTGTTTCATCGACTTCATATTGTTAACTAACTTTAATATTTTTAATTGGATTTGTGCTAATATCGACTTATTTTGAGCAGATGATTTGTAGAATTCAGTGATAATGTGCTAGCAGTGCTAGGACAAAATCAGTTTTGCAGTGTTTGGTTGACACTTAAACATAATTAATATTTCAAAATTGAACGTAATGTAATATGTGCAATATTAGGAATATAAAGGAAAATCTGAGCGAGACAAACATGCACCTTCTAAGAAATCAATTTCAAACTCGGCAGTTTCTTTAATAATGCATGTCTTTGATGGTTAGGCAATCTTATCAAGAATGGGTATATTTAGTGCCATCTTAGTGGACTTACAAGGTCAGGGAACTGGCAACATGTCAACACTAATCTTCAGTTCTTCTGGCAAAGTCTGCTCTTTAATTTACAAAACATTATCCGGTCTTCTGAGTACTCAAGTCTGAACTACTTCAAAGAAACAATGAAAGCTGTTCTGAAAGGTCACCCAGGAGATTTTAGTGCTTTCCGTTTTTAATGTCTTATCCATTTAATCATATTATATTTGTGAAGTCATAGTTCGAATTAAAATGAAATATAATCCTCGTGGCTCTAGCTGGAGAACAGTAATTATGTGCACCAGTGGGCATATTGTGTTTGCAAACGTGCCCCTTGCATCAGAGAAGCTGTTTTGCAGTTTATAACAGTACAGACCTATCTTTACTACACAGGCTATTTCGACATTGTGGGGCACAAGGCAATATTAAAACACATCATTTGTCAGTACAGTATGCTCATCACTGAGTATTTAAACACATGCTGCAATAGCTTCGGAAATTGAATGCAGGCCGGTATTAGTAGAAGTAATCCACTATATCTGTGAGAATACTGTAGATGGATCTTGAATCATTTGTAATATGGTTAAAGTTGTGCATTTGTTACCACCCTGCGATTTTGAAACATAACACATAAACTATCGCGCAGAAATATTGTAATGTGCTCTTTTGGACTGGGATATTTTTTGATAATGGCTGCAGGAGGATACCTTGGTAATTCAACAAAGTGGAAATATGTTTAATTTCAGTGTGAACACACAGGTGAACTTCCCGGTTAGTGTATCCAAATCTATAGGGTTTTGTAATCTGTTGATGAGTTTTGAGCTAAAATATGAGTTAGGCATTCTAAGACAATGTTCTCCACTGCAAGCAGTGAATTTATGCCCACGTTGTTATCATATTGCTGTGAATGCTGGAGATTCGTGCCTTTTTGGGGCACATTATCAGCACTTCTCAATTGCCAAGTTGTGATGGAGCAGCTAACGAGCTAGATAAAACTGTCACCAATAAACGTATTAAGAAGAATCTGTTAGACACAGTTATTCCACTAACTGTACCAGGACAAGAAGCCTGGATGGGTTACCAAGAATGGATATTAAAACCCTCCACAACTGTGGGCACAAAAGTACCTACCTTAATTTCATAACGTGGTTAAAGTGGGGTGGGTTACAACGTTTTTGGTTGGTTCCCTGGTAAAGCCTATCTGAAAAGGACTTGACCTCGAAATTCCAGCATCATGACATCTTATATCATCACCCTATTTATTGGCTATGATATTTGGGCGAATTCTATTGAAGACTTTGGAAGAAAGGATGCACATTTTAATTTTCACACCTAAGGAAATGGCAGGAATAATACCAGCCTCGACCAACCAACCAAATATATATCCTTTTAACATCTTAAATTCTTGGGTATATCGTATGTGCAATTATGAAACTTATGTGCCTTATGAACAATGCTGCTAATTATGGAGGAAAAAAAAGTTTTACATTGGTTTTACTTTTTTAGCATCATTTTATTCATCATTACAAGCCTAGTTTCATTCAGAGCCGGACAGTTTTATTTTGAATACTTATTTATTTATTTATTTATTTATTCAAATGTGCTGCTAATTCCATGATATTGTATCATGTTTGCTCTAGCAATGTCCCTATACCCTTTGTCTAGTGACATATGAAACTTTTCCATGTCTATGAAACAGAGAAAAAAAAGCTGTTGCACTGCAATACGTCACTCACTTGCACTTTAAATGTTGTAACCGCTCCCTCAACAGTGTCATGTGATCAAGGCCCCACGTGGGCTGAAACGCGTTATTGCAGCGGTGGTGTTGAGCAGAAAATAAAAACCACAATTTCACCATCATTTGGGTTCGCTTTCGTCTGTTCTACAAAAAATTTCCGTTTCTGGCATTGAGACGAATTCTTTGCATATATATATATATATATATATATATATATATATATATATATACAATGCATTATATCTGACAAAATATCGAAGGTCAAAAAATCGACCTACAAAAATATCGCAACAAAAATATCGATGTCAATAATATCGAAATCCTATCTACAACATGGAAAGTACAAAAATATCGAAAAAACAATATCGATTGTCAAAAATATCGTTATAAAAATATCTTTTTTTTTGTTAAAAATAATATGTAAAATAAACTAAATAATACTTATAATTAAAATAAACATAGTTAAACATATTTTATAATTTTTAAAATTAATAAGTAACATATATAATTAAATAAAACATTAATTAAACATATACATATAATATATAATATATATACTTACTTTATAATGCGTTTCAATAATTATTTTAATAAATTATAAATTATTAGAAAATATTATAAATTACAAATACATCTATACACATAAAACAATAACATAAATAAAAATTAAATAATTATAATAAATTAAAAAAATTAAATTTACTTTTAATATTTAGAAAATTTATTATATACTATATTAACAAAAATAATACAAAAAATATTAAATAGCGTAGGGAATAAAACTACTATTACAACCCCCAAAAAAACAACAGTAAGAAAAATGTTGGATAGCGTAGGGGTAAAAATTACTATTCCCACTCCAGAGAGTGCAACAGTAGGGGAAAGTGTTGGATAGCGTAGGGGTAAAAATTACTATTCCAACTCCAGAGAGTGCAACAGTAGGGAAAGTGTTGGATAGCGTAGGGGTAGAAATTACTATTCCCACTCCAGGGAGTGCAACAGTAGGGAAAGCGTTGGATAGCGTGAGGGTAAAAATTACTATTCCCACTCCAGTGAGTGCAACAGTAGGGAAAGTGTTGGATAGCGTAGGGGTAAAAATTACTATTCCCACTCCAGAGAGTGCAACAGTAGGGAAAGTGTTGGATAGCGTAGGGGTAAAAATTACTATTCCCACTCCAGAGAGTGCAACAGTAGGGAAAGTGTTGGATAGCGTAGAGGTAAAAATTACTATTCCCACTCCAGTGAGTGCAACAGTAGGGAAAGTGTTGGATAGCGTAGGGGTAAAAATTACTATTCCCACTCCAGGGAGTGCAACAGTAGGGAAAGTGTTGGATAGCGTAGGGGTAAAAATACTATTCCCACTCCAGAGAGTGCAACAGTAGGGAAAGTGTTGGATAGCGTAGGGGTAAAAATTACTATTCCAACTCCAGAGAGTGCAACAGTAGGGGAAGTGTTGGATAGCGTAGAAGTTACAAATAACATACTTATAAATAAATTAATTTTTTAAAATAATTAATTAATTATTAAATAACTCTAAACTATTTACCAATACCAATAAATAATTATTAAAAACATAATTATCAATAGAAAATGTATTAACAATAAATTAACAATAAATACCAATAAATAATAATTAATAAATATTAATTACGAAATAATAAATATTGAACAATAAAATATTTTTAATAACAAAAAACATATAAATTATTAAAACTTAATTACCAGTTAACTAATATTAAACAATTAAATGCTTTTTATACCAATAATAATAATAATTAAACATTAATTATCAATTAATAAATAATTCTTAATATATTAATTAAATTTATCAATAAATAATATTTAATAATATTTAATTACCAATTAATAATAAAACAACAATAAATTAATTTTTAGAACCAAAACATTTGTAATTTAAAAAAATTACCTATTAATAATTAATATCCAATACATTAATTATCAATACCCAAAAATAAATGTAATAATTACTTAATTAGATTTCAATTACTTCCAAAAGTATTCCCCTATAAACGCACAACACACTCCAATGATAAAATAATACACTTAACATAATGATCAATTAATCAATTAATAACAATTAATAACTAATTAATAATAATTAATTACCAATTAATAATAATTGATTGCCAATTATCAATTAATTAACAATAATATAATTATCAATACCAATTAATTGAAATAAATTATAAGTTAATTACATTTAAATTACATGGTGATCAATTAATGAATTAATAAAAATTTATCACCAATTAATAAAAATTAATTACCAATTATTAATTAATTAACACTTATATAATTATCAATAACAATTAATTAAAATAAATTATAACTTAATTACAATTAAATTACTTCCCACCCTATTCCCCTATAAACCCACAACCCGCTACAGAACTTAAACGCAAAAAATAATTAAAATTAATTTATAATTCCTAAAAATTAATAATTAATTTAGTATAATTAAATTACTTCCACCCTATTCCCCTATAAACCCACAACCCGCTACAGTACAAAAAAAAAAAGTAACTTACATTTTTTTTTATTAACATATAAAAATTGTATACATATATTTTTAAACAAGTAGAACACTTAACAAAAACACATATAACACATACATATTAAAAACATAACAAAATACATAACAATAATACAAATATCGATATTAGTAACATCGATATTAAAAATTCGATATTACTTACCTTAGGGTCGATATTCTGTCCATCGATATTCTGTCCCTTCAATATTCTGTCCCTTCGATATTTTAACTTCGATATTTTTGTATATCGATATATTATTTTCGATATTTTGTCTGCTCACCCCACGTGGGCTGAAACGCGTTATGGCAGCGGTGGTGTTGGGCAGAAAATAAAAACCACAATTGCACCATCATTTGGGTTCGCTTTCGTCTGTTCTACAATTTCCATTTCTGGCATTGAGACGAATTCTTTGCAAGTATTTTTCGAGTTTGCTTCTTCGAAAACAGCAAAACCCCTCCTTCGACTACGGGCCGTACGGCAGGAAGCAGTGATTCCGAGCGTGTTTGGAATCCCCAAGTCTCCAAGCAGGAGTAGCCGTGGTTGCCCCGGGATGGCGGAAGTGTACGTACCGTGTAGTGGAGCAGCGTGGCGGAGTAGTGGTCGGAGGTCGACTGACCGGAGGACCCGTGCTTTGCCGGATTTGCCCCGCTTGGGTAGTAGCCCGCAGATAGTCCCGTGAGGGAGTGTGCAGGTCCTGGATGTCGATATTCAATTGGCGTCAGGGTCCGATACAACATTGTAAAAGCCCATTAAATTTCACCATGTCTGCAGACACGTTGAGGAGTCGGGAGGAGGCAGCAAGCGGCATGTTCGTCGATTCCCCATCTGGGGAGTGTGTACAAAGTTCTGCAACCAACAGCTCGTCTGATGCACAGCCTAAGATTAAGGAATTGTTCAAAAGTCTGGAAAAAGCAAGTAAAGCGGAGCAGGCAAAGTGGTGGGAGCATCGCTCTCTCACCCTCTACTTGGAGGTTGGCAGGATACCGTGGGGTCTGCGGATAATGCTCGTACCGAGCTATGAAAAACCAGACCCCCGCATGTTATCGGAATGGGCTGAATGTAACCTGGAGTCCTCTCGGCGTTTGGTGGAAATCCTTGTCAAATACGCCGAGAGTGACCGGGTAGCACTGCAAAGTAAAATCGATGCCCTCAATGCGGAAATAGACAAGATTCCGATCACTCCAAGCACTGTCAAATATCGGGAAGATATGACAGCACGATTGCTCCGCGACGAAGCAGTAATCAAGAAAAGGAAAGCCTTTAAATTTCAACGAGACAGGTTGGACTACAAACATGGGCAAATATTTACTTTTGCAAAAAAATACGACAATGTGCAAGCAACCAAGAAAATGACACCAAGTCCTTCGACATTAGCACAAATAGCTGAAAATGACATACTGCCTGCATCGTCACTTTCGGACTTGAGCTCGAACATTGACAGTGAGTCTGACAATGACCAACAACGAGCACAGCGCTTGGGGTTTCGAAAGTTCACACTGGCACAAGAATTAGATTGCATGCGCCAGGATCGGAGGCAGACTCTACGTTCTGGTGCTCGAAATGTAAATACCAGCAAAGCACCAACAGGAAGCGGAGCGCAAGGCGACGACGCAACAAACAACACAAACGTGAGTACAAAGCAACCCAACAGAAAATCCCGAAAGCAATGGAGGCGCAAATAGACTCATTGATTGATACTTGTGATTCTCAAACTGTAATCAACTTAACTAAAATATCGTTGAGTGAAAAGGAAACTAATTTACTAGCACTTGGTTTATCTTTCAGTGCCAAAAGCAATTTTGACTATGCGGGTACCAGAATAGACATGTACAAATACGTGCGCAAGTTGAAACTCCGCAAGTTTCACATGTAGAATAAAACAGCACGGACAATACCACCAACAGTACACAATATGAGTCTGGCATTACTCACAGCTGGTGATGCAGAGTTATTGCAGGACCTATTACAATTGCAAAGTGAGAGTGGCAATGATCCTATAACCGTATACGCTAGCCAGGGCGCTGGTTACAAAGGCAGTACAGCACTTACTAACTTTAAACCTAAGTCTACGTTTTGCCCCATCATGCTGAAAGACAATATCGATATCTTTCACGATAAAGTTGCTCAAGAGCTGAGGACATTGTATCAAAAGCATGTCAACATCAATAAGAGGCATTACTACCGTGACTTTGCTTACCACCAACTCATTAAAAAACTCCAAAATAATGTGAATGTCATTATCCGCCAATCAGATAAAGGCGGCAACGTCGTGTTGTGGCCAAGGGAAATGTATATGGAGGAGGCACTTGGTCAACTTAATGACAGAGATTGTTACAAAAGAACTACAATGGCAGAGGTCAAATTGGCTTGGAACTCGTTTTACACTAACTTGCTGGCATGGAAAAGCACTGGTCTACTAACTCTGGATGAGTTAAAAATTTTAAAGAATGATCACCCGGTGATGCCCATTGTTTACTTTATACCCAAAATCCACAAGAACAATGTGAAGCCACCGGGACGCCCCATAATCTCAGCTTGCAACAGCATTATGGAGAATGCCAGCAAATATGTTGACTTTTTCTTACAGGACCATGTAAAGAATCATCCTTCTTTTATTCTTGATACAGGTGATCTGTTACAAAAATTAGAAGGTATGATCTGGCAACCTGATTACCTGTTGATGTCACTTGACGTATCTTCCCTGTATACAAGTATCCATCACAGGGACGGATTGAAGGCCATTGAGTATTACCTAAATACTAGATCTATTTGCTTCCTTGATCATAATAGGAAGTTGTTATCTATGATCAACATGTGCCTTGAAAATAACTTCTTCTTGTTTTCCAACCAAGTGTTCCAGCAGGTGAGATGTGTGGCCATGGGGGCTTGTTTCTCCCCCAGTTATGCCTGTCTGCATATGGGGCACTGGGAGGAACAGGTCCTCATGCCCACCTACCCTGAAATCATGTCTGACAATGTCATTAAATGGTTTAGGTACATTGATGACCTTTTGATAATCTGGAAAGGTTCTGAATGTGAGGCTTTACAATTCATTGAGAAACTAAACAACAACAACCTTAACCTTAGTTTCACTGGTAAGATTAGCAATAGGTCCATATGCTTTTAGATGTAGAAATTAACATCAAACACAATCAACTACACACTAAAATGTACAGGAAACCAACCGCTGGAAATGCTATATTACATGCCTCTAGCCATCATCCAGCACACTTAATCAATAGCATTCCCTACGGGGAAATGCTACGAATAAGAAGAATTTGCAGCACTGATATTGATTGCCAAATTGCACAGAAAAATTGTAGAGACAGGTTTTTAAGAAGAGGCTATCTCCCAGAAATGGTCGATAGAGCCATACTTAAAGCAAATGAACATGGCAGACCACTGGCATTAGCAGGAAAAACTAAACCGGTACTCAATGAACTGACCGAGACTAGATTGATTCTAACTTATAACAATCAGCATAAAACAATTTGCAAGATTGTCAACAAAAATTGGGCATTAATCAGAAGTGATCCAACATTGGGCACCCATATGTCACGATCACCGAGCATTACATATAGAAAGGCCCGCTCGATGAGCAATTGCCTGGTGAAAAGCAGCCCTGAGGTTAGAACCAACACTTCCTGGCTTAATAGCAGTAAGGGATTCATTAAGTGTTCTGTTTGCAAAGCCTGCAAACATGGTGTCAACAAGACTAAACATGACACCTCTCAACAACAGACCTGTCCTCATTCAGAAAAAACTAACTTTGCAAAACAGAGTTTGCGGTGTATGTGCTGGAGTGTCCCTGTGGCCTGCGCTATGTGGGGAGCACTAAGCTGCAGGTCCACAAGAGGATACTCCAGCACATACGTGCTATCAACAATGGCGACGCCACATATCCCGTTGCTAGGCACTTTGATGAAGTGCATGCCAAAAATTCTGCTGATCTCAAGTACTTTGTAATTGACACGGTCCCACCACTGAGAAGAGGTGGGGATCGTGAATCAGTGCTACGCAAGTTGGAAACAAGGTACATTTTAGAAATGGACTGCAAATCACCAAATGGATTAAATTCCAGTGAAGACTTTTACACACATCTATAATAAGTCAAAATGATTAAGATTTAACGGTCATGCTGCTGTCGACCTACCTGAGAAATATGTTTTTAAAGTACATTTTCGAGAATTCATTTTTATTGCACTGATTGTTGTTTTACACTTTTTTACATGGTATTTGCACTTTACACTGTGACTTGATTTTGCGTATTTTGCACTGGCTTTGTCTTATTTTTAAGTTGACATGGATTATTGGCAATGGCCCACTTGGGCTCTATCCTTTTAACATCTTAAATTCTTGGGTATATCGTATGTGCAATTATGAAACTTATGTGCCTTTTGAACAATGCTGCTAATTATGGAGGGAAAAAAAAGTTTTACATTGGTTTTACTTTTTTAGCATCATTTTCTTCATCATTACAAGCCTAGTTTCATTCAGAGCCGGACAGTTTTATTTTGAATACTTAAAGGCCCATTACGATACTGGGCGTAAAAAAATCCGCCACCCATGAAAGCGGCAAAAATCTGCCCGCCTACACCGTCTGAATACCGACCCAGCAATCATGATGTCCCGAACCGAAAACCGCCAGCGGCGGAAAAAAACCACAAAATACCGCCCGCCCTTGCCCGAGTCGGAGTCAAACCGCCCGCCACGGACGGAAAGACGCACGACAACAGAAAACCGCCCGCCCTCACGGTCGAGACACCGCACGTGAAATTACGATCGCACCGACATGAGCGCGGAAAAACAACAAATACACCGCCCGCCAGCGTAAACAACACCGAAGAAAATGGACACGGCAGAAGCCATGGCGGCCACGTCCCTGCACAGAAACAGCCGCGGACTGAAACAAACACACACAACATGGCAAACAAGTCCACACAGCAACCCACGCACAAATACACAGACAAAGTACACATCCCGAATACACACCACCCCTGGACAAACAAATAAACTACAAAGCCCAGAACACCAGCCACAACACACCTGAAAACAACAGACCATCAGGACACACCCAAACAGGTAAGTACAAAAGCAGCCCCTCCACAGACCACAACCCCTTGCAACATTGCAAAGCGGAGAGGAGAGGACACAGTGACACAGCAAGGACAGCAGCACACCACAGATACGCACACATCACACCCACCACCACCACCACCACCACCAAACACCGGCACCACAAACCCCCTGCACATCACACATCACACACCGCACCAGCACCACAAACACCATGGCATCACACAGAATGCCCAAGTTCACTTCCACTGAGCTGACGGTCATGGTCGACGAGATCGTCAAGGTGCACACACAAATCTATGGCAACCAGGTCCAGCACACACCACTAGCCACCAGAAACAGAATTTGGAACAGAATTGTAGACCAGGTCAATGCAGTCGGGACCGTACCCAGAAACAGAGGAGAGATAAACAAACGGTGGAACGACATCAAAAGCCTGGTCAAGAAGAAGGAGAGCAAAAATCGAGAGCTGGCTGCCACGACTGGCGGAGGGAATCCCGCGCATTACAAGACCTTCAAAGCGTGGGAGGAGAAGGTGCGAGTCATCATCCATCCGGAGATCCTCACCGGATTACCAGGGGGAGTGGAGGCTGGTAAGTACAAACAAATGTATACCAGCACACCGCTACCACCATGCCATAGCTCCGAGGGACAAACACCCCCATGTCCAGTACACAATACACAACACATCACTCACACATGCAACAGGCACCACCACACACACAGCCCAAACATATCAAATAACAAAACCATGGGGGCATGTGTACACCCAGCCAGCCACGTAACCACCAACAGGTCCCCTAGTACTCCAGAAGCGCCACAACTAGCACCCCCCACACCCATGTGGCAGCCGTAGCTGCACCAACCGACAAGTAACAGGTAAGTAGCCGCAACACAAAGGCAGTGGGTGGGAGGGGGGACAGCTGAAGTACAACACCCACCAGGCCCCTAGTCCTACAGCACAGCAAGGCGGAGCACCCCCACACCCATGTGGCAGCCGTAGCTGCACTAACCGACAAGTAACAGGTAAGTAGCCGCAACACAAAGGCAGTGGGTGGGAGGGGGACAGCTGAAGTACAACACCCACCAGGCCCCTAGTCCTACAGCACAGCAAGGCGGAGCACCCCCACACCCATGTGGCAGCCGTAGCTGCACTAACCGACAAGTAACAGGTAAGTTGCAGCAACACAAAGGCAGTGGGTGGGAGAGGGGACAGCTGAAGTACAACACCCACCAGGCCCCTAGTCCTACAGCACAGCAAGGCGGAGCACCCCCCACACCCATGTGGCAGCCGTAGCTGCACTAACCGACAAGTAACAGGTAAGTTGCAGCAACACAAAGGCAGTGGGTGGGAGGGGGGACAGCTGAAGTACAACACCCACCAGGCCCCTAGTCCTACAGCACAGCAAGGCGGAGCACCCCCACACCCATGTGGCAGCCGTAGCTGCACTAACCGACAAGTAACAGGTAAGTAGCCGCAACACAAAGGCAGTGGGTGGGAGGGGGACAGCTGAAGTACAACACCCACCAGGCCCCTAGTCCTACAGCACAGCAAGGCGGAGCACCCCCATACCCATGTGGCAGCCGTAGCTGCACTAACCGACAAGTAACAGGTAAGTAGCCGCAACACAAAGGCAGTGGGTGGGAGGGGGACAGCTGAAGTACAACACCCACCAGGCCCATAGTCCCACAGCACAGCAAGGAGGAGCACGGCCCACACCCCACACCCACGTAGCAGCCACTGCAGTGCACACCGGCAGCCGACAGGTAGACATCCCGCCCCAGGACAAACGGTGTCAGTGGGCGTCCAGCCATCACCACGACCCATAACACCGCCCCCACCCCCACAGACCTGCAACATGGAGCACCCCCCGCCCATAACCATGTTGCATCCAGTCCAGTGCACGCTCAAAAACAACCTGCAGGTGGGAAACTGGACAGGGCGGGGTGACTGGAGGCATGAGGACTGAATTACGACTAACACATGGGACATGTCAAGTGGCAGAGGAACACGCAGCACTGCTCCCTGTCACAACCATGTGAACAATGTGCACACGGACATGAACCACAGAGTCACACCCCACATGACCCATCACAGACACAGCAACACCCAAGGAGCCACATCTGCATGCACAAGTCACACTGATTACAGAACCACACGGCAGGCACAGTGCAACCCATCACACACAACTGCAACACCATCGAAGTCCTGTCCATGTAGCTCCTACTGCCTGTCAACCACACATCTCACAACTACGCCCATGTAAGACATACCACACTAGACGCAACAGCGTGGAACAACATAAATGCACACGAACACCACTGGACCCATCAAACACACAGACACACAATGCACATACAACATACCATCCATCTCATCCGTCAGCCCCAGTCACATGAAAGGTATGTCATCCGAACAGCTTGTCCACATACAGTAGTCACGCAAAGAAACATGCCCATGACAAATCATGTGCCAGAAGTGAATGAAGCGCACGTCACACTGTGAGCAACAACACACATAACATGGGCCACACCCCCCCGAGCACTGCATTGATGCACATGGCACAGGGCAGCACGCACACCAAGGAATTAGACCATCTGCAATACGTCGTGTGGCAACCAACCATCACTCACTCATAACAATGCGTCCAATTACATGGCCAGAAATCACAACAGACAGCAAATATGCAGGGTATGTCAGACATACACACACCTCAGACCATGCACTGTCATGTTGCCACAACACATGTCACGTTCTGCACCCATGGCTCGCAGTATGTACCCCCAAAGCATAGTTCATCTCAAATGCGTTTCAGGGGCTGACCCCATCATGCCATCTGCGTTTCTAAGCGCTCCATATGAACCCCCAAAGCATAGTTCATCTCAAATGCGTTTCAGGGGGCTGACCCCCATTATGCCATCTGCGTTTCTAAGCGCTCCATATGAACCCCCAAAGCATAGTTCATCTCAAATGCGTTTCAGGGGGCTGACCCCCATCATGCCATCTGCGTTTCTAAGCGTTACATTTGAACCCCAAGAGCATAGTACAAACCAACCTCCACGATGGGTCTGGAGTCCGCAGACACCAGAGCCACAAAAAGCAGGAGCACAGCAACACACCCATCGGCATTGCCAATCCGTCCCATGCCACATGTCCACAGCACACAGTCCCATTGGCATGCCCACACAACAACAAATAGCACAGCCACACACACGGCTCCGGGAAACCTGTGCACGACTGTGCACGAACTGTGGATGTCAGACAACCTATACATACTTTGTCATGTGCAACACAATAACATATCTCATTCCCCCACAGGTGACGAACTGCTGGATGCTGGAGATGGAGACAGCAGCCAGCACAGCCAGCCTGCAAGCCCCCAACAAGGACTCACGGATGTGGAGGATCTGTCCTCCTATTCGGACACGGACCACCCAGCAGGCCCATCTGGTGTGGCAGGGCCCAACCGCACCCCAGGCACCCTCCCACCCACCAACCCATCATCCAGGGCTGATGACCACTCACAGCCCCCTGCTGCCACTGTCGTAGCGGCCACTACCACTGTTGTGGCGGCCACTCCCATGGTCGTTGCGGCCACTCCCACTGCCGCAACCCCCACCACCGCCGCGACCACCACCACGTCATCACTGGCCCCAGCCCCAGCGCAAGTGGTGGTCCGGCTGACTGGGTCCACCCTGGGAGCCACAGCGAGGACCGTGGTGAGCAATGTGGCTAGTGGGCAGGTCGGTGGCAGCAGTACTGGTAGGAGGAGCAGGGTCAGGCCAACGCCAGCCTCCCCTGGGAGCCATGCCCTGCCTCAAATGGCCAGAGTACTTGGGGCCTATGAAGAGGCCCAAGGACAATGGGCCAGGTCTGCTTCCGACACGCGGGAGGTCATGGGGGTGTTGAGGTCCATGGACGCCCATATGGGCCAATTCGTGTCCCGTATGGACCAACTCGTGGACCTCATGGGCCAGCTGGTGGTGGCGGTGGGGTCACAGGCAAGGCCAGCAACACCACCTCCGCCACCACCTGCTAGGGTGCAGGGTCGGGCAGCAGTGTCCACTTCCCCTGTGTCCACAGCCAGTGAGCACACCTCACCCACCACCAGCAGGTCACTACCACACACCCCCCTCCCAAACGTGGAAGAGGCCGTCCGAAGTGGAAACAGATGTCCTGGGAGGACTTCGCACGCTCCAGACGCAAGTGAGGCAGCCAGCCATCCTTGACCACCCACTGCATTGACTTGGACTACGATCCCACCCCACACAACCATCAGAATGGCATGTGTCTGTTGGACTAGGGACATAGAACTAGTGGGTACACCCTGAGCATCACGCAGCCATGGCCGACAGCTCATTGTCACTGCTCGCAACACTCATGTCATCACCTTGCACACAATGACATGTCACAGTTGAAAATAAATGCACCTTTTACACAAACTGCTGTCTGTGCACTGTGTTTATTGAACGATGATCAACCGCCACCTTGAGCAGAGAAGCATCGGATGTGTGGCATGGCGATGGGACAGGAGGGGCTGTAGGGGCCTAGGGGGGGGGGAGACAGAACAGGAGCACATTCAATGAGTGTGTCACACACCCATCACACAGTACATGTCAACAACTACAAGCAATGTACACACATCGCACAGAGCAATAGGGCACAATGCCACAGCCACCGTCAGTGGCATACAAACCTGGACATGGACCATTGACACACAGCACACAGTGAACATAAGGCCTCCGTGACACAGCACACAGACACCTGCACAACTACAGCCACATCATCCGTCGTACATGGACACTCACCGTCAAGTGAAGTAGCGGGCGATGAGCTGCTGACGGACATTCACAGCTTCCTCCTCTCCGCTGTCTTCCTCACTCGAGCTGTCCTGGTCTGCAGGCTGGGGCCCTGGTTGATCTCCATCATCCACAATTAGGGGGATCTGCTTCCGAATAGCCAGATTGTGCAGCATGCAGCAAGCCACCACTATCTGGCACACCTTCTGTGGGGAGTACGCCAGCGCACCCCCGGTGCGGTCCAGGCATCTGAACCTGGACTTGAGGAGGCCAAAGGTACGCTCGACCACACGTCTGGTCCTCCCATGTACCTCATTGTAGCGGTCATCTGCTGGGGTCCGAGGATTTCGTAATGGACTGAGCAGCCAGGGCCCATTCGGGTAAGCCGAGTCACCTGGGCGTGAGGGACACAGAGAACCGTTGCAATTCAAACAGGACAGTAGACAGCATCCTTAAGCCAGCACGCTACACAACTCCACATACTCACCGACAATCCAGCCACGGTCCTGTTGCAGATTGTTCATCAGTCGTGGTAATATGCTGTTGCGCATGATGTGCGCGTCATGGGCCAGCCTGGGAACTTCGCACACACGTGGGAAATGACCATGTCCGCAAGGCACACCACTTGCACATTCAGGGAGTGCGTGTGCTTCCGGTTGCGGAAGAGCTGCTCAGTGGCCTGTGGTGGGACAAGGCCAACATGGGTGCAATCTATGGCACCAACGACGTGTGGGATCCGTCCAAGGGCATAGAATGCACCCTTCACTGCCGCCAACTCACGTGCCCTGGGGAATCGGATGTACCTGTTCCTGTACAGCATCATGGCTGCCAGTACATCCCTCAGCACCATGCTGAACATGGGCTGGGACATCCCACCTCCACTGCCCACTGTGTGCTGGAATGACCCAGTGGCGAAAAAATGCAGTGCAGCCATCACCTTAGCCGTGGGGGTGAATGCTGTCGGATACACCCTGCGAGGACGGAGGTGGGGTTCCAACATGGCACATAGTCGATGCAGGGTTGGTCGGTCCAGACGAAATGTCCGGATGACCTCAGAATCCTCCATGTCCGCCAACAATTGGTAAGGGCGGTAAATGTTTGGTCTCCGCCTAGGAAAGATGGAAGTGGACACATGTCAAAGCAACACGCCACATGGCATTTTCACATACACATAACTGATATGTCAGAGCAAGAACATGAGTCACAGAACAGCTGTCATGCAGGGACAGCACAGCCACAATACACTTACACAGGTCTCCCACCAATAGCAATGGGCAGTGACACAAACCATTGCTATGTGCATGCACATGGGGATCCAGGCCTCAATGACCTGTGAGGCATGCTGATGGGGACTGACTGCATATTCGGCAAGCGGCAACACCACGGCAACATGACTGGCTGCTGTGCATCACACTGCTTCCGAGGCTGGATGAGTATGGCACACACCAACGACGATGTGGGCACAGGCTGAGCGGCCAAGAAAAGTGGGACCTGTGGCACGAGGGGATATGTGACAGTCATTGGTGTCACCACTGCACCCTATGTGCAGCACTGTACGGATCACACCTCCAGAAGCATTGACAGGTGTACACATTGACAGCCCCATGCCAACACGGCTGTGTGCTTGCAAATACACATCACATGTGACACGTAACCTTGCACGTGCCAAGTGGCAGATGTACATAGTGAGAGATGGCATGCGTGTGCATATGCGTATACCATGCACCCATGCCAATGTGCAGATGATGACATGCTAACAGACATGTGGGGGCCGGCCACTGGCCGTCCCTGCCTATGCACACGGCATGTTGTGGCCCCGTCCATTGTGCACCTGCACCCACACGCACATCATGGCCACACCTGCAGATGCAGTGCGCACATCATACTGTGTGGTGCACATGGCATCAGCGGACTGTCACCAACATGGGCCAGGCCATTACGGCCAACTCCGATGACCCACGCGGTTGCACCCTGCGTGTTCCACTATGGAGGTAGGCGTCCCGGGCCAGCTGGGAGCAGGCCAACGTCTGCAATTGCCAATGCAGGTCTCAGTGCACTTGTTGCTCGTGTGAATGTCAGGCTGGGCCATGCTGCCCCTCTCAGTCCCAGCAGGCCTGGCCTGCACATTGACTGCACAATGCCAGTAGATGACAGCACCGACTGCCTAGTGGGTTGCATGTGTCTCCTGTTCAGGACACTCCAGATGGGCGCTAACTCAGTACTGACTATTGGACACACCATGTCTCGTGATAGGGATGTGTGTGTGGGATGGTGGCACTGAATGTGACCTCCGTTGCGTGGTGGGCCATGCACAGGGCGAGTATGTCGATGATTGCGCAGTGTTGGTCACAGTGGGTGCACCCACACAGATGTGTTGCCCTATGTTCATTTTCTATGTCCGCATGGTAATGGACTGTAGATGTGGGCAGACTACACATTGGTCGATGTGCTGTCAATTTGAATGTGCCTTCACACCAGGCACAGCTGCCCCTGCACATGTGACCACTGCTGCACTCGCTGCTGGGTCTGTGGAGCTGATGCACCATCTGTGCGTGGGGCGGACAGCTATCCTCACTTCCGTCATTGCGCATGTCATCACTTTGCCGCAGGTGACATGGATCATGGAGGGCCCACATGTACGCGTGGGTGGCCTCAACAAGTGTGTCCAATGGTTGTCACCCCCAGTCAGTGCTTCGAATGTGAATGATGTTGTGCTGGTGCTAATTTCAGTGTGGCGGGTGGGCGGGGCTAGGTGCGGGCTTACATGCAGGACATGGGAGGGTGATCGGATTAGCGACTAGTTGCAATACACACGGGGCACGTCTTTTCCTGTCCACATCAGGGACATTCCTTGAACTCACTGACAGTACTACAGTCGTCTTTGTCCCTGTCCTCATGGCCTCCCCTCGCTCCCCCAATATGCATTTGCACCTGTGGGGCTAGCGCATGCAGATGCAGCCCCAAGCTCGCCCCGGAGAGGCCAAGGAGTGTATGTGTGGGTCCAGTTGAACGAGTGGTCTGTCTCACGTCATGATGTGTGGCGGGACGCCGTCCACCTGCGTGGTGCCCCGACTCGAGACCCGGGCAACATAGACAATGCATAGCAGTCTCCGCAGTCCGGATACACCACCTGCGACGCACAGAGGCTGTAGCTGCCCTAGCGGCCCATGCCGCGTCCATCTGGGGCTGATGGACCCACACATTCACTCTTTTGCCTCACTGGGGCGGGCTCGGAGGTGCTTGTGCACGCGCTGGCTTCTCTGTTGCAACTGCATGTGACGTGTGTGGAGATGTAGGCAATGAGTGGGATGGTGCGAGCCACCTTCCGTGACGTCACTCCTGCTCGTGACGTGTGCGTCCCCACAATACTTCCATATGACTTGAGCCATGCTACACATTGAGGATGTTTTGCATGCGTGATGTGTCCCGGAGGAGCGCGCCGAGTCCTCTCCCCCACCATGCTCCACTGCCATCCCGTGCCCTGGATTGCCTGTGCAGGTTGACAATGTTGGGGATACACCTGGTTGGCAGGGGCTGTGTGTGCCTGGCGGGCGCACAACAGGATCCAGCTTGTCCACAGAGGGTGGGCTGACGTGTACGCCTGATACCGCATTGTTCGTGTGCCCGGCTGCTGTGCACACACGTGTTCACATCCCCCCCCGACAGGTGGCCTTTAACATTGCCCAGGGAAGCGTTAATGTGCAGTTCCGGACCCCTCCCGACACAGCGTGTTTCAACTTTGCATGTGCACATCTACCGTCACACCCACCTGAGCGAAGCGTCACTCCCGCTTCACACGACACATGTGTGTCTTCCACAGTTGTGCTACTCATTTGCGTTGACATCCAATGACAGTGGACTACATAGTCATGTCACGACTGCCGTGTACATCACACACTCTCATCATCTCCCATTCGTACTTGTGAAAGGAATCAGCAGAGACAGTTTCTTTCTTCAAACCATGTATTGTGACTTATGTCCTCTGTGATGCAGTATAGTGGACACTACTGGCAGCGGAATGCATGTGGAGGATATACTGAGCATGATTACACATAGCTAAGGGTGTAGGGGTACATGTGATTAGCTGTTGCATGTGGGATGTGGGCTTCAGAGTTACATCTGCTTGGCCGTTGCTGTGCTAATGTTCATTTGCAAATAGCTGCGGTGCTGCGGACTTTGACACAGACGGTATACATTTAGCCTACCAGACCGCTTGGCATCATGGGCACAGTCCATCTCAGTTCCATGTGACAGGTGTGCTGCTGTTGTTACTCATGCACGCATGCGTGTGAGTTGACATCAGGGCATGGGCTTACGTGCATGCAACAGCGTCCCACTTGTTGTTGCCATATGGTGGCTACTGGACATGTCACAGTCACTAGGGTCGTGTTGTTGTTGTATGCACTTGTCGTCCATGCAAAGGTCCTGTTACGGGATTTCCAGGGAGGGGGAGAAGGGGTGCAGCTCTCACATACTCCAGCCGGGCGATTCCTGTCCACTGTGCGGTTCATATGTCCATGGGCGCAGGATCCATGTCACGGCATAGTTGTACGTGCAGTTCTGTCCATGTGGGTGCGATACACATATCCCATGCCACTGCCTCCCCCGATACATGCAGAGTTCCTGGATGTGATGGGGAACAGTGTGCATGTCCCGGACACATCCGATGTCATGGCAGTGTCGTTGATGGTGTGGTATCAGTTGCAGGTCGTTTGGTATGGCTGTTGTAGTGGTTACTGGCCAGTCCGTGCGGAAGCTAAGCATGGGTACAGTGTCGGACATCATGGCTCACTTGGGGGATTGCATCGGGGTCCTACGAATTGACAGGTTGACAGGTATGCGATGGCTTCCTGCAGGGCTTCCATTTCATTGGTGGTATACATGTTTGCCAGCCAATGTAGCGGATGGTGGCTGTCACGGTGTTGTTCGTAAGTTGTCCCTTGTAGGAGCATGATGGGGCATTCTGGGTGACATTCGATGTAGCTGTGATCCATGATCCGTCGTGTGGAGGCACAGTGGTCCCATTGCAGTGTGGGCCCGATGATCGCCACATACGTCATGCCCCCATAGGCTGAACAGACCCTGTCGTGTGCGTCCAGAGGGTGGAATAGTGGTAGCAGGTCCGCCCTTGGACATGCCGGGTTGGAGAGGCACAACTCCACAGGATGGTGGAAGGGACACCTCCGACAGTAGAAGAAGGGTATGACGCAGCTGAACCATGCGATGCGGTAAGTCAGTCGGTAACTTACGTTCAGCAGGGATAGGGGTTCGCATCCCAACATCTGTATCAGGTTGTGTTTGTACAGCTTGACCTGTCTGGCGTAGTTGGGTAGGTGTGTTGTAGGTGCCATTTTGCTGCGGGGCGATGTGGTGGCGTGCTCCGGCTGTGTGTGCAGTCTGCAGTGTGCAAGCTCCGAGGTTGCTGTGAGGTCTGTGATGGTCGTAGGGGGCAGGACTTGTGTTCTGTTAGCTTGTGCGGAGGACACGGGCCCTCATCCCACGTGCTTCTCTGAATGTTCAAGGTCAGTGGTGTGTGACTCCTTCCAGATAACTTGCATGGGAACGGCATGGGGGAGTTTTATAATTTATTCTTCCCCGTTCGGTATGTTCTTAGGTGATATGCGCTATCTGCCCTGTGGTCGGTTTCCTCTGCATGCCTGTGTTGGTCTTTTTTTGGGACAATGGCTGTATTCTCCGGCTTGTTTAGTCGGGTTGTGGTTTCGGAGTTGGAATGGAAGGTCATTCAGTGCTGTCTGCTCTCCCGTGTGTGGGCGGCAGGCTGTGTTTCCGCTATGCGTTGGGCCTTGTGTGTGGGTGTCATTCTTGGGTCCACCTGTTGTCGGTCCCCGGGCTCTTTGGTGTACCGTTTTGTATGTCTGGTTCATGGGTGCAGGGTGGTATGGGTGTTTCTGTGTGGTACTGGCGTACCTCTTCCCGACGGGGCCCATGTTCTGCTGGGTGGTGTTGCCACCGCTGTGTGCTTCGCCATGTTTGTCACACAGGGGTGTGTCCTGATGTTGCGTGACTTCACTGACATGTGGGCGTCGGTTGTGTGACGTTGGGTGTTGTCCGTGAATTGGGCGTTGGGGACATGACTGTGGCAGGCCTGTCACGTGTCATGTGCGTTCTGGGTGTGGCTGGTGTGTGTGGTGCTTGGTTGTGTCCCTGTGTTGTTTGTGTGCGACGCATACATGGCGTTATGGTTGGGCGCTGAGTTGTGCGCATGTGTGGCTGCATCATCGCCGCTGTGCTGCGGTGCCGTGACGGGGTCGTTGGTTCCTGGTCCCAGGTGGTGTGCCCATGATAGTTGCGAGATGTTGCAATTTGCCCTGTGTTACATTTGTGGGTGCAGTGGTGGATGTGTCTTGTCCACGCAGGGGTGTTGGGGGGTGCCATGTCCTCCTTTTCCGCACTTGCACTGTGTGCGCTGTTTGCGTGCCCTTGTTGTGTGTGTGCCTACCTGCGTCTCCGCGGTGCGTTGACTCCTAGGTTCTGCATCAGGAAGAGCATGGGGAGGGCATGCAGTGCTGGATTCATGCTCGGGGGGTCCGCCTCTTTGGTATCTGTACTGTGCGCTCGGGTTTCCGCCTTCCTTTCACGTGCGGTGTCTCTTAGCCGGGGGAGCTGTTTGGTTGTGGCATCATAATTTGTACGCCGGGCGGTACGTGTTTCGTCGGGCGGTGTGTCTCCATTGGGCTGCGCCGCTACGTGAGCGGGCGCACTTTGATGGCGGACGGCGTCGCTGGCTTGCTGGCGGTGTTTGGCTGCCTTTTCACATCGTAATTTGGCGGGCGTGTGGGCTGCGGCATGCGGGCGGTAACTGGTGGTTTTTGCATCCGCCAGCACGGCGGTAGTGCTTCCGCCCGCCATCGTAATGGGCCCCTTATTTATTTATTTATTTATTTATTCAAATGTGCTGCTAATTCCAGGATATTGTATCATGTTTGCTCTAGCTTTGCACTTCCAATGTCTCTATACCCTTTGTCTAGTGACATATGAAACTTTTCCATGTCTATGAAACAGAGAAAAAAAAGCTGTTGCACTGCAATACGTCACTCACTTGCACTTTAAATGTTGTAACCGCTCCCTCAACAGTGTCATGTGATCAAGGCCCCACGTGGGCTGAAACGCGTTATGGCAGCGGTGGTGTTGAGCAGAAAATAAAAACCACAATTTCACCATCATTTGGGTTCGCTTTCGTCTGTTCTACAAAAAATTTCCGTTTCTGGCATTGAGACGAATTCTTTGCATATATATATATACATATACAATGCATTATAGATAGGAAGTTATATGCATGCTTGTAAACATATGTGCAGTGGTCATTGGATTGCTGTAGTCGTTAGAATAAGATCAAACAGTTTGGCATTCTAATGTCTCACAATATATATTAAATTACTTCACTCTGGCATAAAAACTAAGGTTCAGTTACCATGCAATTGTAAGCTCTCAGTAAATGGTTTCAATGAGGGCTTTGTCCTTAGCCCCCTACACTTTGCATTACATGCAACAGCAGGCTGGCTCTCTCCCAAACCAACTTGCCAATTTGTTGCTAAATACTGATGATTTTTGTAAACCTAGATTGAATACCGATTGAATTAAGGCGTCAATTATCAGATTTTAGTTCAGATTCTAATACAAGCTGATGAAAAATAATTCAAAAATACAGATTGTTGACTTTTCGAAGATGTACAATTTCTTCCAGTGGGGAATGAGGTATAAAAACATGCCCCAGTTGCATCTTGGGACCAGCGTTAATGGAAAATTTAACATGACCAGTCCAATGAGAAAACCTTATAGTTAACACCGTCATGTCTATGAAAGACTTAGCCCATTTTAATATATTGTTCGGAAACATGTCTGTAATGCTAAAGGTCTACATTAAAAAACTTGTTCCAGTCAGTCTTTAAGGAAGTGGCTCCTTAGTATTTGAAAAGCCTTTTGACTGGACTGTAAAATTAAAATACTTGAATAAATATATATTTTAGAAGGCTTACATACCATAATCTATTGGGGGATAACATATGGAAACGAAATTAGGTCTTCAATAATTTAAAGAAGAGACTTAGATCATGAACATAAATGGGCCTATTACCATGTCGGTCGGAAGGCCTCCGACCTCAGGTCGGAGACCTTATGACCGACATCTTCGGTTTCAATTCCGACCGGCTGATTTTGATTCAGCCGGTCAGAATTGAAACTGGCTAGTCATTCTGGTTGGCTTCCGACGGGCTCAAGGAGCCTGTCATCCAGTCTGAACTGGCCCGTAATCCAAATGGACGGTGGTTTACAACGTCCGGATTACCATGCACAGTTTCCGGCAGGGTTTCCATGCTGGCCTTTCCGACATGGAAACCCTCTTCAAAAGCATGTTTCGGGGCCCCTAGCCGGGCCCCCTTTCCTTTGTGGCCTCTGGTTGGTGGCACCTTGAGGTGCCTGTCACAGGTTGCAGGGAATAGCACCACCGCACATTTCCCTATGGGAGCATGTACTATGGCCGGTTTACAGCCGTAACACATGCTCCCATAGGGAAATGTCGGAATGCGATAGCACCATGTGCGGTCACATCATAATGAGGCGGTTGGGACCACCGACTGGAGGTCGGTCAGTCTCGTTTCCTGATACGGTTTCGAGCGGACACAAGTCTGCTCGACACCGTAATAGGCTTCAAAGTACATAATGGGATTGTTAACGTCTCTTGCCATGGCTGGTTTCTGCCTGAAGGATTTATTAAATGCTATAGAGTCCTGTGCTTCCTCTAGAATGTGAATATTGAATAGAATGCTTACAAAATATTATCTTGAAGAGTGCCTTAAATGGGGGTACTTCTTTACTCTCCTGGTTAATAAAGCTACGGCTAATATTAGAAGTAAAACATAATTGGTGCAGTTTTACCATTAGAAAAACAAAATGTCGGTGGCAGGTTATATGTTGTTGACCCCACGCCCCTGATATTACTCATTAAATGCTTCTTGTGGGTAAATTGTGAAGAGATACCAACGCAGTAAAGAAGTAGGTTTTATCAAAAGGAAAAAATGTGTTTGTCTATAAGACATTCTGCCCGAACTCTAATGTTGCTATGAAAGGACACTTGTATTGTATATTAAAAAAGCGTAGTAACAAATCCGTTACCGGTTCTATCCAGTTTCTGTCTGAATTGAAATTGGTATCTGTAGCAAATAATGAATTAACAAGGCTATAAAATACATTATATTTTTGTTTGTATATTTTATTGTGATTATTTTTAAACAGTTTTCAAGCTGTCAATTTTTAAAAGTGTGTATGTTTATTGGTTTGCATGTCTACATTAGTTTTAGTAAACTTATATTTGACTTACTGTGGTCAATTTGTTAAATATGCTCTGGCTGATGCAACATTATCTCTCAACTGAATGACCCACAGCATTCCTTGGAGATATAGGTTTCATTTGAAAGAAATGTGAACTGACAGGTGTTTTAGCCAGTTAGTTTTACAAACTCTGTTGCGTTTTGAAAATATTTTTTGATAGGAATGACAATGAATTATGAATTCGGACATGTTAAAATAATGTTCTACACTGCAGGCAGCAGTACATCAGCTATTGCTTAGTCTTTTTATGTGCAATGTAGAATTGAAAGTCCAGTGTCCTTTATGAATTTAATCTTATTGTATTATTGTTTTTGTAGAAACATCAGCATGATTTACAAGGCATCAACCTATAACTGTTCCTCTCATGATGTAAAATTCGTTTTTTTTGTCTCAGGCCAGTTAGTTTTGTGAAAAGCAAGAGATGGTAGCCCTGGTTTGGCCATAGCATGCCTCACTCTCTTAAACTAACATTTAGCTTCTTCTCAAATTCGAAGGTGATTTGGCTTGTGCTTCTATGGAGGCACAAGAGTACTTAGTGGGGTCAGGAAATGAAACTATTTATATCGTAAAACACTCTCTGTGTTCCATTATCCCCCAAGTGTAAAGAAGTTAGGGCATCAAATGTATGTTTACCAGTTATTACCATGCAAGATTATGCCATAATGTTGAGTTCTCATTCCTCAGCTCATCGGTAAGGTGGCCAAAAATCTTACATAAACCCCTAATAAAATATCCTTCACTAGGACAATCATAGGCCCATACTAGATATGGTGTACCTTTTTCAGAGAACTTGACAAGTAAAGTCATTATCTATACCTTCCTCTGACTTTTAAAACCAATAACACTATCCTCCAAGTATGCTGGAGCCAACTGTTGGGATACCATTCCAACATACTATGAGCGGTCATTGCTTTTGGACCCAAAATTATTGGAGCGGACACAGTTTTACCAAAAATGTAAATACACCTGATAAAACCACAGAGGGAGAACAGCAAAGTCATCAAGTTGAGGCACAACCCAGACCCTTCTGTCCCCTGTGGCATCATGGCAAGGAGACAGCCAGATGGACAATGGCCCAGTGGTGTAGCTAGACCTTAGACCGCGCGGGGCGGTCCCTGGGCTTGCCGTGGCGGCCGCATTGAAGAGCGGAGGGGTGCTAGCGGGCTACTCAGATTGTTGCCGCCCGCGACAGTCGCACTACTGAAGAGCGGGGGGTGCTTGCAGCCATAAGAGGGCAGGTAAGAGCTGGGGGGAGGCCGTCGCCCCAAAATCTCATACTGCCCGGAGTGGACCACCCCCCCCCCCTTGCTAGGCCACTGCATTGGCCTCCCCTTACCCTTAATGAACTTCTCAGGGAAACAGCAAATACCAATAACTGCCGAACAACACGTTGCCTTTGCAACGGGGGGGGTACAATGAATGTGTCTGAACCAAGCATTCCATTTACAATGCAAGTCATTACAGCAATATGCGTTAGGTAAAGTGGCGTTGGACTTTAAAGTCCAACGCTTTCCCTACTGTTGTGGGAACTAGAGTTGGAATAGTAAATTATTCTATTCCAATGTCCAGTGCCCCCCAAGGTGTCATTGTAATGACTTGCATTGTAAATGAAATTCGTGGTTCAGACAAATTTGTTGTTCAACCTGTGTTGTTAAGGAACGTGTGGGAAAGGAAAGCATGGTTGTGTCATACAACCCACTTCCCACCTTCCACATCACACTGGCTCTGACACTGACATTTACCACCTGCTGGGGGCAGGTGAGAAAGGTTAATGAAATAGTCCCCAGAATCCTGAAAAATATCTGGATATTCAGCCTGCATTCTCGGTTCCACATAATTATTCCCCATTCTGGGGAGCATAAATACAGAATTGCAGGATTTAGTGTGAAATACCATCCAGAGTCATAGATTGCAGGCCACCTGTGTCACCTAAATCTGGGTCACTTGTGATGAGAACCCAAGTTCAGATACTCAGACTTATTACAGGCTCTTTCTGTGAACACTTAGGTCGAGTATACAGTATTTTCTGACAAAGCTTCCAGATCCACCAACACCCAGTTATGGTTTTACAATGAATTGTATTGCCTTATTAATCTTTCATTGTCACTCCCCTTTATTTGTAAAGGTTTAGCTTTATTTTCCAGCTTATGCACTGCAGTATCTTACAAGTTATATTCAATATTTATAATGATAATATAATAACAAAAAACATTATGTGTGGTTTCTGTTAATTTCGACGAAATTTGTAGAAAATAAAACACAATAATCGTCATCACTTATTCTCTTTATTTCGTATGTTTATCTGAATATGATATCTTTAACGTGATACTGAAATGCGGTACACTCCTGTTAGATCTGTTATCATCACTGTATGGCAGAGGTCTTCAAACTTTTGGATGCCGAGACCCCCAGTCAAAATTTTCTGGCGTAAGGACCCCCTCCTGACAAAAAATTCTAAACCTATAGGCATAGCTACTGGAATTATGAGGTAGGTGAGGACCAAATTATGCGACAGGCTCTACTAAATTATATGGTAAGTAAATATAAATAATGCTATGTGAGGCCGCATATTTTGGGATAGTATTGCTTCATTATTTTGACATTTTTACACACTGTAACACCGAGGAAAGATTTCACCTCATCAGTATCAGTTTATAACGAAAATACAGCAATAAACAACAGAAAGATGTCTAGTCAACCTTTGTGAAGGGCCTTCCACTCTGCAGGAATACGTGTTGCCACATTAGAAGCTCACCTGCCCTGGCTGGGAGCAGCAGGGGTCCCCTAAATAGGGTGGACCCAAGAATAGTAAATCTAAACATTAATATATATACTTACCATGACAACATAGTTATTTATATTCTGCACTCAACATAGTTGTCGATCAGTATTAAAAATTCGGAACTGTGGTAGAACACGGTATATTGATGAAAGGTAAACTAAATTCTTGTCTTAAGCTTAAGCCAGAAGAAGATAAAAGAAACTCTAGGATCCAGAACAGAACATTCTTCAGTTGTTCAAAAACAGGAGGATGCTTATTGTTCCAGGAGTATTGTTTTTCAGTGATTACATAATCTCTCTTATTTAGGAACAGAAATGGGAAACACCAGGAAATGTAGTCACGGATTAGAACCATGCGAATGTGCCGATCACAATGGAAACATAATTTAGCCATTTCCGTCTTTGGACCTCCTACTGCCTTTAGGTCAAATAGATCAATTAGGGCAGTAATTAGGAAATCTTCTTGCCTCAGCTTATTCCCATATGTAGGCCACACATGATAAGTTGCTTTAGACATACTCATGATTGGAAACCATGACAAAGAGGCATCATTTTCTATCTCAAGGAGACAAATGGTGCTACTCTTCTAAATTTGAATGACTTTGTTGAAGTTTCTTTCTAGGGAGGAGTGATTATATTGAAGCCTGGGTAGAGAATGAATCCACTGTTTTAAAACCGACTCTCTCTGTGATGTATGTAATGCACTGGCTGGTTTACAGCAACAGCTTCATTTCCACACATAGCCAGGAAGTATCGTTTGCAAGTGATACGAAAACATAAACCAGTTGGATTAAGGGGAACCAGTTAGTAAGAAGCAATGTTACTTACGGTGGTAAAAATGGGTTGACCCAGGCAATATGTTAAATTGGACCTAAATGCCAACTTAGAAACAGAGTATCACACATTTCAAAATAGATTTGGAAATAATTTAACAGAAAGGGTAGCATATTACAGCACGACTACATTTACATTCATGTGTTTTCGCTAAAAATTGTTGCTAAGTAGCACATTTTAAATAGCAATGGGATAGGATCTGGGCCAGAGCTGCTGACTTTGGAGGTGGGAAACCAGGTTCTAGCCTCGGTGTCGGTCAGCATCCTGTGATTCTCGGCAAATCACTTAATCTCCCCATGCCTACCAAAAAACGAATGTGTCCTTGTGTAACGTAACTGGTGCTCATGTAAAGCGCTCCAATGCTTTCGGGTCGAGTTCGCGCTATATACATTTTTTTTTCCAAACATATGTTTATTAGCATTTCGGTATATACTGCGATACAATATTACAAAAGAGGCATCAAGATAAACTTACAAAGTACAGCAGTAATGAGAGACCATGGTTGACGTGTTATACAAGGCACATGTCCAAGCCTTCCCTCTTAGAAACCTATAATAACACGTACAGTTTTCGATATTGTAAAGGCACTGACTGTGGCTATCTTAAAAAATATATATATACGTTCAGCCCGTCTTTCTTTTGTGACAGGTTTTAACTCTAAACCTTCCAACTGGGAAGGTACCCCTAAGAAAGGAAAACCCAAGAAGCAAAAACCCAAGAAAAATGAATAAATAAATTCCCACCCCCTCCCTACTAACATAATAATGGTGGCGGCTATACCTTATCAGATCGTTTCAAGGTCTACTCATGAACAGGAAGGTTAAAATTGAAAGAGATGCATATCTCTAACAGAGGGAGGACAGACTGCCAGCGGCAATCCCCGTGTAAGAAAGGCAACCAAGATGGGGAAAATGGCGGCCGGTAGATAGAAGCGGTCGCGGGCTGTGCTCTACCTTGGCACAATCGAAGCAGTATTGAAATGCGAAATTAAGTAGTGGCGCCAGGGCAGATTTCTCTCGGTTGTATGATACCTGCTGGGTGGGTTTCTGAGGAGATCCTCGCTGTTTCCTGAGATCTTTGGGTGACTGCGACGGTGGCGGTCGGAGGGGGAGAGACGCCACAGAGGAGCCGCTGGTCGGAAGCGGCAGCACGGATTGTGCGTGGCAGGCGCACCGCGGCTAGGATCGGCTTCCGGGGCAGCGGGAGTCGAGCGGCCGACTTCGTGGTTCCTGTCTTGAAGGCACCAACAGTCTCTGGGGTTTTTCCAGGGATCGTTCTGGAGACGGAGTTTGTGGCGCCCCGGGGCAGTGCCGGCTGGTGTCAAAATGGGGAGTTGATTCAGGCGGAAAACGCAGATTTTTGCTCATGGCATTTGCAAATGACCCCGGTAAGGAGGGAAAGGGGGGACTGGGGGCCTAAACTAAAAGCAGAACGAAGGGTCTTAGTCCAGGAACAGCAAGCAAGGGGTGGTCCTGCTGAGATACACACAGGGGCAAAAAAGTTAAACAGATATACCCTCAGAAGTAGGGACATCTGGGGCAAAGATTGGTCACCCTCTGAGGTGAATAATAAAGAATCTGATTCACCTACGGTGCAAAATAACCCCCGAAAATCCGACGGAGCTCTGCAAATCAAGAAGGTCCTGACGGAGAAGACCTTGACAACCAAGGAGGGAAATAAAAAACAAACTAAAACAAAATTAAAACCAGCAAATATTCGTTTGACTCCATCATTGCGTTCGTACTTTAAAGTCCAGTCTCTATCTACATAATCTATTCAACTTCCTCAGGATAAGCAGCAAGGTCCTGAATATACCCCTGTGGAAATATCAAGTAACGGTAGTGATTTGGTACAACCAATCCCCTTAGAACTACAAAAAAAAACAAATAGCAGAATAGGAATCAATATGAATTCTGTGTCTTTAGAAAATAGATTTGCACCTCTGGCATCCTCGGCCGAGACAGAGAATAATGTAAACCCTAGCCCAACTCCTAGCCCCGAGACCCAAGGGAATCAGCTGAGTCAACAGAGAAGTGAGCTAAGAGAAGAGCTAAGAGAGGAGCCAAGGGCGTTAATCACAGATTACAACCCAGAGGCACAGTTATCTACAGATGGATTACTAGTCACCCTATTGGCTGAAATCAGAGAAAAATTTGCAATTTCAGAAAGTAATCAGACAAAAATTCAAACAGTATGTGAAACATTAGAAATAAAAATGAACGATATAACAGAAAGAGTCGGGGCTATGGAAACAGCTCTGGGAGATCTCACAAAACAAGTAGAAAAAAATACATTGGGAATTTCGAGACTACAGGGTAGCGAGAAAGATCTGAGGGACAAATTAGAAAGTTTAGAAAACAACGCAAGAAGAAACAATATTCGGCTCCTAAACATTCCCGAAGAGGTGGAGGGAGGAGACATAAAGATCTTTATTATTAGTCTTCTCAGTGAACTGCACCCTGATATAGACAGACAGACTCTAGAGGATGACATACAAAGAGTTCATCGGGATCCATTCTACAAAAGACCTGGGAAAAGAAACCCAAGAAGAATCTTGGTTAACTTTAAAACTTATGCATTGAAGGAAAAGATCCTCGCAGGTGGTTTAAAAGTAGGAGTGTATAACAAAGGGGACTGGACATTTCGTATTAGATCAGACATTTCGCGTGCTACACAGGATAGACAGTGGGAGTTGGGGAAGTCGTTGCAAGAATTAAGAAGTTTGGGTGCAACAGCTAACTTACGATTCCCCGCTACCCTGAAGGTATTGTGGAACAACAAAATGTCCAACTTCAAGGATCCCGCAGAAGCCAATGCCCTGATCGCCCAGATTAAAAGCACACCCAAATGAGAAACGTTAACATTGTGCCCGGATAGAGACAGAGTCCGAATTTAGAGGTATTCAGGTATACCTCTAGTATTAAGGGAGGGTTCCCCAGGGTGGGTGGTCAGAATGGGAGGGAGGGATTGGGGCACAAATAAAATGCAAACATTTAAAAAAAATTACACAGGGTGGGGGAGCAAGTGGGAAAAAAGAAAAAAATTGTCCTCATTTATAGACAGTCGAATACTCCAAATTGGCCTAGACAAGCTTGCGTTTTTAAATGAAAGCATCAAACATAGAACATATTATGTTCCCTATGATAAACGTAGATAGGACAGGAAAAGGAAAAAGCATGAAAATAATGTCATGGAACATAAATGGCCTCAGGGTTCCTTCTAGAAGAAAGAAAATTCTAGAATACTTAAGACTTTTAGATAGCAATGTGATTTTTATACAAGAAACGCATTTGCTTAAAGAGGAATGGATATCGATTTTAAAAAGCCAAAAATGGATAGAACACTGTATTTGAACAATGCAGTCATGCACAGTAAAAGGGGTTGCTTTGCTGTTTAAAAAAACTGCCCAAGCCATGCTTGGGGATTGCACGGTCGACCCTTTAGGTAGGTGGGCAATCGCCAGAGCTAAAATTAACGGTACCTGGCTGACTTACGTGGGGTATTACGGACCAAACCTGGATGACCCGGCTTCACTATATACCATACTCCTCCAATTAATCAACACAAATGACCCTATTATATTTGGGGGAGATTTTAATTTGTGTTTGGATCCCAGACGAGATTCAACCTCAAATAGAGCAGGGGTAAAAACACAGAACATGAGAGTAGCCTTGAGGCAGTTAATATTAGATCTAGGGTTAGTAGATATTTGGAGAGAGATGAGTTACAAGACAAGGACATCCGGAGGAAACTTTACTTTTCACAATAAGAAGTGTGCTCATCGTTCCAGAATTGATTTATTTCTGGTCGATGTTGCTACATGTAAAAAGATCATTAAGGTTAGCCACATCCCGGAACATATGTCTGACCATTCTGCGGTTGTACTAGAGATAGCTATGGTCGAAAGCCCGTCCCCTCGTAGATGGACTTTAAATCGCACATTACTTTCAGAAAATACAGTAATTGATAAATTAAAAATAGCAACCGAAGAATTTTTTTAATTTAATCTTAACTCAGCTCCCCTCCATGTGGTATGGGATTCATATAAGGCATACATGAGAGGGATTTTAACAACTTTATCCATTTCCCAATCCAAGAGGGTGAGGGAGGAAATTAGAAATTTAGAAGCAGACATACATATATACCAGGAAGAGTTAGGCAAAGCTCCTGGGAATCCGAATATTATAAGAAATTTAACGGCGGCGAAACATAAGCTTACAGATTACCTTGAAGTAATAATTAAAAGAAAATGGGAAGCTAGCAGACTATCTCACCACGAATACGGGGAAGGGTGTGGCAAACTCCTCACGTGGAAAACTAAAGCCGACCAATCTAGAAATTGGATAAAGGAACTTCGCTGTCTAAATACTGGTAATATTATCAGTGATGATTCATGGATCGAAGACGCTTTTGTTCAATTTTATGAAAATTTATATACAGAAGAATTGGTATTAAAAGAAGATCATATAGACAGCTTTCTCTCTGAGATAGATCTACCCTTTCTTCAAGGTGATGAACAAAGGTATTTAAGTCGTCCCATAACTTTGGAGGAGAATGTTCAAACTATTAGCGCATTAAAAAAGGGGAAAGCTGCTGGCCCTGACTCTATTCCAAATGAGACTTATGCTATTTTAAGGGAAGAGCTCTCCCCTTTTCTTCTTCAGCTTTTCAATGCAGCCTTCACAGAGGGTCAAGACCTCCCTATATCATGGGAAGAGGCTACCATAACTATCTTACTAAAACCTAATAAAAATCCGAGATCCTGTGAATCGTACAGGCCTATTTCCCTTTTAAATAGTGATCACAAATTATACACTCAAATCATAACTAAACGCCTGGACAAGGTAATAGGATCACTAATACATCCAGACCAGAAAGGATTTATGAAAGGGAGGCAGCTCTGTGAACTAACGCATAATTTAATTGGGGCAATAGACATGGCGCAAACATATAAGATTCCACTAGCCATAATGACCATCGATGCTGCTAAAGCATTCGATCGAGTCAGTTGGTCATTTTTATTTAAAGTCTGTCAACGCTTCAACCTAGGGGAAACATTTTTAACAGCAATAAAAGCTATATATAAAAATCCATCAGCAAAAATTCTCATCAATGGTAATCTTACAAGATCAATAAAAATAGGTAGGGGAACCAGACAGGGCTGTCCCCTTTCCCCCTTCTTTTCAATATATACATTGAGCCCCTTGCATGTAAATTAAGAGCCTGTCAGAGCATCACTCCTTTTAAATGTAATGGATGGGAAAAGAAAATTGGACTTTATGCTGACGATCTTATAATCTTCACAGGTGACCTAGAGCAATCGCTGCCGGCGATATGGGAGGAATTGGAGGGTTTTGGGAGGGCGTCAGGATATCTGATTAATCAACAAAAAACAGAGTTGATGAAATGGAACATCAATTTTAGGAGTGATCTTATAAAGAAAGAAATCAGATATCTCAGCATTCAAATAGTCCATAACATCGACAAGATAGTGCAGGTCAATTTTGAAAAAGTTACAAAAATGGTTAAATTACAACTACAATCTTGGGGTGCTCTTTCACTCTCTTTTTTGGGAAAATCAAACCTTTTAAAGATGTCAATCCTTCCAAAATATACTTTTCTGTTCAACACTATTCCGCTAGAATTCCCAAAGGCCTGTTTCAAGAAGGTACAAGGAGTTTTTTCCAGTTTCATTTGGGGAAACAAAAGTCCAAGAATAGCTCTAAAAAAGTTTAGAAGAAAGAAAGCCCTTGGAGGTATTGCTACCCCGGATATATATTTGTATTATTGTGCTTTTCATTTAAAGAATTTTCGACAGTTGTGGATGGAAAGCTCCGTTTTCTCGCCACTATTTAAGGCCCTCCCGGCTAGCTTTTCTCATCAAGCAGAGTACTTTCTCCTAAAATTTGGCCACCCAAAATACTTTAAGAAGGTGAGACTGAAGATTTTGGTGGCAGCAATTAAGCTTTGGTCTCAGGTGAGACGTTTCTTAAAGATTCCATATTATAATGATGCAACACCGATTTGGGACTCTCCTGGCACTCCGGCCTGTATGGAGGACGCTCTTGCTGTTCCCCTTCAATCATGTGGTATCCATACATGGGGACAACTTATTGTGGACACAGAATTAATCTCATGGCCACACTTCTCTGTGATCTGTGAACACTCGGTTTCGAAATTCAAGTATTACCAATTGTTAAGTTGGGTAAAATCTCTAAGAAACGAGTTAGAAGGGAAAATGGATTTGGCGTTAAAAATCTGCACAAATCAAAAAATACCGAGAGAAGTTGCAGAGTGGTATTGGTTGCTGGTCCAAGGCGGAGAAGACACGCAATCCTCATTTACAACGATATGGAAAAAGGACCTGCCGGATGACGATCTTGAAAAATTAGGGCAAGTATCTATGTCACTTCTATGGTCTTGCGTGAATTCTGCACCTTTAAAAAGAACCATCTCTTCACAGTACATAAAGCATACTGGACACCACAGAAGTTATCAAGAATGGGATGTCGAGAGATCAAGAAATGCCCGAAATGTGGAGAAGATAGAGCAAATGAGGTGCATATGTTTTGGTGCTGCCCGACAATATATTCCTTCTGGCAGAAAGTGGGTAAGACCATATCCAGCATTATGGGCCAAGAGATAAAATTAACTATACCGTCAATAATTTTTGGGGTAATACCAGGGGATATAGATGACCGAATCTTAACAAAAAATCACAAAGCTCTTTTTTTTACACTTATTTTACTAGCTCGGAGAGAACTCTGCATTACATGGATTTTACCCTGTCCCCCTATGGAAGAAGAATGGATTTATTCCATTCAGAGGGTATCTGCATTAGATCGATCTAGTAAACAGGCCAAGAAAACCAGATTTTGGGGAATTTGGGATGAATGGGTGGGGAAGTCAGCGCAATCTATATCGCGCTGAGTATTATGTTAAAAAGAGCATATTTAGTTTTCTTTGATTATGGTTACCCATACATGTTCAGAATGTTTTGCCTTTTCCATTCCTCTTTCATTCCTTCTATACTTTCTCTATTTCGCTGTGTTTTTTTTGTTTTTTTTCAGTTTTTACGGTCCAATGATTAAGAATATGCTAAAGAGGCTGCTAGGTGGCAGGTCCACCGGAATTTCAAAAAGGAAAAGCACCTGTTTAAAAGAAATATCAAGATTAGGCGTCATCTCCTTACCAAGAAGCTAAATCTGTTAACCCGGAGATAAAAGCTATCTCTCTCTCCCTTGTGGAGTGACCGGGGATAAATAACATCTTGCCAGCTTGGTTTGGTTGACATACTCCTTTCTTCAATTTAAAGCATATCGTTTATAAATGAGGACAAAAAAAAAAAAAGAAAGGCAACCAACGGACCCCATTTGTATTCAACACTTTTATAGTCGTCTCGAAAGATGTCTGTCTGGATCAGGGGGGCAAAGCAGCCTTGGTCCTCCTGGATCTCTCTACGGCCTTCGATACGGTCCATCATGATCTTCTGATGGACCGGTTAAGGGCAATTGGGGTTCAAGGGAAAGCCTGGAAACGTATTCAGTCATTTTTGACAGGGAGAGTACAAACTGTATCCTTGGGGCATTTCAAATCTAAACCCTTCGTTTTACCTTGTGGGGTCCCTCAAGGCTCATCGTTGAGCCCCACATTATTCAATGTTTATGTCTCTTCGCTTGGGCCCATCATCAGGACGTTTGGGTTCGAGCTCACCTCCTATGCGGACAACACCCAAATTGTGGTGTCCCTGCTCCCAGGACAGGAGACGGGCATAGACAGCCGCTTCCAACTCTGCATTAAATCGGTGGGCAGATGGATGGAAGAAAACTGCCTCAAATTGAATGCAGGGAAGACGGAAGTGGTGCTTTTCGGAAATGATGTTAATTTCTGGACTCCGATCTGGTGGCCATCATCTATGGGTCCCCTCCCTGTCCCTGTGAAGAAGGCAAAAAACTTGGGAGTGATAGTTGATGAGAATCTGAACTTTAGGGATCAAGTCAATGCAGTTGCCTCTTCCACAGCGCATGTGATTAGAACAGTAAAAAAAATACTACCATTTCTACCAGTTGACAGAAGGCAAACGGTGGTCTCCGCACTAGTCCTGTCAAGGCTTGATTACTGCAATAGCCTCTACCTCAACATTATGGAACGCTCTATGAACAAACTACAGAGGCTTCAGAATGCCGCTGCAAGGCTACTTACGGGTACCCCTAAGTTTGCCCCAATTTCCAATGAAATCAGAAAACTACATTGGCTCCCGGTGAGGAACCATGTGCGTTTTAAATCCCTCTGCACGGTCTTCAAAGCACTTCAAGGAAGAGGACCAGCCTACCTACAACAACAGTTTAAATGGTATCTACCAAATAGAAATTTACGGTCATCTGGGGCTAGGTTGGTCAATGTCCCAGCCACAAAAAGGGCGAGGTGGGGTGGCTGAGGCTTCACTGCGGGGGCATCCAAGGCCTGGAATGACCTTCCAGCCCATCTCAGAAATACAACAGACCTGCTGGTCTTCAGGAGGGGCCTGAAGACGTGGCTGTTTGATAAATAACCTGCCTGTTCTTGCTTTGGCCGACGGAGTGGTAACTAGCGCCAGGACACCTTCGGGCAATCGAGCGCTCAATAAATATCCTTAACATAACATAACATATTCTGACCCGGAAGCTGTTCGTTGGTAGCAGGGAGGCCGAAGTGCTTTTAAAATATTTTAATTCTGTCTGTTGTATTATTCCCAGAGCAACTGCATCAGTATTTCTTCGCCAATTATTGAAAACGGCGAATTACCCAGAGATCATAAAATCGTATCCTTAATCACGGCACATCTGTTTGCTCTATGAATGTAACAGTTCAGATTTGATTCATATTTTAATACTTACCCCAAGTGATTAGTAATCGGTGGCACCAACGAACACAACTCGCATCAAGTGGTTATCAATACCAAGGGTATTTTATCAACAAAAACACCACGGAAGAATATTTCTCCTTCTGGTTTCGAGCAAATTTAATGCTAAAAAACCCCTTGTTTTAGAAAACTCTGTCCTGAAGAAAGTGAAAGAGATACATCTCACCGAAACGCTGCGTCGACTTTTAGTTTTCTTGTGATGTTTACCATTAACAATGTATTAAGAATATGAAATGTTTTTAACCCAAATGTGACTATATTATTTTAATTTTAATAAAAAAAGATTTTTACTGTTATATTTAGTTTGTCCACTGTTTTTAAGGATTTTCTTTCTGACTACCTGCATTGTCTATTGCATAGCCATTGTCATAATACAAAGTTACGTGTGAAACTCATGATCCAAACATGTATACAATCTGAATAGGGACTCACTTTGTTTTCACTGTCATCCTTTTGAGACATGACAGTTTCCAGAGCCTGGAATGCCACAGTGAAATAGCAGGAGCCTCCTTCTTCCAGGCTGCTGCTATTGCTACTTTTGCAGCCCCTATGCATGTCCACATAATGGCCTTGTCGGCCTTGGTTTGGTGTATGAGAGATGGGTCACAGAGGCCTAGTAGGGTCTCTGCCATAGTGGTCGGAATGGGGTAGCCCAGCATGCCCTTAATTTGTGCAAGGATTTCCTCCCAGAATGGTCGTATTGCGGGGCAGTCCCACCAAATGTGTTGGAAGTCACCCAATAGCCCACAGCCCCTCCAGCATTTATCAGATGTATTCAGGAATATCTTTTTAAGCTTAGCGGAATACAGATACCAATCCATCATTGTTTTGAGATGGGTTTCCCGAAGTTCTAAGGAGTGGTTAAATTTCGTGATGTCGGACCATAATCCAATCCATTCCCTATCGGATATTTCGCGCTGTATTATCCCCTCCCACATAGTCATGTATCGGGGTCGTGGAGAGTGTGTAGAGACCAGCAGGTAGTTGTATAGGAATGAAATCACCCCTTTCAGAGAGCCTACATTTTGTATAAAGGTTTCGAACTTCGTGAGTGCACGTGTAGCTGCTTCGCGAATGTGGGGTGTGAGGACCCAGTGCTTCAATTGGATATAATGAAAATGTTCAGCGGGCTCCAAACCATAATCCCTTCTACAATTATCGAAAGTAAGAATATCAGAGTTATGGAAAAAATGTGTCAGCGCGAGACAGCCACCCTCTTTTCAGGGATTGAAAGGTCCCTCCTGAAGAGCCGGAGGAAAAGCCAGATTAAAGTGGAGGGGTGTATAGGGTGAGGGGAATGTAGTCCATTGTTCATTCCAGGATATGGAGTCCCACACTTTCAGGGTGGTGCGAGTGGGTATGCTAATATAAGCGTTTTCGGGCCTCTCCCTCTTGGGTCTCCATATGAGGTCCCAAATTGTCCTCCCTGCGATGGCTCGGTCCATATGAAGCCAGTGTTTCTCCGACTCCCTTTTGGACCATTCTGTCACTACTCTCAGTTGGGCAGCTTTATAATATAGGCCGAAATCTGGTAGGCCCACTCCTCCCTCTGACTTTGATCGCCTCAATATTGAAAAGGAAAAGCGTGCCCTCCCCCCTTGCCATATAAATCGCAAAATCATGGACCTAACTTTGGGAAGGAATTCCCTGTCGAGTTCGATAGGTAATGCCTGAAAAAGGTACAGGAGCTTAGGGAGCACTGTAATTTTGACCGCGTGTATACGGCCGAGCCAAGATATAAAAAGAGGCTTCCAGCGTGCAAGATCCGATTGGAGCCGGCAGAGAGAGGACGGAAAGTTAGCCTTGTAGAGCCCTTCCACACATGGTGTTAATTGGACCCCCAGATACTGAAGAGAACGAGAGGTCCACTGGAGCAAAGTGTGCGTCTGCAATTCCCTGACCTCTTCTTCTGGGACTGTGAGATTAAGTATATATGATTTTCCTAGATTGACCTTGAAACCCGCTACAGCTTCAAACCGTGTAAGCTCAGATTGGAGTGTAAAGAGAGAGTGGGATGGGTCTGTGAGGGATAAAAGCACATCATCAGCAAAGAGCGATATCTTGTGGGTATTGCCACCAAAAGGGATTACCTTAATCTCCGGCGCCGCTCGAATGGACATCGCCAATGGCTCAATACTAAGGGCAAATAACAGGGGTGACAACGGGCACCCCTGCCAGGTTCCTCTAGTAAGGGAGAAGGGAGCGGACTGCATCCCATTCACCTGCACTCTAGAACGAGGCTGTACATAGTTGGCTCTAATCATAGTAATAAATTTATCTGCGAAGCCAAAATGTGTGAGCGTGTTAAAGAGGAATGACCAATCCACCCTGTCAAAAGCCTTCTCAGCGTCTAACCCAACAAGCACAGCTGGAATCTTCCGTTTGGTGGCTTTTTCAATAAGATGTACTATACGTCGGGTGTTGTCATGGGTCTGACGGCCTTTAATGAATCCGGATTGATCAGGGTGGATTAGGTCTGGCATAAGGTCATTCAGTCGGGCAGCTAGGATAGCCGAGTAGAGCTTCGCATCTAGATTTAGGAGGGCGATGGGGCGGTAGGAGGGGCACAATTGCGTATTCTTCCCCGGTTTTTGGATAACCGTGACCAACGCCTCAGCCATTGAGTGGGTCACCTCTCCCTCTTCAGCCATTTTGTTAAAAAGATGTGTGAGGTGGGGTATAAGATCCAGCGCGAAGGTTTTATAGAATTGGGCCGTCAATCCATCTGGACCTGGTGCTTTATGGAGTTTAAGGGAAGTAATGACTGTGCCCACCTCTTCTGTAGTTATAGGGGATGTACGTTTATCGTTCCATTCCTGCGAGACCTGTGGGAACTTCAGTGCCTGAAGGTAGTTATGTTGCATGTCCATGTCCCGTGGTTCCTTAGTATATAATGCCTTGTAGAAGGACCCGAAAATATCTGCCTTTTCTGTATCCTTGTGGACAAACCCGCCCTCCCCGTCCTGTATGCCTCCTATGTATTCCCTTTCGCGCTTCTCCTTCAACTGCCTAGCTAAGTGTTTGCCTATCTTGTTTCCCTGGGAATAGGAGAGTTGACGGAGTTTCAAAAGAGTGAACTCTGCCCTGTTGGTATAAATGGCCCGAAGCTTCCCCTGTGGGAAGAGTGCGTAGAGAACCTCTAGTGGGGTTGTTTTTATGAATAGTTTCGGCTAGTTCCAATTCTGCCTCTAGGTCCTCCCTGTCCTTAGTCCTCTGCTTATTCAAGGTGGAGTTAAGCGCTATGCATTTCCCCCTTAGTACTGCTTTAAAAGCGGCCCAGTTTTTGAACACCGATGTATCTTCGGGGTTGTTTAGAGCAAAAAAGTCTGTGATCGCTTCTCTTAATTCGGTACGGAGCACCCTGTCTCTCGTGAGTGAATTCGGGAAATACCATTTGGGGGTTGCAGACACATTCCCACCCCATGTCAGAAAGACCGAGACGAGACAATGGTCCGATATGGAGAGAGGGAAGATCTTGGCTCCCCGGAAGGTTCCTAATAGCTTCTGGCTAATGAAAATATAGTCGAGTCTGGAGTATGTACGATGTACGTATGAATAAAAAGTGTAGTCTCATGTTTGAGGATATAGGGTATGCCAGGCATCTTTAAGGCCCAAGTCGTCTATTTGTTGTTTAACATCTGTAGAGAAAGAACTAGTTTCTGGTCTATGAGGGTGAGTGCTATCAAGATCTGCTTGCCAGGTCAGGTTGAAGTCACCCAGTAAAATTGTTGGCCCTTTTGCAAAATCATGTATTTTACCTACAAGTGTATTTAAAAAGGCTGCCTGTCCCGTATTAGGCGCGTACACTGCAATGAATGTGCATAGTTTAACCTTCAGGTTGCCCTTGACCATAACTAACCGCCCCTCCTTGTCCGTCCGGATGTCAGCGGGTTGGAATTTTGTAGAGGTATGAAAGAGGAGTGCAACCCCCGATGTTTAGTGAGTGCAGAAGACCTATAAATCAGCAGGTATTGTTTGTTGAAATCGGGTTTCTTCTGCCCTTGAGAGGTGTGTCTCCTGAATAGCCACTATATCTAGGTGATAGTCCGTAAGATATTTCCAAACTTTTTGTCGTTTTTGGGGTGAATTCAGACCTTTCACATTCCAGGAGCCTATAGAGAGTACCATCTGTCCAATGTCAACCTCCCCTCTCCCTCCGGCACCTATGCGTCGAGCCCATGTAGCCAGCGGTAGTGACCGTGATTAGTGAACTCCCTAGCTGTGCTCGCTGTGGGAAATGCATCCTGACCAAAACATATCCTCGATAATGACATATAAAATGCCGCCACCATTCCCAAATGCCTCCCCCTCCCAACAAATTAAACAAAAAAAAACACATTACCAACAGCAACATGTGTCGGATCGATGACAGTTCTCTGACCGTGGGTTGTGTAACCCTGTTGAACCTGTTGGGGGGACGACGTGACCGAAGGTCCAGTCCGCGCCCATCCCGAGTGTTTAGTAAAGCTTTGACCACCCGTACAGCATATCCAGTCTAGCAAAGCTGGCCTTGTTTGACCAAGTCCCTGGGTCGGACAGTGGTGTTCAGTCCACGGGTGACCTTAAATCAGGGCTATCTGTCCTGGTGCTGTAGAATTTGTATCCCCGTGGGATTGTGATCTATAGCAAGTCCTTTTCCTGATTACAGTCTGCATTTGTGGCTCCTCCTTGGGCTGGTGGTCAAGTGTGTTGCAGTCATGTTGTTTAAATCTTCCCCATGTGTAGTTGTTCGAGTCGTTCCCCATTCCCGAAGCTATGGCTCAGACTCTGGCTATTGGTGCTCCTCGAATGAGCAGAACTGTCCTTCTTGGGAAAGTACGTAGCATCTGAAACGTTGTGAGGGTGTACCTTATTCGTGCATCACTTGTGGTTTCCCCGGGAGCTTGTGGACCATTGCGACATCGATGAGCCATCCCGCGTCGATCCTTGTGCTTTGCCTTGTGAAGGCTCAGGATCACCCGCAGAGAGACCCAGGAGATCCAGCCCATCTCGCAGGTCTGTAATATGTCGCTGTTTATTTTTATAGGCGAAGCTCAAACCAAACTGGTAAGTCCATCAATATCTGACTTTGTCATCACGCAATTTTGTTGTGATGGGCCGATACTGCTGCCTCCTCGCCAAAGTAGCAGGTGCCAGGTCCTGATAGATGTTACAGGTGTGTCCCTGGAAGGAGACAGCACCCTTTTTCCGGGCCGCCAGTAGAACCGCTTCCTTCACCTTGTAGGAGTGGAATTTAGCGAGTACATCTCTTGCCCGTTTTCGGTCTCCAGCCGTTGGGCCTCCGACTCGGTGCGCCCGCTCCAACTTGATTTTTAGTGTTTGCGGGCTTATGATCTCTGCGAACAGGCCCTCGAGGAAAGCTTCAAGATCTGACCCTTCTGCTCCTTCGTCTAAGTCGCGGATTCGTAGGTTGTCCCTTCGTGCCCTGTTTTCTAGATCTTCGGCTTTGAGTTGGGTTTGGCGCAGTTGGTCTTGGAGAGCATGCATTTCATCTTGCATTTCCGAGGTCCTTTTGTCAACCTCCTGAGTTCGTGCTTCCAGGTCTACCACTCTGGTGCCCACAGAGTCTACGTCTTGTTGGAGGGTGGCCATTCGGTCGTTTAGGTTGGACTTCAGTTGGTCAATGGAGGTCTTAAAGTCCTGGCTGAGTTCCATCCGCAGTTCCGTTTTGAAGTCCTGTAAGGATGCCATGAGGTCATCTTTTGTGAGGGCCATGGTGTCTGTAGTGTTGTCGCACTCCGACGGTTGTCGTCTATCCGCTGGTGGGAAGAAGTTGGAGACTTTGTTCGCGGCTTTGGTCAGTGCCTTCTTCGGCGGCATAGAGGCGGGCCTGTCAATGCCCCCATGGCCTCAGCGAGGACGGCCCTCCATTGGATAGCCCACCTCTTTGGTATGTCTCTCCTACGCAAAGTTAGTAGTTGACAATGGGAGTTAGCAATCCCACCTCCAGTAGGCCTCAGGTCTCCACGAGCGGCGCCACCCGTCCTCCAGCAGGCAGACCACTCCCCGATTGAATGTCTGCTGTCGCCCCCTTTACCTTCTCAACACCAAGGGGCCCAATTCGCTTCACCTATAGTCTCCCGTCAGCCTGGCCTGAGTCTGCCTCCGTTAGTTGCTTTTGCAGCGTTGTGGAAAAGTCATCGCTGTGGTAAGCTCATTGCTGCATCTGTGACCGTCTTAGCAGCCTAGCCCTATTCCGGCGGGAGTGCGATGGGCAGGTCCCTCACCCATGCAGAGTGTGCCTCATGGAGAGTCGCGGGCCCCTGCTGCCTTGTGGTGAAGTGCTCTCTCCCAGGTTCAGATCTAGCCCATCCAGAGTATGTGGTCTCAGCACTGGTGCAATGCGGCCACGTCCGCCGCGGCAATCCAAAGGGGAAGACGTGAGCAAGTCTTATGTGGTGTAGGGCCGAACTCCCACGTTGCTGCCTGGTCTCGCTCCATCCGCCATCTTGGAGGCGGGCATGGAGTGTGTGCCGCTCCCGGAGATCGGCAGGCCCCTCTAATCAGCCCAACCAGTGCAGGGTGAGTCTGTCCTGCCTCACCAGTGTGGTCCGCCGTACCGAAACTCGCAGGGGGCCCCCCAGTGCCTCGGAATGCGCCAGCGGCATCACATGTATCGGCAGAGCATACAGCGGCGCGCGTACCTCGGCTCTCACAGCTCCGCTCCGGTTAGGTGCATCTTCGGTGATCCCCAGCATGCGACGCCGTCCCAGGTAAGTGGGGCTCTAATGGGAAGTTGGCCTCGCGGGCACCACTGCGGCAGCCGGGAGCCGTCGCAGCTCAGGGGGTGGCGGCCGCCATCTTCGGAGCTCCGTGGCCGAGCTGGCGGGGTGCCGATTTGGCTCCAAGCAGCGAGCTGGCATCAAATTTTGGGGCTCCTCACAAGCACTGATCGTGGGGTCACCGATTGGTGATCGCAGCTTTAGGTGCAGCAGTGCGCATCAGCAATAATGCATGCGGGACTCGATCGCGGACCGGGAGCCGAGACGAGTTATGTCCGCTAGGCCATCTTGCCCGGCCACGCCCCGCTATATAAATTTTTAAAATAATTTGAGCAAACCCGCAGGAATACAGTTTTTGCAGTTGTTCAAATTATTAAAGATTAGTGCAGTATTCACCATTGACTAGTGTCTTATATGCGTGTCTTTACTTGCCCTATGAATTTCATGCTTTTGGAATGGACAGGTTGGGGGAAAACAGATAAAATATGATGCTTAGCATAGCACTCAGCAAGACGATTAGCAATTAGTGATCATATAAAGATGAATATGTTATTTATTTGATGATTTTATATACTACCAATATACTACCTAACGATAACTTCGTAGCGTTTTGCACAGTACAACTATATGATTATAGATAGCAGCTTTTGGTTTAGGTAACAGAACAGGGAGGCGCAACCTTGGCAATGTAACCAGGTCGAGACAATTAAAAAAACACGACAACCAACTATTTACCAGTGACTAAGTGAGTGACCCATGAAAACGTCTATGCTAACTTTATCCACCTGAATAACTGTGATTTGTGCATCCAGAATGTTTTCCCCATGCAGAAGAGGTATTGAGACTATAGGGTGTTGCCTAGTCTTTCTTACTGCCGCTCAAGTGCATACCAGTGCCACTTGAGGTATCTGTATTATGCAACACATAATAGATTGAAGACTTTTGCATGGCTGAGGATTGTCCATGTCTAAAATAGTTAAAAGGACTATCTTCTACAATGATTGCAATAAATATTCTGCAGAACAGGAGATAATATTTCTCTTATGTCTGTAATACTATAGACCAGTGCTGCCCAAACGTTTTAGAACCACGACCCAACTTTTAGAATGACAACCTTGATTTTTAATCGTCATGAAGTGGGGATTTTTTAATGTAACTAAAGCATTGTGTGTTAGCGCACTTGTCTTTTACAGACAACATATTTTCTATTGAAATGGCTGTTAAATTTGCACAGGCATACAGTTTTACTGATAAAATTGTATAGCATGCAAATGATAAAAGTGCAAATTGTGTTTCAATGAATATTTGTCATTAATGCATCACCAAGTAAAGTGTCCTAAATTGTTTTGATCCTATTAAAATCTTTGTTACCATCACACTTCAGAATTACAAATACAATATGCTCCATTTTTGCTTTCCTAACTGCTGAAAGTGTACAGTTCATTTATAAGTATTTACATTTTGTTGTGTGTTTAAAAAAACTGAAATCCTACAGCTTTTCCTTTTACATACCCTGTACAGTAGCAAGATAGTGACATAATTCACTTTACTTTTCTTTCTCTAACTGAGAAGTGAGAAGAGTTTGCAAACAGTAATCCCCATTTAAAAAAATTAGAAGTAGTTTGTCAGAAGACATAAGCTGACATTTAACCTCTGTCTCTGAAGCACAACAAATGTGATAAGTACAGAATTTAAAATCATCTTTATTTATTGCTAGAACTTTCACTTCCCAACCTAAAATCAGCTTGAGACCCATCAGTGCGTCACGACCCACAGTTACTAAAACACTGCTATAGACATAATGAAATACCTTCTGCAAGACAAATTATTTACCCTATATTATATTATGACCATAAACATATAAATGTATAAGAGGAATATGATCTGTATTTCAAATTATATATATATTTTAATTATATGATATCAGATGCAGGCAGTACCAATTATGGTAGTTAGTTGGAGTACACTGCAAAAAGAAGAGAGGAGTAAAAAATAGGCATGGCTCAGTGAAAGCTAGCCGTGTCTCACAGGACTATTTAAAAAATAAAAACATGCTTTGGGAGAATAACTTTGGGAGAATAACTTCCACCCACATTGCATTTACAATTAATGCTAATAAGAAGGAGACTGTCACAGTGGGGCCACAGAACCAATTTTGGAAATGTACACATCCTGTGAAAATGTAAAATCTCCTGAAACAAACCGGGATTCAGATTTAAAAACATCTTCTGGGCCCAACCTTAATATTGGTAAGAGCTTTCAATGGTGTTTTTGAACAATCAAATGTTCTTGTTTTGCATATGCAGAATCCAGACATCCAATAGTTGGGGTATCCTTACTGCTTATGAACCGGCCCTGCTCCCGTACTGCCAAACCTGTTTAGGAATGCCCCCCCCAGATCAGGAGTTTTCTCCTGGTCTGGTGGGCAGTTCTTGGGGTTCCCAGGGAGGTGCCTATGATATAGGCTCTTCGACAGACCCCCTCCTTGATGGTATGGATCCTGCACCCCCCCTACGCCTTGAGACCCTTACGGGTGAGTAGTCGCGCTTAACAAACCTCTGATTGATTGATATATAGACACCACAATGGGAACGTCAAAGGCAGTACCTGCACAGTATGGACTGCTGCAGTCCATGCCATGCAGGTACTGGTGTGCATGCACATGGGGGGGGCACATGTTGAGCCCCCCTCTGTGCATCCACATGGCTTGAGGCACCAGATCCCCTTTGTTTCCTCACCGCCACACTTTTCATGGTGGTCGCACTGCCATAAAAAGTGTGGCGTGAGGAAACTTGTAATATGCTCGGGCCACAGCGGCCCCGCCTAGCATTTGCAGCCTCAAGATCGCTGACCACCCTGTCCTAACAGGGCAGTTGGAACACCGCCACTGCCGCGACCCCGCGAGTCTTGCGGTCAACGGATCCTATGTCTCTAAAAATGTTATTTAACCATAGATGACATTCTCATAAATGAATGCATGTTAAGTAGAAATTCAAAAGAGTTTATCATCCTTTATTTGAATTGTGATTATATACATTTGTAACACTCATGGGATGCGTTCAACCAAATGTCTTTGAATCATGTTAAGTTGAAAAATAAGCTTTTATACTAGGGTCAGCAAATACATCATAAGGTTTCCTTGTCCATAGGACCGTCTCAAGTAGATATTGTAAAGAAGTAATGTATTTATTAATTTAAAAAAATGCTTAACACATGCTTTATGCACTTGAGAACCTTTCCGTGTATGATATTGATTTAAAATGGAAACATCTAATATTATTGTTATCTATAAGGTACTTTATAGACTAAAAAAACAGATTCACCTATTGATTCCTCCAACAAGTGAATCCACACAACATGGGACAGGTATTAACTTAGGAAAGGAACAGATGGTTATGCAGATTAATATTACATATTCACAGAAAAATGCTCACATGTCCATGTATATTTATCATTATTTATTGCATGCCACTCACATCTAAAGGACAATGTAACCTACACTATTACCCCTCAGGGTTGATTAATATTTTTGATGATAGACAACAGTCTTGATGTGAGTCAAAGTGGAGATCTCAGAAGGCCCATACTTCAATCTAGTGTTCATATGAATTTTCCTTTGATGGTTTGAAACCGAATAAAGTATCCTCACTGGAATGTCTGAACATAGCTGAAATGGCCTCCTTAATTTGAGGTTGGATGATGTCATCCATATGTACTTGAAGATTTGCCTAATGTTACTAAAGTACTAAAAATTGCAATTGATTTTCTTGGGATGTACAGTGAGCAGAGCTGTGACTCTGTTACAATTGAGAGAAGAAAATTTGCACCAGGCACTATGTGAAGCCCTGTTCACACTGCTTAGACTTCTACTTTGAATCCCGTTACAGAATCACTGAACCCGTTGGTATGAGTGGTTTCAATTAGATTGGTAATACCATTCTCCTAAGCAAGTATTTAGCATTTTAACAGGATGCACCAAGGCCCTCCAGTCCTTAACAGGCTTTATGAACCCACACAGTGGTGGGGTTGCTACTTACTGAACCCTTCTCCTTGTGTGGACCAAGCAAAACCCTCATTCATAGGTTTAGGAGTGCTCTGGTGGAAATTCATTAATATACAAAAAGTGTTCCAAAGGCAATCATTCAAAAACAATTGTTTGGGACACTTTTGTCTTTTGCGCACTGTATATATTTTTCTACACTTTTGTCACTTACCTTTACTTGGATCTATTCAAAATTAAACAATTTCATATCTGTCATTTGCTAAAAGCAGGATGTGTTGCATTCTGTTCCCCTGCCTAAATATTAAAACTGTTTTTGTATGATTGCCTTTGGAGTACTTTTTTTTATATTAAAGACCTTTATAACCTAGTTCCATTGGACTACAGGGTTTTCTCCATGTTATATTTGATCATCCTGGTGGAAATTCAGGCAGCATTGTATCAGCCCAATTCTTTATTGCTCTTGACTAGGAAACAAGGGTGCCAGCCACCCCTGAGGTGAATATGCCCAAAATATGTGCCTCCTGGTTGCTCTGATGGCTTGTTGGCCACAAACGTCCTAGACCACACATCCACCTCAGTAGAGATAAATTGCACAACACCTCCTTTGTGGTCTCTTCCACTTATAGGGGGTGCATTGCCTTGCACATGGGTTTTAAGGAAAGTGTGCAACAAGGTAGGAAGATTTTCCTCAGCCACATTGTGAATACCATAATACAAATGAAGCAAGATTAACAATGTCTTCATATAGTGCTATAGGAGCACTACAGTGATCTACATCACCTATCCACATCACCAGATTTATGAGCAGGGTATGGGGTTGAGTTTACATGCTTCCTCATGTTTTGCCTTATCTACATTTACTTGTTCTTGCTCTAGTGGATCTGAATCTTTTAGCCTTGTCATACCACACCCTTCTCTCTTGAGAGCTGGCTTTTACCATCCATTCCAAAAACCTTTTTAAATAGCCAAATTTTTGAAATTGAGTTACTGGTTGACAGTGGTGTGAGCCATGGCGAAGCAGCAACCACAATCCTTGTCACGGTAAGGCACAAGCAAACCCCAAATTAACCTGTGCTCAACCCTCTGGTAGCTTAACACAGAGCAGTCAGGCCTAACTTAGAGGTGATGTATAAAGTACTTGTGCAACACTTCAAATAGTAAAATAGCAAAAACACCAGACAAAAAGAACCCCACTCCAAGTTTGAAAGTTAGAGCTGAAATTAATAAATATAACAAGACCGGAACCACAAACATCCAATTAGCAGAACCAGTAATATGAATTTTTAACGAATGAACCATAAAATACACCTAAAACTTTAAAGTGCAAACCGTGGCGATCTGGTCGCTCTGGACCAGATCAAAGACAAAAGGTCAGGCCAAACTCGATGAAGTGCGGGTTGGATACAGTCCCAGATTAGTCCCGCTGAAGGTTTACCTTCTCAAGTTTTGTTCCAAGAGTCCCATTCACGTTGGAGAGGGTTGCAGGGAGCAAGGAGAGCATTGCAGGTTGTGGTAGGCGTGGCACGAAGAGCAGGCCAGGCATTGCGGATGGGTGGGCTGATGCTTCGTGGTGGTCCTCTGTAGGTGATCAATGCTTGTTATGCAAAGAGACGAGCTTGTGTCAGCTCGCCCTGAATTTCTGTGCGAGTGGCATGGTTTCAGAGGGATCCTGGGGAGTCCAAAAGCTTGATTTAAAGAGCCCATGAGTCACACCAAGGGTCCAAGACCTGAGAGGCACCACTTGTGGATCAGGAATTCACTGCAGCTAGGTCCCAGAGCTGGTTAGGGAGCCTTTTTATGTCCCTAGGGCTCAGATCAGGAGGCCAGCAGACTAGCCCTTTGAGTCACTCTGGGGTCCTGGGTTCAAGATGAAGTTGCAGGTCTGGTTCTTCTTCCCCAGGCAAGAGGGCAGCTGGCAGCTGTACAGCACAGCAGGGCAGCAGTTCCTTTAGCGCAGCTGTCAAGCAGAGTGGCACTCCTTGTAGTTTCACTGAAGTCCTTCTTCCTGGCACAATGTCCTCAGATCCAGAAGTCTACTGAAAAGTTGGTGTTGAGGTCCTACTTTTATACTGTAGTGACCTGGTTCTGGAAGGTGGGATAAGCTTCCAGACAATGGCTTTGAAGTGTATGGAATTTCCTGCCTCCCGTTCCCTGGCTCCAAACTAGCTGAAGTGACAAATGCAGGTTTTTTAAGCCATTGTGTGAAGGCAGAGCATAGGCTATTCAATTGAAACTGGGGCTGTGCTCAGCTCCACACCCCATCCAGCCAGCAAATGACCATTCAGGCACACCAAAGCTCCCATTGTGTATGGCTGTCTGGGAGGAATACACAAAGCCCAACTATCCCCCCCACTTAGTCATATGACCCAGAGACAGGCTGCAGGCACCATTTGACTAAGGCAAGAAAATGCCAACTTTTTAAAAGTGGCATTTTCAGAATTTAAAAGATGACTTCACCACCATAAGTTAGAATTTTAAATTGTGATTCCAGAGACACCAAACATGAACTGCACATCTCTTCACATTTGGAAATTACACCTATAAAATGTAATAAGGCAACTCCAATGTTATCCTATGAGAGGTAGGCCTTGCAGTACTGAAAAATTAATGTAAAAGTTTTTCACTACGAGGACATGTAAATCTTAGAAGTACATGTCCTACTTTTTAAATAAATTATACCCTGCCCTCTGTGCTGTCCACGTCCTACACAAGGGCTGACTTATAGGTATTAAAAAGGAAGGTTTGGGCCAAATAAAAAGTTCATTTTGCGAGGTCGAAATGGCAGTTTAAAACTGCACACTCAGGCTCTGCAATATCAAGCATGTTTAAAGGGCTACTTAAGTGGGTGGCACAATCAGTTCTGCATTCCCACTAGTAGCATTTAATTTACAGGCCATGGGCACATATAGCGCCACTTTAATAGGAACTTATAAGTAAATTAAATATGCCAATTAGATATAAGCCAATGTTACCATGTTTTAAGGAGAGACCACAAGCACTTTAGCACTGTCCAGCAGTCCTAAGCCCAGCAAAAATGAATTCAGCAAAAAATGTAGGAGAAGGAATGCAAAACGTCTTGGGGGAACCTTGCATGAATGGCCAAGTTCAACAGCAAGTATATTTTGCTCATGGTTGCTTATTAAAATATTGTATACTTATTAAAGCATTTCAGTCTATTTTAATAACCACACATTTATTAGGACACCAAAGAATTTATTCTCTGTACATTATAGAACTGTCTCTTCATTTCTAAATGTCAGTGAACATTTTTTGTATGTGTTTTATATTCAGTTTATTAGCTCGTCCTTATGAATAACAATAGACATTGATGCAATTTATTACAGACTGCTGCAGTTATCCCACTTTAGGGGGAGTGTTGCGCAGTTTCACTTGACAATATAATTTTCTACATTTGAGGCCTCACTATCAAACGGTCACCTATTGCTGTTGCTCTTGAGGGCTTTGAGAGGATCTCTGGCCTCTGGGTAAACTGGGCAAAAACCTGCAAATTCAACCTTGAATCAAAAGTTTATTCCTATTGCGATTCTTTCTATTGACACTGGCTTATGACCTTCTGATTCTTGGGCGTTAACATTTACCACTCAAATGATAACATACAGGATGGCAACATAGGTACAGCATTGAGAGGCCTTTCTTAACCTCACTGCCTTTGTCTGTGGTGGGCCACGTAGCCTTAGTGAAAATGATTATGCTACCCAGCCTATTTTATTACTTTGTTAACCTCCCTATGCTTTTACCGCGCACAGTTTTCAAAGACCTCAACCACATGATCACTAATTTGATCTGGGCCGGAGGGCAATGCCGGGAAGCATTAACAATGGTGCAGTTACCAATGGGAACGGTAGGCTTGGGACTCCATCATATGTAAAAATACTCCTTATCGGACCTGGTGCAATGGCTAGCTGGCTGGTTATTGATTGTTTCTTGTCTTAGGTGGGCTTCCAGGGTTCCTCCACAAATTATGGCGTGATACAACAGTAAATACTCCCAGGATACCGACTGATACGGCAAAAACATATACTCCTATACTCCACACTGACATGCCTGAAACACGCATTAGCACTTACCAAAGACAATCCCCCCTACCCACTCTCAATCCCATTGATAGGCCTCCCAATTTGAGACAATTGGCTTAAACCCTTCAGGCTTCCTCATAACTAGAAGCCAGCATTGATACAACAAGAACACTGTTTGCTGATGGAGCCCTCTATTATTTAGACATCTTGGTACAGGAATCGGGATTACCTTGAGGCCAGTTCCTCCTATATAAACAAATTAAACGTGCTCTGCAAACACTCTAGAACATGTCAGCAGCTTTACCACCGGCTCAACCTGGTTCTATATGCGCTGTCCATATTAGCGGAAGCTAGACATCTAGTTAAATGGATATAAAGGGCTTTCTCACAACACTTATATCTCACTCACACTAGATCACAAACCCAATGGGAGACTAAACGTTCAAACCCATTGCATGATACAGAATTGGGCAAGATCCTTGAAAGTGTCACACAATGCGCGATTAAAGCTGATTCAATTGTATATAAAAATAGAGCATACCTCACAACTCAGAGAATAAAGAGACTGTTCTCCAAAACCTCATTTGCTTGCCCCCAGATGCAGTCACTCAGATTCATACCTTCCACACATGCTGTGGGCTTGTAAGGACCTCCAGTTTTCTGGGACATTGTTGTTACAGCCAATTGAAGCTGCTCTACTGGGCACACAATGCAAAATATCATTGAGATTTGTGTACTGGAACTGCGCCAACCCCCCCGAAATAAACAAAGTTACAATTTATTTTGTGAACTTAGAGCTAATGATAGAGCACTAATCATTCACTATCAAATGGAAGAGTCCTTCCCACCATCTATTGAGCACTGGCGAGTAGAAGCATCCAAGTGGCTGAATTCCGAGAGTCTTCACCTCCACAGAGAGGAGAGGGCAGGTCAAAGTAAACACTTCATAGCCCAAAGCTGGGACATAATGCTTGAGGCACCCAAGTCCTATATTAATAATGATGATCGGCTTCCTTAAGTTCCCTGATGTTCCCCGTAATCAACTGTAACTTTTATACTGTTTGGAAATGTATTCACACTTACAGTGCCTACTATATTTACATCTCCACCTTATAGCAAGATCCCATATGACACTGATGAATAGGATACTCTGAGTTTAAATGAGAAAATATTGTATTCATCTGCATAATGTGACCCTTTATGCTTTATGAACTGGCACTGCTATATGATGTTCATTTGAATTTGAAGCCTAAGAGTTGGGGGGGAGGGTTATATTTTAGTTTTTCTCTAAGCGTTTTCTATCTCTTCTCTTCACGTCACGTAATTCTAATTACTTTGTTCAAGAAAAGAAAAAACAACTGCATGGATATGTGAATACATCATGAATTAATGAAGTTATTCTGCATTGAACAATAAAGCAATACAATGCAATGCAACAGAGCCTTTTAACCCCTATTCATTGTGAATTAAAATCATTTAAAATAATAATCCAAAAAGACTATCCACCCAACACCATGAAAAAACATACATATTATTAACATATTTTTCAAATACTAATAAACTAAATTTACAGTACAATGTATCAAAATAAAAATGCACTACAATAGAAAACAATAATAAATTCCAAAGTTAAATCAAAAAATAATTTAAACTTGTATATCGTAGTAAAAGAGCCTTTTCCATTTGATAGTTTGGTCCATGATATTTTTGTAGTCATTTTGACCACGATATCATGGTCAGGTGATATTTTTGAGTTACTGTTTGAGTGGACTATTGTGGCTCATCTCATACTTAAGATAGAGAAATAGTTCTTTTTGTATGATTGATTAAAATCATTGCAATAGACAACAAAAGAAAGAAAAGAAATTCTCAAACGATCAATATATAAATATATAAACTTCATCTGTCCGTCAATTCATGCATACATCTATGCTAAAAACCTGCTTCTTTAAAAAAACGTCCCATTATAATTAAAATATAATGCACAACGTTTTGCCATGTATTACTATACACTTTCTATACCAAGAACAATAAAGTGCTATATGCCTCCAAATTGGCCTACTCTTAGGAGGCGATTTAAAATGTACTTAAGGTGCAGTGTTTGGCTTCTATTGCGATGTTATAGTAAGCCCACATATGAGAGTCTGATAAAGTGGTGAATGCACAATGGTGTGTCAGCATAAACCGCCCCTTTTCTAAAATGTATCCCGGCCTGCCTATTACAGAAATATTATTTGTCCTCCAGCTGGGTCCGGGTCGTTTCCAGAAGTGATATGTAGCTTTAAGGAATTTCAAAAAGCGAGCAGATAACAGCGTAGATTTGCTTTTCAATCAAAATTGTATGGTGTCAAGGCAAGCCCGGATATTTAGTACTCGAAATATTGGACGTAATTAGAATTTGCTGAGTGGAATTAGCATTTCACAAATGCAGAGATTGTGAGACAAGGATTCATCTCCACTAGCACATAGTCTGCATTGACGGCTTTCTTAGAGTTCCCTCCGGCCATACCAATAGGCTTTTAAAGGGATTAGGCAAAATCTTAATTTCAACAGATGTTTTTTCATTTGCTTGCCAAGTGATTGAGAAAGGTACATTGGAAGAACACCTGATTCATAGAGCATCGCTGCCCAGCCACCATGCACCTTTTCCTTCTGTACCCTCACATCCTGCTCCATTTGAAATTAGTTATGCTTGTTTGAGCTGTAGCTTCGACATTAAGGCCGCTGGGAGGTTACATGCCCAGATGTCTAGTGCCTGCAAATTAGTCAATGAGGTATTAAAACATATATGCCATCCTGAGTGAGGAGAATATATTACTCGCCATATCACATGTTTAAGAGTGTCATTCTTTGCTTGCCTGTCTTTTAGGCAATAGGTTAGAATTTTGCATTTAATATCAGATGGTGCGAAAACAAGCACAATTCTAGGTGAATTTGAGCTTGTGTTGTACAATCCGGTATGGTAAAAATCCTTCTGTAACAGGAGACTTGCACCCTATCCAGCCAGTTTGCCAATTTGTCTCCAAATATCAGTGCCCCATACGAAGGGGCCAAACATTGGGAGTCGCCATTGATTTTGTTAGTGTGAGGAACGGCCACTTCAATGAATTTGCTGAAGCCTGTTGAGCAAGAATATGTGGAGAAATATGACCCCTGCTGTCCGGCCATACCCCCAGATATTTGTAGGAGTCCACAATATCAGTTGCACTCCCCTGGGTAAACCATGATCCTCCTTTTATAAGTCTATGAGTGATATCATAACCTTCGTTTTTGCAACATTGATCTTTAGGTTATTGGTATTGCAATAAGTAGCAAATGAGTTGAAGAGTCTCTTTAGACCTATCTGTGTCTGTTCAAGAAGCACTGTATCATCTGCATACTGGAGCATCTGGATTTTAAGCCCAGCAGCCTTTGGTGGGAATGCCCTCTCCTTTACAACATGTTCTTTTAGGTCGGACAGTTATATATTGAACAGTAGTGGGGCTAGTATACAACCCTGCTTTAGGCCTTTTGTTTTTTAAGTTGCAGACCGTCCAGAGCTCACTTTGATCTGTACCCAGGTATTGGAGCACAGAAATATAATTGTCTTTACTAAATGGGGTGGAATACCTCAGTCATTTAATTTTGTCCAAAGTTTCTCTCTTGAGGCATTATCAAAGACTGTTGAAGTCACGGAACCCTAGATATAGGGCCTTGTTCTTGGTCGTCATTATCTCCTCGATCAGGTGGGTGATGCAAAATCTATTATCCTTGATATGGCAGCCCTTTTGGAATCCTGTTTGACTGGGGGGAATCAGTTTCTTCTCCGTCACCCATTTCTGCAGCTCCATATTGAGGATGCTTGCATAACACGTCCCCTCTGTGGTAAACAGCTCTTACAATGAATCCGTCACCCCGCATGTTGTTACAACACAGTCATTACAACGACCGCGTTGTAACAACGCATACCATTACCCCGCAAGGTGTAACAACAACTTGCGGAGGGGGGAGAAGGTGTTGGATTTAAAATCCAACACCTTCCCTACTGTCTGCACAGACTGGAGTTGGAATAGTAAATTATACTAGTCCAACATCCAGCGCCCCCCTCCGCAAGTCGTTGTTACTACCTCCGGGGTAATGGTATGCGTTGTTACAATGCGGTCGTTGTATCGACTGCGTTGTAACAACATGCGGGGTGACGGCAAGCCTAATAAAGAGGCATATTCCCCCTCTGTATCAAGGAGGGCAATCAGATGGTAATTCCACAGGCAGGAACAGTCCCCTTTCTTGTGTAGATGTACGAGGTGCAAATCTCTCCATGTGTCTGGTATGAATGCCCCTAACATATAGGTTTGGAATATTGGGGTAATCACTGAGGCCCATTTATTGGGAGCCCATTTCAATACTGCAGCGGGGATGCCACTCAGCCTTAGTGTTGATAATCTTTTCCACTTGGGCCTGTGTTATTCCTGTTGTGCCAGAGTAATACTCTCTATGCCCATAACACACTCTGCTTCTTCACCTTGTTCTGCCTTCCCTTTTGCAGAGAATGGGATTATAGGGAATGCAATGCTATACTCCATGGGTACCTTAATTCTTTAGATTCCAAGGGTTGCTTCATGACTTCCTCCTGTTAGGATCTTTCCTGCTTGCATTATTACAGTCTTCCGGCTCAGAGGATTATGCTGAATTTTAGTTGATAAATATCTGCTATACTCTCCCACCCTGACATTACATTTTTTCGCACAATGGCCCCTCGTTGTGTGTATTTATATAGCAACCTGAGCGTCTTAAAAAAAGAGGACTTAGTACTACAATTGAGCTGGTTATATCGCTCTCACTCAGGGCATGATGTTTGCAAGTGACATGTTTTAGGCTGGGTTCACTCTGGTTCATGTGTGATAATGTGCTTGTACTGGTTTTTACGTATGTTGAAAAGTATCCCCTAATGCCATTCTACTAGTTAACCGGGGTTGAGACGCTTCCTCTATGGAGGTATTCCTCGGCCAAGGTAACTTCCTCATTTATGGGACCCAAGACAATGCCAGCGTAGCTGTAAGCATCTTCTGCACTTGTGGTTCCCCCTCTTAGTGATATGGGTCTTTTTATATTTCTGTCTCTTTGCTGATTTATGTGGCAGCTGCTGCACTTGTGCCCGGAGAAGCAGTGCAATGCGAGTGGTCATTCTTGTGAGGCGATGTCAGTGGCAATATCTGGGCCTTTTGCTATAGGGGTTTTAGAGTTCAAGCTCAGCTCAAGGGTGCAGATGCCTTCTGCTTCAGCACACAGTCTGTGGCTGGCAGCTGGTAGTTAACCCGAATCCTGCTGAAGTCACAGTTGTAAAGCTGTTGTGCTTTACAAGACTTACCACTGAAAGAGACAGCTTGGCTTATAGCCCGATGTCAATTTTTATTGACCCCCAGGAAGCTCCAGATAGAAAGTGAAGCAATGTCTTGGGTTTAGGACTGCCCAGACCAATTTGGGGCACCATACTTCCTCACCTTTCTAGCATCCACAAACGTCCACTGATGCCCGCTGATATCCATTGGAGTCCAATGACGTACACTGCATGTACAGGCCTGCAAGAGCGGAGGAGGCGGGTTAGTGGTATACCCAAGCCGCACCGAGTCCTGGCTTGGCCGCCTCTGCGAAGAACTGTTACCCCCTGCTGCCAATCCCCGAAGCTAACCTGGGGGGGGGCCTCAATCACCACATTTGTTACGGTTGGATCGGTTGGCTCTCACCTCCCACTCGCCCTGCCTCACTTTCTCTTGCCTCAGCTCCACAGAACCCTGGTCCTCCGCTTGATGTGCTGAACAGCTTATTCCCAATCTTTCGCACTCAAGGTGGGTCCAGTGCTCAGGCAGATCCGGTGCTCAGCAGTCTGCAGTCTCACAAGCTGCAGATGAAAAGCAGAAGGCAGACAAGAAGGGGGGAGGCCAGCAGTGGGAGGTGATCGAAGGACTAATAAGAATGAGGCGGGGCAGGTGCTGGAGAAAACGTAGGTGGACGGGAGCCCTCAACTGCAGGGAGAGCCAGGAGAGCCTTTAGGGAGTAGTGGGGGAGGAAAGGCAACTGACACTGGCTTGACGTTAACCCCTGGACTTTGCAGCTCTCGACTCGGCCTCATGGGCTACTGTTGCTTGGTGTCACATGCTCCCCCTGCTCCCTACTCTCAGTGCCTCCTGGTGCCTCGTCATCCATATCCACGCCTGCCTCCTGGGATGACCGGTGAGTAGCAGTGGGGAGCGGTAGGTGGAGGAGAGTCGCTGACGTTGGCTGGTGTTGATGTTGCCCTCTGCACCTTCTCTGCTTCCTGATATCTCGACTCTCAGTGCTCGACTCTCGAGAGCTCCATGTCCGTCCCTGTGCGCCTCCAAGCTCCACTTCAAAGATGCGTCCGAAAGTGCCTTCAGCAGCCTCATAGTTTGGGGTGCAAAATGCAGGTGTTCTTTTGATCAAACTTTAGGTTGTTGACATAGCTGTAAACTCGATCGTATGCTTGACGAACTGATTCTAACTGGGCTGGAGAACATCCATGCGTTCCTGTAAGATATAATTCTGTCTACAACTCCATTTGAGAACGCCACATGTTCTATATCCTGAGAGTTCTTCAGGATCTGCAAATTGTGGATTTATTATGGCTAGATAATGCTAGGGTGGAAAAAGCTATAGTGTTTACACGATCCACTTATTTGCTAGTTGATATTTGCAGTAACTTCCAGACTCGGGCCCAACAAAGGCATTTCTCAGACCTCATGCTAGGTTAGCGAATAATAACAAGATCATATGGAGCATTGTGACATGCTTTATGAAAATTACTTTAAAAATAAAGCCAAAGCTTGTATTTCAGGTTCCACATTGTTAATAGAGCTTTAACATTCGTTAGGAGTTCCCGTGCTAACAGGACTGGACTAGAGCTAATAGTGCGTGCAAACGTGCAACTCGCCCCACATTCTCTCACTGCAATGCTCAAGAACAGAGGTTAGACCAGTTGTGGTTTTTCACGGCGTAGCTTTTTTATTCATATCATATCAACATTTAAAATCTTGTAAGCAGAGTCCGTCAAAGGACAGGTATGCATAGAGCAATCATTAATTTCATAGATATCAAAGCAAGACGGGCGCTGAATACCCAAGTCCAATAACATATTTCACATTCCAAGAACATCCAGCACACATTGTTGTGAGATCCGCTGTGCGCAGTGTGCCAGCAGGCCCCACCTTGCAACAGCCTTTCCATAGGTTGCACCCAGGGCATCCATGCACCCTTCCTAAACGGAATTTACAGGCAAATCAATGGGACAACTTCACCACATCTCCATCTTCTCCAACCCCAGAGAAGAACCACATACTTTAAAACAGGGCACCGTATAGCGCATTGGCCCACCGGGATACCTGAACACAGGTGTAATCCCCCAAATGTTCCAAAAACCCGGCATCGTGGGGTAGGGCAGGAGAGTCCAGAGACCACCAGCAGGTCAGCCCCCCCTCCCGCCTGCCCGGTGCCCACACAAATCATACCCCATCAAGGGGGCAGTCAAGTCTCAGAATCAGAATTCTTGTGTATCCCCCTTTATTATCTACCAGGAACCCCGCCACAGGGCGAGGAGCTTACTGGCGCTCTCGCCCTCCCCCCAAACAATGCTGTCTGAAGTCCGCCATAGAGCCCAGAACAGTCTGACAAAATCTCAGGGCAGAGTGATTGGCCTCTCATTTTAGTAGCGACGGCTGATCCTGGCCCGCAACAGGCGTGATGAAAGGGACAAAGAGGAAGCTTTATGCGGCGTGCTGGCTTAAATAGTCCCGAGGCTTTGTTGCGCCTCTTGATGACGTCACCGGGCAACCTTTAGATTCCCCTTCCTGCGCCACCTGGGGGAGGGGGGCTCCTGCCTGTAGCGCGACTAAGGGCGCTCCGCCCCTAGTCACGGGGGCGCCTGCTCATTGGTTACAGGTTAGAGGTTACTGTGCAGAACAAAAACCTCTGAACATTGCTTAAAAGTCTACTGATGGCGACTACTTGTTTAGATGATTAATTACGTTCAAGAAAAAGTTTATTTTGTTTATTTGTATGATAACATTTCAATTCATTTTGCGTTTTTCTTCCTTTTTTATTTTTTATTTGTGTTTTTACATTGTTTGAATCTTTAGATTCTTCATTTCATTAACTGTATTGTAGTTTGGGTTCTTCTCAGTTCAAGCTAATGAAAGTGAAGTTTTTCCTTAAGGAAACAGCAATGACATCATATTTTTGGGCAATTTGTGTTCCCAGCCCAGCTCATATCAATACTGTAGTATTTGTTGCCTGTAAATTACCGGTAGAATTTTGATCCGTTCATGGCAGTCGTCAAGTCGATTGCTTCATACATATGTTTACATGCATGATTTGCTTGACAACTCTAATCATCCTCAGAAAAGAGAGTGGCTGTGAAAATATGTTTCAAATGGGAGTTCGGCAAGGCAAGCTGCCAATAGTCAGTTTTGAGTTGACATGGGGTATGAACAGAAACATATATAGACAGTCTTTTAGCAGTCTAAACAAACTGATCTGCCAGGATAACTGAAACACATCACCTTCCTATTAAGTATGTATGCATCTATATCAATGTGGGAGTATTTGGAAGGTGACATAGCTAGGAAGCAATGGAGCGGTTAATGTCAGAATATTGTTGGAATATCATCTGACATGAAAACAGTGTCCTAAATATCGTTTAGAAAAATATTGCCCCATTGGGTGTCAAATTTCTGTAATTAACTCCAATATGGCGATTTTTTAAGTGTATTTTAAACACTATGGGGCATATTAGCAAGACCCACGTTAAAATTATCGCCGTTTTAGCGGCAGGAAACTGCCGCTAAAACGGCGATAATGGGCTTGCTAATATGCGTTTTGTAATTCCAATAGAAGCCCAGGTTAGATGTCCTGCACATCTAACCTGGGCTTCTATTGGAATTCTATAACGCATATTAGCAAGCCCATTATCGCCGTTTTAGCGGCAGTTTCCTGCCGCTAAAGCGGCGATAATTTTAACGTGGGTCTTGCTAATATGCCCCTATATTTTTGTTGAATGATATTTAGTCCAGGATATTCTGACACCACACCAACTGAGTGCTGAACAGACAGGCAGGGCATCAGATGCAGTAAACTAGAGAATCTATTTAGCTGAATATCCAGCTTTTTGAATTTGTTTAGAAAACAGTGCCAGTGAATGTACTTGTGAGTCTGGGTTTTTGTAAAGAAAATGTGATCATTTTCAAAAATCTGGAAACTGATTAATGATCATCAGGCACAAAGAACTAGCTAAACAGGTCAGCTGTGCCAGAACCAGATGGTGCCTTTGAAATGGCAGAAACAAATATTAAGAAACAATGTCATCTATCATTAATTTTTGGCAATAAAAATGTGCAGTTAAAAAGTGCCACTCGCCTCTTAATTTTCGCTTCAGTTACTTTCATCTTGTTTACTGACCTGTTGCTGAGTTAGAGGAACCAGACAATTGATATTTTGTTTATATTATAACACTGCATAAACTGAAAGAGTAAAGCTAGCTTTATCTTTTGTGAAAATCGTCTTCCTCTGGATAGATACAAACCAGCATTGATGGTAATAAAATAATATAATTATTCTGGACTTCTTTTTTCTTTGGCAGCATTAAATCTACAATGATTTCACCTTGATTGCTTTTTTGTCTGCTTTCCATCCTCATCAAAGAGATTGAGATGGCATGGCAGAGCCCCCAAGAGAAACCTATGTCAAATAAGTGACTAGCATAAGCATGCAGGCAGTAATGTGGAATATAACCAATTGATGTCTTGCTGGGCCCCACAGAGTGTGTAATTATAGAAGCCATGATCCTCTGAATGAGAGAAAGTGTCTGGTCCCCAGAAATACAATTGAGTCCAATTGAGTCCAAAACAGAAATTGAACGTAATTGAGGCGTTCTTGACTATCATGTTGCCCTAACATTGTGTTCAGGATCCCATGGGAGCGATGCTCTTTTCTCCATCCCTAGCAATGACGATGTATTCTGAAATATGAGTGCCAGTAGCATATTTGGGAAATGGGAATTGAATAAGCGACAGAACAGAGACACAGGACTCCACCACTTTCGGCTTGTCACTCACTGGTCAATGAAGGCTGAGAAATACTGTCAGTTCCTACCAGTCAAAGGAGCTATGATAAGTGTCTGGCTACTGAGAGAACTAGATCCACTAATAACATCTATCTCTGTGAAACTAAAACTAAACATAAAATTAGAAAGGATCTTAAATATAATGTGAATTACTACTTGTCTACTACTATAGTAGACAATTGAAATACTAAATGTTATCAGTACAGTAATGTGAAGCACAGTGTCACCCAGAAAGATATCCTGGTGCTGTGGGAAATTAGGCAAGAAGCAAACAGAGGTGTTAGACGAAGTTCATGCAGCAAACACAAAAAAATGGCTTTGAGTGCTTTGTGTAAAAAGAGATGACAATTGAGGAACCTGATATGAGGAGAAAAGATGTTCCGGTAGTTGGCAGTCAGGAATGAAAAAGACTGACCATCAGCACACATTAAATGGACTTTTAAAAGATTTAGCGCGAGAGATGGGAAGATTGGAGCAACTGTGTAGGGGCATAGTGATGAACATTTAACTGCAGGAAGGATTTTCTGGAGGAAGGCTTGGTGGACAAGGTAAAGGGATATGAAAATTATATGTTTGGCCATATGGAGCCAAAAGAGAGAGTTGACAGATGCAGGAATAGGGTACTTGGGGGGAGGAGAAAGATAAACAAAGCAGCAGATTTTTGAATGTGTTTTGTTGGCGGGGCATAAGATGTAAAATGTATTGAAATTTGGGTCTAATTGTAGTTTGCTGTATACATTCCTTTTACAAAAGCTTGTAGGAAACCGTCACATTAATTTGAGATGTTATCAGTGATGCAATCAATAATATCATTGAACATATCATGAGTAATGTAATATGGGAGGTCATAATCAGTGCATGGTGGAGAGCAAGTTATTGTTAGTTCAGTAAAGTATGACTGGTGAATTGCAATGTGTTTTTGTTTTTTAAATATTAGTGTTTGTGTTATTTAAAAACCTAACTATAATATCATGTTTACTATTGCTGATTTCAGTGAATTTCTCATTATCACACCTAACTATAACATCACTTTAACCTTTGCTTTTGTCAGTGAATTTCTAATTTTTTTTTTATATAAGGTATGATCTTATTACCATACTTCTCCATAAAAGTCATTTTAACATTTGGTTTTGAATTTTTCAGTTTTTTCTATAAATATAAACAAAAAAGGAATACTAAAAATCACATCTGCATTGAATCAGAGGAAAAAGCAATTGATTGAGGCCATGGCTGGTATAACCATATGACAATGTACCCTGGGATCTACTAGAACCTGAAGCCGTGTGCGCATCATTGAGGCAATATTCACATATATTTCTTAGATGGCCACAACAAGTTGAAATTAAATGTTGCAAGCTGTTTATTTCAAATCGGTGACATTAAAAATCCTGTTTTAACAGCCTGCTTAAAACAACACAATGGATGTGGTATAAATATGAGCCTAGTCTACCCTGTTCACTCAAAGGCAGGTCCAGAGAAAGAGGCTCCATGAATTTGCATTGGTTTTCACTGCTCTGTGAATGTTTGATTGGATCACGGCAGAAATCCACAGGTGCACAAAATCTTGTAAAAATGATTGATCTTTATAGGGGATTCACAGGCTAACACAGGATCAATGATAGGGTGGGTTATTGTGCTTCCTCCAACTACACCACAGACTGCTCCTGGTTTCTATTCTTGACAGCAATGGGTAATTTCCTGGGGCTCTGTAAAAGATTTACAGTATTATAGATGAGCATATGTCAATAGCAGTTATTTTTACCAATGGGTTCCAAGTGATATCTAATACACAACAACAGCAAAACTCTTATTCTGCTTATGGATTCAAATCCTTTTTCGCTCGATAGGATCAGCTTCATAGAGACAGAGTAGTCAAGGGAAATCAATGTACAACATGTCCTCATCTCTTTAAGCCCCATCACCCTAACTGTCCATTAAAATAAAATTAACCTTTTGTATGGCCAACCACCCTCCCACCATTGTCAGTTTGCTCAAATAAAGAGAAAACGTGGTGTCCTGTTATGCTCATTTTCAACTCAAAAAACACCCTCCCTGCCCCATTCCAATATGCTCCCTATCACCACCACGCTCTCTGTACTCTCTTCCCCTTCCCATAAGCCATGTCAGCCCTGTCTCCATTCTCTGTCAACACTGGTCTGCAGAGACCCATGGCTGATAGGGAAATGATAGTTTGCACAGGCAAAGGACTGCCCACGTCCTTCTGTGTTCCTTGGGACTGTGAAGACTCAGCAAGATAGGAGAAGGAAGGTCTTTGGAGACTCAAGTGAGGTGGAGGAACATCAAGGAAGCAAGCTCTACCCCTTTTAACATCACAGCTTTTATTTTAGCACTGCTGTCACATAATAGCTTTGAATAGATAACTAGGTTTAGAATCAGTTACTTCCACTACTGGTTCTCAATGAGTGGCATACGTAACAACTATTTTACTTTTTTCTTGTTCAACTTATTGTTTTCTGGTTTGCACATGGCAATTGTGATTGGCTTTTTGTTATATGTGAGAGGGTATATCTGCTTTGGTGGCTTTCCCTTTTTAAATTGCAACTCTAGACATTTAAGCTTTTCTGCTGATAAAGACCCACAAAACAGGCTCAGTTGTGTGTGCTCTATAGAAATGGAATGCTGCTGTCTCCTCACTTGAGTTTCCACAATGTTGCCTGCTATAAAGTGTTATGGCACTGGGCTATCACTTTCACCTGTGAAAATAGCAATATCTTTGTAAGTCAGCTGTATTGTGTAGGGCAGCCTACCAAGTTATGGAAACTAGTGCATGATGTGTCCTTCATCTAGCCTATATTTTTTAGCCAACTGCCTGCTGCAATGAAGACAGATGTTGCTGCAAGCTCCATGTTAATTTTAAAGAAAACAGTTACTTTAACTATTAATTTGGGACACGAGTTTGATAAATGCAACAGATACAAATATATAGCATAAATGTAATTTGTCATGAAGCACTTGCATCTATAATCTAATTTGACCTATCTATTTTAGTTTTCTCACCTTCAAACAGGGGGAAATGTGTGTCTAAATGCATACAACGAGGCAATGAGATGCATACGTTTGATAAGGCCTTTGCTTTGCACTTTTTTTTAGAAAGGATCACACTTACCAACCATCTTCCCCAGTTTTTGATATTGTGTATCTAATTGTTTTTTTTTGCTAAAACAAATGATCCCGTCATTCGATTCTAACTATTTTAATGACGTTTTATGAATAACTTATCTTTGTTTAACTGAACTTGATCTGGATTTTTTTAGGTTCTTTATTTTGTAGGTGTACTGCTGTTGGGATGTGCAGTTACAAATAACACTGCTTGTTTGCGAGTGTTAGGTTCTGGCCCAGGTTAAAAAAAAATTGTGCCGGGAAAACCTCATTTCATCTGTGGAATGGGCAATGGGATAAAGTCAACTTGCTTCTTTAAGAAAACCTTCCTGTGGGTTGAGTATGTAAGAGGTGTTTTAATCTGACATGAGTATATATATCAGTGTTGAATTTTTACTGTGTGAAAACTTACATTAAAACATGAAACACCTTGTAGGTCTGAAACAATGTTATGTTTTGTATAGGTCACTGCTTTTAAAGGACATTTATACTGCAACTGTTTTAGGATAGGTGGTTATTACAAATACGTTGGCTTGCTTTTTAATGATTATTTATAGGGTAATGTGGTGATACATTATACATTTATTTTGTACAATTGTTTATTGTACAGCTTCAAAATTGCAGAACTGTTTACCTACGTGATTGGATGTAACACATGTTTTTGTATAATGCAGGTTGTCTGGATTCCAACTGCCATCATCTATAGTAAGCACCAACTCCATACTCACCCTTTGGTTCACAACAGACTTTGCAGTAAGTGCTCAAGGATTTAAGGCGATTTATGAAGGTAAGAACTTTTTATAATGTGTTTGAGAAACAACCACGTGGAACAAGACTGGCATTCAAGGAAATTGTTGTATTATAATGACATTTATTTTTAACTTTACACTATTAAACTCATAGATATGTTGTAGATTTATGATTAACATGCAATATCCCTAAATTTCTGAATTGCATATTCGAAGATAAATAATTTGATTAATGCTGGTATGTTTGTATTGACAAACGAAGGCATTTTGACATCTGAACATTATGCACAATTTCAATTAAAGTGTTCATCTTTTAAAATTAATGTGGCTTCAAAGAATGGAGGAACATGTTCAACATTTATGTCAGATGCAAAAAATGAATGTTTTACCTAATGCCAATAGTTTTACCCCCACTTTTGTTACTATTATTTTCAATATGTGAAGTACAATTGAAGTAAAATGATGACGTACATTTTACATACACCTTGAATGTTTTTTGTACTGTATGAAGGAAACATTTTATCAACTGTAATTATATATCCATGGTATAATGTGTGTCTCCTTGATGCAAAAATAATGGGAAGTAACTGTGAACTGATGTTGAAGTAAATTGTATCAACTCTCATAAACCTGAAAGGTTAAGGATAAAGGTATGTTCTTTTCATGCATGCCTGCCTACTTCTAAATATCTATAGTGGTAGACAGACTAGGAGACATCTAGTGGGAGTGAGGTGGGATCCATACAAATATCTTTTCACTTGTGCATGGAATGTATTCAGCAATGTCAACGGAAAACTGAGAAATATTTTTTTACCAAATGTGTATTTTCAAATATGGTAGCCATTCCTAAGCTAAAGTCTGTGTGATAGCTTCTCATTAAGAAGCCAAATTTCACTTTCTGTATGTCTGACTTGTTGCAGTATGCAAAGCACAGATATGAAGAGGATACACTAACCATATTGTGTCACTTCGATCAATTTGGGACCTACTGATCTGTGAAATTTGTACTGATGTGTGGAAGATATTTATTTGGGTTCTGGTTGTAGAAAGCATGCTGGCTTTGAGATAATCCAAAGGAATGATATTGTAGTAAGCGAACTGAATCACTGCTACACATACTTTATACTTTATACAATGAAATACAATTCATGCTATAAGTTACTGTTTATTAGTCATGGCCCCTTGATATATCTCCGTAAAAAAATTGTTGTCTAGAGATTTTCAATGTTGATTTATGTTTTTGTATCATTAGAGAAGTAATTTAGCTTGGTTAGACATTGCTAATCAGAAGTATCAGATTCTTGGTGTGATTCACTGGTTTCTGCTATCCCAAAGATCCAAAATCACAAATCAAAAATGTACAGATGTATATCAGGGGGCCAGAATTATTATTAACCGAGTAAGGGTGGCTTTTTACAGAAGCATGGAATTTTTGAGTAACAGATCATGGCAACATTTGTATTTTTGTTATTTTAATGTACAAAGTAAAGAAAGCAAAACAGACGGCATTATAAACACTTACAAGGTTATTTGGAGTTTATCAGATGTTGAATAGCTGCCATAACTTGGTGGATGTCCAGCCCACCCTATTTAGAGGGCATAAATTAGTATACAGTTTAAATAAGGTGGACCGGACATCTGCCAACATTTTACAGTTGTCCCACTAAACTCTAAGTAACCTCAGTAAGTACTGTTTACACAATGAGGTAAGAGATAGAAGATGGGCATTCCAGGAGTGCAGAAGGAAATTCTCCCCTCTGCCATTGCCACTGCTGCTTGCTTCAGAAAGTGTGCTCCTGTTTCAATGTATTTGGCACAATTTGAAAAGACAATTCATAATTTGAAAGTGAAACTAAAGACAACATGTTGTATGCATGATTAAAACATCAAGTTTCACTGTTGTTTCTGAAGAAAAAGTGAACAGAACAGAAACTAAAATGGAAGGAAAACTGCATAAGACACATACCCAAAAAAGGAAATAAACTGCCTAGAGGACTCTCATTGTCATCAGTTTCAAATTATAAGAGATATATTGGCACACCATGAATTCTGCAAGACTCTTGTTTCACTACTGATTCCTATATCACTGAGTGCTGCGTTGAGCCCCACCTGTATCTCTCCCAACCAAGGTGTTTACGATCTATTGCTTTTCCTCAGTTCCATCCTCCACTGGGAAGCATTAAGTCTCCAAAAGTCATGATTTTTGTGGTACAGTAACTGATGGCACATGCAAGAGTATGTCACCAAGGTTTGCAACTGTGAACCTGTTGTTTCCCATTTGTGATTACTTTGCCTGCCTATTATTTGCTTCAGCGATATTTCAATTAATTTACTTTTATACTTGAAGTATAATACACAGTTCACTTTTTGAATTTGATCAGGATAAAAGACTTCACGGGGCGATTTTTTTCCAATGTAATGAGGTTATAGCTCGTTCTACATTACTCATTGTGTTGTTATGAGCGGATGAACAGATGTGCAATTACGTTTTCACTACCCCTATGATGTTGGTGAGATGAAAACAGTGCTATACTTTTATGAAACAGCTGATTATTGATTAGATAACATATGTGTCACGTAATCTTGATGGTACATTGATAGCAGCAAATCCATTTTGCGGTGAGTAGTAAGATAAATAATACATTTATGTGTGACAACATTGCTAAACAAATGTCTTATATCCCTGGATGTATACTTTTTTACCACCCTCACATATGTAACAGTTATGGAAGTACAAGAGTGGAAATAGTGCTATACCAACAGATGCAGAGTTAACTTCTGCACAAAAAATGTGTAACATGTTTAAGTTCTCATTCCTGGGAGAACATTCCCAAACATTTACATACTAAGAAGATTCAGTTTATTTAAAGTGCACGTATGAACGAGACATAAATAGATTTGGTGAAGTCTTGATTATGAAATTGTAAATTAACCGAAGTGATGATGGCTTGATCATTAGAACCAGGGCTGGACTGGGAACCCAAAGCAGCCCTAGCCAATTTTGTCAGATTGTCCTCCCTGCATAGCGAGCGAGCAAACATGACCACTACAAGGAGAGTTTGGTGGGGGGTCTCCTACCCCAAAATGTTTTGGGAAAAATTGCAAAAATGGTGCACTCTAAAAACATTTTTCATTATATATTCAATTGTGTTAGCTTTTAAAGCATAGTTTAAGGATGGGCTTACAGTGCACCAGGATACAACAATCTTTATTGGGACCCTTCAATGGTTCCCTCACTATCACCCTCCAACAGTGCCCCCAGGGGCGTAGCTTTAGGAAGAGTGTTTGGGGTGCTACACCCCCCTAATAAATGTATTTTCTGGAAAATAGTTGGGTACAGCTGCTTTCAGTCAGGTATAGTGAGGTGCCTGTTGGATTTCACAAGGAATTGTTACATACACACAGACAAAAATTCACAAACACTCTCTGTTTTGAAAGTTTTAAAAAATGTTGGTTATTTTACAAAATATTGTGTTTTATCTGACTTAGTACACCTACCAATCCACATTTGTCTCCCTTTTAATGGCCCCTTTAGCCCCTCTCATGCACCCTGGTTGGTGTATGCTGTATTTCAACTTTATATGCCAGCATGATTGTTGGAAAATCTGAAGCAGAAACCCCCCAACATTATTTACCAAAATACAACCCTGAGTGACCCTCATCTCTCCATAGCCCCTCTCTCACATGTATTTCATTTGTTTTATAGCGCCTCTCATGCCAGATTATTGTGTAGAAGCACTTTACATCAAACAAACATAGAGACAATGAGTGTGTATGTCGGTGTATAGAAAATGTTACATAAGACAATGGGCACTACGAGGCGTAGGAATCTTTGAAGCATGATTGGACTGGATAAGCACAAATTCAAGATTTAAAATGTAACACAGCGGTTAGGGTTACATTTACTAATAAAAATTTGTATCTAACCAAACAAACCTTTTTTTAGCACATTAAGATAATGAACGACTGCAAAAAACATAACTTTCTAACATGTACCATGCAATTTGCATGCAGCTCTTTGATGACAGTTCATAGCGCACTGTGCTAGATTAATATCGTAATTTATGAACTGCACAGCAACAAAATATTCTCTGTGACAAAAGTAGTAACCTTTGAGCTATGCACTAAATAAACGTATGTGATCTGCGTGCTACACATTCTTTGCAGCAGGCATATTAACCCTCTGAGATACCTTAGATGAGTCAAAACTTCCACTCCAAAACTCCTGCAGGAAGATTAATCACCAGAGATGTCTTGACACTTTTATTGCTGCTGAAACATTCTCGATGTACAAAGAAAATACAGGGAGGCTGGAAATGAAAGTGCGGAGTGGATTTTGTTGGCCTGTCGGCCCCTCCCCGCAACAAACCTGGCCCCCCAGTAAGAAAACTGGCCGCCCCACCCTTCCAGCCTCCTGGGGAAACACCCAATGCCCGGTACAGCCAGTCCAGCCTTGTTACGAACTATACATCACCTGGTAGCGCAGGTGAGCTCTGTACAGTTAATTTATTAAATAAAGGTCTACACTATCTTGTGGCCTGATCTAGAAAGAGTTTTGAGAAGTCATAAATGCTGAGATCACAATATCAAGTGCAGCATTATGTATGTGTGCGCACTCAAAGGACATAGCTGTGCACAAATTTTAAACTACACACATTTATTTTATTTAATAATTTCTCAGAATTCGTGTGTAAGCAGAGACAGAACAGCTTGGAAACAGTGAGCAATGGTTAGCTCTCTCTCTTTCAGAGCTGTGTGTAGATTTAGCAACAAGAGCAGTGTATTTGCATTTTGACGTCCTCTTTGACTTTACAGAGACACACTGCATCAAATGCACCTGTCTACAGGGAACTGCATTTCTGCAGGTTTTCAATGACTTGAAGGTTGCCAAGCAACAAACAATCTCACATATACAGCATCAGGAAATTAGCACATGCTCTCCAAAGATGACCCTGCTCTTTATGCCTATTCCATGAGACGTGTATTCGTACACGTACAAATGCAATTCTGTGCTGCTTGCATGCATATACGCCCTCATTGTCAATGACAATAGACCGGACATGATGCATTGGAAGATGGAGTGCGAGGTGCTATTAGGTTATTAGCTCATAACTGGCCTACAACCCTCAAACTGTAGTACAAGGAAAGCAGCTGTACAGTGAGTATCACACAGTTCAGCAATATGTGGACACAGTGTGACGCCACTACTTTTCAGTATACAAACATGAATGAAATGAAGCAAAATGCACTTGTTAGAAATGGGATTTCTGGTTGGCTAGGGCATGCGCCTAAGCCAGGCAGAAACCACCACTCTAGTCAGGGCAAGGGAGTTACACGCTGAAGATAACCCCTGCTCACCCCCTTGGTAGCTTGGCACAAGCAGTCAGGCCTATCCCAGAGGCAATGTGTAAAGCGTTTGCGCAACACACTCACACAGCAGCAACACACTAGTCACACCACAAAAGGAACTCCACACAAGGTTATATAAAACATAGCTATTGTATTACTCATAAAACGCATTAGAGCATAATCACATATATACACTGTGCCACCTGGCACTAGGTATTACTTTACAGGGGATTATATACATTACAGGGCCAATCGGGCCACTGTCATAACCATCATATCACAGTTAAGGAACACAACCATTAACTACTGGCAATAGGGCACTGTACGTAGCATAAACACATTACGCAAAACCATGAGCACGAACATCATAATTACATCAGGCCCCTCTTAGGCGTAACCATCACCACACCAGGACATAGTAAAAACAGCCAGTGATTACTGGTGACACAGCACTTGGCTTATGCAGAGTGGAATCAAAAACAACCAGTAATTACTGGTGACACTGCATCTAGCAAAAACACCTTAGGCATGCATCCTACTCATCGACATTTCATAGAAGATTACACCACCTATAATCCCATCAGTGCATAATAGATTAAGTGTGCACGAGATCCACAGTGCATCTTAGTCATGACCCGCCAGGTACGGCAGTTCCAAATTGCCAGGAACCCTCCTGGTCATGCTGGCACATTCCGTAGGGAGGGCGGTGTGCCCCTCTGACCCCCTACCAACAAAAGGCCTTCAAACTGGCCCCCCTAGCTGCAGATGCAGCCAAAACCATGCTCCCAACATCCAATACGGGTGCAGCTGCCCGTGACCATGCGGCAAAGCTGCACAATGAGGAGCGTTTCAGCACCACAGCCGCGGGTCAAGTTTAAGGACCATACCGTCACCGGCCAGGAGGAGGAGGGTGATGCGACCCCTCCGCTCTCTTCTCCCGCTCCTATTCTGGTTGATGAAGGGCTGCTGCGGGGGAATTTGGAGCGCAGTCTCCTTGTGAACCGTGAGGCTCTCTTCTCGCCTCTGTCAGCCTCAGTCACCATGCGGGGTTCTCCTTGGACCTCCTGCTGCCTCTCCTGAGGCCCTGCAAATCCCGCATCTCCCGGCGAAGCCATCACACCTAAGCAACACGCGGACTCTCGGCTTCCCGTAGGGAGGCCCTGCCCACAACCAGGCAACCTTCGCCTGTCTTCCTGCTTCCTGACGCTGGCTCAGGACAGTGAAATCAACAGGGCTGGGGATCAAATGCAGAGGCAGATCTCCACACGCTGTGGAATTAAGCCCACACAAAGGCTTGGGGAACACACAGGGCTCTCCTTGTCCTCACGAGAGCCCCGTCCACAACCAGGCAGCTTCTGCCTGGCTTTCTGTGTACCGCGCGGCTGCTCTCTGTGAGAGTCCCCTTCTCAGGCTCTGACGGCAGAAAGTGAAGCGCCCACCACGCGCTTCTGGTGTGTGGGTGCAGCCCTCTAGAGCAAGGACCCTCAGTCCTCTGAAGGCAGGGGCAGAAATCCAGCGCTCACAACGCGCTGATTCCAAGGTCACAAGGGGCAGAGCTAGGCCCAGGCAGGCCAGCTCATGGGGCCCTCTAGAAGAGGGGAAGTCCTTCATGGCGGTTCCTCCTGGTGCCCAGCAGTCCTCTTCGCCCAGATCCAAGTAAGCACCAAACACATGGGGTCACAGCCCCAATACTTATAGTACATGTCTTCTTTGTTCTGCCCTGACACAGGGCTTGGGGCCCAGTTCAAACTAGTTCTGAGGGGCACTTAACAAGTGCACAACAGTCCCCATTGACAGTGTAGGTCCTGGCCCCAGCCACACCACAGGGGGGTGGAGCCAGCATTGTACAAGCCAGGCACAGACCTATTCAGGGTCAGGGGCTACTCCTCCCACTACTCCAAATGCAGGTCGGCCTATTCAGCCTGGCCCTGACTCACCCAGCCCCTCTGGAGCCACTGCACCTCCCCAGCCCCTGTCACTCCAGAGCCAGACATGCAATACACATCAGGCATGCACAAAGACACATAGCACACAGAAATGCCAACTTCTAAAAGTGGCATTTCTAACATAGTGATAATAAATCTGCGCACACCACCACACAGCATTTATCACCACTATTCCAAACACACCAAACTTGATCACGCTACTCCTCTCATATCAGGAATTACCACTGAAACAGATATCAGGGAATTCCCCATGCATTCCTATGAGAGGGCAGCCTCACAATAGTGAGAAACCAAAATGGATGTTTGTCACTACCAGGACATGGCACACAGTTAAGGCATATGTCCTACCTTTTACCTACAGCGCACCCTGCCCATAGGGCTAGCTAGGGCCTACCTTAGGGGTGACTGATTTGTAGTAAAAGGGGAGTCACAGACGTGGAACCCACTTTATGTGCCATGTCACAGTGGCAGTAAACTGCACGTGCAGGCCCTGCAATGGCAGAGGCCTGAGACAGGTTTGAAAGGCTACTTTAGTGGGTGGCGCAAGCAGCGCTGCAAGCCCATCAGTAGCATTTAATTTACTGGCCCTGGGTATCTGAGATATCACTTTACAAGGGACTGATAGGTAAATTAAATACGCCAAACAGGTGTAGACCAATCTTACCATGTTTACCATAGAGAGCACATGCACTTTACACTGAACAGCAATGATAAAGTGCCCAGAGTCCTAAAACCACCAACACCAGTTCAGAAAAAATACCAGGAGGAAGGCAAAAGGTTCAGGGATGACCCTGCAAAAAGGGCCTAGTCCAACACAACCCCCTTCCAGCTAAAAGCCAGGGTAGACCAATCATTACTTTGATGGGCTTCCCTGCTTGGGGCGATAGAACACTGACGCGGGCCCGCAACTGCAGGGGCACACTCCAGTTCTATGCCAATCTGAACCCATGTGGTTCCCTCTGTCAAAGCTCCCAGGACCAACTAAGCTACCGTACTGGGACTCCCTAGCTGTCCGTGGCCAGGACCAGGCCCTAGGCCATCCAGATGTCTCTGGTCCTTGCCATCTCACAGAGTGGGGGGCAGTAACCCCTGGTACATAGCATCCATTCTCCACTCTTCCTCTCATTAGTGCAGCTCTAAACTGCTACTGACCCTCCAACCTATGGTCCGCACCCTCAGGCTGACCAGAGGTCACGGGCGAGGCTCTCCTCCCCCTACCTCTCCTTCTGGGGTCCCGCACTCTCCTCCCAGGGGAAGCACCCCCGGAACCAAAAACTGTCAGGACGCTGGAATCAGCCCTCCTACACAATTCTCCCACCAGTTAAGGACCTCTCTCTTGCAACTGGTCTCCCAACCTAGGGTCTAAACCCTCAGGTTGAACCGGTGTCAGAGGCGAGGACTCCCTCCCTCTGCACCCCCTTCCAGAGTTCTGCACCCTCCCACCTGGAGTGGTACCCCTAGAAGACAAACCGGTCAGGCCACTGCTTACATATGTCCTTCCCTCCAGGTCAGGCAGAACCTGAACCTGGCCTCCCAACCCAGGGACTAAACCCTGCGGCTGAGCACCCGCCTGGCACACCAGGACTTCCTGGGGAGCATGCATGCCCCCCGAGGGTAACACATAACTCATGTGTTGCTTGACAATCTGCCTGGTGCTGATCTCCTGACCCCTGTCCATCTGACAGTGCGCGGAGACCCCCTAGGACAGAAGTGGTGTCACCATGGTCACTGCTAGGAGGCTCAGCCCTTATGGCTGGCCCCTGACCCACTGGTTCTCCCACTGGGGACTCTCTCCCCCACTCACCCCTCCATCTGGACTTCTGCACCCTCCACTTAGGAGTGGCACCACCAGACACCCAAACTGATGGAGCTCTGCTTACAGACGCTCCAAGTTCTCCTGACACTAGGAGATCCCCCTCAACGGACGGCCTACCAGTACAGCCTAGGCTCCCCACCTGGTGTTCCCTTAGGTAACCCTCCAGGCCCTGGGACTGGGTTTTGGGCACCTTGGGACGCATCCCATTCTAACTCCTTCTCCGCAGAGACAGGACGTGAGTCCCTACACCCCTCCCACTACACCGGGACCTATCTGGGCTACTAAGAACCTTTCCCACCACACTGGGCTGGGAAATACCTGAGCCGCTCCTCTTGGGGTCACTAACAAATGCCTCCTCAGACCATCTGGCACTCACCCAGAGGTCTGCCTCCCGTGCAAGCTCCCTGGGACCAGAGAACTCACACTCCAACAGGTGTTGGCGTAACCCTGGAAAACACCAACGGAACATGTGCTCTCTGACAATCAGATTGAACAGCCTTTCAAAATTGTTTGCTGTGCTACCCATCACCCAACCTTCCAGTGCATCACACCACTCATCCACAAACTCCCCCCAAGACTGATGAGGCAGTTTCCTTCTGCCCCTGAACCTCAACCTATACCCTTCAGGTGTGACACCCTCTTCCTGAGAACTAGGTACCACGCTCTGGGATCTGGGAGTGGGACTTCCTACACTGGACTCACTTTTGCTGCCACAACTGGACCCCACCCTCACTGGTGAATCCAGACCACTAAAACTACACTCAGGGGACATATCCTCAAGAGTTAGCTTTTCCCTGGCGAAGGCCCTCTTTGCCTCCGCCATCCTCACCTGTGCTAAGACCCTCTCAGTCTCTAGCTTTTTCTCCTCCACACCCAGCTGCACTAGATCCAACCTGAGCCTTTCCAAAGCCAACTGATGCTCCCTTTCTTCCCTCCTATCTACCCACTCCTCTGGGGACAGGGAAAGGGATGGGGCACTGCCCCAGGCACTGGACCCGGCAAGGGACTCCCTCTCTACGGGGTCCTCACTATCTACTGGCGTCCCTGCCCTGTCATTTTCTCCCTCCTGCTCAAACTCTCTAGGGCCATTGCCCTCTAGGGGTGCTGGTCGGGGACCCCCCTCTCAGAGACCTCACTGAACTCGGGGTCCTCCTTCCCAGACTCTCCCTCACCAGGTTTTTGGATGTCCAACAGGCTAACACGGCCTCCTGCAGTTCCACCTTCCTGGCAGACCTACTCACTTGACACCAAAGATCCTGACAGAACCTCTTTAGGTCCTTCACAGTATACCTACGCAACATCCTTACACTAAATGCACTTCCTGTCACAACAACTGCTGGATCACCGAGGTGAGACATGACTGACACTTTACGGGTGTCACCAAAATTTAGAAGAGCAGAAAACACAATTCAAAAATGACACTTTCAGGAGAATAAAAAAACTCAGGAGAAAAAAAATCCCCAAACATGTGAATAGTCTAAACTGTAGAGTTTGTAGTGCAACCATGCGTCACTGTGGTACTGCGCAAACGCAAGTCCTATCCTCACCGCTGACAACCAATGTTAGAAATGGGATTTCTGGTTGGCTAGGGCATGCACCTAAGCCAGGCAGAAACCACCACTCTAGTCAGGGCAAGGGAGTTACACGCTGAAGATAGCACCTGCTCACCCCCTTGGTAGCTTGGCACAAGCAGTCAGGCCTATCCCAGAGGCAATGTGTAAAGCGTTTGCGCAACACACTCACACAGCAGCAACACACTAGTCACACCACAAAAGAAACTCCACACAAGGTTATATAAAAAATAGCGTTTGTATTACTCATAAAACACATTTGAGCATAATCACATATATACACTGTGCCACCTCACACAAGGTATTACTTTACAGGGGATTATATACATTACAGGGCCAATCGGGTCTCTGTCATAACCATCATATCACAGTTAAGGAACACAACCAGTAACTACTGGCAATAGGGCACTGTACGTAGCATAAACACATTACACATAATCATGAGCATGAACATCATAATTACATCAGGCCCCTCTTAGGCGTAACCATCACCACACCAGGACATAGTAAAAACAGCCGGTGATTACTGGTAACACAGCACTTGGCTTATGCAGAGTGGAATCAAAAACAACCAGTACTTACTCGCGACATTGCATCTAGCAAAAACACCTTAGGCATACATCCTACTCATCGACATTTCATAGAAGATTACACCTCCTATAATCCCATCAGGGCATAACAGATTAAGTGTGCACGAGATCCACAGTGCATCTTAGTCATGACCCGCTAGGTACGGCAGTTCTGAATTGCCAGGAACCCTCCTGGTCGTGCTGCTACTTTCCGTAGGGGGGGCGGTGTTCCCCTCCGACCCCCTACCAACACGAGGCCTTCAAACTGGCCCCCCCTAGCTGCAGATGCAGCCAAAACCATGCTCCCAACATCCAATACGGGTGCAGCTGCCCGTGACCATGTGGCGCAGCTGCACAATGCAGAGCGTTTCACTGCTGCGGGTCATGTTTAAGGACCATACCTGCACCGGCCAGGAGAGGGAGGGTGATGCGACCCCTCTGCTCTCTTCTCCCGCTCCCCTTCTGGTTGATGAAGGGCTTCTGTGGGGGAATCTGGAGTGCAGTCTCCTTGGGGCCCATGAGGCTCTCTTCTCACCTCCGGCAGCCTCAGTCACCACGCGGGGTTCTCCTTTGACCTCCTGCTGCCTCTCCTGAGGCCCTGCAAAACCCATGTGTCCCGGTGAAGCCCTCACGCTCCAGCAACACGGCTTCCCATAGGGAGGCCCCGCCCACAACCAGGCAACCTTCGCCTCTCTTCCTGCTTCCTGACACTGGCTCAGGACAGTGAAATCAACAGCGCTGGGGGATAAATGCAGAGGCAGCTCTCCACATGCTGTGGAATTAAGCCCAAACAAAGGCTTTGAGAACACACAGGGCTCTTCTTGTCCTCACGTGAGCCCCGCCCACAACCAGGCAGCTTCTGCCTGGCTTACTGTGTACTGCGCGGCTGCTCTCGCTGCGTTCTCTGTGAGAGTACCCTTCTCAGGCTCAGACGGCAGAAAGTGAAGCGCCCACCATGTGCTTCTGGTGTGCGGGTGCAACCCTCTAGAGCAAGGGCCCTCAGTCCTCTGAAGGCAGGGGCAGAACTCCACGGCTCATCAAGCGCTGATTCCAAGGTCAAAAGGGGCAGAGCTGGGCCCAGGCAGGCCAGCTCACAGGGCCCTCTAGCAGAGGGGAAGTTCTTCGTGGCGGTTCCTCCTGGTTCCCAGCAGTCCTCTTCGCCCAGATCCAAGTAAGCACCAAACACATGGGGTCACAGCCCCAATACTTATACTACATGTCTTCTTTGTTCTGCCCTGGCACAGGGATTGGGACCCAGTTCAAACTAGTTCTGGGGGGGCACTTAACAAGCGCACAACAGTCCCCATTGACAGTGTAGGTCCTGGTCCCAGACACACCACAGGGGGGCAGAGCCAGCATTGTACAAGGCAGGCACAGACCTATTCAGGGTCAGGGGCTACTCCTCCCATTACTCCAAATGCAGTCCGGCCTATTCAGCCTGGTGCTTACTCACCCAGCCCCTCTGGAGCCACTGCACCTCCCCAGCCCCTGTCACTCCAGAGCCAGACATGCAATACACATCAGGCAGGCACAAAGACACATAGCACACAGAAATGCCAACTTCTAAAAGTGGCATTTCTAATATAGTGATAATAAATCTGCGCACACCACCACGCAGCATTTATCACCACTATTCCAAACATACCAAACTTGATCACGCTACTCCTCTCATATCAGGAATTACCACTGAAACACATATCAGGGAATTCCCCATGCATTCCTATGAGAGGGCAGCCTCACAATAGTGAGAAACCAAAATGGATGTTTGTCACTACCAGGACATGCCACACAGTTAAGGCACATGTCCTACCTTTTACCTACAGCGCACCCTGCCCATAAGGCTAGCTAGGGCCTACCTTAGGGGTGAGTGATATGTAGTTAAAGGGGAGTCACAGACGTGGCACCCACTTTATGTGCCACGTCACAGCAGCAGTAAACTGCGCGCGCAGGCCCTGCAATGGCAGAGGCCTGAGACAGGTTTGAAAGGTTACTTTGGTGGGTGGCGCAAGCAGCGCTGCAAGCCCACCAGTAGTATTTAATTTACTGGCCCTGGGTATCTGAGATACCACTTTACAAGGGACTGATAGGTAAATTAAATACGCCAAACAGGTGTAGACCAATCTTACCATGTTTACCATAAAGAGCACATGCACTTTACACTGAACAGCAGTGATAAAGTGCCCTGAGTCCTAAAACCACCAACTCCAGGTCAGAAAAAATACCAGGACGAAGGCAAAAAGTTCAGGGATGACCCTGCAAGAAGGGCCAAGTCCAACATCACTTTAATATAGCAGCCCACGCCTTGATTCAGAGCAGAGCATGACCACACGCATGATGAGACGGAGCAATCAAGCCAATACTTTGCTGAACAATGAGCACCTTGTCCAAAGGACCACAGGAATGTGCATCAGTTGTGTTCCTTAAAATCAAACTCTTCCAATTGCATGTCTCACAAGAGCTCCCCCTCAATGCTCGTCTTCATTATGGCATGCTTCCCCTTTTCCTCCTTCATGTACCACAAGCACTCATTTAAAATATGATTCTTTATTTATTTGTTTAATATTAATGTAATTACTTAATGTGTTTGTTCATTCATTCATCGATTTATTCATTTATGTATTTAAATAAATGATTTATCTTTGTTCTAGTTGTTGAGGCCCTGTACGTAAGGTGGCAGAGCACTTTACCGCATGGTATATTGATACCTAGGACAGCTGGAAGATAAGACAGTATACATTGCAAGTGGATTAACTATATACCACAAAAAATATTGAGTATCGGCAGATGCATTTTGTGTATACGTCCAGATTCAACAAATGGAAGCAAGTTATGTAAAGTCTACTGTGAAGAGCTGTTTGAGATACTTACTTAGATAGAGACCTTTGCTATATATCACAACATACATTGGATGAAACGTATTACAAATAAACATATCAAGAAGCATCACTGAAATTTTCTCAGACCTACTTGTGACAATGAGCAATCATATGGTGACGCAAAAATACACACTGAAAAAGCTTCAAAATCAAAAAATCTTGGAATTTGAAGAATACACCAACTTATCCAAAAGGTTTTTTAACCTAGTGTTAGTTGACTATAGGTGTATGTGGCAACAACATAGGTGTTGTTCACCTGCAAATGCCCCACCAATGATACACGTGCCTCTCCTTAACAGCATCAATATTGACCTTAAAGAAATGCCCTTCAGACATTTCTATTTTCTTGAAGTATTTAACCTGTCTCTTCAAATATAGAATCATGCAGAAACTCCTCTGGAGAATATAACGTATATGTTGCAATTTCTTTCATTTTTCTTCAGTAAACACGCGATAATAACAATGGGATTTTGTGAATGCTTCTTGACGTGGTATTGGGAAAATTAATGTTATCATCTTTTGCCGTGAGTGAGTGAATGAGTGACTGAAGCATACTATTTTAAAACAAACAATTCAATTTTATTAATGGTAGACCAGTAGCACAGTCATATTTTCCAGTAGACAATCAAATGAAAGCCTTGATTTGATTATTTAAATAATTGATACGGCAGAACTTTATTTTTAGTATTGAAAATATATTCGGCGTGAAAGCCTCATTCAGCTCACAAGTTTTAGCACTTTTTCTTGTTGTAGCTTATATAGAGACAGATTGGGTGTTTAAAATTAATGACCTATCAATCCATTCAAGTTTATCTAAAAAAGAGGGACTGATTTGCTATGCTCCACTGGTAGATTGCATTAAATGTAAGCATTTGATGATTGCAAGTCATTTTGTATTAAAATGTTGGCACCTGATTTAAACAAGTTTAATTAAAATGGTTGGGAATTTGGCAGTAGTCTTAAATGAATGTGAGGTTGTGGAAGCGAATGTATTGTTTACAAAATTTTTGTCATCACAAGTTTTTCAGTGTAGCAGTTCAGGGGTCCGTGCAACATTTGAAACGTCGTTGAACACATTTAACATTTAAATAAGAACTTATTTTTGACAAAATTAGTGACACGTCAAAATATTTGCATGTCTTTTCTACATGTCATCTGCACAGTAAACAATAATTTTAAGGGCTAGATATCTTGATGTAGAATGAATAACTATGCTGGCTGATTATTAAATTAAATGATTTAACAAATACCAAGGTAATGTATCAGTAAAATAATTAATAATGCCATTTTTAGTTTATTGTGCCATTTAATAAACAAAGAACAGGTGATAGTAATTTTTTTCTCTAAACCATTGAATTGTATGGTTATCATGAGTTTCAGGATTAGTAGGCCTGGGTGTAATTTTAATTATGCTGGAGTAATCAGAGTAATTTTTGTAATTCCATGTTACTCTTTCACCTGGAATTACCGATAATGATTTGATTACTCCTGCTCGCGTAATTAAGAGTAATTTGAGAGGAAACAATTCTACTGTGAGAGCACATTTACCGACCACAGGCTGCTACTCTCATTTGCAAAATGCATTGTTGTGCACATTTTGGACCCAGGGGGAGCATTTTGAGCTAAGAAAATAGCGCTAAATTTTGGGAGTAAGTTGTGGGAAAATCCTACTGCAAGCGCACATTTAACGTGTGTGAACGGCTGCTTGTGATTTGTGTTCTGTTCATTTAACCTTATTTCTTAGTGAAAATGCATTCTTACATCCATTTTGAATGTGAGGGGTTTTTCCTAGGTTACGATATAGCGCTAAATGCAGATTTACTCTTCTTGCAAAATTGTGCATAATCTCGTGGCAATTCCGAGTTATTAGGCTACAATGTTTTACGCAAGTTACCCCCAACCCTAAATATTAGGAATTATGTCATAATGTATGCAAGTACACAGAGAAGCACTAAGACCCAAACCCTCACACACAGACAGACATAACAATTCAGACACATATACGCACACACTCACACACATATCTGTGTTCATATTTACAGTTGTTGAAAGACACATATGTTTCTTTGTAAGCTCCACGGTTTTACCAAAAACACAGTTTACTATGCTGTTAGTCTAAGCGATTTAACGTTCATTTGCACTTGTAATCATCAGCTATTGTTGAAGATCACTAACTGGCAGAATAGTAACCATGGTACACTCCACTCCTCATACCCTTTCTTCTGACCTGCATCCCACAGATCAGCTCCAGTAGAGATGGCTTTCTTTTGTGCGGCATTGAGAGGTCTACAGTTCTGTCTGATATGCATCCGTGCTCCTCCGCTCCTATCAGGGCAGTGAGGATGCAGGTGGTTAGTGCAGTCAGCCCTACTCACTGCATTTCTTTTGTGCCTTTGATACACTATGACCAGCAATAACACAGCTTGTAGATCACCCCTGCTCTTACCTGTGGCTATGAGTTGGTCTCTTGTTTGTTGGGGTATCGTGCACTGGTGTGGCTTGGGCTGAGTGTTTACATACTAGGTAACGTGAAACATATTAACGTGAAACAGCCTTTACCACGAAGGCTGAACAACGAACATCCTTTACAAGGAAGGCTGAACTACGCAAGCCCTACCGCGCAAATGCCTTAACCACGCATATGCCTTAACCACGCATATGCGTGGTTAAGGCATATGTCCGGTAGGGCTTGCAGATGGACGGAAGTAGGAAGAGATCGGTGAGGTAAGAGGGGCTGGGGGTGGGGGGTGGGTCGGGGCTATTAAAAGTTGGGCTGGGTCGGGGTACATCTGTGGGCTGGGGGTCGGGGTTGTTTTGTGGGCTGAGGTGTGGGTTGGGAATGTTTTGTGGGCTGGGGGTGGGTTGGGCTATTTTAAGTGGGGCTGGGGGTGGGTCGGGGTTGTTTTGTGGTCTGAGGGTGGGTTGGGGTAGTGTTCTGGGCTGGGGGTGAGTCAGGAGTATTTTTCTGGGCTGAGGCGGGTCAAGGACGTTTTCAGGGCTGGGGAGTTCGGGGTAGTTTAAATGGCTGTGGGGGTTCGGGGTAGTTTTCAGTGCTCGGGGGGGTGGGGGTTGTTTTCAGGGCTTGGGGCACCATTTTAGGGCTCAGGGCGGGGAACAGAGATTGTAATACTTCTTAGGACTTAAGTGGGGCAGGATAGTTTTTAGGGTTTAGGGGGTAGTTTGTAGGGATATGGGGAGGGCGGGGGCAAACAAGCTACTAGGGCTGGGGGGTTTGGTAGTTTTGGAACTCAGGGGCAGGGGTCGGGGGTTAAGACTTAGTTATGAATTCTTAGCCACGGATATGTGTTTACCATATTTGCCTTAACATCACATGATTTGTTGTAAAGGCATGCGTGGTAAAGGCATATTCGTGGTTAAGAATTTTGTTGTTCAGCCTGCGTGGAACCGGCATGTGTAGTAAATGCATGCATGGTTCCAGCATACATCCTTTATTAACATCCCCTGTGTGCTGGTGGGGCCTGCAAGACCTAGCACCATAAGGTGATTTGGATGCTTGCATGGATCGTGGTGATAGGCACCTGCCATGTGATGTTATGCTGTCTCACAGTCAAAGGAACAGATGCTTTTTTCCGCCAGTGTTGAAACACGAGCAATTATCGGTAAGAATTATGTTTCCTCTGAACCTGCCAGAGTGGGCCCTCCAAAGGCCTCTAGTAAAAGACTATTTGTGCTGATGCCAATGCTGTAATCCGCAAAATAAATCAAGTTCCTAAAATATTGAAAAACAAAATGACCAAAATTATTTATCCCTGCACACCTAACACCTAGATCTGCAACGCTAAATGATAAACCACCTCTCTTACTGAAAATAACACTTACAATTCTCAGATGCATTCTTGTGCAACACTGAGTGAAATGGCTTAATATCACATGCTTAATTCAAAACTGGTCTTAGACATAAAAACACAGAAGATACACAACAGTACATAAGATTGCTTAGGAAACAAAGGAGTGTTGTCTAAGTGGTTCCCCTGATTCTCAGCTACCAGCTACTTACTACATCACCTTCTCTTTCACTACTTTTCAGTTTACATCTATGTCTCAGTAATTTAATAAATAATCTTTTGAGCAGTATATGAACCTTGTTATTTACCTGTTAAATAGTTTTGATTGTTTGCATAAGCTATCCAACTAAGCATTTGAATAGCCTTACGTTCATCTCTCTCTTGCTAATGCAAACTCACGAAGACACCTTTCCTCTCACATTCCTTTTAACATACCCAAAACGTTCCTCTAACTCAAACACACTGCAACATTCATACAACCACACATTTCCCCCTTTCTTTCTGGCAGTTTCAATTTGCATACTGTAACATTACTTAGTACATACTAAGGCCCTCATTACAAGAAGCCACTAATTCAGATGGAGCTACTGACAGCACTCACGTAAAACACATGTTAATTATCATAAATGTAGACATGCGCAAATGGTTATCTGAGTTGTTGGTTGTAGAAACACTTGAATTCTAATTACAACTTCTCCTCTTTACAAGCTATGAGATCTTGAGGACGCCATTATCTCTCCCTGTACATACGTTATTTTGCCAATCCATAGTGCTTGGAAACACTCTACAGCTAGATGCCAACTTGCCCTGTAGGATGAGATTCACCTTAAACTGGTCTTGGCATGTTAGCAAAAAGCAAAAGCACAAATTTTCTGAAAAAAGATAGATGTTCCCTCTACATCTCTGGTTACTATCATAAGAGAGTTTTATTTTAAATGTGTGTTAGATCACAATAAAAAGGAAAAGCTGGGATGCTAAAAAAGATGCTATAAGGACAAGGGGCACTGTTATGTCTTATTGCCCCTATGATTAAACAATTATGATTGTGACCTAAATAAAACTTTCGTATGGAATATGATGGAGTAATTGCATAATGTGTATATTGCATGAGTTAACTGATCACCTGAGATAAATTATCTTAAGATGCTTACATGGGTTGGTAAAACAACTGCATTTCCCATTGTGAGTATAGAAGAACAATTCTGTGTTGCATTTTGTTCTGCAGAAATTGATCATTTCTTGGAGTTCCACAGCTTTTGGAAATGTTCACTGCTTTGTAGTTCCATCACGGTCGGCCTTAAACTGTGTCTAGGTACTGGTCACGAGCAACCAGGTGACCGCTGTTGACACTTACTCTTTTTGGAGTTACTTGAAATAAACAAAACTTTAAAAATTCATTTTCTGGATCCCCTTATTGGGTTTTTGTTGTTTTGGTGTCATTTTGTTTATTTAATATTCTGCATGTTTATAAATTGGAGTGAGATTTGTATTGTGTTGTATTTTATATTTTATTTTACTGTTTTGGTTTTTCCAACTCCCTTAACACATTAGCAGGGGTTGAGCTCAGGTTTAAATTACTGAAACCTTTAATGGTCCTAAGAATCAGAGTGGCATTATTTCTTGTGGTGGATTAAAACTCACACTCAACTAATAATCTACTTTCTCACAAATTGAATTTGGGCTGAATAGTGTGGTACATTCATGATAAGTCTATTCATGGAATCCTGAGTCAGTCAGTCACTCACTCATTCCTTTAGTCTTCTAGTCGAGGCCTACTTCCTTCAATCATTTTAGAACGTATCAGTCAAATTTATGATGTTAGGGTCAGAAACACAAAGTGGACCTGAAGGTGGAGTGAAGTTTGGGAGACACTTTCATCAAAGTACTTTGGCACTGACAAAAGATGTGGGTGTGGAGGGCAGAGATTATAACCCTACGAAACACATCGGGTGCTGAGAAGACGTTTATATGATTTGGACATATGTCATTTAACATGATATCTAAATTTGCAGTGAAGTTTCAAATATGTATATCAGTAGGGTGAAATTTATGTATACTCCATAGATTTCTATATTTTTTCTGCAGATTTAATTTTTTCCTCACAGAAAAATTTCAATAACTTCAGGAGATGTTCATGTGTTTTTTATGAGGAATGGATTGCCTTTAAGTGCTTACACATAAATACCGGCATAAACTGTACAGTTGGCTAAAGGGTACCCAGCTGCCAGTGATGCTCACTGTTGGACCTGGCACTTTTTGCAGGGTTATCCCAAACTTTTTGCCTTTCTCCTATATTTTTTCTGACCTGGTTTTGTTGGCTTTAGGATTCTAGGCACTTTACCACTGTTATTCAGTGCTAAAGTGCATGTGCTCTCTCCTTTAAATAAGGTATGATTGGTCTACACCTGTTTGGCATATTTAATTTACCTTCAAGTCCCTTGTACAGTGGTATTCCATATACCCAGGGCCTGTGAATTAAATGCTACTAGTGGGCCTGCAGCGCTGCTTGCGCCACCCACGGAAGTAGCCTTTCAAACCTGTTCCAGGCATCTGGCACTGCAGGGCCTGCATGCGCAGTTTACCACCACAGTGTCTTGGCATTTAAAGTTACTTGCCAAACCTTAAACTCCCCTTTTTCTACATATAGGTCACCCCTAAGGTTGTCCCTAGGTAGCCCTACGCGCAGAGTGCTGTGTAGATAAAAGGTAGGACATGTGCCTTTTTTGTGGCATGTACTGGTAATGACAAACAGTCTATTTGGTCTCTCACTGCTGTGATGCCTGCTCCTCTCATAGGTTTGCATTAGAAATTTCCTGATATGTTTTTCAGTGGTAATTTCTGATCTGGAAGGAGTAGCGTTGCCATGTTTGGTATGTTTGGAATAATGGTGATAAATCCTGCTTAATGATGAAGGTGTATTTTTCCTTACTATTTTAAAAATGCCACTTTTCAAAAGTGGTAATTTTTATGTGATTATAACTCTTTGTGCTTTGCAGCCTGACTCCAATCCATGTCTATGGTAGAGTGACAGATGGGCTTGTGTATACTTTCCAGACAGTCATCACACAGGAAGAGTTTGGTGTAACAGGCTTGCATCTGCATTCATATGCATTTGAATGATCTTCCTGGGCTGGGAGAGTGAGGGGCGTTGACAATTTACATTTGTATAAGTTGTGTCCTGCCCTCACACAAAGGGCTCATTTACCCCCTGCTGATGTCTGGAGCCAGAGCTGGGATTGAATGGGGCTGTTGTGCACTTCTAAAGTTCTTCTGAAGTTACCGCCACATCAAAGACCTTTTGAGTATAAGTACAGGGGTTCTGACCCAATGACTTTAAACACTGCGTGGGACTTATAACTGGGCGTTGCTGGCCCTACATGCTGCACCTTGCCAGTGGACTGCCAGGTGGAACCGCAATTGGACTTGATTGCTTGTAGTGCTGGCCTGCTGGGCTGAAAGAAGGACTGCCACTTTTGCTACAGAGACCCTTGGCCTGGCCTGCCTGCACCTGGCTTTTGGTGTCCCCAGTGTTCTCCAGGGGCTTGGGGGCCTGCCTCCCCTCCCCCTGCAATTGTGAGGACTTCAGGGGCCCATGAAGACTCCTGTAACCTTGTCAGCCTGTGTGTATCACTTCTACAGGGAAGGGCATGTTGTGAGCTTTATTCCTTGGTTTCCTTATCCCTTATAGCGCATGTGGAGCAATTTATCTTTATTCCTGAGCTGAGGGAGTGCTGAAACCAGTGCGTATTGAGCGCTTGGTGCCTGGAGAGTCCAACGTAGGGAGAGCACTTCATTTATGCAGACAGCGTATGTGGAGCGCTTTTGGTACCCCTCAAGTATAAGTTGACTTTAGTGTTCCTGATGCGTGAAGAACAGCCCGAGCACCCAATTGCCATCTCCAGCGGCTGCTCTCGCCTGACCAGGACAAGGTATGGGGCTGCTCCAGCTGCACCGTGCGATCGTGGGCAGCCGATATTTGGGGAAGTAAGGCGAGGTCTCTAGCGTGCACCGCACACCAGGATCTCCCTCGACTTGTTGCTGACTGGCAAGTACTGTGTTTGGACAGCTGTACCGCCGGCTCGCGGGCAGCTGCAATTGGGCACATCGCGAGTGGAAGACCCAATGAGGCCTCTTGCGGGTCTCCTAAGTTTGTACCTTTCCCCCTTTTCATTCCGTTTGACGTTCCTTGGGGGGCATTTCAGTTGATGACCTTACTGGGCAAAACTTTGACGGAGGCCCCAGCTTCGTGGATTAGGGAATTCACAAAATTATTAATTCCTGGGGTAGGTGTGTAGGTGTTCCTGTCACCAAAGTGCTGTGAAAATTACTGCATACATCCTAATGGGAGCGCAGGTATACAGTGCCGTAGGTTTTCTCTGTGATTATAGTGAACAAGGTGTTTTAATCATTGCCTGCTGCATTTCATGACCTGAATGTCTTGATATGTCATTTTAATCCTTGCACTGACAGGATAGTGGGCATTATTTCAGGAGTTGCATTTATATGTGCAGTAATGGTGTTTCAGTGACACGTGCAACATAGAAACCTTTCTTATATTACACGCATTGCGATGTTATGGCAATTGGCTAGTTGGCAAAGTGATTATTGAGTTATGTGGTTTGGTCTATGCTTATATGTAATACAGATACATATTTTATAAACTACTGTTGAGTCTCTTTTGTGGTGTATTTATTGTGTCCCTGGTGTGTGTGTGTGTTGTGCAAATGCTTTACACATTGCCTCTGAGATAAGTCTGACTGCCTTTGCCAAGCTACCAAGGGGGTGAGCAGGGGTTATCTTGGGTGTGTAACGCCCTTACCCTGACTAGAGTAGTGGGTTCTGCCTGGCGTAGGTGTACACCCTAGCCAACCAGATCTCCATTTCTAACACTTACTACGTGGGGCTATTGGTAGAAAGGATTTACATGTTATTTTGTAAGCAGGACATGTACTGAACTATGGTTTACATGTATTCCTCGCTTATATCTTTTACTAAATTTCATAAATATCAGTGTGCAATGTCTGCTGTCTTTTATTTTGTAATGCGGCCATCTTTGTGCTTTTGGAATAGTCTCGGGATGTCGTCGAATTAAAATGGTTATTTTAAAACTTTCATTCTATGTGAACACAGTTATAACATGTTCATACTACAATCAGACCATTCCCATTACCCTAACAAAGAAGCCTTGAAATAATCGTGCGTTTATTGGTTTCAAGTTAATGCATCTGACTGGGTGGATTTAATCCCAGCAGTTGCAGGCCCCGCCAGCTTCACTGGACCACTAGTCTCTATTCTGTGATGCTCTGTTTGTGCGTCTTTCTAGGAACAAAATAATCCCCTGAAAGCAGATTCCCACTAGTTGGTGTTCAGTCTCACTGGCCATTCAAGTGTTTATTCTCTGTAGCTCAACCCTATATCTGTCACAGGAAGCCCTAAAAATCGAGATTTATGAACCCTCTCGCAACACTAATGACAAGCTGTGCCTTCGGAGCCCAAACTCGCAGTGGGGTACTCAAAGCCCATGCATTCGCAGAGCATATTTCTCTCTCAGGTGCTGAGAACGGCGAGGGATACCAACGGTACAATTGGCTCATTTTATCAATGTCACTGTGTTTGTTTTTCTAACAGTCCGTCCGAAAAGCTTAGACACTACGGAAAGTGTCGATGGACCCTTGTGGAGAGCTGGAATGCAAACTCCCTACCAGGGGAGCTTCTACATATAATGACGCCTATCACGTCAAAGAGGGATTTTCTGTTTTGCAGGTGATTGCATTTCGTGCTATTTTAGGGATAGTATGTCCCACACCTCAGTAGGTAGTTGCAGTGTTAGGGCTGATAAACATCTCTCTACTCACACCTAAAACAATTTCATGTCTGAGAAGTTTTCAAAGGGATTAAACAGTAGCATGTTCACGTTGATCGGTGGAACGAAAGGGTTTGACTGGTTCTTATCGTTGTCTGGAGGATGAAGACAATTGACATGGCTTCTAGCTATTCACTGTAGACAGAAAAAGGGCTTAGCGCAGCAATTTGTGACTTATAATTACATGCTTCAGCATACCCCCTTTTGATTTGCTCAGCAATTATCTCAAAGAGGTTTAGACAACAGCCAGGACCAAGAGTCGAGACTGTTTTAAACTGAGGCACCAAAGAGTATGCTTGAAGAGTACAACACCTTCTTATCTTAGTTGCCACTTACTCACAAATCTTCACTTCTTTAATTAGAGCAGCTCGTAGACATAACAGACATGAGGTACATGAAAAAAGCACAACCGATATGCTTTCAGTTTAGGAACTTCAAAAATTCGTCAGTGTGCATATCTTTCCATATTTTCATAAAAAAGAGATATCTTTTTCCACATAGGAGTGTACTTGGATATGAAAATTGTAGGAAAAGCAAAAAAATACAAAATGTACTTGTGAAATCTAAGGGAGACTATACGATCACTGCAGCAAATAATAGCATCAGACAGTGAACTACCTTTTGGAAATATTTCACTTAGGTATTTTCATATTTCCATTAACGGAATTTCACAATTTCAATTTTCAGGGATATGTAAAAAATGTCAGCTGCCCCATGACAAGCGATAACAGTTCAGCTAGTTCTGATGTCTTTGTCAACTGCTTTTTGCATTACAGAATTTATAGTTCTTTTGTCTATATTTGAAGTATGGACCTACAGGCCCCAGAATGAAAGTAATAGTGGCTAACATAGGGACTCCCTCTCTTAGACTATGGAGGACAGAGGTTACAGTGCTGATTCAAGCTGTGACTCGGCTCCCACATTGCCCTAAGAGAAGGACTAACACAAATAAACCTCAGTTAGTAAGGGTAAACTTGGCTCGTCTTCGGTAGCACGGATTGAGAAGCAAAACAGAGAAAACAGGCAAAGGTGTTAGATCGCCATTAAATGTTTGTTTAAGAAAAACTTCAATCAACTCTAATTTGAAAAATCAAAATAAATAATATTTTAATAAAACGATAATCACAAAAGAAACTTCAGAAAAACAGACTAACGTCTTGGTAGCAATGAAAAATGTAAAACAACTGTAGTAAAACGATTGATTGAAAATTCAAAAGAAAACCGGAATATAGTGAACACATGACAATTATTCCAGATGTCCACCTGAGATTTAAGCACCCCAAGGGACTGACCTATGACAATACACTCTCCGATTCAAGTAGCAAGTTCATCAAGGAAGAAATGTTTACCTTCACACTTAGAAAAGTAACGGAGCAAAAAAATGTCATGCATTAACAACTGTAACAATGTAGCCAAACAGTGCTTCAAAGAGGTAGGACTTGGCCTGTTCAAGTGCCCAGCGAAAGGCGATAGTAGCAAATGAGATGAATGTGCAAATTATGACCAGTCTACAAGTGCAGGCAGCCATCTTGAAATTGATGTTTCCGCACAGTCAATGTTTGTGCCTTTGAATTTCCACGAAAATATGGAAGTTGATTCAATCCAGAAGGTCAAGACAGGAACCTGTTTTAGTTAGGCCTGGTTCATGGCTAAACACTAGGGATTCAAATACCCACGGAACACAGCAGTTTACAAAAACGTTCTAAGCATGGGGAGCCTGATCAGCAATTCAATGAGGTCACACATTTGTCATGTATATTTTCGTGGGTCACCCAGAACTAACAAAATAGGCATGGTATATGGCAAAAGTAGATTTTTAAGTAAAGCCAAAAATTACAAGTTAGGTTTCAGTTAGACCGAACAGCCTTAGGGTGGTCTTCCCCCTAACTTTTTGCCTACCTCCTCCATTTCTCTGACCTCGTTTTTGCAGGCTTTAGGACTCTGTGCACTTTACCACTGATAACTAGTGCTAAAGTTCTTACGCTCTCTCCCATAAACATGGTAATATTGGCTCATCCCCAATTGGCATATTTCATTTTCTTATAAGGAGCTAGTAAAGTGCACTACATGTGCCCAGGGCCTGTAAATTAAATACTACTAGTAGGCCTGTAGCACTCATTGTGCCACTAACTGAAGTAGCCCACTAACTATGGTTATGTCCTGCCATTGCCGAGCCTGCGGGCCCGATTCACAGAACTAACTTACGACAAAATCCTAAACTTACTACCATTTTGGTATTCACAGAATGAACTTACTCATTTTGGTATTCACAGAATAAACTTACTCATTTTGGTATTCACAGAATAAACTTACTCATTTTGGTATTCACAGAAGACACTTACACATTTTGTGTAACTTACACATTTTGTGTAACTTACACATTTTGGTATTCACAGAAGGCACTTACTCATTGATGAGTAAGTGCCTTCTGTGAATACCAAAGTGAGTAAGTTAATTCTGTGAATACCTAATTTGTTGTAAGTTCATTCTGTGAATACCCAAATGTGTAAGTTCATTCTGTGAATACCAAAATTGTTGTAAGTTCATTCTGTGAATACCCAAATGTGTAAGTTCATTCTGTGAATACCAAAATTGTTGTAAGTTCATTCTGTGAATACCCAAATGTGTAAATTCATTCTGTGAATACCCAAATGTGTAAGTTCATTCTGTGAATACCAAAATTGTTGTAAGTTTAGGATTTTGACGTAAGTTAGTTCTGTGAATCAGGCCCACTCTGTGCAGTTTACACTGCCATTTCGACCTGGCAAGATAAACATCTTGCCAGGCTGAAACCTTCCCTTTTTCTACATATGTCTGGGTGAAACAGTAGTTCCATAGTAGATAAAGGACAGTCACTTTCGTCAGGCAGTCCTCTCTTGGACATCTTTGAGTTTTTGCAAGACCTCTCTTGTGTAGGAAGCTTTTCACAAGAAAAGTGTTGTTGACCCCAAGCCATTAAATGTCTTTCTGTGAGTTTGTTAGGTCTGGGTGAATTACCCTGTCTCATTACTTTCTTATTGTTTTTTGTCAGACTGTTCAATATCAATGTTCTTTCTTCTGAATGGGTTCTTTTAGTAAAAGTCTATGTCCATAGCAATCTGATTCAATTTGTAAGTTCTGTAAACTTTTCAGAAATAGACTTAAACAAAGTAAGTTTTACAAAAAATAAAAGCAGTGGGCATGCTACTAACTCTTTCTATTATAGTTGAAATTCTGAAACATGTATCCCGCTCTCTATATAACATAGTTGACAGCAATGTTTCTTTTCTCTTAGAGAGCATTAAGGCATGTACAAAGATAAGTAGTAAAGTGCAGAGAAAAATGTTCAGCCTCCCTTTACCCACATATGTAATGCTTTTGAAAATAATCAATCTTTTCACTTTCTCCATTTTAGTAATGAAGGTGAATATAATTGTGAATAGGAATATCTGACATCTAAGGCTATAATAATAAGTGCTATGTGCATATGTCTCATTTTTATATCATACACTAGTCCACTAAATATTTACTAAGTCACTCTTCGCATGTTTTTCATATAATGGTAGTAGCATCCTGGTTTGACCCTAAACGTCACATTAAACATTGTTGTTGCAAGTAAAAATAAATTATTCTCTAAAAGAAATGTCTTCATCAATGTTTTTTCAACATTTTCTCTGCTACTATTTGGCTGGTGGATACAAGGCAGTTTGAATTTTCTCGCAATTTTTTCTCGCGAGCGCTCGCCAAATTAATGTTGGCGAGCCGCTCAAGAGAAAAAACTCTGCTTCGAATCACTTTGCTGAATTTTTCAGAACTCCGTGCTCCGCGCAGAGCACGGAGTGGGAAAACTCCACAAACTCCGCGGGCGGAGTGGAATTCTTCACCCACCACTAAATAAAATATTAATAAGCATCACAACAGATGGTATGAGCTGAAAAGGGGTAATAAAATCAAAGTTGTTCCAAACAGGGGGCCCTGAAATATATCTTATCTGAGGCCCCACAAACACTCAAGATGATGCTTATAATGACTGGAGAGCTGATGATACTGACCATAAACTATGCTCTGCATGTGTTTTCTGAAGACTACATTTAACGATCCATGAAGAACTTAGGGCCTGATTATGAGTCTGCTGGTCTTCTGAAGTCGATGGGGTGGTGGACCGTCAGCTGCGCCAGGGAACAGTTGTTCCCCGGCAGTGGCTCAGGAGTGCCACAGCGCAATATGCTGAGCGGGGACTGGCGTAGTCCCACTCAGCATATTACGTGTTCCTGGACCGCCAGCCTTTTCATGGCGATGCCCCGCTGTTAGAAATGGGGGTCTCTAGCTGGCAGAGGTAGGTACCTTTGACCAAGTAGGGGCCCTTGCTTCTAGTCAGGGTAAGGGGGCTACACTCCTAAAATAAGCCCTGCTCACACCCTTGGTAGCTTGGCACGAGCAGGCAGGCTTATCTCAGAGGCAGTGGGTAGAGCATTTGTAAACACATACAGTAATACAGTGAAAACACTACAAATGGACACCACACCAGTTTAGAAAAATAAGTAATCTTTATCTAGACTTAACACAAGACCAAACGACAAAAATCCACAATACAGTAATAAAAATATGACTTTCAGATGGTAGAAATAGCTTAGTTCAATGTAGATGGTAAATGCGACACTTTACTCTCAAAGTACCTTTTATGCGTAACGCAAAACAAACAAAAGGGTCGCAGGGAAGGCGATGCGCCAGTTCCTTGCTACGGGGGAGGTGGCGCACCTGTTCCTTACTGCAGCACAGGGGAGGCAATGCGTCTGTTCCTTACTGGAGAGGAGGCGAAGCGTCTATTTCTTACTGTGATCCGGTGCGATGTGACAAAAATGGCGCCTCGATGCGATGATCCGGTGCGATGCGACAAAATGGCGTCTTTGATGCGATAACGTGGATGCGATGCGTGCACGCCCGGCGGCCGTGCGGCGAAATCGATGAACTTTGGAGTTGTGACAGGCCCTGCAACACGCTTCTCCGGTGATGCGACAGCAACCTCTGCAGCGGCACAACGCTTCTCCAGTGATGCGACGCGCTGCGTCGGCGATGCGAACGGCAAAATGCTGAGACGGCAATAGGTGCGGCGGCGACACGCTTCTTCCTCGTTGCGTCGTGCTTCCAGCTCCCAGCGACACACAGTCTCCAGAGGGCCCAAAACAACAGCAGGCACCTCACTGCAGGTAGAATTCCCAGCAAGGAAATTCAGGGGGAGCTGGTGGTGAAGTCTTTGTGTTCCTGAGACTTCAGAACAGGAGGCAAGCTCAACTTCAAGCCCTTGGAGATCTTCCTCAAGATAGTAAAAGTACACACAAAGTTCCTTTTTGCCTTTCCTTGGCAATGAGTAAACCACTGCAGGCCAACCCCAAACAGCAAACAGCACAGGGGCAGTCTCCTCCTTCAGCTTCCATGGTTTCTCTCCTTGGCAAAGGGTTTGTCTTGATTCCCAGAAGTGATCTAAAGTTCTGGGGTCTGGGCCCCAATATTTATTCTACTAAATCCTTTGTTCTCTGAAGGCAGAGAGTGTCTGTACCTAGTCAAAACCAGTTCTGTCCTCCCTGGTGCAGCTTCCTGGCAGGAGGTGGAGACAGCATTGTTGAAAGCAGACCTGACCCAGATAGCTGAAAGGAAAACTCCTCCCCCTACTCTCTATTCTATGAAGGCTCAGGCAAGTGAAAGGAAATCTCCTCCCCCTACTCTCTAGTCTATGAAGGCTCAGGCAAGTGAAAGGAAATCTCCTCCCTCGACTCTCTATTCTATGTAGGCTCTATTCAGCCCAGCCCTGACTCATCAGACTGCTGGAGCCAAAGCCCTCTCCAGCCCCCTGTCACTCACAAACCAGACATGGAATACACAAACCTAGCAGAGGCATACTGGATGGTTAGGCAAGAAAATACCTACTTTCTAAAAGTGGTATTTTCAAACACAGAATGTAAAATTCACCCACACTAAAAGATGTATTTTAACATTCTGAGTTTAGGCATGCTACACTTTATTTTCCTAACTTGTTCCTTGGGTCAGTTATGCTTATAAGATGTTATAATCAAACTGCCTATTCTGGCATATGGGAACAGATAGCCTTGCAATAGTGAAAAACGAAATTGGCTGTAATTCACTATCAGGACATGCCACACACATCAGGGCATGTCCTACCTTTCACATACAATGCACCCTGCCCACAGGGTTACCTTGGGTCTACCTTAGGGGTGACTAACATTCTTGTGGAACTCCTTAATGACATCCTTGGGGATGAATACTCTGGTTTCCACAGACACGGATGGTTGCTGCCACCAGAGGGAGTAATTTCTAAACTCTTGGCTTTCAAGTCCATCTCCCTCAACATCCTCTCATGCTCCAAATGCATTTTCTTCTCTTCCAAGGCTAACTTCTTATTCTCTAACTCCATCTGCCCACCCAGCTTGAGCTTGGCTAGCTCCAACTTATGCACCCTATCCCTCTCCCTGTCCTCCAGCTCTTCTGGGGACAGGCCCTTTGAAGAAACACTGCTGCCTGCCCTGGAAGGTGCTTTCTCCCCGGTCCAGGCCCAATGGCCCATCCAGCTGCCCATCTGTATTCTCTGCCTCATCCCTAGGCTCTTCAGGATGCTCAGTAGCATTTCTAGATTCCAACCAGGCCCTCAGCGCCTTTTGGAACTCTACCTTCTTGGTGAGGCCTTTCACAGGGATTTTAAATCTTTTACAGAAGGTTTTAAGCTGTGGCACAGGGTAGGTATCAACCCTATCTTCTTCAAATAGCAGATCCAAAGTTGCGTTGGATGCTTCTTTGGTCATGGTGGCAAGAATTGGCAGTTCTTAGCAAAAATAGAAGTTCCAAGGAAAAAATTCTACCAAAATGTATGTGGTCGCGTTATGGTCTGCACTCACTAGTAGTGTGCACCAATCACTGTATATGAGTCACAAATGCAAGTCCAAATCCTCACCGCTGACCACAAATGTTAGAAATGGGGGTCTCTAGTTGGCAGAGGTAGGTACCTTTGACCAAGTAGGGGCCCTTGCTTCTAGTCAGGGTAAGGGGGCTACACTCCTAAAGTAACCCCTGCTCACCCCCTTAGTAGCTTGGCACGAGCAGGCAGGCTTATCTCAGAGGCAGTGTGTAGAGCATTTGTGAACACATACAGTAATACAGTGAAAACACTACAAATGGACACCACACCAGTTTAGAAAAATAAGTAATCTTTATTTAGACTTAACACAAGACCAAACAACAAAAATCCACAATACAGTAATAAAAATATGACTTTCAGATGGTAGAAATAGCTTAGTTCAATGTAGATGGTAAATGGGACACTTTACTCTCAAAGTACCTTGGATGCGTAATGCAAAACAAAAAAAAGGGTCGCAGGAAAGACGATGCTTCAGTTCCTTGCTTCGGGGGAGGCGGCGCACCTGTTCCTTACTGCAGCGCAGGGGAGGCGATGCGTCTGTTCCTTACCGGAGAGGAGGCAAAGCGTCTATTTCTTACTGTGATCCGGTGCGATGTGACAAAATGGCGCCTCAATGCGATGATCCGGGGTGATGCGACAAAATGGCGTCTTTGATGCGATGCGATAACGTGGATGCGATGCGGCGGCCGTGCGGCGAAATCGATGAACTTTGGAGCCGCGACAGGCCCTGCAACATGCTTCTCCGGTGATGCGACGGCGACCTCTGTGGCAGCGGCACGCTTCTCCGGTGATGCGACGCGCTGCGTCGGCGATGCGAACGGCAAAATGCTGCGACGGCAACAGCTGCGGCGGTGACACGCTTCTTCCTCGTTGCGTCGCGCTTCCAGCTCCCAGTGACACGCAGTCTCCAGAGGGCCCAAAACAACAGCAGGCACCTCACTGCAGGTAGAATTCCCAGCAAGGAAATTCAGGGGGAGCTGGTGGTGAAGTCTTTGTGTCCCTAAGACTTCAGAACAGGAGGCAAGCTCAACTTCAAGCCCTTGGAGAGCTTCCTCAAGATAGTAAAAGTACACACAAAGTTCCTTTTCTCCTTTCCTTGGCAATGAGTAAACCACTGCAGGCCAACCCCAAACAGCAAACAGCACAGGGGCAGTCTCCTCCTTCAGCTTTCTTGGTTTCTCGCCTTGGCAAAGGGTTTGTCTTGATTCACAGAAGTGATCTAAAGTTCTGGGGTCTGGGCCCCAATATTTATACTACTAAATCCTTTGTTCTCTGAAGGCAGAGAGTGTCTGTACCTAGTCAAAAGCAGTGCTGTCCTCCCTGGTGCAGCTTCCTGGCAGGAGGTGGAGACAGCATTGTTGAAAGCAGACCTGGCCCAGGTAGCTGAAAGGAAAACTCCTCCCCCTACTCTCTATTCTATGAAGGCTCAGGCAAGTGAAAGGAAATCTCCTCCCCCTACTCTCTATTCTATGAAGGCTCAGGCAAGTGAAAGGAAATCTCCTCCTCTACTCTCTATTCTATGTAGGCTCTATTCAGCCCAGCCCTGACTCATCAGACTGCTGGAGCCAAAGCCCTCTCCAGCCCCCTGTCACTCACAAACCAGACATGGAATACACAAACCTAGCAGAGGCATACTGGATGGCTAGGCAAGAAAATACCTACTTTCTAAAAGTGGTATTTTCAAACACAGAATGTAAAATTCACCCACACTAAAAGATGTATTTTAAAATTCTGAGTTCAGGCATACTAAACTTAATTTCCTATCTTGTTCCTTGGGTCAGTTATGCTTATAAGATGTTATAATCAAACTGCCCATTCTGGCCTATGGGAACAGATAGCCTTGCAATAGTGAAAAACGAAATTGGCTGTAATTCACTATCAGGACATGCCACACACATCGGGGCATGTCCTACCTTTCACATACAATGCACCCTGCCAACAGGGTTACCTTGGGCCTACCTTAGGGGTGACTAACATGCAGAAAAGGGAAGGTTTAGGGACTGGCAAGTGGGTGCACTTGCCAAGTCGACATGGCAGTGCCAGACTGCGCACAGGCTCTGCACTGGCTGGCCTGAGCCATATTTTACAAGCTGCTTCTGTGGGTGGCACAACCAGTGCTGCAAGCCCACCAGCAGCATTTGATTTACAGGCCCTGGGCACACATGGTGCACTGTACTAGGGTCTGCCAAGTAAATCAAATGGCCAATCATGGAGTCACTAATCCATTACAACAATTTACAATAGGCAGCTCTTGCACTTTGGCACTGAATAGCAGTGGCAAAGTGCCCAAAGCATCTAGACCAGCAAAAACACAGGAGGCAACAGCAAAAAATGGAAGGGAGACCCACGCCAATGGTGCCAAGTCTAACACGAGTACCCTCCAGCTGAAATGTGGGGAGAACTACCCACCCTTTTGGGAGTTCTCTTCACTAAGGCGGAAAAATCTGGACAGGCCATCAGCATTGGAGTGTCCTGTACCAGGGCGGTGTTCCACCGTGAAGTCCATCCCCTGTAGGGAAATGGACCACCTCCACAGCTTTGGATTCTCACCCCTCATCTGCATCAACCATCTGAGGGGCCTGTGGTCTGTCTGAACCCGGAAGTGAGTCCCAAACAAGTATGGTCTCAACTTCTTCAGTGCCCAGACCACAGCAAATGCCTCACGCTCAATTGCACTCCACCTCTGTTCCCGTGGAAGTAACCTCCTACTGATGAAGGCTACAGGTTGGTCTAGGCCCTCCTCATTCATCTGTGAAAGTACAGCCCCCACACCATGCTCTGAAGCGTCTGTCATCACAATGAATTCCTTTGAGAAGTTGGGCGCCTGAAGCACGGGCGCCGTGCACATGGTAGTCTTCAGGGCATCAAAAGCTTTCTGACAGGTGTCAGTCCAGTTCACTTTCTTGGGCTGCTTCCTGGAAGTCAGCTCTGTCAAGGGTGCAACAATGCTGCCATACCCCTTGACAAATCTCCTGTAGTACCCAGTGAGTCCTAAAAAGGCTCTCACCTCTGTCTGGGTCTTGGGGGGTTCCCAAGCCAGGATGGTATCAATCTTGGGCTGTAGGGGCGCCACCTGGCCGCTCCCAACCTCGTGTCCCAAGTACACCACAGAACTCTGCCCGATCTGGCACTTACTCGCCTTGATCGTGAGGCCTGCCCTCCGCAGCGCCATCAACACTTCCCAGAGGTGGCGCAGATGTTCTTCCCAACTGGCGCTGAACACTGCAATGTCATCCAGGTAGGCGGCACTGAAATCTTCCAGTCCAGCCAACACCTGGCTGACCAACCTCTGAAAGATGGCAGGGTCATTCTTCATCCAAAGGGCATAACCCGGAATTGGTAGTGCCCATCTGGTGTCTAGAATGCTGACCTCTCTTTTGCCCCATCAGTTAAGGCGATCTGCCAGTACCCAGACGTTAAATCAAACGTACTGAGGTATCGGGCAGCCCCTAACCGATCAATGAGCTCATCAGCTCTGGGAATGGGGTGCACGTCAGTCCTGGTGACTGAATTGAGTCCTCTGTAGTCCACACAGAACCGGAGTTCGGGTGTGGCACCAGGCGCGGCAGTCTTTGGGACCAAGACCAGTGGGCTGGCCCAAGGGCTGTTAGAGGACTCAATCACCCCTAATGCAAACATCTTGGAGACCTCCTCCTTGATGCAAGCTCTCACCCTGTCAGTCTCTCTGTAAGTTTTGTGCTTTACAGGAGGACTGTCCCCAGTGTCCACATCATGGATGCACCAATCAGTGATACTGGGAGTCAGGGAGAACAGATCAGGAAACTGTCCCAACAGTTGGCGACAGTCATCTTGCTGCTCAGGGGTCAGGGTGGAAGAGAGGTTTACATCATCCACTGACCCATCTTGCTCTTTTGCAGACAGGAGGTCAGGAAGAGGCTCAGTCTCCTACTCCATTCCATCATCTGTTACTAGGAGCATGCCCACTTCGGACCTCTCCAAGTGGAGCTTCAGGCGGTTTACATGCAGGACCCGCAAAGGGTTCCTAGGAGACCGCAAGTCCACCAAGTAGGTGACATCACTCTTGCGCTCCACCACCTCAAATGGTCCAGTCCACTTATCCTGGAGCGCACAAGGCTCCACGGGGGCCATGACCCACACTTTCTGGCCACGCTGAAACTCGATCAGAGTGGCATTCTGATCGTACCACCGTTTCATCTCCTCCTGACTGGCTTCCAGATTCGCCTCAGCGAGTTGCCTGAACGCCTAGTTTGGTTTCTGAAGGCCAGCATGTAGCTATATACATCCTGGGGAGGTTTACTGAGAGCTTTCTCCCAGACTTCTTTTACCAAACTCAGAGGTCCTCTTACAGGGTGACCATACAGCAGTTCAAAGGGGCTGAACCCTAAGGTCTTCTGTGGCACCTCTGTGTAAGCAAACAGAAGGCATGGCGAGAGGACGTCCCACTTACACCTCATAGGTTCCTCAAGACCCATACTCATGCCTTTTAGGGTCCGGTTGAATCTCTCAACCAGCCCATTACCTTGGGGGTGGTAAGGAGTGGTGAACTTGTAGGTTACACCACACTCCTGCCACAGGGACTTCATATACTTGGATATGAATTTGTACCACGGTCTGACACCACCTCTCTGGGGAACCCCACAGGGGAGAAAATCCCCATCAATGCACGTCCCACCACGGGGGCCGTCACAGTCCTGAGAGGGATGGCTTCCGGGTACCTGGTGGCATGGTCCACCAAGACCAGGATGAACCTGTTGCCCATGGCTGTCTTGGGATCCAGAGGCCCCACAATGTCAATGCCCACCCTTTCAAAGGGGGTGCTGACCACAAGGAAAGGCTGGAGAGGAGCCTTGTGCTTCCTCCCGCTTTTAACACTTGCCTGGCAAGTCTGACAGGTCCTGCAATGAGTATCTGAACTCTTGCGCATTTGGGGCCAATAAAAGTGGGTGACAGGCCTTTCAAAGGTCTTGTCCTGCCCCAAATGTCCTGCAAAAAGGTACATCATGAGCCAGACCCAGTAGGAAGGCTCTGAAGCGCTGGGGTACCACCAGCACACGGGCTGACCCAGGCTCAGCAATCTTAGGCTTGCTATACAGGAGACCATTCTCCCAGTAGATCCAATGTGATCCAGACTGATCACCTGCTGCCTGGTTTGTGGCCTGTTGCCGCAAACCCACAAGAGAGGGGCACTTCTTCTGCTCCTCGCAGAACTCTTCCCTGGAGGGTCCTCCTTCCTGCTGCCAATGGGTCAGCTCAGGCAGGTCCCCCAGTTCACTACTTGCTCCCCTGTAGGTTCCAGGGCATCCCCCTCCAAGTCTGCCTCCTCCGGGACCGTGGGAACGTTGGGGGCTGGTTTCCCATGCCCCTACCTCTTCTCTTTAAGGCAGGCACCTGGGCCACTCTTTCAGGCTCCAGGTCCTCTTGAACACCCTTACTGGCTGCCATGGACCGAGTGGTCACACACGCCGACTCAGGCAAACCCAACATCTCCAAATGAGCACTTCACTCCACCTTAGCCCAAGGGGAGCTCTCCAAATCATTGCCTAGCAGACAGTCAACAGGCATGGCTGGCCTCACAGCTACTTGAAAGGTACCTGAGACCCCCCCACTCAAAGGGATCCTGGGCCACCTTACAGTGGCTCTCTGAGTTGTCAGCGGCAACTACAGGGTAAAATGCATGGGGGATCACCTGCTCTTCAGAAACCAGCCGACAACTGACAGCTGTAACACTGGCTCCGGTGTCTCTCAGAGCCTCCACCCTATGGCCATTGATGGTCACCCACTGCCTGTATTTCTTAGTGTTATCAGGCAGCTGGCTCCTAGGGACCATCTCACTGTCTCCTAAAGAGACCAGGGACATCTCTGCGGTACCCCACCCACCTTGGGCACCCAACTCCTCTCCCAGGACTACACTAGCCATCTGACGGGGCGGTGCACCAGTGGGTGCTGTCTTTCCTCTAATGGGACACTTAGGATCATAGAAGCAGTGGCCCACTTGACCATAATTATAACATGTCCTGGGCCCCTTCTGAACAGGCTTATCTGTCGGGGCCCCTGACTTCTTCTCAGGGGCTGGGAACCCTTCCCTTGGTTCCCTTGGGGATTACTTTAGACCCTTTCTGGAACGCCCTCTGTTTACCCTTGCCCCCCCCCACTCTTCTGCTGGGGACCCTGCCCACCTTTGGTGGAGTCTCCCACATGACCCTTGTGGACCTGGGTACTAACCCAGCGGTCCGCCTCCTCAGCAAGCTTCCTAGGGATAGTCAGCTTACTATCAATCAGGTGCTGGCGTAGCTCTGGAAAACAATTACTGGACAAGTGCTCCCATGCAATCAAATTATAGAGCGCTTCAAAATCATTCACTTTGCTACCCTTCACCCAACCATCCAATGCTCTGCCAAAAAAAAGACACATATTCTACCCAGGTACTTGACTCCAGTTTCTTACAATTCCTAAACCTTTGTCTATAAAGCTCTGGGGTCAACCCATACCTGGTCATTAAGGCTTCCTTCATGTGGACATAGGAATTCTGATCCTCAGAGGGCAAGTCTAACAAGGTGTCCCGCCCATCACTGAGAAACCGCCCCCACAACCCCGCTCCCCAATCCTTCTCAGGGACCCGGTGAGAAGTCATAGCTACCTCATAGGCTTTGAACAATTGCCCAATATCTTCATTCTTGTGGAACTCCTTAATGACATCCTTGGGGATGAATACTCTGGTTTCCACAGACACGGATGGTTGCTGCCACCAGAGGGAGTAATTTCTAAACTCTTGGCTTTCAAGTCCATCTCCCTCAACATCCTCTCATGCTCCAAATGCATTTTCTTCTCTTCCAAGGCTAACTTCTTATTCTCTAACTCCATCTGCCCACCCAGCTTGAGCTTGGCTAGCTCCAACTTATGCACCCTATCCCTCTCCCTGTCCTCCAGCTCTTCTGGGGACAGACCCTTTGAAGAAACACTGCTGCCTGCGCTGGAAGGTGCTTTCTCCCCGGTCAGGCCCAATGGCCCATCCAGCTGCCCATCTGTATTCTCTGCCTCATCCCTAGGCTCTTCAGGATGCTCAGTAGCATTTCTAGATTCCAACCAGGCCCTCAGCGCCTTTTGGAACTCTACCTTCTTGGTGAGGCCTTTCACAGGGATTTTAAATCTTTTACAGAAGGTTTTAAGCTGTGGCACAGGGTAGGTATCAACCCTATCTTCTTCAAATAGCAGATCTAAAGTTGTGTTGGATGCTTCTTTGGTCATGGTGGAAAGAATTGGCAGTTCTTAGCAAAAATAGAAGTTCCAAGGAAAAAATTCTACCAAAATGTATGTGGTCGCGTTATGGTCTGCACTCACTAGTAGTGTGCACCAATCACTGTATATGAGTCACAAATGCAAGTCCAAATCCTCACCGCTGACCACAAATGTTAGAAATGGGGGTCTCTAGTTGGCAGAGGTAGGTACCTTTGACCAAGTAGGGGCCCTTGCTTCTAGTCAGGGTAAGGGGGCCACACTCCTAAAATAACCCCTGCTCACCCCCTTAGTAGCTTGGCACCAGCAGGCAGGCTTATCTCAGAGGCAGTGTGTAGAGCATTTGTGAACACATACAGTAATACAGTGAAAACACTACAAATGGACACCACACCAGTTTAGAAAAATAAGTAATCTTTATCTAGACTTAACACAAGACCAAACGACAAAAATCCACAATACAGTAATAAAAATATGACTTTCAGATGGTAGAAATAGCTTAGTTCAATGTAGATGGTAAATGGGACACTTTACTCTCAAAGTACCTTGGATGCGTAACGCAAAACAAACAAAAGGGTCGCAGGGAAGGCGATGCGCCAGTTCCTTGCTACGGGGGAGGTGGCGCACCTGTTCCTTACTGCAGCGCAGGGGAGGCAATGCGTCTGTTCCTTACCGGAGAGGAGGCGAAGCGTCTATTTCTTACTGTGATCCGGTGCGATGTGACAAAAATGGCGCCTCGATGCAATGATCCGGTGCGATGCGACAAAATGGCGTCTTTGATGCGATAACGTGGATGCGATGCGTGCACACCCGGCGGCCGCGCGGCGAAATCGATGAACTTTGGAGCCATGACAGGCCCTGCGACACGCTTCTCCGGTGATGCGACAGCAACCTCTGCGAGGCGGCACGCTTCTCCGGTGATGCGACGCGCTGGGTAGGCGATGCGAATGGTAAAATGCTGCGACGGCAACAGGTGCGGCGGCGACACGCTTCTTCCTCGTTGCGTCGCGCTTCCAGCTCCCAGCGACACGCAGTCTCCAGAGGGCCCAAAACAACAGCAGGCACCTCACTGCAGGTAGAATTCCCAGCAAGGAAATTCAGGGGGAGCTGGTGGTGAAGGCTTTGTGTCACTGAGACTTCAGAACAGGAGGCAAGCTCAACTTCAAGCCCTTGGAGATCTTCCTCAAGATAGTAAAAGTACACACAAAGTTCCTTTTTGCCTTTCCTTGGCAATGAGTAAACCACTGCAGGCCAACCCCAAACAGCAAACAGCACAGGGGCAGTCTCCTCCTTCAGCTTCCATGGTTTCTCTCCTTGGCAAAGGGTTCGTCTTGATTCCCAGAAGTGATCTAAAGTTCTGGGGTCTGGGCCCCAATATTTATACTACTAAATCCTTTGTTCTCTGAAGGCAGAGAGTGTCTGTACCTAGTCAAAACCAGTTCTGTCCTCCCTGGTGCAGCTTCCTGGCAGGAGGTGGAGACAGCATTGTTGAAAGCAGACCTGACCCAGGTAGCTGAAAGGAAAACTCCTCCCCCTACTCTCTATTCTATGAAGCTCAGGCAAGTGAAAGGAAATCTCCTCCCCTACTCTCTAGTCTATGAAGGCTCAGGCAAGTGAAAGGAAATCTCCTCCCTCGACTCTCTATTCTATGTAGGCTCTATTCAGCCCAGCCCTGACTCATCAGACTGCTGGAGCCAAAGCCCTCTCCAGCCCCCTGTCACTCACAAACCAGACATGGAATACACAAACCTAGCAGAGGCATACTGGATGGTTAGGCAAGAAGATACCTACTTTCTAAAAGTGGTATTTTCAAACACAGAATGTAAAATTCACCCACGCTAAAAGATGTATTTTAACATTCTGAGTTTAGGCATGCTACACTTTATTTTCCTATCTTGTTCCTTGGGTCAGTTATGCTTATAAGATGTTATAATCAAACTGCCTATTCTGGCCTATGGGTAACAGATAGCCTTGCAATAGTGAAAAACGAAATTGGCTGTAATTCACTATCAGGACATGCCACACACATCAGGGCATGTCCTACCTTTCACATACAATGCACCCTGCCCACAGGGTTACCTTGGGCCTACCTTAGGGGTGACTAACATGCAGAAAAGGGAAGGTTTAGGGACTGGCAAGTGGGTGCACTTGCTAAGTCAACATGGCAGTCCCAGACTGCGCACAGGCTCTGCAATGGCAGGCCTGAGCCATATTTTACAAGCTGCTTCTGGTGGGTGGCACAACCAGTGCTGCAAGCCCACCAGCAGCATTTGATTTACAGGCCCTGGGCACACATAGTGCACTGTACCAGGGTCTGACAAGTAAATCAAATGGCCAATCATGGAGTCACTAATCCATTACAACAATTTACAATAGGGAGCACTTGCACTTTGGCACTGAATAGCAGTGGCAAAGTGCCCAAAGCATCTAGACCAGCAAAAACACAGCAAAAACACAGGAGGCAACAGCAAAAAAATGGAAGGGAGACCCACGCCAATGGTGCCAGGTCTAACAACCGCCATGAAAAGGCAGGCGGTGCAAGAACAAAGGGGGCCCTACAGGGCCCCAATGCCCCCGCCATGGGGATATTGTGCCCCCTGTCTGTACCCCCACAAAGTTCCAGCACGGCATGGACGTCCACGTTCATGCCGTACTGGAACTTTTTTGCTGTTCCCATTGTGGTGCCTGTTTTCCAGGCACCGCCATGGGAATAGCAAAGAACCACCACCCGTATTATAAGTTGTGCATTTCCAACACTTAATACGGTTGGCAATCCTTGGGTGGTTTTGCACGGGTTTGGTGCAGTGGAGGTGACGTTGCTCCGGCTCCGCTGTGCCGAGCTCATAATCAGCCCCCCTTTACCTTGTTATGGCACTTTCTGTTTGCTGCACATTTGTGCATTTTTTCAGTCAGTTTTCTTGAGGTAAAAGTGTCATCATCCTTCTTGATTTGTGGTCAGAACGCTTGAAATAGTGACTAGATAACAGAAGAACAAGTAACAGTCATTTCTTAAGGAGAAATTCTAAAATGCTTATCAAACAGAGAATCTAGCAAGTTATGCATTGCCCTTTACTCTCTCAACTGACTAGCCCAGTAACATAAAATAAAGAGCAATCAGTATTTGAAGGTATGATATTGAAACTTTGGATTCTACAAACATTTACCAGTTGCTCAGCAATAAGACGAGGTGAACAATATTATCATGAATTGGAATAATTAATAAAGACGCATCATTTCCTGAAGTATTTCTCTGTTAATTATAAAGAGTCATTTTCTAATTTATGTTTATTGGTAGTACTTAGACTTCACGAGTATATAAACACTCTCATCATGAGGAACTGTACACAGATAATTAAAATGAAAAAAACAAGTTCTTCTAAATTTGATTATAAATTACATTTCTGAACTGTGCTGCAAAATGTTGCAAAATGAAATTAGAGTTCAATGAGTGAACATTTACAATATCACAAACTATTAAGACAAATTACCTTTTTGTTTTTAAATGTAATGCTCATACAGTAGTGAATACTTTTCTTTGACATGGTTTAAACTGAAATTAAATTAAGAAAAATAAAGTTTAAAGAATTAAACTATGCTTAAGGTTTTAAAAATCATAATATCACATGTTGAAGTGGCCATATTTCTTTTATTTATTCATGTATAGTTCAAGTATTAATTTAGTAGAAGTTGTCTAGAGTGTTGACCAAACCCAAGTGGTGGGTTGTGTGGCAGTCAAATCATACAAACAGTAGAAAATATAATGTAAAGTAATGTAATGGACATCAATATGTGATATTTTATATAGAGTAATATAATGACATAAAGAAGGATCAAAAATTATCTCTTAAAGAGTACTGTTTCCTAAAATTATAACAATGAGAATGAGTTTTTTTTACAGTTGAAAGTGGAATTTAAAAATGGTTTTAACATTTCTTTGGTGTTTGGTTGGGTTATGCTCCATAACCTATGTGCTCCTCCTCAATAAACAGTTTTAATGTTTCTGTTTTCTTGAACCTTTGCATGTGGAGTAATAGCCTGTCTGCGCTTTAAAGGAGGCATTGTTCACATTGGTAGAGTCAGTTTCTGGACAAGTTAGTTGCTTGCGATTTATGGATCATTTAATAGAATTGCAAATTAATTTAAAATTATTTCTCTAATTTATACAGTTTAAAGTAAAGGGCCCAATTTTCGTAGGTAACTTACATTTTTGAGTAATTAACGCTTTTGATTACGTTTTTTCACTTTTTGCTTATTCAGAAAATCCAACCAAAATACTACTAAAAAAATAGTAAGTCCAGCACCACACATGGCCAACTGCATCACCCTCCCAAAGAAAATAATGGAGGTAGGGAATTAAAAGAAAACATCAGAGGAAATAATGATAAATTAAATGAACATTTTTAAAATAGTTATAAATATAAATCAATGTGATTTAATGCTAAAAGTATATAAAAATAGTGCATGTTTATTATTTAGTTACAAGATATCGTAATAACCTATTTTGAAATGTTCAAATACAAGTGCATTCATTTTAATTAATTCTATATATCACTTTTAATAATTCTTAATGCTTTTTTATTTTTTTCTTTCAGTGGGAATTTATTTTTTAAACTTCAGAAAATTAACTGCAATGTAATTGAGTTATTCCATTAAGTATAGATTTAATCCAAAATTAAGTTTATAGTGCTGTAGCATTCTTAATTAGTTCTACATTTAAAAGAATTTATAAAATGAACTTACATTAATAGTCAACATAAAAATATTTGTAGTGTTTATGGTTTTAAATGGGAATTTCAATAAATTCCAGAATGTCCTACAAAGAATATTATAGCTTGAAAAATTCTAAATTAGGTTATCCCTGAAAAAACTAACAGTATTTATTGCATGAAATACAGGGATCAGGAGGCAACAATTTGTCAAACAAATGTTAAAATTGCACATAAAAAATAAAGTGAAAGCCAGGGTTAATCTATGAGTTCCCTGAGAGCGGATCCTAGGCCCCTTTTAGGTTGACCACACTGGAGCACTTGTTAGGTAAAACCTGAGAGGGACAACAGAATCTACAGTTTGTTTTATGCTTATAGGCCCTCATTTAACAAAGATTTGTAGTGGTGCTTGTGCAACACCGCACAAATGGTTGTTTCAATTAGCATACCATTTTAAAGGCCCACCCATACAGTGCTATATTGCAATGAATCACATAGATGTCTACATAAACATTAGTAAATGAGTGAATACTTCTTTCAGGTCGAAGCCAAAATCCTCCAGCAAGGCCAGGACGGGCATGGTTGCTGACAAGGTCTGCACAGTGCTGAGAATGCAGAATTTAGTTTCCTGCTGAGGCTTTGAGTTTTAGCAACAAATGCCCTGATCCAGACCAACTTGAAATTTTAAGAAGTCAAGGCTGCTTCATCACTGGGATCACATGTCTGCCGTTTTCCTTTGTAATGCTATATGTTATAATTCAGTCACTTTTCTGAAGCCCATATTTCTCTATGGTCTAAGGCAGGAAACAGTATTCAAAGGCTCCATGAGGCCAGATATGTTGGGTCAGGGGGTAGAAGGCTTGGACTGTGGCGCAAAACACTCTAGCAAACTTGGAGAAGTTAGCTGGTAAAGTCCTCTTGTTACTGCGTTGACTTGGCCTCCTTCATAACTCATGCTCAGAGAGGCAGCTGAAGGATTCCTCTACGTCTTTTCTTTTTCGAAGCTTATTCCATGGTGGTGTATTCTCCAAGAAGCAGTAGTATCTCATCAGTGACTGGGGAGGAAGCTGACCCTAATCCTGCTAATTTTCCACAATCTGCCCGTCACAACTTTTTCAACAGTTCTCACTATTTAAGACAACATTTCCCGAAAGACAGTACACTACTCTGAGGGGATTTTAACCACCTCCTGTTGGTGAAAGAAACCAGATTGCCTATGGGAAGGCCACCATCCAAACAGGCTTATATTCCAACCCTTTTTTGATATAAACATGTTGCTATCAGAGTTCCTGCCTGTCCTTTGTGTGGCCTCTTGACGTCAACAGTTATATTTCCTATACTCACATTCCTTAGGTAAATGCAGACAGATTATTTCTGGAAAGTCTGAGGAAATGTAATAACAGTCACTGTAGAAAGTAGGAGTATGGCTGTTCCAATTCAAAAATTGTCTAGGCTCAGGCAGAAATTAACACATTTTGTTATGAAAATAATCTTTGTGGCATTTCTACTACAAATGTAAGACCATCAATAAACTATATATTTTTTTAAGTAATAAAATGTCATTGAGATTAATGTTTTTACTCTTTAGTAAGCAAAGTTAGTAAAATATGGATTTTACATTTACAGCAGGCCATGAACAAATATTCCATAATTGGCATGGCTCTCTTCTACGCGTTATCCACTGAGGACTTGTGGGCATACATTTTACAGTTAGTTTTCTATAGAAGTGATCTCATAAACATGTAAAAACAATTCACTTTTATAAGGGTTGTTGGAAATGACCATCTTTTGTGTGGTGTACCCCAGATTTTTGCCTTGACTGTTTTTACAGGCTGTAGCACTCGGTACAATCTACAACTGCTAACCAGTGGTAAATTGTCTGTGCCCCCTTTTTCAACATCAATATGCATACCACTAATTGGCATATTTAATTTACCTACAAGTCGTTAGTATATGGTACAAAGTGTACCCAGGACCTGAAAGGCAATTTTCACCTGTGGGCTGCAGCACCCATTGTGTCATCAACTGCAGTCACAATGCAAACATGACTGCAGGCTTACCTTCTTTAGCCTGACTTAGCAGTATAAAACTGCAAATTTGGCCTGTAACAAATAACCCCTTTGAAAGGCCTTCACTTTCCTTTTACATTTTAATAAGTACCCCTGTGGAGAGCCTACTGTCCACAAGGCAGGGTGCATAGTATGCAAAAGTAGGAGATTTAGAAGTGTAATTTTAAACCTGTCCTTACAGTGAAAAGGCCCTAAAAGCTATTTTCACTGTGGCAGGGTTGACTGTTCCATAGAAAAGCATTTGGATACACAATTACATTCAATGTTATCTCCAGCTAGAAAATAGCTACAAATAATTTTGGTATTTTTTCTGAAATATTTATTATGAGCCCAATTCACTGATGAAGTTGGATTTGTAATAATTGTTTTGGAAAAGGTACTTTTGGAAAAGTAACTTTTCCCTGCCTATAGCTTCTTGAGGTATATTTGCTTTAGCTTTAACTGTCACCTTGCAGCCGAAGAGCTCCCTTGATGGGGTGTTAGAAGATATTCAGTTCCTCTGCAGGATGAACATCTGGGCTGTGCCCAAGGACTTAACTTCAAAGAGGCCTACCCTATCACGGGAAAATGTTAGCTGACACGGGCCAGGACCATCCGTTTTTCACCCAGTCAGCCAGGCACCAACCCAGTGGGAGATGGGCTTTCCCAAGTACCTGTTTTGAGTGACCACAGAAGAGGTGTGGTTCATTACCCTGGCCACACATCTAGGATGGGCACAGTAGCTCTGTACCCGAGAAGAAAGGTTCTGCCATCTTGGTTTTAGGAAGAGAAGGGCACTGTGGGATTATTTTCAATAGAGCACACAGGCAATGCTACAAATGTGGGTAGAGTCATCGCTGGGGACTTTTATATACCATTGGTTAGGGAGGGGCCAGGACCTCCAATTGGTCCAATTATAGACCAATCTCAATGCTCATCATTGTGGCCAAAATCAGGGAAAAGCATTTTAACAGACAACTCTCTGCTTTTGTGGAGTCTCAAAACTTGCTACATCCCTCACAGTCAGGTTTCAGAGTGGCCACAATACTGAATCTGCTCTTCTATGAGTCACATAGCATTTTAGGCGACTTTTGGATGAAGGCGAGACAGCAGCCCTGATTTACTCAACCTCAGCGCTGTTTTCGATACTGTGTCGCACGCCACACTGTTGGAGAGACTGGCCATCCTAGGTCTCCAAGGTATGGCCTTATCCTGGATGGCATCTTTCTTGAAAGATCAAGCTTTCCAGGTCTCTTAAGCCAATGTCTCCTCCACATGACATGCCTTTACCTCAGGTGTTCCCCAAGATTCAGCCTTAAGTTTGGTTTTATTCAATATCTATGTCCACGCTATGTCTGACCTGGTTGACAGCTTCGGCCTGACCTTATTTCCTATGCGGATAATTCACAAATGATCTTCTCTTTGACATCCGTTCAGGAACACAACTCTGAGGCCCTGAATTCCTGCCTGAGTCGGGCTGCCTCATGGATGAATGTGAACTCGCTTAAACTCGACGGAGTAAAGGCCGAGTTACTCCTGCTAGGAAAGAACCCATCCCAATGGGGCCCACAGCACTGGTCTGAAAATCTAGGCTTTCTTCCCGTTCTGGCCATAAGGTTAAGAAACTCGGCTTCCTGCTGTACGAAACGCTGTCCATGAAAACCCCAGATTGCGAAAGTGGCTGCTACCTGTTTTGCCATCCTGAAGTGGCTGCGAAAAATCCTATAGATATTTCCATTTTTAGCCCTAGGACAATTATCCACGCACTCACCCTATCTAGATTGGACTAGGGTAATGTCCTCTATTTGGGAAGTGATAAAGCCTCCATGAGAAGGTTGCAGGTGGTCCAAAACTCAGCAGCCAGACTGCTCTATAGACTCTCAAAATGTGCATCGGCTTCCTCTCTTCTTCATGTGTTGCACTGACTTAAGGTGGCGAAACAGATCCAATTTAAAGCCCTATGCTTTGTGCACAGAGCAAGATCAGGAGTTGGCCCCGATATCTCCAGGGAATGCTGAGATCTTATCAGCCGGCTCGCTCCCGGAGTTCCAGTGATATTTCCTTATTCACCATTCTGAGAGTCAAACGGACTCACAAGGGAGGCCGGTCCTTTGCTTACCAGGTCCCTAAGCTTTGGAATGCCCTTCCGCTATCCTTGAGAAGCTGTACTTCACTGACCACTTTTAGGAAACAGCTGAAGACCTGGACGTTTTGAGCTAGTATGATCTGACTTCACCCTACTCGTGTCTAAGCAGCAGGGATCTGAGATCGGGATCCCCACCCACAGGCTGGTGCCAGGCAAAAATGTGGCACCTACAGTACCCTCTTCAGGACACTTTCTTGACTTGTAGAAGAACAAAAGAGGGCTGGACCTGCTGTCTGTGACCTAGGAAGAGCCTAGATACCCAGACCTGCTCTCCCTCTTGTACCTAGAACATCAAATTGAACTCCATGGGTCATAGGGATCAATCAAACAGTTAATCAAATAGCATTTGTAAAGCACAACACTGTCAACCGGAGGGGTATCTGGGCACTATGTCTCGGTCGAAAAGACAGGTCTTGAGTCTCTTTCTGAAGTTTGCCCTCATGGGGGCTGGTCGGAGATGGAGGGGAAAGTCATACCAGATCTTGGCAGCGCTGTAGGAGAAGGAGCAGCCACTGTTGAGATCGAGCCGGGGGGTGTGTGCGAGGGCAAGTGAAGAGGAGTGCAGGTGTCTAGAGGGTTGGTGGAAGTTCAGTTGATGGTTGTTGTAGGCAGGTCCTAACTCGCGAAAGGCTTTGTAGGTGTATGTGAGGATCTTAAACTGGCATCTCTTCTGGATAGGAGTGCCAGTGGTGGTCTCTCCGGTGGGGGGGGGGGCAATGTGGGTTTATTTGGGGAGTTCCAGGATGAATCTGGCCACAATGTTCTGTATGGTCTGGAGTCTTCTGAGGAGCTGGGTGGAGTTGCCGGCATAGATGGCATTGCATGGTCGAGGCGGCTCGTGACGAGGACCGTAGTGATGGTCTTTCTGGTGTTGGCTGGGATCCATCTGAAGAGTCTGCGGTGCATGCAAAGGGTGTGGAAGCAGGATGAGGGGACTGCACTGACTTGTCGTTTCATGGTCAGCTGGCTGTCGAGGATGATGCAGAGGTTGCGTGCATGGTCGGTCGGTGTCCGTGTACGTTCAAGTTCTGCAGGACACCAGCTGTGGTTCCATGTGGAAGTGTTCTTACCAAAGATCAGTACTTCAGTTTTGTCGGAGTTGAGTTGGAGGAAGCTGTCTCTCATCCATTTGACTACGTTGGTCATGTCTATGTCTATGTAGGGATATTATAAAGTGCAGCTGCTACTCCAAGGAGTGTCCTGACGCTGATTGTCGAAGAGTGTCAGTGGGGGCAAGAAGGAACTATGGGCTGGAACAAAGCCAAGTTTTCAGCTTTTTCCAAAACATGGGCGTTGCCTTGATGCTACGTTGGTCATGGCATCGCGGAAGTTGGTTTTGCCATTGGAGAGGTCTTCGGTGAGCGAGTGGATCGGTTGAGTGTCATCTGCATAGGAGATTATGTTGAGTCCGTGGGATCTGACGACGTCATGTAGATGTTGAACAGGGTGGGACTGGGGGATGACCCTTGTGGTATGCTGCATATGATGTCTGACCTCCTATTCAATCTACAGTGAGAGAACAAGCTACAAGGGGCCTCTCCTGCAGCTACTCAGCTGACCAGTTCCAACTAGATCAACCCTTTACCCTGATGAAAGCCTCTGTTGGAGTGAGTCTTGACCACCAAGGGCTGTCACCAAGGTCTTTAACCCTTGACTCGTGTCAAAGTGTGCTCCTCCTAACTTTTTCTGAAACCTGGGATTTAGAAACTTTTTTGCTTCAAAGACCTCTATAGAAATGGGATCAATCTGCCAAGCTGATCTGATGAGATGCGCTGCTGCTGGGTCAAAGATTCAGATTGCTCCATTTGGAGCTTTTCCGCAGCAGCAAAGTCAATTCAGCAGGACCTTACGGAGAAGGTCTCCAGCCTTGTCGACCCCTCTTCAGTTACATCCTTCAGCCTTCCCCCATTGGAAGAATACGAACTCAGAAAAAGTGATAAAGTCCGAAGGTAAATACCTTCACTGGGGGAAGGTGTGAAAAGTATCTAGCCGGCGAGGGACCTTCCCTGGGAACGAAATTAAATATTCTCCTGCTTCGAGCTTTCCCGCCAAAAGTCAGTGCTTCACAGAAGCCTTGTCCATCAGCTATCTGGCAAAGTGGACCCATCTTCTGCCACAGCCTGCTCCCGTGCCCCACTTAGGACCTCTGACTTCCATTTCAGAGACTAAGGTCTGAAGACACAACTTCTGACTGGGTCAAACCCAGTGTCCTGTAGATACCCCTGCTGCATTTCTTCGGCTATAACTTGTGCCTAGGTACCAGTCAAGTGAACCCAGATGGCCACAGATTGGGCTTAAAGTGTTTGGTGCTATTTTCACATTTAAGATTAAAAAAATCATAATTCCTCTTTACCATATTGGAGATTGTCATATTGGTGTCATTTCATGTATTAAACATTCTCTTTTTTGTCTAAATTGGGTTAGGATTTTTCTTGCATTGTGTTTTGAATTTATTACTGTTATGTTAATACATACATAATTAACACACTGCTTCTAAGTTCAGCCTGTCTTCTCTGTGCCATATCTACCATGGAGTTGACCTCATGTTAATTTAGTGACTTTAAAGGATTCACCCTGACAATGGTTGTGCAAATTACTTGAGGTGTTTCTTCACCCACCTCAACTGATACCCCAATTTCTCACATGAGTGATGCACATTGTGCATGCAGCCAATTTGTGTTGCAAGGGCAGCTCTGATTACATGTGTTGTTTTTAGATCAACCATCTCACTCTCTACCCCCAACCATTAAGTTTACACCTACAAAACATTAATTACAAGTGTGCTAGTCTAAATTGATCAAGGAAAGCAAATAAAGACTACACCCATAATGCATTTGGCTATACCACAAACGTCTTGGACTACAAACAGTGTCTGTAATGACATGGATGGAGGTAGTTACCCTACTCATGTATGTGGTGTAAGTCCACAATGTAGTCCGCATGCAACATCTGACATTTAAGGTACTGGTGCAAGTACTGAAATTAGCCAATTATTTACTGTATTTGAGGATCAGATCACGAGCCCTGGTCTGTGTTGGCATTCTCGCAGAGATCAGAGTAAAGATTTGTTAGCAGAGCAGTAAAAATAAAATGTGGGAATCAAGTAAAAGATACAACCGCCTACAAACAGTTGAAGTAAACATGCTTTGTTATATACTGTGCCAAGAGAACATGAAATTTGTGTTCCTCCCATCACGTACACCTGCTTTACGTTAAGAGAGAGATTTTTCCATCTCTGAACATTGTAGAATAACTCAGGCAACAATAGTAAATTACTACATGGTCAAGGGATATGTAGGGATCACCTTAGGTGCCCCCCAGGTCCTGTGTCTGGGGGCCAAGGGGTAAAGGGGCCCACCATGGGCCCCCAAAGTCCCTTTCAGCCTGCCTGTTCATGGCAGGTTAACCGCCGTGAACAGGTAGACAGAAAGGGACATCATAATCCCTACGGCGGTGCCTGGTAGGCACCGCCACCATTGTAGGGACTACGAGCCCCTCTGCCGCACTGGTGGGCTCAAGAAGCCCGTCGGATGTGCGGTGGTCGTTCTTTACGATCGCCACACATCTGCCCGCCATCACAATATGGCGGGCGGTTTAGTTGGTTGGTTATGATGGCAGGGAGACCGCCACTGACAGCCTGTCCGTGGCGGGCTCTCTGCCATCATAATCAGGCTCTTAGTTACAATCTTGGAAAGCATCAATCTCTTGTGGTCTGTAATAGCTACGTTGAACACTTTTCAGGGAAACACATTATAAAGTGTGTGACAGTCAGTTTTAATTGGCCATCTCCTGTTGGTCACAAGTTCAAATATGCCCCATTTGAATGACATTATGAAATCCGTTTAGTAGCGATTGAACATGGCATTACACGAAATGAGATTGATACTAAAAATACAAGGGAATAGTTTAATGTTTGCTATTGCGTCACAAACGGAGTATGACCAGCTCTTTTTTGTTGATATGTTTCCATACTTTTGAGAAATCATTGCCCATTATTTTTTTATTTGTAAATGCAAATGTGATGGTAAAGATAGACTCTGGACCTTTCTTTGCCTCTACTATTTAGCATCTCAAAACTATAACATCAGAGGTTTAAGAGACATAGGGGCCCATTACGATACCCGGCGTAAAAAAATCCGCCAGGCATGGAAGCGGCAAAAATCCGCCCGCACACACCGTCTGAACACCGACCACGCCATTACGATTACACAAACCGAAAACCGCCAACGGCGGAAAAATCACACAAAATACCTCCCGCCAACGTCCGAGTCGGAGTCAAACTGCCCGCCACGGACGGAAACACGCACGACAACACAAAACCGCCCGCCCTCACGGCCGACACACCGCACGTGAAATTACGATCGCACCGCCATGAGCGCGGAAAAACCACAAATATACCGCCCGCTAGCGCAAACAACGCCAATGAGAATCGACACGGCAGAAGCCATGGCGCCCACGTACCTGCACAGAAACCATCCGCTCACAAAACCAATAGCACACAACATGGCCAACAAGTCCACACAGCAAGGCACGCACAAATACACAAGCACAGTACACATCCCGAAAACACCCCCCGGACAAACAAAAAATACAAAGGCCAGAACCCCAGACACAACACACCTGAAAACAACAGACCATGAGGACACACCCACATAGGTGAGTACAAAAGCAGCACTCCCACAGACCACAACCCCTTGCTACATTGCAAACCAGAGAGGAGAGGAGAGGACACAGTGACACAGCAAGGACAGCAGCACACCACAGAAACGCACACATCACAACCACCACCACCACCACCACCACCACCAAACACCTGCACCACAAACCCCCTGCACATTACACAACACACACCGCACCAGCACCACAAACACCATGGCACCACAAAGGATGCCCAAGTACACGCCCATTGAGCTGACGGTCATGGTCGACGAGATCATCAAGGTGTACCCACAAATCTATGGGAACATGGTCCAGCACACACCACTAGCCACCAGAAACAGAATGTGGAACCGGATCGTAGACCAGGTCAATGCAGTCGGGACCCTGCCCAGGAACAGAGGAGAAATTAACAAACGTTGGAATGACGTAAAGAGCCTGGTCAAGAAGAAGGAGGGAAAAACAGAGAGCTGGCTGCCGTCACTGGCGGAGGGAATCCCGCGCTCTTCAAGACCTTCAAAGCGTGGGAGGAGAAGGTGCGAGTCATAATACATCCGGAGATCCTCGCCGGATTAGCAGGGGAGTGGAGGCTGGTAAGTACAAACTAATGTATACCAGCACACCGCTATGTACTCACATGCACTACCACCATGCCACAGCTCCCAGGGACAAACACCCCCATGTCCAGCACACAATACACAACACATCACACACACATGCAACAGACACCACCACACACAGCCCAAACCGAACAACTGTAACATACGTGGGGACATGTGTACACTCAGCCAGCCACGTAACCACCAACAGGTCCCCAAATATGCCAGAAGCGCCACAACGAGCACCCACCACACCCATGTGTCCGCCACAGCTGCACTAACCGACAAGTAACAGGTAAGTGGCAGGAACACAAAGTGCAGTGGGTGGGACGGTGGACAGCCCAAGTACAACACACACCAGGCCCCTAGTCCCACAGCACAGCAAGGAGGAGCATCCCCCACACCCCACAGCCACGTGTCAGCCACCGCAGTGCACAACGACAGCCGAAAGGCAGACATCACGGTCCACAGCAATCGGTGTCAATGGGTGTCCAGCCACCCCCACGACCCACAACACCCCCCCACCCCCACAGACCTGCAACATGGAGCACCCCCCGCTTAGAGCCATGTGGCATCCAGTACAGTGCACGCACGAACAACTTGCAGGTGGGAAACTGGACAGGGCTGGATTACTGGAGGCATGAGGACCATAACACGACCAACACATGGGACATGTCACGTAGCAGACGAACACGCAGCACCGCCCACCGTCACGAACAAGTGAACAATGTGCACACGGACATGAACAACAGACTCACACCCCACATGACCCATCACAGACATAGCAACACCCAAGGAGCCACGTCTGCATGCACAAGCCACACTGAATATAGTACCACACGGCAGCCACTGTGCAACTCATCACACACAACCGAAACACCATTGAAGTCCTGTCCATGTAGCCCCTAATGCCTGTCAACCACACACCCCACGACTACGCCTATGTAAGACAAACAACACTAGACGCAACAGAGCGGAACAACATAAATGCACACGAACACCACTGAACCCATCAAACACACAGACACACCATGCACATACAACATACCATCCATCCCATCCGTCAGCCCCAGTCTCATGAAAGGCATGTCATCCGCTCAGCTGCCACACATACAGCAGTCACGCTAAGATACATGCCCATGACCAACCATGTGCCAGAAGTCAATGAAGCGCACGACACACTGTGAGCAACAACACACAACATGGGCCACACCCCCGAGCACTGCAGTGATGCACATGGCACAGGGCAGCACGCACACCAAGGAGATGGGACAACTGCAATACGTTGGCTGGCACACAACCATCACTCACTCATAACGATGCGTCCAATGCCATGTCCAGTAATCACAACAGACAGCAAATATGCAGGCCATGTCAAGCATGCACACACCTCAAACCATGCACTGTCATGCTGCCACAACACATGTCACGTTCGGCACCCATGGCTCACAGCATGTACCCCAAAAGCATATCCCCTCCCAAATGCGAATCTGGGGCATGGCCCCCATGTTGCCATATGCGTTCCTAAGCGTTCCATTTGAACCCCAAAAGCATATTCCCTCCCAAATGCGAATCTGGGGCATGGCCCCTATGTTGCCATGTGCGTTCCTAAGCGTTCCATTTGAACCCCAAAAGCATATTCCATCCCAAATGCGAATCTGGGGCATGGCCCCCATGTTGCCATATGCGTTCCTAAGCGTTCCATTTGAACCCCAAAAGCATATTCCATCCCAAATGCGAATCTGGGGCATGGCCCCCATGTTGCCATATGCGTTTCTAAGCGTTCCATTTGAACCCCAAAAGCATATTCCATCCCAAATGCGAATCTGGGGCATGGCCCCCATGTTGCCATATGCGTTCCTAAGCGTTCCATTTGAACCCCAAAAGCATATTCCATCCCAAATGCAAATCTGGGGCATGGCCCCCATGTTGCCATATGCGTTCCTAAGCGTTCCATTTGAACCCCAAAAGCATATTCCATCCCAAATGCGAATCTGGGGCATGGCCCCCATGTTGCCATATGCGTTCCTAAGCGTTCCATTTGAACCCCAAAAGCAAAGTACAAACCAGACCCAGGATGGGCCAGGAGCCCGCATACACCAGAGTCACAATAGGTAGGGGCACAGCAACACACCCATCGGCATGGCCAATCCGTCCCATGCCACATGTGCACAGCACACAGTCCCATTGCCAAGCACACACAACTACAGATGCTACAGCCACACACACGCCTCCGGGAAACCCATGTACGAGATTGCACGAACTGTTAATGTCAGACGACAAATACATACTTCGCCAGGTGCAACACAATAACAAATCTCATTCTCTCCACAGGTGACGAACTGCTGGATGCTGGGGATGGAGCCAGCAGCCAGCACAGCCAGCCTACAAGCCCCCAACGAGGACACACGGATCTGGAGGATCTGTCCTCCTCTTCGGACACGGACCACCAAGCAGGCCCATCTGGTGTGGCAGGGCCCAGCCGCTCCCCAGGACCCCTCCTACCCACCAACCCATCATCCAGGGCTGCTGAACATTCCCAGCCCCCTGCTGCCACTGTCGTTGCGGCCACACCCACGGTCATTGTGGCCACTACCACTGCCGCAACCGCCACCATCGCCGCACCGACCACCACCGCCGCCACCACCACCACGTCTTCGCTGGCACCAGCCCCAGCGCAGGTGGTGGCCCGGCCGACTGGATCCACCCTGGGAGCCACAGCGAGGACCGTGGTGAGCAATGTGGCTAGTGGGCAGGCCGGTGGCAGCAGGACTGGTAGGAGGAGCAGGGTCAGGGAAACGCCAGCCTCCCCTGGGAGCCATGCCCTGCCTCAAATGGCCAGAGTCCTTGGGGCCTATGAAGAGGCCCAAGGACAATGGGTCCGGTCTGCTTCAGACACGCGTGAGGTGCTGGGGGTGCTGAGGTCCATGGACGCCCGTATGGGCCAAATCGTGGACCTCATGGGCCAGCTGGTGGTGGCGGTGAGGTCACAGCCAGGGACAGCAGCTCCCCTCCGCCACCACCTGCCGGGGCGCAGGGTGGAGCAGCAGTGTCCAGTTCCCCTGCGTCCACAGCCAGTGAGCACACCTCAACCACCAGCATGTCGCAAGCAGGCACCCCCTCGCAAACGTGGAAGGGGCCGTCCGAAGTGGAAACAGATCTCCCGGGAGGACTTCGCACGCTCCAAACGCAAGTGAGGCAGCCAGCCAGCCTTCCGCCAGCCTTCCTTGACCAGCCACTGCATTGACTTGGACTACGATCCCACTCCACACAGCCATCTGGATGGCATGTGTGTGTTGGACTATGGACATAGAACCAGTGGGTACACCCTGAGCATCACGCAGCCATGACCGACAGCTCATTGTCACTGCACGCACCACTTTTGTCATCACCTTACACACAATCACATGTCACAGTTTGTAATAAATGCACCTTTTACACTAACTGCTGTTTGTGCCCTGTGTTTTATTTGTACGGAATACAACGGCCACCTTGGGCGGAAAGGCACCTGATGCGTGGCATGGCAATTGAATCCGGAGGGCCTGTAGGGACCTAGGGGTGGGAGACAGAACAGGAGCACATTCAATGAGTGTGTCACACACCCATCACACAGTACATGTCAACAACTACAAGCAATGTACACACATCGCACAGAGCAATAGGGCACAATGCCACAGCCACCAACAGTGGCATACTACCCTGGCCATGGAGCGTTGACACACAGCACGCAGTGAACAAACGGCCACCCTGACACAGCACACACACACCTGCACAGATACAGCCACATCAGCCGTCGTACATGGACACTCACCGTCAAGTGAAGTAGCGGGCGATGAGCTGCTGCCGCACATTACCAGCTTCCTCCTCTCCGCTGTCCTCCTCACTCGAGCTGTCCTGGTCTGCGGGCTGGGGCCCTGGTTGATCTCCGTCATCCACGATGAGGGGGATCTGCTTCCGAATGGCCAGATTGTGCAGCATGCAGCACGCCACCACTATCCGGCACACCTTCTGTGGGGAGTACGCCAGCGCACTCCCGGTGCGGTCCAGGCACCTGAACCTGGACTTGAGGAGGCCAAAGGTACGCTCGACCACACGTCTGGTCCTCCCATGTGCCTCATTGTAGCGATCGTCTGCTGGGGTGCGAGGATTCCTCAATGGACTGAGCAGCCATGCCCCATTCGGGTACGCAGAGTCACCTGGGTGTGAGGGACACAGAGAACCGTTGCAATTCCAACTGGACAGGGGACAGCATCACACAACCAGCACGCTACACCACTCCACATACTCACCGACAATACAGGCACGATCCTGTTGCATATTGGACATCAGTCGTGGCAAGATGCTGTTGCGCATTATGTGTGCGTCATGGGCCGAGCCTGGGAACTTTGCACACACGTGGGTGATCACCATGTCCGCAAGGCACACCACTTGCACATTCAGGGAGTGCGTGTGCTTCCTGTTGCGGTACAGGTGCTCAGTGGCCTGTGGTGGAACAAGGCCGACATGTGTGCAGTCAATGGCTCCAACGACGTGTGGGATTCTGCCAAGGGCATAGAATGCACCCTTCACTGCCGCCAATTCACGAGCCCTGGGGAAGCGGATGTACCTGTTTCGGCACAGCATCATGGCTGCCAGTACATCCCTCAGCACCTTGCTGAACATGGGCTGGGACATCCCTCCTCCAATGCCCACTGTGTGCTGGAATGACCCAGTGGCGACGAAATGCATGGCAGCCATCACCTTAGCCGTGGGGGTGACAGCAGTCGGATACACCCTGCGGGGACGGAGATGGGGTTCTAACATGGCACACAGTCGATGCAGGGTTGGCCTGTCCAGCCGAAACTTCCTAATAACCTCTGTATCGTCCATGTCCGCCAGCAATTGGTATGGGCGGTCAATGTTCGGTCTCCGCCTAGGGACAATGGCAGAGGACACATGTCAAAGCAACACGACACATAGCAATTTCGCATACACATCACTGACATGACTGAGCAAGCACATGAGCCACAGCCCAGCTGTCAAGCTGGGACGGCACGGCCACAATACACTTACACAGGTCTCCCAACAATGGCAATGGCTAGTGATACAAACCACTGCCATGTGCATGCACATGGGGATCTAGGCCCCAATGACTTGCGGGGCGTGCTGATGGGGACTGACTGCATATCCGTCAAGCGGCAACGCCACGGCAACATGAATGTCTGCTGAGCATGGAACTGCTTCCGCGGCTGGATGAGTATGGCACACGACGACGACGATGTGGGCACAGGCTGAGCGGCCAAAACAAGTGGGACCTGTGGCACGAGGGGACATGAGACAGTAGTAGGTGTCAGCACTGCACCCTATGTACAGCACTGTACGGATCACACCTCCCGAAACATTGACAGGTGTCCACATTGACAGCCCCATGCCAAGACGGCTGTGTGCTTGCAGTCACACGTCACAGGTGAGAGGTTACATTGCACGTGCCAGGTGGCAGACGTACATAGTGGGAGCTGGCATGTGTGTGCATGTGTCTCCTGTTCAGGATCCACCAGATGGGCGCTGACTCTGTACTGACCATTGGACACAGCATGTTCCGTGGAAGGCTTGTGTGTGTGGGATGGTGGCACTGGATGTGCCTCCGTTGGGTGGGGGCCATGCACAGGGCGGGTACGTCGATGATTGCGCATTGTTGGTCACGGTGGGTGCACCAACTGAAGATGTGTTGCCCTGTGTTCAATTCCTATGTCCGCATGATGATGGACTATAGATGTGGGCAGACTACACATTGGTCGATGTGCTGTCTATTTGCATGTGCCTTCACACCAGGCACAGCTGCCCCTGCACATGTGACCCCTGCTGGACTCGCTGCTGGGTCTGTGGAGCTGATGCACCTTCTGCGCGTGGGGCGGACAGCTCTCCTCACTTCCCTCATTGCGCATGTCATGACTTTGGCGCAGGTGACATGGATCATGGAGGGCCCACATGTACGCGTGGGTAGGCTACACATGATTGTACAATGGTCGCCACCCCCAGTCAGTGTTTCGAATGGGAAGGTTGTCGTGCTGGTGGTATGTTCGATGTGGCGGATGGGCGGGCCTAGGTGCGGGCTTACATTCCGGACATGGGGGTAGTTGGATTGGCGACTAGTTGCAGTACACACGGGACACGTCTCTTCCTTTCCACATCTGGGTCATCCCTTGTACTTACTGACAGTGATACAGTCATCTTCGCCCCAGCCCTCATGTCCTCCCCTCGCTCCCCCAATATGCATGCTCACCTGCGAGGCTAGCGCCTGCACAGGCAGCCCCAAGCTCGCACCAGAGAGGGCAAGGAGTGTATGTGTGGGTCCAGTTGCACGAGTGGGCTGTCTCAGGGTATGATGTGTGGCGGGACGCCGTCCACCTGCGTGGTGCCCCAAATGGAGACCCGGCCTGCATGGACTATGCATCACAGTCTTCGCCGTCCGGATCCGCCACCTGCGACACCCAGTGGCTGTGGCTGCCCTTGCGGCCAGGCCGCGTCCGTCTGTGGCTGATGGCCCACACATTCACTCTTTGGCCTCTCTGGGGAGGGCTCGGGGGTGGTGGCGCACGCGCTTGCACTTAGTCGCAATGGCATGTGGCGTGGTTGGTATGATGGGCAATGGATGGGATGGTGCGAGCCACCTCCCGTGACGTCAGTGCTGCTCGTGCTGTGGTGCGTCCCCCTACACTTCCATTTGACTTGTGCCATGCTAGACGTTGAGGTTCTATTGCCTGCGTGATATGACCAGGAGGAGCGTGAGGAGACCTCTCACACACCATGCTCCACTGCCATCCCGTGCCCTGTATCGCCTGTGCGGATTGACTATGTTGGGGTTACACCTGGTCGACTGGGGCTGTGTGTGCCTTGTCAAGGGGCATGGCGGGCGCACAACAGGATCCAGCTTGTCCACAGAGGGTGGGCTGAGGTGCGCCTGGTACCGCTTTGTAAGTGTGCCCGGCTGCTGTGCACACACGTGTTCACTCCCCCCGACAGGTGTCCTCTCACAATGCCCAGGGAAGCGGTGGTGTACTGTTCATGAGCCCTCCCAACACGGCGTGCTCCAACTTGGCATGTGCGCATCTACCCGTCGCACCCACCCACCTGAGCACTGCGTCCATACGACTTCACACGACACATGTGTGTCTTCCACAGTAGTGCTACTCATTTGCGTTGACATCCAATACCAGTGGACTACATGGTCATGTCACGACTGCCGTGTACTTCACATACTCTCATCCTCTCTCATTCGTACTTGTGAAATGAGTCAGCGGAGACAGTTTTGGTTTCAAACATTATATTGAGTCTTCTGTCCTCTGTGATGCAGTATAGTGGACACTACTGGCAGCGGAATACATGTTGAGGATATACTGAGCATGATTGCAAATGGGATAGGGTGTGGGGTTACATGTGATTGGCTGTTGCATGTGGGATGTGGGCTTCAGAGTGACATCTGCTTGGCCAAGGCTGTGCTAATGTACATTTACGTATAGCTGCGGAGCTGCGGACTTTGACACAGACGGTATACATGTAGCCTACCAGACCGCTTGGCATCATGGGCACAGTCCATCTCAGTTCCATGTGACAGGTTTGCTGCGGTTGTTCCTCATGCACGCGTGCATGTGAGATGACATCAGGGCATGTGCTTGCGTGCATGCAGCGGCGTGCCACTTGTTGTTGCACTGTGGTGGTTACTGGACATGTCACAGTCACTGGGGTCGTGTTGTTGTTGTATGCACTTGTCGTCCATGCAAAGGTCCTGGTATGGGATTCCCGGGGCGGGGGTGGGAGGGGTGCAGCACCCACAGACTCCAGGCGACCTATTCATGTCCACTGAGCGGTGTGTGTGTCCATGGGCGCTGGATCCATGTCGTGTCCTGGTTGTTCGTGCAGTTCCGTCCATGTGGGTGCGATACACAGAGCCCATGCCACTGCCTCCCACGATGCATGCGGTGTTCCTGGATGTGATGGGGAACAGTGTGCATGTCCCGGTCATATCCGATGTCATGGCGATGTCGTTGATGGTGTGGTTACAGTTGCCGGTCGTTTGGTATGGCTGTTGTGGTGGTGACTGGCCAGTCCGTGCGGAAGCTAAGCATGGGTGCGGGGTTGGACATCATAGGTCAATCGGGGAACCTGCGTTGTGGTCCGACGAATTGACAGGTTGTCAGGTATGCGATGCCGTCCAGCAGGGCTTCCATGTCATTGGTGGTGTACATGTTTGCCAGCCAATGTAGCGGATGGTGGCTGTCAAGGTGTTGTTCGTAAGTTGTCCCTTGGAGGACCATGATGGGGCATGCTGGGTGACATTCGATGTAGCTGTTCTCGATGATCCGTCGTGTGGAGGCACAGTGGTCCCATTTCAGTGCGGGTGCGATGTTGGCCACATACGCCATGCCCCCATAGGCAGAGCAGGCCCTGTCGTGTGCGTCCAGAGGGAGGAGTAGTGGTAGCAGATCCGCCTTCAGACATGCCGGGTTGGAGAGGCATATCTCCACGGGATGCTGGTAGGGACACCTCCGACAGTAGAAGACGGGCATGACGCAGCTGAACAATGTGATGCGGTAAGTCAGTCGGTAACTTACGTTCAGCAGGGACAGGAGATCGCATCCCAATGTATGAAACAGGTTGGTTTTGTACAGCTTGAGCCGTTCTGCGTAGTTGGGTAGGTGTGTTGCGGTTGCCATTTCGCAGCGGTGCGTTGTGGTGGCGTGCTCCGGCTGTGTGTGCAGTCTGCAATGTGCACGCTCCGAGGTTGCTGTGAGCTCTGTGTAGTCGTAGGGAGACAGGACTTGTGTTCTGTTGGCTTGTTTGGAGGACACGGGCCCTCTTCCCACATGCTTCTCAGACAGTTCAAGGTCAGTGATGTGTGACTCCTTCCAATTAACTTGCATGTGGCCGACATGGGGGAGTGTTTTCTTCTTTCTTCCCCGTCCGTTGTGTGCTTCTGTGATATGCGCTATCTGCCCTGTGGTCGGTCTCCTCGGCATGCCTGTGTTGGTCTATTCTTGGACAATGGCTGTATTCACCGGCTTCTGTCGTAGGGCTGTGGTTTCGGAGTTGGAATGGAAGGTCATTCAGTGCTGTCTGCTCTCCCTTGTGTGGGCGGCAGGCTGCCTTTCCGCTCTGCGTTGGGCCTTGTGTGTGAATGTTATTCTTGGGCCACCTGTTGTCGGTCCCCGGGCTCTTTGGTGTTCCGCTTTATATGTCTTGTTCATATGTGCAGGGTGGTATGGGTGTTTCAGTGTGGTACTGGCGTTCCTCTTCCCGAAGGGGCCCTGCTTCTCCTAGTTGGTGTTGCCGCCGCTGTGTGCTACGCCATGTTTGTTACACTGGGGTGTGTCCTGCAGTTGCGTGTCTTCACTGACATGTGTGCGTCGGTTGTGTGGCGTTGGGTGTTGTCCGTGAATTGGGCGTTGGGGACATGTCTGTGGCAGGCCTGTCACGTGTCATGTGCGTTCGGGGTGGGGCTGATGTGTGTGCTGCTTGGTTGTGTCCCTGTGTCTGTGTGCGACGCATGCATGGCGCTGCGGTTGGCCTCTGCGTTGTGCGCATGTGTGGCGGCGTCATCGCCGCTTTGGGGCCGTGACGGGGTGGTTGGTTCCTAGTCCCAGGTGGTGTGTACACATGTGTTACGCGATGTTACGATTTGGCCTGTGTGTCATATGTGGATGCAATGGTGGATGTGTAGTGTACACGCGCTGGTGGGGGGTTGTCCGCTTTTTCCGCCCTTGCACTGTGTGCGCTGTTTGCGTGCACTTGTTGTGTGTGTGCCTACCTGCGTCTCCGCGGTACGTTGCGTCCTTGGTGGTGCATCAGCAGGAGCATGGGGAGGGCCTGCAGTGCTGGATTCATGCTCGGGGAGCCGCTTCTTCGTTGTCCGTGCTCGGCGTCCGTGTTACCGCTTCGGTTTGTCGTACGGTATCTCTTGGCCGTGGGAGCCGTTTCTTTGCGGCATCGTAATTTATGCGCCGGGCGGTACGTGTTTCGTCGGACGGTGTGTGTCAGTTGTGCTGCGCCGCTACGTGTACGGGCGCACTTTGATGGCGGACGGTGTTGCTGGCTTGCCGGCGGTGTTTGGCCTACTTTTCGCATCGTAATTGGGCGGGCGTGTGGACTGCTGCGTGCCGGCGGTAACTGGTGGTTTTTGCATCCGCCAGCACGGCGGTTGTGCTTCCGCCCGCCATCGTAATGGGCCCCATAGATATTATCGCGCCTTGCAATTCGTTTTTGAAAATATTGGTTAACTTTGTGCATACAACCCAAAATAAATACCTTAATGAGGCTGAACGTTATTTAGCTTGCTAATAAATTATTTTGTTAGCTTAATTAACTTACCAAAAATCCCGCCATTCCAGATTGCGTGAGCATTTTGTCCTCGTAAATGGTGCTGTTTGCACACCTACGTTACATATGCCTGCTATTGAGCTGTGAGATGTGTGCTCATGCTCACACTGTCATCGAGTATTTTATTTCTTTCCCAGAGCAGCACTGAAAGGTAGAAAGTGGACGGGATGTACACTCACATAACTATATGGAGGTAGGCAGATGTCTTAGCTGCAGCCATAGGAATATTCAATGTGATTACTCCGTGATTCCATTTTAATCCAAAAATTGGGAAATTAGTAAGGTGTCTTATGTTTGGCTTAGTCTCTATTTCTATTGCTGCTTTTGAGAAAGGGTTTGTTTTCTTTTGCGCATTCCCTTAGTAGGAGCTACAGCTTGCACTTGTAATGCAAGGCAACCTCTACTGTACCAAAGTGTGGTCAGCATAAGACAGCTGCTGTAAAGGAAATTGGTTTCAAATAGTTGCTGCGTGATATTGCATTAATGTCGCTCTCCACATAAAACAGTTAATGCAGTTATTTGCAGCAATATAAATGATGTGATGAATAAAACCATTGTTTCTCTCCTCAGTGACCCACGTTTAATTATTGTTCATCTGGTTTTCGGAAACACTGCCAGGAATAGGAGCATGTTCTGCAAGCTGTTTCTAGGCAGCGCTCATATGGGGTAGATTAGGAACCTTCATCAGCTTGATACGATGATGTATTGCCCTTTCATTCCTACCACCTGGGCTACAGTTCAGCACGTTCATTAGCAACTTGCTGCACGACTCTGAATGCCAAGAAATGAACATAATAATATTTATTACGCCAACTGTCTGTGTGAGTCACCTCCATGGCAGACACTTTAGTTCTACAGTGCCATCAACTTACCTGTCAGCAAAGCCTTAAAATCAGTAAACTGTGAAAGGAATTGTTAGATCTGTAAAGTGAGAGCATAAAGCATCGTGACTGGAATGGCTACAAGATGGAAAAGGGAATACATCTGTGATCACAAAAATCAGCATGCTGAATTGCAAATTTCTTGCGTGCAACACATTTCGTCCAGGTGTTTGCTACTGTGAACAAACTTGTGCTGTCATTAGATTTGCAGTAAATTTTAGTATACATAATATTTAAGAATATTGATATCAAATAGAGCCAGTGGGCAACTGAAAGACTTAAACAGATATAGATATTATATCCAACGAGGTTGCCCAAGACTCTGTTGTTAGGGTATATGACCATAGCACTGTCTGGTTTAAAGTGCCAGTGATGATACCATTGCAATGGCAAGTGTTCAGTACTTCAATGTGATTTTGTGGTTACTGCTGCATTAGACCATATTAGATCACGCATTAATGCATGTAAAAGTGTAGTATAAGCAGGTCCAGCAGTATACCCATATCCCTCATGGCTCATCGTGATCTGCCATCTTTGACTGTCGGTCCTGAGCACATTCTGATCAGTGTTTCTTTATTGCCTCAAAAGCTGCCATTTCTATCATTCTAAATGATACATGAGCTGAAGGTGTTCTGTCAGTGTCAGAAAAGAATTACGAGTAACCCTGGGCGAAGTGCTACGCTACGCTCGCGTAGTTTGCGAAGTTTGCGCTACTTCGCACAACGCGAATTGCACGTAGCACAGTGCGAACACGCGTAGCGTAGCGTAGTGCCGCGGTCATTTTTGCTTGCTCGCGGTCCTCAACGTCAAGTTGGCGACCGCGAGCAAGCAAATGACATCCCGGCGAGACTTTTTCTCGTTCGCGATCAGCAACATCAAGTTGCCGATCGCGAGCGTGGAAAATAAACCTCCCGGCGAGATTCTCAACGCGGGAGGTCAGGTTTCTCATTGCGAGTGGTCGCGTATGCTTGCGACCGCTCGCGATGAGAAACTACCAGTCCGCGTTGAGAAGCTGCCGCTCGAGTAAAAATCTACTCGAGCGGCAGTAAAAGACAGCTCGCACTGTGCAAGTTGCCGTTTTCAATGATTGCACAGTGCGGACAAGCATCCGGCACTGTGCAATCATTGCGAACAGTGCGCTACGCAGTTCGCGTAGTGCTACGCGAAGCTTGCGTAGCGCGAACTGCACTTTGCGTAGCTTCGCGAAGCATTACTTCGCGAACTACGCCCACCCTTAATTACGAGTAAACTCTTCTCGCCTGGCTATGCCAAAGAATGTCGGCATATGGGAAAAGCTAGCTTCAAACAATTAATACGCATGAAATTCTGAGAAAATATCTAGAAAGAAATTGGAAGAAAGAATAAATTGACCCACTAAATCCTCCTTGCAGTCCCTATATTTTTCATTTCAAAAGCAGATGGAGGATTTAGACTCTAGGCCCGATTTAGAGTTCAGGGGATGGGATTTAATCTGTCAGGGCACCTGGTAAAGTACTCAATTGCCTGAGGAAGTACACACATGCCAGATTTAGAGATGTCTGCAAGTCCAGCAGACACCTCTTGTCATGGTGGTTCCTGTCAATGCGGGTTTTCTTTTGGAAAATAAAAAAAAAACAATATCCACTTCACCATGGAAGTTTTCTCCCATTGTGTTCATATATCCATTTCCCCTTAGTGGATTCTTTTTAATTTGGTGTCATTTTTCTCATTAAATGGTTCACTATTGTTATATATTGTGGTGGGATTTTTTATTGTACTGGATTTTTTGACTTGGTAACTATTTTTGTACTTCTAAATGATTTACATACTTTCTTAAGTTAAGCCTGTCTGCTCTGCGCTATAGCTACCAGGGGTTAAGCTTAGATTTAACTTACTGGAAACTTTACTTGACCTATCAAGAATAATTACCTTATTATTGAAGGGGGACTGCCATCCACCCCAACCAATATTCCACTTTCTCAAATTGCCAGATTATAAAATATAGACAAAGGATCTGGTATTTAAGAATTCATGCAAAACCTGCATGTTTTAACATCTGCAGAATAGAATGTAGCTTTTGCTACAAAAGGAGATGGGCGAGAAATAATCCAGCTTTCAGTTAGTAATGTTAATGTTAATGTATAAGACCTTTAAAGCGATCTGTTACCAAACGGTGTCCTGGCGCTGACCTACTGATCGAACCATGGAAGCACTAGTATTTTACCAGAAATCTGAAGTACTACAAAGCCAAGTTTTCAGCTCCTGTCTGAAGTTAAGTAAGGAAGAAGCTGATCGGATGGAGTCCGGGAGTTTATTCCATATTTTTATGGTACCCAGATTGAAACTTCTGCCACCCCAGTTCGTTCTTTTAAATGTAGGTACTACCAAAGTCTTGGAATTAGATGATCTAAGTGCTCTGCAGGGTGTGTACCATCTGAATTTCTGGCTTAATTCTTGTGGTTCTTGTTTGTGTAGTGCTTTATATGCATGCACAATGCATTAAAATGAACCCTCTCCTTCACTGGTAACCAGTTTAATTGTTTGATGGTATTCCTGACAGATACGTACTTTGGTGTGAGGGAGAGTACAGTGTAAATGGGAGGTGTCGCAAAATGGGCAGTTTATTAGGAAAGAGGTTCACCCACCAACCTAATAAAACACTATCCTGTTATGTTACAGCAGAGCTCACTGGGGAACTCTGCTCAACCCCTGAAAGCTATAGCACAAGCACCTCGTGTTTCCCAGAGTAAAATTTGGTAGGATAAAGAAACTCAACTAATTTTAAAGTTAAGAGCACAACAAAATAAAATTCCCAAATCAGTTTAGAATACTCAAGAAAAAATAATAAGCAAAATTACAAACATGGTTACAATTGATTAAGGCAACTGGAAATGTAGGTTTAAAAAAAATATTCATGAGTACAATGTAGGCATAAAAGCTTCTGTTAGCCTATGTTTGTTACTCAAAAATAGCCACTAGTCCACTACTTTCTGTAGCAAATTTGCCTTTGCTGCACGGTTACCCCAGATTTGTTACCATTTCACCAGGGCCTTAGTTTGCTGGCAGACCGTGGTGCTCTGTGACATTTCTATTCATTGCCACAATGTGCACTCTCTGGCCTTAAAACTGTATTGGTAAAATTGGTTTTACCCATTTGATCTATGTAACTTTCCTCTATGGGCAAAGTAAATGGCTCAGAGAATCCACCAATGGCACAGGACGACAATATTATATGTGATCTGTAGAGTACATTCACATTTAATACATTACATGTATGGCTACCATAAGCACCACTGTGCTCTGGCTAGTTTGCAGATTAAAGGCATTGCAGTAACACATGGACTTGTATGAAAATGTTTTTTTTTTATATTAATGTCACCCTTAAAGTATGCTTTGTAAGCCCACAAGGCAGGATGCCTAATATTTGCTGAAGTCGCACACTAATATATTTAAACCGTGTGTGCACTGACAGTAACTGAAGGTCTGAAAGCAAGTTCACTATGTGGAAACAGCTACATTTTCTTTAGGACAGGCTAAGGTGTGATTAAAATATTGAATCTTACTTCTCCTGCTTGGAAAATGGCAGCAAATTCTTTCAAAGTTCTTTCCTACTTAAAACTGAAAATCCGATTGAGTGGTGATACTACATAAAGATCTTTGATCCAAGGCTGACTTACAATTTGCCCTGTCACTCATCGCACCTCTAGAAGCTGGAATACACATCCTTGGCTGTGAGTTAACGACCCTGGCTGAGACAACAATGACCCGATTCTTAGCCCCGGAAGGAGAGAGGGGTGTTAACTGCTAGCGCCTTAGCAGGGATTATCTTTCAGTTAATCAATCAATCAGTTCCTGTAGAACATAGTTTTCACCCTCATGGGTATCCAGGGGCTTCGGTTGCTGGGCTCAGTCAAAAATCCTGGTCTTGAGTCTCTTCCTGAAGTCTGTCAGCAAGGGTGATGTTTGGAAGTGGAGAAGGAGGGCGTTCCAGAACTTGGTGGCGAGGTGGGAGAAGGAGCGGCCACCGCTGTAGCTGTGGCAGATGTGCGGTGTCTAAGCCAGGGCGAGGGAGGCAGAGCGAAGGTATCTGGATGGTTGGTGGAAGTTCAGGCAGTGGTTTATGTATGCTGATCCTTGGTCATGGAGGGCTTTGTAGGTGTGTGTCAGTAGTTTGAGTAGGCATCTTTTTTCATTACAGGGAGCCAGTGTAAGTTCCTCAGGTGCTGGGTGATGTGGGTCCATTTGGGCAGTTTGGGGATCAGTCTGGTTACTGAATTCTGTATCTTCTGGTGCTTTCTCATGAGTTTGGTGGTGGTACCTGCAAACAGTGTGTTGCTGTAGTCCAGACAGCTAATGATTAGGGCTTGCATGACTGTTTGTCTCATGCTTATGGGGAGCCACTTGAAGACCTGTGGAGAATGTAGAAGCGGGGAGAGGAGACTGTGTTGATCTGTCACTTCATAGTGAATTTGCTGTCCAGGATGATGCTGATGTTTTGGGCATGGTCTATTGGTGTGGGAATGGGTCCAAGTTCAGTGGGTCACCAGGTGGCATTCCAGAGGGAGGTGTGGTTGCCAAAGATCAACACTTCTGTTTTGTCTGTGTTGAGCTTCAAACAGTTGTCCTTCATCCAGGCTGTGATGTTCTTCATGCAGTTGTGGAGGTTGGACTTGGTGGCGGTGGGGTCTGCTGTGAGCGAGAGGATGAGCTGGGTGTTTGTTGTGTAGGATATGATGTTGATGTTGTGGGTTCTGACAATGCCAGCAGCTAGAAGTGTCATGTAGGTGTTAAAGAGAGTGGGGCTGAGGGATGAGCCTTGAGAGATGTTGCAGATGTTGCACGTGGGTGCCGAGGTGAAGGGGGAGGTGGATTCTCTGTGTTCATCTGGAAAGGAATGATTAAATTCATCTGAGTGTGTCTCCCTTTATTCCAATCTGGTGTGGTCTCTTGATGAGTGTGTGGTGGGAAACAGTGTCAAAGGCTGCAGAGAGAACAAGAAGGATCAGGGCGGCCGATGCTCTTCTGATGAGAAGGGTGTTGATGTCATTGTGGTGGTGATCAGGGTGATTTTGGTGCTGTGGTTGGCTTGGAAACCAGATTAGGAGGCATCTAGAAGGTTGTTTCTCTTCAGGTGTTCGGTGAACTGACGATTGATGGTCTTCTCCGGGACTTTACCGGAAAATGGGAGCAGCAAGATGGGGCAGTAGTTTAGTGTTTGTTGGGGTCTGTGGAGGGTTTCTTGAGGAGAGGTCTGATCTCTGCGTGTTTACATGCGTTGGGAAAGGTGGGCATTGTGATTGATGTGTTGAGGATGGTAGTGAGTTGGTGGCTGATCTTGTTGCTTCCTAGGTGGAAGAGTAAGTGGGGCAGGGGTCGGTGGGTGCTGGTAAGTGGATGGAGTTCATGATGGTTGTGGAGTCCAGTGTGGTGAGCAGTTCCAATGCGGTGAGATGTTGGACGGGGGAGGCTTCCGTCGGAGTGAGGAGGCTGAGAAGGTCGATGGGTTGGGCTCAAAGTTCCTGTAGATGGTGGATATTTTATTGTGGAAGTGATTCACTAGCGTGTTGCAGAGTTCCTGTGAGGGAGGGATGATATTGTGGGTGGCTGTTGGGAAGGATGTGATGGGCAAGGGTGTCTTTTGTCATGTCTTTGAGTCACTGGTGGCATTTGTTGAGGGCTGACTTACAGGTGTCTAGGTCTGTATCATCAATGCTGGTGCACCATTTTCTCCTCCAGTTGTTTGCAGTTGTGTTTCACAATGCTGAGTTCTGGCGTGTACCAGCTGGCTTTTCTGGTGAATCTGTTGGTTTTGGCTGGTTTGATTGGGGCAACTTGGTAGGTGGCATTGATGACCCAGGTGTTGAAGAACTTGACTGCCTGTTTCAGGTTGTCCTACGGAGTCGGGTTGGTGGTGCTAGAAGCGTATGTCCATTGGTCCTGTGTCACTTTGCTTCAGCTGCGGGAGAAGGTGCAGGGAGGGTTGGGAGTGATGCAGGGTGATCCAGTGATGGTGAAGTGGATGTTGGAGTGGTTGGTACAGGTGCGTACCGTGGTATGGATGTATTTGACAGTGTTGCTCGATGTGAAGATGGGGTCCAGTGTGTGTCCTGATCTGTGGGTGGGGTCTGTAACTAGCTGGGTGAGGCCAATGTTGTCCATTTGTTCCAAGAGGATGATGGAGTTCGTATCTGTGGGTACGTCCAGGCTGAAGTTGTGGTTACCAAGGAAGATGTAGTTCTTGGATTCTATGGCGAGTGGGGTGATGATGTCTGTGATGGCGTCGCAAAGGCTGGTGCGTGGTCTTGGGAGTCTGTAGGCGAGGCTAACTCTGATGGTTGTTTTGTCATTGGTGTGGAACTGGAAATTCAGGTGTTCCATGATTGGTGTGGTGTTGTCTTCGCTGGTGTTGCAGTGGATTGATTCTTTGTAGATGATGGCGATGTCACCTCCGTGTTTGTTGGTGCGGTCCCAGTGTGTCATCTTGTAGCCACTGGGCTTTGCAGTGGCGATGTTAGGGGTGGAGAAGGGGTTAAGCTAGGTCTCTGTGATGAAGGTTACATTGGGGGAGAGGGTGGAGATGGTGTCCTGGACTTCAATGGCGAGATGGCAGAGCAATCTGGCATTGATCTGGAGGCATCGCAGTGGTTCCAGCGTGGTGTTGGTCGGTGAGGTGGGCATGGCGCACGTTTCTGTGATGGCAGGTGGTCCTAGGTTGCAGATGAAGAGGCAGCGGTTGCAGGTGGATGGTCCTGCTGTGGAGCGAGGGGATGCGATGCAGCAGTTCTTAAGGGGGCCAGTGCTCGGAGATCTGCTGAGGAATACCTGTGGGTGTCCGACAGGCCAGGTTTTCTGACACTGGGCACGGTCCAGGTATGGACTGGCAAAGATGGGTTTGCCTTTGGCGCGCTGGTGGTTCAGGCGCTGTGGTCTGCATTAAGTAGGTCCTGGGAGGAGTGCCGGGAGGCGGGAAGTGGGAAATCAGCAAGCGAGCAACAAGGCTTGCTGATCTAAACAATGGGTGCAGGCTAAGCAACAATAATGAAAAGAGAGAAAAAGAAAAAATACAATGATAATGAAAGGAAATATGCATAAAACACACAAATATACAAAGAACAGTAAAAACTAAGGAAAAAATACAATGAGAAGTGCAAAGAAATGAACACAGGAACAATAAAAAATTAGAAGAAATTAGCAAAAATGCAGTGGCAGACGAAAAGAGGCTAAATAAGTCTCAACAAATTACTGCTGCTAGGCAACTACCAGCTAACAATGCAGGCCCGAGGGCAGACAGACAGGAGGAGAGGCATGCAGCCGAGCAATGGGGGAGCTGGCAGAAGGACCTGCTCAATGGGGTTGCACTGCGGCCTCTATTGAGTAGGTCCTGGTAGGGGCACTGGAGAGCCTGGAAGTGGGTGGCGGGAAAACGGTGAGCAAGCAGCAAGCTTGCTGATCTAAACAATGGGTGCAGGCTAAGAAACAGTAATAAAAAAAGAGAAAAAGCAAAAATACAATGATAACAAAAGGAAATATGCACATAACACAGAAATATGCACAAAACACTAAAAACAAAGGAAATGAGCAAAAATACAATGAGAAACTAAAAGAAATGAGCACAGGCAGAATAAAAAAACTAGAAGAAATTAGCATAAATGCAGTGGCAGATGAAAAGAGGCTAAATGAGTCTCTGCAGTCTATTGTTGCTAGGCAATTACCAGTTAACAATGTGGACACCCAGGGCAGCCAGCCTGGAGGAGAGGCATGCAGCTGAGCAACATGGGGAGCTAGCAGACGGGCCTGCTGTTTCTGGGAGTGAACCAGAACAGCTGGCAGAGCAAAGAGCAGCCTTAGCACTACCACTTTTGACTTGGAAATGTCAGGATGGACATCTGCTATTCATTCTCAAGAACCTCTAAGGCAGCCTGATCCAGTCACAACGGAGGAGTGAACCAGTTTTGACACTGTCAGATGAGAGTAGAGCTTATTTAAATTGGGGAGTTGCTAAGGAGCTGAAGAAAGGCCTGCCTGGTGGCAGTTGGGTTTGCCATCTTAAGGAGCACCTGGTTAATTGTACAGTAAGACCTAGAGGAAGTGCAGTAAAACGTTGTGGAGCTGGAAGGTAAAATGTGGGATGACTATTGCTCAGGATAAATCTGGCACCTCAACCGCTACCTACTCAGAGCCTTCCAGAGTAAGAAATGCCCTGCTTCAACAAAAAAGCTCCTGATTCCAGACTCCTGCCTAAAGATGAAGATGCACTTACATTTTGAAGGACTTCTGACTACTGCTGACACCCAAAGACTAGAATTGCTCACCAAGGGTCAAATGGCTGGCCTCTGATTTGCCTTCTTAAGAGACTCAAAAAGGCAAAAGATCCCTGACTCCCTAAGTGCCCAGCTGAACACAGACGGCTGGACAATGCCTGGCTGTAGATAGATATTTCATGTTATGTTATGCACATTTGTAAAGCACACAATCACCTGGGAGGGCATCCTGGTGTGGAGCTGGTGTAAATCTAGCCAAACGTAGGGCCTAGTGGAACTACTCTAGAGGTCAGGTCTTCTGTTTTGTGGTTATTTCAAGAAGTGAGGCTGGGGCTCTTTTGTATAGTGGCACATATGGTGCTCAGAAGGCTGCCAAATCTGCAGAACTGACCATCAGCAACTTTTCCAGCACTTTATAAAAAGTAGGATTTATTCATGTTCTCCACTCCCCTTTGACAACTTGAAAAAAGTGCTTAGACTTGCCCATTAAGGATCCACCAAAGGTGGGAAAGAAAATGAGGTTCATCACACTCATAGTTTCTTACTGCACTGACAACATGTACAGTGGGACTGTAGGTACAGTACACTGGTACAGTAAAGGTATCTGGCCACTTTTAGCCATTCCAACTTCCTGCATTCAGTCCTTCCCCACTGAAGTATTTTGAGTTCCAAAAAAGTGACTACGTATGAAGGGTAAAACCTGGTACTAGGATGAGGCAGCAAATCGATCTGACTGGCTAAGCACCCAGGTCAGTCACAAAATCTAGTTTTGTCTCACATCCAGCGGTTTAAGCACTGTGCTCAACAACATTTCTGACTTTGAGGGACTCTCTCTGGCCACAGCCTGGGACCTTGCCCCAAAGAAAGACTCTGACTTCCATTTCAAAGAACATGTCAGACGGTAAAGACTTTAACCAGAATTATTTGCTTAATGTGTCCAGTTTCTGCTCCCTCTCGTTCTGCCTGTAATTGTGGTTAGGTGAAGGTCAACTGTGAGTGGTTGTTTCAATGACGCTTTACCTTACTTTGCCGTGTTTTGCCATAACACTTTTAAAATGCACATCTCTGGTTCCTGTCAAAGTGTTTTGATGATCATGGCGTCTTTTTATTCATGCAATATTTGTCTATTTTCCCAAAATTGTTTGCACATTTTAATGTGTTGTGTTCTTGAAAATAGTTGGTACTACTCAAACCTAAATCACACTTCTCAAGAATTGTCTGCTGTTTGTTCCGGTGCAGAGACAGAATATTGAGTAAAAATATTAAATTGCACAAATATCGAGTCAAAAATATCGTGGGTAAAGAATATCGACAGACAAATTATCGTGGTCAAGAATATCGATTTTAGGTAAGTAATATCGATTTAAAAAATATCGAATTGTTTAATATCGTTTGCAAAAATATAGATGTTAAAAATATCGATTTTTTATTAATGGTATGTATTTTAGTATATATTTTATATGTGTGTGATGTTTGTCTTTTTTGTATAAGAATTGTTTGTATTTTTATTATATGTGTTAAAATTTTAGTAGTTTACTAATTTTGTTTTGTTTAAATTTTGCATTTTTTGTTCCGTAGCGGGTTGTGGGTTTATAGGGGAATAGGGTGGGAAGTAATTTAATTATATTACATTTACTGAATAGATTTTATTTATTCATATTTGTTGAATTGAGATGTTATAGTGTTAAATGTGTGAATTAATGTACTATTAATTATTTAATAATTAGTTGTTAATTCATTTTATTTAATTAATTGGTAATTAATTATGTTAAAGGTGTGTGTTTCGGTGTTTATAGGTGAAAATGGTGGGAAGGGTGGGAAGTAATTTATTTTTAATTGATGAATTAATAATTGTTAATTAATTTATTTGAATTAATTAATTGGCAATTAATGAGTTAATTGCATAATTAATTTTAGGTGTGTGCTGTGGTTTTTACAGGTGTAAATGGACGGAAGTAATTTATTTTTAATTGATGAATTAATAAATAGTTGTTAATTAATTTTAATTAATTAATTGCCAATTAATGATGTTTATTGTGTAATTAATTTTAGGTGTGTGTTGTGCATATTATAGTATTAAAGAGTGTGTATTCAATGAATGTTAATTTTTTTAATAGTTTTAAAATTCATTATTAATGATGTTAATTATGGAAATTAATTTAAATAAAAATGTTAACGTTTTTTTCCATTGGTATGGTGTTATAGGGTAGGAAATAAAATAAATAAATTTATGTTTTAAATATTTTTTGGGTTTGTTAATATTTGCTTCTTTTAAATAAATATTGTTTATAAATGTATTTATTAATTTATTTTAGATAATATTTGTACTTTTTTGTTATATGTAATTAATATATTTAATGTTAATGTTTAATATATTTAATTGGATATTTTTAAAAAATTGTTTATTTATTTTTAAGATTATTTAATTTTTTTAAATTTTTTAAATGTTATTAGTAATTTTTGTTTCTCTGCCATCCAACACTTTCCCTACAGTTGCACTCATTGGAGTGGAATAGTAATTTTTACCCCTCCGCTATCCAGCACTTTCCCTACTGTTGCACTCACTGGAGTGGGAATAGTAATTTTTACCCCTCCGCTATCCAATACTTTCCCTACTGTTGCACTCACTGGAGTGGGAATAGTAATTTTTACCCCTCCGCTGTTCAAAACTGTCCTTACTGTTGCACTCACTGGAGTGAGAATAGTAATTTTTACCCCTCCGCTATCCAGCACTTTCCCTACTGTTGCACTCACTGGAGTAGATAGTAATTTTTACCCCTCCGCTATCCAGCACTTTCCCTACTGTTGCACTCACTGGAGTGGGAATACTAATTTTTACCCCTCCGCTATCCAATACTTCCCCTACTGTTGCACTCTCTGGAGTGGGGTTAGTAATTTGTACCCCTACGCTATCCGAAACTTTCCCTACCGTAGCACTTACTGGAGTGGGAATAGTAATTTTTACTCCTCTGCTATCCAGCACTTTCCCTACTGTTGCACTCACTGGAGTGGGAATAGTAATTTTTACCCCTCCGCTATCCAGCACATTCCCTACTGTTGCACTTACTGGAGTGAGAATATTATTTTTACCCCTCCGCTATCTAACACTTTCTCTACTGTTGAACTCCCTGGAGTGGGAATAGTAATTTTTACCCCTCCGGTATCCAAAACTTTCCCTACTGTTGCGCTCACTGGAGTGGGAATAGTAATTTTTACCCCTCCGCTATCCAGTGCTTTCCCTACTGTTGCATTCACTGGAGTTGGAATAGTAATTTTTACCCCTCCGCTATCCAGCACATTCCCTACTGTTGCACTCACTGGAGTGGGAATAGTATTTTTTACCACTCCGCTGTCCAACACTTTCCCTACTGTTGCACTCACTGGAGTGGGAATAGTAATTTTTACCCCTCTGCTATCCAATACTTTTCATACTGTTGCACTCACTGGAGTGGGAATTAAGGGTGGGCAAAGCACTACGCTATGCTCGTGTAGTTTGCGAAGTTTACGCTACTTCGCACTACGCGAATTGCACGTAGCACAGTGCAAACACGCGTAGCGTAGCGTAGCGCAGCGGTAATTTTTTGCTTGCTCGCAGTCCTCAACGTCAAGTTGGCGACCGCGAGCAAGCAAAATGACATCCCGGCGAGACTTTTTCCTCGTTCGCGATCAGCAACATCAAGTTGCCGATCGCGAGCGTGGAAAATAAACCTCCCGGCGAGATTGTCAACGCGGGGAGGTCAGGTTTCTCATTGCGAGTGGTCGCGTATGCTCGCGACCGCTCGCAATGAGAAACTACCAGTCCGCGTTGAGAAAGCTGCCGCTCGAGTAAAAATCTACTCGAGCGGCAGTAAAAGACAGCTCGCACTGTGCAAGATGCCGTTTTCAATGATTGCACAGTGCGGACAAGCATCCGGCACTGTGCAATCATCGCGAACAGCGCACTACGCAGTTCGCGTAGTGCTACGCGTAGCTCGCGAGGTGCGAAGTGCATTTCACGTAGCTTCGCGTAGCGCTACTTCGCGAACTACGCCCAGGGTTAGTGGGAATAGTAATTTTTACCCCTTTGCTATCCAGCACCTTCCCTACTGTTGCATTTACTTGAGTGGGAATAGTAATTTTTACCTCTCCGCTGTTCAATACTTTCCCTACTGTTGCACTCACTGGAGTGGGAATAGTAATTTTTAACCCTCCGGTATCCAAAACGTTCCCTACTGTTGCGCTCACTGGAGTGGGAATAGTAATTTTTACCCCTCCGCTATCCAGTGCTTTCCCTACTGTTGCATTCACTGGAGTTGGAATAGTAATTTTTACCCCTCAGCTATCCAACATTTTCTCTACTGTTGCACTCACTGGAGTTGGAATAGTAAATTTAATTCTTACGCTATCCAACATTTCCCTTACTTTTGCACTCACTGGAGTGGAAATAGTAAATTTTACCCCTCCGCTATCCAACACTTTCCCTACTGTTGCACTCACTGGAGTGGGAATAGTAATTTTTGCCCCTTTGCTATCCAGCACTTTCCCTACTTTTGCATTCACTGGAGTGGAAATAGTAATTTTTACCCCTCCGCTATTCAATACTTTCCCTACTTTTGCACTCACTGTAGTGGTAATAGTAAATTTTACCCCTCCGCTATCCAACACTTTCCCTACTGTTGCACTCTTTTTAGTGGGAATAGTAATTTTTACCCCTCCGCTACCCAACACTTGACCTACTGTTGCATTCACTGGAGTTGAATAAATTTAATTATTCCGCTATCCAACATTTTCCTACTGTTGTGTTTATTATATTGTGAAAAGTACGTTTTATTTTTTTTAATAGTTTAATGTTTTAATTAATTATAGAATGTTTTTTAAAATTTTAAATTATTGATATATGTATATATTTTATTTTTATATAATTTAAAAGTTTAAAAATTAAATAAAGATAATAGTTAATAAATTATTTTAAAGTAAATATATGTATATGTATAAATTATTATGTTTGTGTGTTTATATTTTTTAAATTACGTTTATTTTTTATATTTAGTTAAAATATATATTAAATGTAATGTATTTCGTTAAAGATAATATTAATATTTTATATATATTATTTTATTTTATTTATATTTTAAAATCAATATTTCTTACATCTATATTTTTAACTTCGATATTTTTTATTCAATATTTTTGTACTTACCTGTTTAAGTATAAGGAGTCGATATTTTTGCATTCTATATTTTTTCATCGATATTTTTGTACATCAATATTTTCTACATCGATATTACGTTAGTGAACCATTTGTTCCATACCTACTGAGCTGTTGAGCATTGATTCTTTCAGAACTGTGTGTTTTGATCTTTACAGATTGTGTTTATTTGGTTGGTATGGGTCATCTCTTCCTAAATAAATAACGCCATTTTCTGACACCTTCCATGCTGGTACATTCTAATTCTTCCTAACTTCCTAGCAGTTTTCTGGGGCTCCAGTAAATGCAAAAAGGGTGAGACAGACATTCCTGTCCCTGCTTTTTATATCATCTGTATTTTATGAAGATTCTGGAAAAGTCATTCCTGGGCTATCCCTTGGCACCAAAGCATCCAGGGAAGGTGTCTAGTTGCGAAGTTTGTTTTTAGTCTGTTCTCCCACAGGATCTAGTGCAATCTATTCCCAAATGAACAGCTGGTTCTCCACATAGACTGGAGCCCTTTATAGTGTTCTTCCCAGCCCGGGTACATGCAAATGATCATGGGTCCTGGTACTACACATCTTTATTCCTCAGCGTGTAACCATTAACTGAACATTCTACATCACAAATCCTATCATCCACGCACATATGTCACTGTTCTACGGAGTCCATCAGGAACCAAAAAGGTCCTTTCATCTCTTACTCACAAGACACTACGGGGCCGATTCCGATCTCGGCCGGTAGGGCACCGAATCGGATTCGGCTGAACCGGATCCGATTCGGAGCCCTTATTCCCGACCGAATCGTACGTACGTCCGGGCGAACGAGTACGATGCGAGCACGTGCAAATTCGCCGACCGGCTCGTACGCCCGTCCCAACCGCACTGACCGACTCGCACGGATGCGCTGCGCACCTCGCAATGGAGACGTTCCCCGGCCGGGTAAGTACGATGCGCGCCGCGAGCAGTCCAACCGAGCCGCGCACTCCGGCTCGAAAGAGCTGTCGGAGCCGTACTTTGGGGGTCCGTGTCGGACCCCCCTGTACGCGTAGCTGCGCGAGTCGCACACAGGGGGGACCCATGGGTCCTCCCTACCTGTGCGGGTACGGCGCGAGTCGCTTCGCCGCGTACACGCTGTAGGGGGCGCCCTTGTCCGACTCACACCCATTGAGTCAATGGGAGCCCGCGTACGCGTTGTACGAGCGGCTCCCATTGACTTCAATGGGAGTCCGACCGACTCGAGTCCGATGGCATACGTGCGCATCGTACTCATTCGGTCGGGCTGCTAGGGTCCGATTCGGTCGGAAATCTCTCCGAGTCCGGCTCGGTCGGAGAGATTTCCGGCCCGAATCGGAATCGGCCCCTACATCTCCCCTTTTGTTAAAAAAAGTACAAGTAATTCATATATGCATCACAACTCTTCAATAAGTCATTTTGGTGCTCAAATCAATTGCCCTTATCTGATCATCTGAGGTTGCGGTGATAAAGAAGTGTCCATGACTGGCACTGGTGACAGAGACACTGGTACAGCCATTGGGCTCTCTGGAATCTCATGCGGATAAGTCTCACTTCTTACATCTGGAGCTGGCGAAGGTCGAGGCAGGTGCTATAAATGTGAAGAATCTCACATAATGGACTTTCCAGGATGGTAAGAAGTTACCTTGTGTCCTTTACTAGTCACAACCCTCAGTGGGTCAGCATCTAAAGGAACATCAGACTTGCTTTTCCATTTCTGCCTGAGGATAACTTGGTCTCCTCTTTTGAACACAGTGCTCCAAGCACATGGGCAAATATCCGCATAGGGCTTCATTTTGCGTTTATGTGATGAGTAAGTAGTGAGAAGTTTATCAATGTCAATCGATTTCTCATTGGTCCTTTTTGGCAGTTTGGTTTCTATCACTCTCACAAACATTAATGAGGCAGGGCTGTATGCACTAAGCGTAGACTGAAAAACTGATTTGAGTTCAAGCTTTTCCAGCGCAGTGTGCTGAAAGGTCTTCTGGAGGGCTCATAAATCTCTAGAACACACCATTTGCCTGTGGCCAGAGAGGTGTACTTTTCTGATGCCTGACATTTAGATGAGTGAGAAAATCTTTAAACTCTCAACTATTGAAAGGCGGGCCATTGTCAGATTTCAAAATCAAAGGAACACCCCTTGTTGCAAAAATACTTTCTAATCTCTCAATGACTCTGTCATGAGTATTTGACAACAGATCTTCCACAAGGGAAAAACAGGAATATTCATCAAAAATTACTAGCATATGATGTCCGTTGTCAATGGGTCCAAAGAAATCAATTACAATCTACTTTCATACATGATTTGAAAAATCAGACATATTTAACGGATGTGGGCGTTGTTTTGGATGACAAGCAGTTGCACAAATGACATGCCTTCAATTTCATCAAGACAAGAGAACCACACTCTCAGGTATAACAATTTTTGGCCCTCGTAAGATGATGCCTTCTGGGGTAACTGAAAGCTCTTCCTGCACATTTTAAAATGTCTTGTATTGAATTATTGCATAATTTACATTTGCCACAGAAGTGGATTTTGTTATAAATTACTAAAAAGAACTTCTATGAAATATTTTCTGAGGCAAAATTTAAAAAAGGCTTTTATTCATAATCAGCATTCTCTGCTGAAAATCGAAACTTGACCTCATACAAGACATTTGGCAACTGTTTATGTTAGAGATTTCTCCTATATTATTTAGAATGCTCCATCTATGCGCATTAAGCACTGAACCCTGTCAATTTACAAGTCACAATTAAGGTTGACTATATTTATTATAATGAAAGTGAGATTTTGTACATGGCAGAGCACATTTTGTCTGACACATGCTGCTACGACATTTAAAACTGAAGCCAGCCATGGTATAGTGGTGTCTCCGAAGCGATCCTTTTCAGTCATACCTATGGTTGGTTTAAATATACACTGCATCCCATATGTGACATTTACCTTCCATGACACTAGTGTATTTTCTGTGCCTACGTAAAGCTACATAACGCTTGCATTGTGACACTGAATGACATTGTGCGCAAAGTGATTATACCAGCTAGAATGTGGTCCACAGACGGGTGAAAAAGCAAGGGGGACCATGCAGTAAAGGTGGTATTGCTGCATGAGCGAATCGTCAACCACCAGAATTCACCCTACTTAATCACCTTTATGTAATGCGAACAGAAGAGGAATAATAGTCCTTTCTATAAATCAGTTTGTCCTATTGTAGCCAAAATCCATGTGTGATTCTGTTTTATATGGGTTTATACATTTTCATATTGGAAATTAGCTGTAAATGAGGAGATAAAGGGGCCGATTCCGATTCAGGCCGGAAATCACTCCGACCGAGCCGGACCCGGAGAGATTTTGGACCGAATCGGAATCTGGCAGCCCGACCGAACGAGTACGATGCGTACGCATGCAATCGGACTCGATTCGGTCGGACTCCCATTGAAGTCAATGGGAGCCGGTCGTACAACGCATACGCGGGCTCCCATTGACTCAATGGGTGCGAGGCGAACAAGGGCACCCCCTACAGCGGGTACGCGTCGATGCGAATCGCGCCGTACATGCACAGGTAGGGGGGACCCATGGGTCCCCCCTGTGTGTGACTCGTGCGGCTACGCGTACAGGGGGGGCCGACACGGACCCCCAAAGTCCGGCTCCGACTGCCCTTTGGAGCCGGACGGCGCGAGTCGGTCGCACTGCTCGAGGCGCGCATCGTACTTGCCGGCCGGGGAACATCTCCATTGCGCGGTGCGAGTCATGTCCGTGCGAGTCGGTCGGAGCAGTTCGGACCCGCGTACGAGTCGGTCGGCGATTTCGCGTGCACTCGCATCGTACACGCTCGCCCGGACGCATGTAAGAATCGGTCGGGAACGAGGGCTCCGACTCGGATCCGGTTAAGCCGAATACGATTCGGTGCTCTACCGGCCGAGATCGGAATCGACCCCAAAGTGTGTATATGGCATCCTTACACCAACATTCAGTGGCATATTAATCAAAGGAACGAGGACCAGGAGCAGCCTTACTCTGAAAGATATACTGAAAAATCTGCAATAATGGCACAGGCAGGACATGCAAACTCCACCCCGGTCTGGTTTCATAAGTGAATTTTATATTACATAGTTCTCTGATTTCAATGAAATATATATATATATTTTGCATACCTACAAATGGGAACAGTACACTTTTTAATCTGATTCGAAAAACTGGGAAAATACATGTAAATGGTTCATGAAGAAGATAATTTCCTGCAGCTTTATGGAAATAACAAATGTTCAGTTCATAAAATTTGCAGGTGACAATTAAATCCCTGCATTTTCCAGTTTCTATATTTCAGCTTCTGTTTTCTTCATTGTAAACAACACTGAAAGCTATATTTGTTTTCATCATCTCATCATGTTTTTGTATATGAATGCCAGGGAAATGTAACAACTCAACATAGTAGGAGACATTGTGTACCTATGACAAAAATGACTCACGGGCACACTGGAGCGAAGTTTAAAGAGTTCAGACAATACATTGTTTTCCAGTTAGTACGATAAAAGCTTTTTAGAAATTTAAAGCATTATATTTTATATTGTATTTCCAATTTGTGTTCCTTAAATGAATAGCACACAAGAAAATGTATTCTACAAAATCTGAATATGGAGAGGTGTGGTGCAGCGGCCAGGGCAGCTGACTTCGGAGCACAGGGCTCATGGTTTGATCCCTGGCTCCGGCGGCAGTTCAGCTCAGCACCATGTGACTCTGGGCAATAGCTCACTTAATTTCCACGACGGCCCCCAGTGCCTTGAGACCCTTAAGGGTGAGTAGTTTGTGCTTTACAAATACGGATTCCATTTACAATATAGTTGGCTTTGTCTACTGTGGAAGTGCTTCCGCTTACCTTCAAAATATATAGAATACCATGAATTCTTTGATTACGGTTTTCATTTAATGTGTCCTTAGTCTCAAGCTTGGCTCTACATATCTCTGCCCCCCAGTCCTAAATAATAATCTTTTTTTTTACCTACTGGCAGTCGTCAGTAGGTAGTTATTGGTGGGACCATGTCTCTATAGAAAAAGACGTTTTTTCACTTGCCTATATCTCTAGCGTCGTTTAGCAAATCTTCACAAAATTTTCCAAACAAAGTGTGTCAGTGAATCTTGCTGCAAATGGTAAGTTTCGGGATGATCAGTCAAGCAGGGGCAGAGAAAAAGGGGGGTCAAAAAAGGTGAGTTTCCCATGTTGAATCCCCTAGGAGTTTTGAACATGACTACCGCCTAAACTGCTGGACGGAATTACTCCAAATTTGGCATAAAGGTAGATTTGGTTATGCAGATCACGCTTTTAGTTATTTGGTGTAAATCCATTCAGTAGTTTTCATCTTCAGCCAAGTCCCCCAAAAAAGTGTGAAAAAAAAGCAAAGGGGGCAGGGTAGGAATCCCCTCGGAGGGACCCCGGCAGGGCAAAAAAGCTTTTTTTTTTTTTTAAATTGCAATGAATTTGTGAAATTCATGGCAAAAAGTGTTAAAAAACAAAGCCGGCACTTGTTTTCAAAGGGGCCCCCAGGTGAGCCAGGTCCGCAGGGCATTTTATAATATAAGGAAGAGGGCACATGGCGAACCCCTCCGGAGGCTCTTTAAACCCCAGGGACCACTACCTCCCTGAGGCTTTGTTTTTAATAAAGGAGGGGGGCCATGCAGACCCCCCTCCTGCACTTCTAGAAGCCTTGGGTACCACCACCTCCCTGCGGCATTAAAACAATTGATGTGGGGCTGCGTGGACCCGTGCAACGGGGGGACCACCTCTTCCCCGGGGCTTTCTTTTTTTTAAGAAGGAGGGGGCTGTGCTGCCTCCATTTCAGGCCGCTCTCAGCCCCAGGGACCACCACCTCTCCAGGGCACTTGCTATGTCCTACGGTGCCCACCCCAGGACACAGCTGTTTGCTTTCGCTTGGTGGAACCTTTGACAGCTCCCGCCAAGCAAAAGCAAGCACTATGCTTCTAGCTGGTGGGAGCTGTCAAAGTGTTCCCACCCCCTGGAAGTGAAGGTTTCATCTCTTTCCCTGCCGAGATGAAAGAGATGAAAAAGATTGCTCTTGTACACAGGGAGCTGCATTTCCATTAGCTCTCTTTGTGCGAGAGCAATGCCGGCTCCTGCTCCTTGAGGCCCCCGTGGTCCTAGAGGAACAAGGAGAAAGAGGCTAAATAAAGGTTAGAAACTAGCAGAAAGAGGCAGGATAAAGGTGAGAAACGAGCAGAAAGAGACAAAATAAATGTCAGCAATGAGTGGATAGAGGCAAAATAAAGGTGAGAAACGAGTACAAAGAGGCAGAATAAAGGTCAGAAATGAGCAGCAAGAGCCAAAATAAAGGTGACAAATGATCAGAAAGAGGCAAAATAAAAGAGAGAAACAAGCAGAAAGGGGCAAAATAAAGGTCAGAGACTAGCAGCAAGAGGAAAATTAAAGGTGAGAAACAAGCAGAAAGAGGCAAAAAAAACATCTGCAATGAGCAGAAAGAGGCAAGATAAATGTGAGATACATGCAGAAAGAGGCAGAATAAAAGTGAGAAATGAGTAGAAAGAGGCAAAATAAAGGTGAGAAACGAGCAGAAAGATGCAAAATAAACACCAGCAACGAGCAGCTAGAGGCAAGATAAAGTTGAGAAATTAGCAGAAAGAGGCAGAATAAAGGTCAGCAACAAGCAGAAAGAGGCAAGATAAAGGTGAGAAACGAGCAGAAAGAGGCAGAATAAAGGTCAGAAGGGAGCAGAGAGAGGCAGAAAAAAGGTCAGCAACAAGCAGAAAGAGTCAAGATAAAGGTGAGAAACAAGTAGAAAGAGGCAGAATAAAGGTCAGGAGATAGCAGAAGGAGGCAGATAAAAGGTCTGAAAATAGCAGAAATAGGCAAAGTAAAAGTACAGAAACAAGCAGAAAAAGGCAATATAAAGGTCAGAAATGAGCAGAAAGAGGCAAAATGCAGGTCATAAACAAGCAGAAAGATGCAAAATAAAGATCAGAAACAAGCAGAAAGAGGCAAAATGCAGGTCAGAAACTAGCAGAAAGAGGCAAAATAGAGGTCAGAAATGAATTGTAAGAAGGAAAATACAGGCCAGCAATGAGCAGAAAGAGGAAAAATAGAGGTAAAAAATGAGCAGAAAGAGGCAAAATAAAGGTCAGAAGTGAGGAGAAAAAAGTCAGAAATCGAGCAGAAAATGAGCAGAACCTACTCGGGCACTCATGCACCCAGTCACAGAACTCAGAAACTCTTACAGCCACTCACAGACCCATTCAGATACTTATGTACCCACTCAAAGATGAGCTCAGACATGTACACCCACTCACAGACCCAATCAGACACTCATCAACCCACTTACAGAATTACTTATATTCTCTCTCCCCCACTCACAGACCTACTGAGAGACTCAAAGAGCAACTCACAGACCTACTCAGAGACTCACACACCCACTCACAGACCCACTCAGACACTCATCCACTCACTCAAAGACTGGCTAACAAACTCATAGAGGCATTCCTGAGCCCACTCAGACACTCTCACACCCACTCACAGACCCACTCAGACACTCACCCAAACACTCCTGAACCCACTCAAACACTCATGCACCCACCCACAGACCCACTCATACTCTCATGCACCCCCTCACGCACCTAGTAGGACACTCACACAGTCACTCACACACCCAATTAGACATGCATGCACTCACTCACACACTCACTCTCAAAGGTTGCAGGTTACAATTAGGAAATAAAATTAAAAACCCTTGGAAATTCAATGAAAAAACTTAATGGTTACAGAGACACTATAATTAGGAAATTGAACTGAAAACCACCTTAGAAATTCACTGATAAAAAAACAGGTTACAGCGGTGTTATAGTTATGAAATATAATTTAAAAAAACCTTAGAAATTCACTGAAAGAAACAAAGGTTACAGAGACTTTATAGTTAGGTTCAGATTTCACTCATACAAAACAAGTCAAATTCAGCCGTTCTAGTTACCTGAGCTAACTATAACTTATGCCTTGTAATGCACTGCTTATGACATCACTCATGACATGGCCAGTGACATTACTGATTACATCATCAACAGAATCACTCACACTCCTATGCTACCTCTTTTACACTCAGTCACACACTCACACAACCACTCACATAGCCATTCACAGACCCATAGAGCCACTCACATACCCACTCACTCACTCATACTGTCACACACACAACCATTCACTCACTCATACAGATACTCATACAACCAGTCACTCATCCTAACAGCCAGTAATGCACCCATTCACTCATCCATACAGTGACTCACACACCCACTCATATACCCATACAGCCACTCACACATCCTGTCACTTATCCATGTAGGCACTCACACACTCACTTACCCATACAGCCACTAACTGACCTACTCACCGATACATACAGGCACTCAGACAACCACTCACTCACTGAAACAGCTAATCATACACCCAGTCACTCACCCATACAGCCACTCACACAGCCATACACCCACTTATTTACTCATACAGCCACTCACACACCCACTCACCCATTCAGTCTCTCAACACAGCCACTTACCTATACAAGCACTCACACACTTACTCACGCACAAACACAACCACTTACATAGCCATTCACAGATTGATACAGGCACTCCCATATCCGCTCACTCACCTACACAGCCATTCACACAGACACTCACTCTCCACTACAGCAGCTCACACTCCAACTTACTTAACCAAACACCCACTCAAGCAGCCACTCACTCACCCATACAGATACTTACACACCCAGTCACTCATTCATACAGCCATTCAGATACCCACTCACTCACCCATGCACTCACTCACGCATCCACCCATGCAGCCACTGACATACCCACTCACTCATCAATAAAGCCACTCACCCACACAGCTACGTACATACATACTTATTCACCCATACAGTCACTCACATACCCACTCACACACTCCAACTGTCACTCACACACCCACCCACACACTTATATATGCATGCCTTAGGGCACAAGTTATAGTTATGGCCCTGTGGCCAATCCCCCAAAGGCAGACAACCTAGGAGGGGGTTCACATAGCCCCCCTCCCCAGTCCAATTTCGGCCCCAGGGACCCCATCACCTGGGGTGGCCACATTTGTTTTAGGGGAGGGAGTTACTTGGCCCTCCTCCCTGGGCTACTTTCGGCCCCAGGGACCTTATCCCCCAGGCCCCATAGCCTGATTTAGGGAAACATCCTTTACCCGACAGTCTGAAAAACAACCTGTTTTAACAACGCAGTCACTACCCCAACTGCAACGTTACCATGCATTCCTTTACCCTGCAATTCAATACAACGATTTGCTTTAAGGGGCATGTTGTTGGACTGGTGTTGCATTTTAAGTCCAAGACCTTCCCTACTGTTTTGTAGACTACAGTTGGAATAGCAAATTATACTATTTCAAAGTCCAGGGCCCCCTACGGCAATTCATTGTAACAACTTGTGTGGTAAAGTAATGGATGATAACATCACAGTCGGGGTAGTGACTGTGTTGTAAAGGCAAGCGGGGTAAATGCATGTAGGGTTCTATCATGCAACCCTGGGTTTATAGGGGGGGCACAGGATGATTTCTGGTTTCGGGGACCCCATCTCCTGGGGGCACAGAGCCCCCCTCTCTGGGCGTCACATCACTGCCCTGCTCCCACACCGCCAAACCTCACAGCTGGCAGCCCTCCAGATTATAGGTTATCTCGTGGTCTGACGGGTGGTCCTTTAGCATTCCCACGGTGGTGCCTATTAAAAATGCACCGCAATGGGAGTGCCAAAGTCCGTTCCTACATGGCATAGACTGTAAACAGTGCCTCCCTGCATGCATCAAATGGCCCTGAGGGAACAGGGGGCCCTGTAGGCCCCCTAAGTTTCCTCACTGCCACCCTTTACATGGCGGGCACCACCAGCTTATTGCAGCCCTCAGACCACCATGCCACAGCCAGGGATCTGCAGGTGCGGCGGTCCTATTGTGATCTGACTGCCGTACTCATAATACGGCGGTCGGACCACTGGTGCAGTCCACCACTGCACCTCCACCGCAAATTTGGCAGTCCATACTCGTAATCAGGCCCTTAGTGTTTGATCTAGCTTGGCAGGAGTTTTGAAATTGCTCCCACCAAGAGAGAGCAAACACAGGTTGCCTGTCTGCACCAGGGCAGGCAGGGAAACTACTATGTCCTGGGGTGGACACCCTGGGACATATCAGGAGCCAGCTGTGAGTGATGGGGTCCCTAGGGACATTTATGCCTCCAGGAGGGGGATCGTGCACCCCCTCTCTATATACAGCACAACCTGGCCCATTGGATGGGGTCTCTGGAGCCAACATCGGCCAGTGAGGAGGGCCATGCAGCCCCCCTCCCTGTTTTTAAAAGCTGATGGGCCCCGGGGGTAGGGTTCCCCAGGCCAAAAGCGGCCCAGGGATAGGGGCTGCGTGCTCTCCCCCCATTATATATTCATATAATTTCCCCTGGCACCTGGCCCATCTGGGAGTACCTATGAAAACAAGTGCGGCAACCCATGTGTGATTTAAAAAAAAAAAGGATTCCAGAAAATCCTCCTGGGATTAGCATGAAAATGTAAAAAAACCTACATTTTTTGGGCCTTCAGCGGGGACCCCACCACCAGGCCTACGGGGTCAGGGTAGTCTGACCCTGTACCTTTGTCTTTTTTTTTATGGATTGTTCAGGACTCAGCTGAGTTTGAGTCCTAAGATGGCTGCCAACACTTCAAACTCCAAAACTATTGAAGGGATTTACAGCAAACTACATAAAGGACTTTTTCTGGACAAAGATCTAGCTTTCTGAAACATTTGGTGTAATACCATCCAGCGGTTCGGTCTGTAGTTATGCCTAAAATCCCTATGGGAAATAGCATGGAGAAAATTAGGTCTTAACTGTAACTAAAACTACCTACTTTCGACTGGGGGCTGAGATAAAGGAGGGGGTCCAAAACATATTTTCCCCATGTTAATTTCCATAGGAACTTTAGACAAGGCTACAACCTGAACTGCGGAATGGAATTACACCAAATTTGGCAGAAAGGTAGTTATCAGTCCAGAAAGAGCCTTAAACCCCTAGGGGACCACCACCTCCCCAGGGCATTTTTAATCATTTTTGGGGGGTTGCCTGCTGGGCAACCATGCCCTGCCCTGCGGATGCCACCTCCTCAGGACAAATGTTGTATTAATGCGGTGGGGCTCCAGCTCTTCTGCAGCCCTGGGGACTGAAACCTCCCTGGGGCTAAATATGACAGGAATGCGGGGGGCCACAACCCCGGGACAGCCACCTTCCTGAGGCTAAATGTGATATTAAGGGGGGCTTTGGCCCCCCACAGCCCTGGGTACTGCAACCTCCTCAGGGCAATTAACATAAAATGGGGGGCCACACAGCCCCCTGCAACCCTGAGGATTGCCACCTCCTGGGGCAATTAACACAGAAATGTGTGGGGGCATGCAGCCCCTCCACAGCCCCGGGGACCGCCACCACCTTGGGCTGAAATAATATAATGGAGGGGGTCTGTTGTGGGCCACCACCTCCCCGGGGCAAAGGTAAAGGTTGGAGGGTTTCGCACGGCCCCCCTCCTTGAGCCATAGATGGCCCTGGGGACTACCACCTCCCCGCCCCCCAAGGCCAGCTCCTGCTATGTCCCAGGGTGCCCACCACAGCAGGGGCCAATAAGCCCTCCAGTAAGTACCACAGAACACGAATGCTGAGAGGACTTCAGAGGCCACACCCCGTTTCTCCACCATATGTCATCAGTGATGTCATCAGTTATGTAATATGTGGAGGTCATAAGCAGTGCATTGCAGGGGTGTGAGTTATAGTTAGCTCAGCTAACTATAACTGCTGAATTTCACTGGTTTTGTACGAGAGAAACCTGAGCCTAACTATAATGTCCCTGTTACCTTTGGATTTTTCAGTGAATTTCCAAGGTTTTTTAAATGTCAATTCCTAACTATAACATCCCTGTAAGCCTTGTTTTTTCAGTGAATCTCTAGGTTTTTTTTAAAGTAGCAATGAAGTTTGCAGAGTGGTGGAGAAAGGGGGCAGGGCCTCTGACCAGCTCTACGGAATCCTGCTGTGCAGCTCTTAATGAAAGTACCAGTAGGGCTTCTTGGCCATCAAGGTCCCTCACCATCCAAGAGGACTTCATTCCCCAACCAGTAGTGTGCCAGGAGATGTGTTTGCAGAGTGGTGTAGAAAGGGGGTGTGGCCTCTGAAGACCTCCTATGAATCCCGCTGTGTGGGATTTACTGGAGGTAACAGGAGGGGTAGTTGCCCCCAAAGACGTCCTTGGGGGCCAACTACCCCTCCTGTTACCTCCAGTAAGTCCCACACAGCCTAATTGCTGACAGGACTTTGGAGGCCATGCCCCCTTTCTCCACCACTCTGCAAACGCGCCTCCTGGCGCACTACTGGTTGGGATAAGAAGCCCACTTTAATCCTGAGGCCCTCAGGAGTAAAGGGTCATTCATTCCCCAATCAACCAATCAATCATGGTTTTGTAGAGCACTCTACCCACCCGTGAGGGTCTCAAGGCGCAGACCAGCAGAGTGCCAGGAGGCGCATTTGCAGAATGGTGGAGAAAAGGGGCGGGGCCTGCGGCGAGTTGCCGACTTTTTTCTATTTTTAGGGAAAGGTGCCTATTTCGGCCCTGGAACCCCCATCCCCTGGGGCCTGCCCTTTATTTTTTTTTATTTTTTTAAAATGGAGGGGGCCACATGGCCCTCCTCCCGGGCTGACCTCTTCCCTGGGGCCCAGCCTGTAGTGTGGGTACCCTGGTCCCACTCAGGCCACCCACTTTTTAAAGGTTGTGGACTGTGGGGCGTTCCCTGCTGGCTCACCGCCTCCTGCAGGAGCTGGCATTACTTTTAAACATAGGGAGCTGCTAACATGCAGCTTTCTGTGTGTAAGAGAAATTCTGCTCCTCTTCTAGAAAGAAAGAGCATTCTTTGCTCTCGCTTACTATAAGTGCAGCATAGTTTGCTGTGGTTTGGTGAGAGCGGTGCTCCTGCAAAGCCAAAGCAGACTGCAATGTCCAGGGGGTGGGCCCCCCGGGACATTGAAGGATCTGGCCCTGGGGTTGGCGGTCCCTAGGGCCATCTAGGACTCCAGGATGGAGCTGTGCGCCCCTCCTTTATTGCACTACACAGCCTCAGCGAGGTGGTGGTCCCCGGGGCTGTGGGGGCCACACAGCCCCGTACTTAACTTTAAAGTGTTGCCCCAGGGAAATGTCGGTCCCAGGGGCTGTGGGGGGGAATGCAGCCCCCAATTTAATGCTTTCTTTTGCCCCAGAGAGGTGATGGTCCCCGGGGCTGCGGGTACTGGGCGGGCCCCCCCCCCCTCTAAAATTCATTTTTTGTCCTGGGGAGGTGGCAGTCCACACGGCATGGTGGTTGCTGTGAGAGCAACCCCGCACTATTATATTTAATGAAGCCCAGGGAGGTGGTGGCCCCCGGGCATAAGAAGCCTCAGGAGAGGGGGGCTTGTGCGCCCTCCTCCTTTATTTGTGCACTGCCCCCAGGATCTGGCCCACCAGGGGGTCAACTATAAAACATTTGGCAGGATCCGAGGTTCCCACCGAAGCTTTTTTTGGCCATGGGGATTCTCAGTCGGACCCCGCAAAAGGCCTAGAGGGTCAGGGTGTTTCTATCATGCCCCTCTTCCTTTTTTTTAATTTTTTTTACATTTGTTGTGGGACTTGGTTCAACCAAATCCAAAGATGGCTGCCAACACTCCTTGGTTGAAGTGTTGGCAGCCAATCAAATTGCAGTAGGGTTGCAGTATGATTTGGGCTTCCAGATATCTATATTTTTAAACCGAAAAATCTCTTAAACTACTGAACGGATATACACCAAATTACAAAAAGCACACTTTCTGGACCAACATCTAGCTTTCTGCCAAATGTGGTGTAATTCCGTTCAACGGTTCGGGCTGTAGTCATGTTCAAAAAATGAAAAATCTCCATAGACATAAATTGCGGAAAACGCATTTTGGGACCCCCCCATTTTCTCGGCCCCCGCTTGATGGATCACCCTGAAACTTTCAACACAGCAGCTGAAACAAAAAGGGGAAGTTTGTTTTTTAAATTTCATGAAGATTCGTAAAGTGGTGCCAAAGTTATTGGCAAAACAAAAAATGCTTTTCCTATGGAAACTTTGATCCTAAATATAAGTACCTAATGGCTACTATATGTATATATGTATATGTGTAAACATTATAAGGAATTTACAATTCTAGCAAATTTTAAAATGTTATTAACCACAAACACAATGCTAAAACATATATCAAAAATATGTATTCAACATGTGCAACAACTATAAATAAATTATATTTAAAAGAACTACATTATCCTACACATAAACAATAACAAAATACATTAATAAAAAGGATCTAAAATAACACTACTAAAATATATTAATATAAATAAGATTTTCCAAACATTGCACAAAGTATGTATCTTGAAATATCTCAATTTACTATTACCACACCATCCTATAAAACAGTAGGGATTAGATTTACTATACCCACTCCAATCTAAGTAACAGTAGAGAACAGTTTTGGACTCTGGAGGGATACGATTTACTATACCCACTACATTCTAAACAACAGTAGGGAAAGTCTTGGACTCCAAAGGGATTAGATCTTCTATTTCTACTCAATTCTATAGGGAAAATGTTAGACTTTGGAGGAACCACAAATAAACTACCTCCTAATATTTTTCAAAAAAAATCACACACAAATAACTATTAAATAAGACATATTTTGAATAAAGACAATTATAAAGTATATTTTTAATTAATTGATAAATAATAAAATCAAAACATAAAAAGCAACTGAAATATACCTTACTTCTCTACCTAACCAAAAACAGTTAACACTTGCAAATGTTACCTTCTATCTACATATAAATACAACTATTTTTTTAAAGTAGATTAAAAAAAAAATATGTGTAAGTACAGTATGTTAAAATACATTTAAAAAAACATTACAGTACATTAAGGACAAATTCAAAAATTAGGAAATAACATCTTGTACAGTAAAAACGACATAATTAACTATTAATCAATTAAATGTTATTGCAATTAATAAAGTACAAATTTTGAATTTTATAACTTCCCACCCTATACCATAAAAAAAAAAAAACAAGCCATTATTGAAATATCAACTACTTAAAAAAGCTCAAAATATAAATATACTCTAACAAATTAAATAATTCAAACAACAATAATAAAAATAAAAATGGAACTATTACATAACCAATTACAACTTAAACGTTATTTAACACTAATATAAAAACATTTAATTTAAATAAGCTTCCCACCATATTCCCCTACAAACCCAACAAATATGGTTCATAACAATTATTTTTTTTAGTATACTTTAAAATTAAAAATAAACTTACATACATAGCATAACTATTAAAACATTAAAAAACATCATTATCACGAAATAAAAATAGAATTTTACAGTACAAAACTAATTAACAATAAACCTAAATTAGTTATAATTTACTATACTTCCCACCCTATTATCCTACAAATCTATCAACACACTACAATGTTATAAATCACTAATTTAGCAAATAAAATGCACATTTTCAATTTCCAACTTTAATGTAAAAAGAAACAACAAATACACTAACAATATTAACATCTTAAATTAAAATATTATATAAAACTATATTGAAGTTAACTATATTAACAAAAACAATATTATATAAAATAATATTAAATACCTAAAAAACAATGTGCTTGACAACAATATTATGTAAATGAAATATTTTTTAAAATATACTCAACACAATAGTAAGATATTTGTAACTTGCTATTGTGTTTACAACACATATAAGTCTCTAGCAGAAAGCCACTCTATCAAGTATTTTTCATGGTTTTTGCAAAGCACCATCATGTCAGTCTGCAGCTTCTATGTAGTCCTTTGATGTGCAAAACTGTAACTTGTGAAATTAGATGCATTGTTAAAGACACATAAGGCCAAAAAGTGTGGAATATAGTTTACTCCAGCATTAGGCGGTTCATTAATGTTGCTTCTTGGGGAGCAGGGGCAATAGTTTTGAGGGAGAATAGGTGTCTTTACTGGATCACAGCTTCTAGGTAAAGGCTTTTGGTGGATTCTGTCAGATACCAGTTGCAGTGCCAAAGGCTAGTAGAGGTGGTTTATTAAATATTTAAAGGAGTGAATCCTGATGTGGCTACAGCATTGCAGTGGTTCACTCTTATGATGATCATTGAAGTACTGTGCAAACACTGGTGGAGATTTACCAAAGGCTTAATTCTGGAGGTGTACATGAAGCAAGCAGTCAGTCCTGAGGAGAGTGGTGTGCATAACCACTGACTGCTAGAGAGAAATGAGGCAAGGGTTCAAGTTCATTGGGATTTTGATAAGGATGCCTCAATGCTGGTAGGAAGTTAATTATTCCAAGTTGTCATTCATGTTAAGGGTCATTAGAGAGTTAAGGGGTGAGTCCCAGAGAGGATTAGGAAGCACAAGGAATGAGTTGAGCTGGGCACCAGGCAGCAGGGAGTCCCTGTGGGGGTTGGCAGAGAATACAATGTAGTTCCACCATGGAGGAATACCAGAGTCTCTTGGTCCATGCTGATGGATCACCTTGCATCACCAGAATCTCAAGTTTATTGTGGTTTAACTTGAAAAAGGTCTCAGCCATCGAGGTCAGTACAGCTGACAAGCACTCACAGAGAATGTTCATTCTCTTCTGGGAGCAAAGGTCAAACCTCAATATGATTTGCATTCCTCTGCATAAAAATGGGGTCTGAAACCAATCCCTGGATCAGCTGTGCCAGAGGATGAGCATAGATCAGAATGAGAGCTGACCCTTGAGGGACCTCACAAGTAATTGATATGTCAGCCAACTGAAAAAGGTGGAGAAACTGCCTTTGTCTGCACTTTGAGGAAACCTTAAAATCATTTTAGTTGGGGCCCATCAGTCCAAGTATGCTTAGTGAGTTAATCAGAATAACAGTGTCTTCTGTGTCTAACAGTAGTAGCCCTGCTGGGAGGCTCGAGTAACCTATGGTGTATAGTTCACATGGGGTGGCTGTGAGAAAGTGGTTTATTAGTTGGTGTGGATTTGTATCCACCACAAGTAAAAAGGTCACACAATAAATTAAATAGGCTTGACAGACAATCTTAACCTAACGAAAATATGTAAAGCATTTAAAAGTACCAAAACAGTTAAAAAGTCAAAAATATAACACACTCAAATCGTACTACATTTTATAAAGATAGAGAAAAATGTAATTAGCAAAATGACACCAAAACAGCCAAAATTAAATAAGGGAAACTGGAGATATGGATTTTTAAAGATTGAGGTGAAAATAGCACCCAAATGATCAAAGGGTTAATGGTAGTCATTGGACACAGTAGACTGAGACTTAGGAGTGATGTGTAATACTGGGCCATATACACCAAGAGGATTGTCCAGATGAGGCCTGAAAGTAGGGAAGTTTAAGAGAGTTCCAAAGTCCCAATCTGAAATGCGGAACAAATCACAGCCCAACCTAGACAGAGGCATGTGCGACACCGTAGCCAGGCAACACTTCGCAAGTCTATTCAGCGTACTATGATTGGCTGAGGTGCTGGTAAACCTCTTATCATAGGATACCTTTTACATTACCAGTTTCACCCCAACTTCCAGAGCATGCCCAGTACATTATGAGCCAGAGTATCAGTTCTTGTGCAACCCGGAAGTGCTGAGATTAGCGCCTCCATGCTGTGCCTCCATGCTGTTGGAATATGGGACATGTGGCACCAGGCCTGCCTCACACTCTCACCTCAGGCCTCAAGGTGACTACATGGAGACTCGGAAGCTTGCAGTGGTCGGAGGTGCTTCACTTAAAAAACCAGGGTGAGGTGCCCCTCTATGCGCTCCCACTCAATTCTTTTTAGGTTTGCTATCTCCGGGTGCCACCTCGCTTCATGTTGCATGGACGTCAGGTTCCCAGCCCTGGGCTTTTCTGTTACACATTATTGTCAGTCCAGTTGATTCAATGTAAGCAAGCCCAGATTACAAATCCCATAATGCATCATTGGTTTACTAAATGAAAGTCCATGGTAACATTGTTAGCATTATCTAAACTCAGACTATGGAACCCCTCTCTCCTCAGGATGTACACCAGACTCCATATGAGGCTGCGTCTATGCCCACCGCCTGTGTGTGCAAGGTAAAGTGTGTTTGTCTGCCTCTCCACATGGCATCATCTTCTATCAGCAATCCTTGGTCTCTCAAGCCCGGCAAGATCTAGTCGGATGCCATTTCCGACTCGATGCGGTGCACCCTGGCATAATGATGGCAATTCATGGCGTCAAGGAAATGATGGTGCACATCCCTGGCACTATGGTGGCACTTTTAGGGTGGCTGCCGGTAAAACTCTGCCACGCGGCAGAGTCAGTTTTTTTGCTGAACTCCGCACTTTCAGAGGAGCACAGAGTTGGCAAAAATCTGCAAACTCGCTGGCAGAGTGAAGTTCACCGCCCACCCCTATTTTTATCAAGACAAATATACTCTAAACTAACATGACTGAGTGTTTGTTGTGTTGTAGAACCTATGTACATACACAACCAGCATGCACCAGTATTCCTTTCTTCCTTGGGGACTAATTTGTCCTATTCTGGGAGACTATCCACTTTCATTTCTGCCCACCAAAAAGCAGCAGCATAAAAATTGCTGTCTCCTTACCTGCATACACCCCTAGGTCTCCTTCAACTTCGACTTAGTGGCCGATTACTATGTTGTTTGGAAACTCTTCCGACCGAACCGGTTTTGGAATCGTTTCCAACCAAATCGGGTTCTGCGAGTCCGACCAACCGTTTGGTCGGACTCGCATTGACTTCAATGAGAGCCTGTGTTCCGAACGAGAACACAGGCTCCCATTGAAAAAAGGGGTGGTTGGGGAAAACCTTGCACCCTGTGGCGGGCATCCCATGGTGCCTGCCACACTGTGCATGGTGTAACAGGGGGGGTCCCCTGGGTACCCCCACGGGCCCCAACCGGAGACCTCAGGGTGAAGGGGGGCCTACTATGGGTCCCCAAAGTCAGATTCTGACAGCCATTTTGTGTCGGGCAGACCGAATCGGAACGGTTATCCGAATCGGTCATCGTAATCACTTGCTCAGAAACTGTGTCCATACAGCTGTATGAATCGACTCTGAAAGACTAGGGCTGTCTGAATGCCTTTTGGAACCGATTCAGACAGCCTGAATGGTTAACTGCATCGTAACCGGTCGGTTGGAAATGTGTACGATTCGGTCGGAAACATATGTCCCGAATCGGATTCTGAGATTCTGAATCCTATTCGGAGCCTTTCAGAACGACATCGTAATCGGCCCCTTAGTGGTTTTGACTAGTCATTAGTGCTTAATTTGTTTTAAAAAAATAAAGTAATTTGGGAGGATGCTGCCACCCACTTCTTTCACTGGATCTGCTCCCTTCCTCTATTGGCTCTGCCCATTTCCTCCACTGGTCCTGATGAAAGCCAGATGTACATTTGTACCATGAAATCAAGGAAGAGTCAGACAGTAAAAGAAAAAAACAAGTCTTCTCACGAGGCTGCCAGCTACCTGAAAGAAATCTAAATGTATGCAGTTGGGTAATCAGCACATCAAATGTGGTTTCGCTCACAAATTACTGCTGAGTAACCAGGCATAGTTCTCACATTTTTGCTTGTGAAGGCATTGTTACATTAATCCAGGGTTGGAAAAATACTTGGGTGGATTTTGAAACGTCCTTTTTAGCCTACTGAGCATGATCAAGATTGCTTGAAAAATCACTTGCTTTTAGGAGCACTGTGATGGTTTGGGGGATTTATTTCTCTAAGCAATAATTGCATTATGATAACCTCTTCAAAACAGTTTCACATAACTGTTATGTCTGTGTGTCATAACACAGTTATGACTGTTCAGTACTCTATGAGGCAAGCACTATGCAGAGGCTGAATTGCTCGTGAGCTTGCTTTGATGCACTGTCAGGCTCTGGCCAGTGTAATTAAAGTAATAGTACTTAAAACAATTAACATTAAGGTAATTTATTTTCTGGCTCTTGACAGTGATTGACGGGAAAAGAGTTTACTGTTCAGCTAATTCCTGTCTGTGGGAAATGGGATATTTTTGTGCTCCAGGGCATTCTACCTGCATTTCACCTTTTTTAAAATTTGGAAAAGATGGGTGTGATACCAGTGGTAATGGACTGAAAGAACTCTAGTTTATGATTTTGCTTACTACTTATTTAAAAAAAGGAATTCACCCACCCCTAGTTGATTCACCAATAATCATGGGGTGCTATCGCTTTTCTTTTCCTCCAATTGCCAAGTACAGTTAAACTATTTACTTTGAAGTATCTAAAACAAATAACAAGTTACCATATTGTCCCTGTATACTCAACCTGCTTTTGTATTCATTCTACTGAAGTAAGTTGAGTACATCGGTTTACAAATGAGCCCTCGCTATTGTGTATACTATTATGGATTAACTAATTGTGACATTTGCAGGAATGTATATGAAAAGGAACCTATCCATGCACACTTTGGGGAGTGTTTGTGAATTCCATGAAGGTCAATAATCTGGGGAAATTTTAAGAGGAAAAATAGAAGATATTTGCATTTTCAACCAATATTTTAGTTCCATGTTTTAGCCTTCTTTGTGACCTCCAGATAAAAGCTAAGGTGAGTAAATGGATGCCATTGAGGATGTTATTAGGTTTTTGAGCCTCTGACTTGAATGCACCTGCTTTCTGAATGAGCCTTGTTTTATGAGCTTATTAAAACTTTCTTTTCAGAAGTACTTTGATAATATGAAGGCATTATATTTGATAAGTGTAATGTTTTGCAAATATATTGAATGTACACTTAAAAGGATGTTTCTTTTGCTTTGAAAGCATTAGCTGCCACATGACTCGCATTTACATGAGACAATATAAACAATATTACTATTACTACTTTTAGTATATTATTATTATTGTTAGAAGTAGTTGTAGTACTGGTGGTAGTAGCAGTGGTGGTGGAAGAAGAATCAGTTTTAGCCTTGGTATTATTACAATGAATGCTGATGCTATTTAATAATCTATTTTATTTTTTTATTACATGATCCAATTATTGATACTTTTTTATGTTGTTCTTCTTCCTCTTCATCCTCTTCTTCTTGGTATTAGTAGTGGTGTTCTAATATTTTATAAAGCAGGCCTGCAGACCCATATTGGCCTTAATAGATCAAGATAACAATGTGCTTTGTGGTGTGGTGGCAATTTTCTAAATTCAAAAATTGCAAGTATCACATTTTATGAATCATTAATATTTCTGTCTTATTTTAATCTTTTCGGTTACTTTACAAGCTCTTGAATGTTGAATGGCATGGCATTTTTCCATCAGTGTATCAGCACACAAAGTATAAAAGACGAATTAATCAAAATCTTTTATTTATCTCTTGATTATGATCTTTAAAATGTTCTTCAGCATAACATAAGCAACACTTTTCACTTTGGAGTTGTTCTCTGCCGTGGGTACAATGCGGAGAAATCTAGCAACAATAATAACTGTTATCACACCCTGGTCAACTGCATTTTCACCCATGTGTGTAAGATGCACCTGAGACGTATTGCCACTGTGCATGTTTGCAATGTGTTCATCTACAAGTTTTATAACGAGTCTTGTCCCATTGATGTGTGATTTGTGTGATCACTGAAATTTCATCTGCATCGCCTGCTTCACCATACCCATCTGTGAAAATATCATAGGGATGGGTGTGAATAGTCTTTGTTAGTAGGGCAGATGCCATTTGTGGAACTAACAAAATCCATGAATAAATAGGTTGATGATTTGGAGGTCGATTCGTGCATCATATTATCATATAACAATTGATGTAAAAATGCCCCATTTTCAAATTAATAGAATGTATCTGTAGATTGACACAATTAGCTTATTTCCTTTTCCAATACATTTCGATCTCTTTGCAGTAGTAACAATAGGGCATGAAAGTATAAAACATCACATTTAGATGTGGTCATTCTTAGCTTTAAATCCAGTGAATAGTACCAGAATGTGCATACAATACCATTGCAGTAGAGACAACTAAAGTGAAACATCAACTTGGTAAGTGTGTCCCCTAACCATAATATGGATTGAATAATAATGCAGTACAAATGTTGGTACTGCCTATATAAAGAATGTATCGGAAGATTGTGTGCTCTAAACTTCAAAGCTGATTACAATGAAATCTAGGGGTGATTTACTAACATTCTGCGCTGGATTTGCATCATAAAAGTGTCGCAAAGCAGTACAATTTTTTTGCTCATTATTTACTTTCCAGCGCAAAAACGTGTTTTGCGTTAGAAGTTGACTAAAAGTAACACTCAGTAGTGCATAGAGCTGCTTTGCGTTACTTACTGTCAAGGAGGTATTACATGGGCGTTCTTATGCAATCACCTACCCTTTTTGACGCAATACCCTATCTACCAAAAAGTGAGACAGGGTTTTGCGTAAAGGAATCACAACTTTTGAAACCAGGCATTAAAACAAGAAATGTTTTCATTTCTCCTTTCTTTTCCGACTTTGCAAGTGTGCTGTACTGTACAGCACACATACAAAGTAGCAAAAGTTTCAGAAGTTGTCTAGGCATAGTATTTTGCACTGGAAGGGAACACTTCCAGTACAAAACCTATGCTAGACTTTCGCACACACCCTTGCACTATAGGGCAAAGGTGTGCATATGGCGCACAGCAACAAATATCTTCACCTGCACTAGGGAGAGGAGAGGAAAGTTCCATATATATGTACATATGACGCTCTCCTGCTCCCTCCCTGTCACGCAACGCAGTGCAGCATTTTTGCCTGCTGGGCTGCATTGGCTGACACTTTAGTAAATCTGCCCCTTAGTTTCATTGTAAAAATTGTATGGTCTTCCTTGTAGAGGTCATAGGCAGTTGAATATCATTCTTAAAACTGTAGTTTTATTTTTATTTACGTGATTTTTAAAGCACTTGGCTACCTAAAAGAGGTTTCCCAGCTCTAATCTCCTAACTAAACCAAAAACAACCAGCATTTCCAAAGAGCTAAAGGTTAGCTGTTATTAAAGAGGTAGGAATATCCATGTTTTAAGCAATTTGCGAAAATCTGTGAGTGATTTACAAACTCTCAGGCAAATTATGATGGTCTATCAGACCGACCATCCGACCACCATGGATGCGGTCTGATTCCGACCTCCAAGGCCGCGAAGTTACCCCCGCTGTATTACAATGCATGCAAGCCAAACCTCTGACCGCGGATGACTACCATGAGGCCCTGTACTTCTAACTCTGAACAAGAGGCACCACTATTGTTTGTCCATACTCACTTGTTAGCCATGTGACTACTGATGTTCACCTCACATGCAATTAGCCATCCGTCAAGTGTGAGGTATGAGAGAAGGCAATGACTACAACTACCAGGAGGCCCTGTACCTCTAATTCTGAACAAGAGGCACCACTGTTGTTTGTCCGTACTTACTTGTCAGCCATGTGACTACGGATGTTCACCTCACATGCAGTTAGCCATTTGTCAAGTGTGTAGTATGAGTGAATGCAGTGACTACAACTATCATGAGGCCCTGTACCTCTAACTCTGAAGAAGGGGTGCCACTGTTGTTTGACCATCCTCACTTGTCAGCCATGTCACCACTGATCCCCAGGCCATATGGACTGAGCACTTTACACACAATGCTCTTCCGAGGTACATCTCTGTCTACTTAGTCTGAACGTCCCCTAGTCTCCATAACTGAAAAGAATGAGGCCATGAGTGACACCATATCAAGTGTGAACCTGAAATATCAGTAACGCATGAAGGTAACCCAGCTGATTTGAAATGGCTGGTGACAAATTGACACTGCACAGCACACATGATTACCAATGATAAATCTACTAGCAAGTTGTGTGTATGCCTGTATTGTACACACCTAGGACTTGAAATGTACTAATACATATGTAACTTCTACACTGTCTTGGGTTCAAGTTATTAAGAGATGGCATGTCGATCCCTCATGTCAACATGAAGCATATCAGTACAGCAAATGTTCAGGCCAATACCACTTCACGTAATGGATGCCTCCCAATGTCTTGCAAACGAGTCAAACACAACGGGGATAGTTCACGATGTTAACCTTCACCACTTTTACCCCTCCCAGGTCTGAACTCACTGTGTGCCAAATGATGTGGATGTACATACCACAACAATAACAATGTAATCCATGTCTGAACAGGTTGATCGGGCACAACATCCGGCCAGAGTTAGGACACCACCCAGACTCCACCTTCACCTCTGGATCAAGCCTCCAGTGATGCAGAATCTCCTGGACACATGGACGTAAAGGACCAACCTAGCACATCTGGTCAGCCTGGGCAGACAGAAACAGTGAGTCTCACTTTGCCCACAACCACACCTCCCACCCCAGCTGCAACATATCTTCTGACCTCTGCTCCAACAACCGGTGGGCCTAGCATGAGCAGCAACATCTCCTGCACCCCAGTCCCACTTCTGGAGGTGAGGATCGACAAAATTCTCACTGAGGATGGAGGAGCCGATGAGAGTGGGCAGGCTGGCCTAAGGATACAGGCCCGTGGAGACAAAGGGTGGTGGAAGGGTAGCTGTGGGCCTACAAATTGCATGAGGACTCCCAAGGATTAATAGGCCAGGTACTTGAAGAACTCCGGGAGATGAAGCAGCTACATAGGTCCATAGACCAGAAACTGGACACCCACATTGACAACATGGGCCAGCTCATAGGGGTCCTGGTGACATTAACACAACACTCTGCAGGGCTTTTCCCCCACCACCCACTCCTTCCTGTGGTCCATCTATATCTGGCCCTTCTTCATCAGTGGCAGCCACAGGAAGGGAGGGCCTGTCAGAGGATGACTCCTCAGACACCCCTGAACATGCAGCAACAGATCCCCCCCACCGTGGGCCAGGTCGTCCAAGTAAAACTCCAGGAGGTTAGCTTGGCAAGGCACCAGCCACTTCCAGGAAGAAACGTCCACCTGATGTCCTCCTTTGTGTGCAAAAAGTTCACTTGTTGACTATTCCTGTACACTTCGCCATTTCTGATGCGAGTAGTCTGTTGGAGGTTGGACTTCAGACAAGGTGGCTCCTACAACAATGGTTTCATCCACCAACACTGACTAATACTCTCCTGTATAGTCACTATTATCTATATTTTTTTTTTTACTTCGCATTGTGCACTGCAATAAATTCAGTTGTCACAAAATCATTAGCTCATGTAGTATCATTCACATCTAGCAATTTATGAAGTTATCCTCTTGTGAATTACAAAATGTAAGTAGAAGCTACTTGTGTAAGCATGGACATGTGAAATGTCAACAATGTATCACAACCATGTCACCCCAATGCAGACGTGCAAGTGTACAGTCTCATGACATCTTTATTCTATAGTTACAAGCTTAGGCTGGCATAATGTAAAAAAGAGCTAAATAATACATCACTGAAATGATCTGTGACAGTGACCACAAATGACATGTGCAGAAATCAACAACATAGTCATCTAACAATGCCAAATGGAACTGGCAAATGACAATTGCGTCATGCAATCAGCTGGAGCCATATCGACAACCTCACAAAAGGAATCCCACATCATTCAAAACAAGAACCAAAACATGGCAGTACAACGGTTTTCTGAGCACAGATTCACTCCAGTCCAGTGTTGCTGCATCTGATGAAATGTCACAAACATATATCAGTGGTGTGCCACAAGCACTGTGGCATACAATGATGAGACACATCAACAGCTACATCCAGTTCATACACATTGAGGATTTAGCCAATGCAAAGGGAAAATAGCATGATTTGGCCCAAGTACAAACATTTTTTAGAGAACACAATGGCACATATTGCAAAAGGGCCGCCACACGACAGGAAACAAGTCTAATTGAGCCTTAGCAAATTCCATCCTATTGCTGTGCAAGCTGGCTTGGTACCGGAGTAGTACACCCAAAGTCAATGCCAGACATTCCCAGGAACAATCCATGTCCACTTCATACTTCAAAACAGCATCATATACCAGCTGATGTCACAACTCTGAAATGTCCAAATGAAGATGACATGGTGAAGGTACCTACAATAGACCAATACAACAAGATTAGCTAGGAAGCCATACGTGTGATACCAACCACAGTCACCTTCTGGAGTACACAGTATGTGAGTAATTATCACCTACACAAAGCAACATCAAAAACATGTGCATGTGACAAGACCTTCCTCCACAAACAGTCGTGCATAGAGTTTCTCACAGCTGTACATACCTAACATGTATCCATGAACGTCCTCCTCACAGCATCACAACAACAGTCACTGTAAGAGTCAAAGTCATGACATGTCACAGCATACATACACTCATGAGAAGAAGTTGATGAGCTCTTGCTGCACGTCAACTCCTTCCTCTTCACCACTATCATCATCATTTAGCATTTCAGGATCCTCACCCGATAGCTCTTGCTGGTCTCCATCCTCTGCCATGAGAGGGATGTTCCGTCGCATTGCGAGGTTGTGGAGCATGTAGGAGGCTTCCTGGTGGAGTAGAGGAGGGCTCTCCCAGTCCTGTCCAGACATCTGAACCTGGCCTTCAGGAGCCCAAAAGCCTGCTCCACTGGCAGCCATGTTCTTCCATGGGCCTCATTGAAGTGGACTACCCCTGGCAGTTTTGGATTCCTAAGCGGTGTCGACAACTATGGGTGGTTGGGATACACTGAGTCTCCTAGATGGAAGACAGACAGAAGTGCAATAATGAGTCACAAACTTTCAGAAGATATGACCTTGCATCACACACACAAAAGATGGACACAACATACTCGCCAACAAGCCAGGCCCTCTCCGGTAGTAGTTGGGACAGAAGCTGGGTTATGGTGCTGTACCTGAGTACGAAGGAATCATGGGCAGATCCTTGGGAATCTGGCACAGACGTGTGAGATAAATCCGGTAAACAAACCACTTGCACGTTAATAGAATGGAAGTGCTTCCTGTTCCTATAAACCTGTTCTCTAACTTGCAGTGGTACTAAGGCAATATGTGTGCCATCAATACCTCCAACCACATGTGGGATGCAACCAAATCCATAGAAGTCACTCTTCACATTGGCCAAATCTTCACATCTGGGGAACTGGATGTAGCTGTCCATGTGTCTCGTCATTGCTGAAAGCACATAACGTAGTAAGCCACTGAACATAGGTTGTGGCATTCCACCAGATATAGCCACAGGGTAGTAAAAGGAACCTGTGGCCAGGAAATGCAGTGCTGCCATGAGTTTCACCATTGGTGTCAGAGATGTGGGATAGTTTCTTCAAGGACATAACTGAGGTTCCAACTGGTCACATAAATCCTGTATTGTCTGCCTATTAAGACAAAACTTCCTGATGACATCTCTTACTGCCATAGTTTGAAGGTCTGGAAATGGCCGGTATACTGGAGGCTGTCGTCTCCTCCCTCTGCCAGGGTAGCTATCTGTGGAGTGTACAGATATACGGATATTGGTCAAAGTGTCAACACTCAAATTTACCAAGACACACCCAAAAGTAATGTGACCACACATACAAGCATATTCTAGTAGTACACAGCAATTCACATCACGATTGAACAAGATGCAATTGCATACATATCAACATTTAGGGTGAGGAACGTTAAAGAGATGGCGGACAATGATCTGGAGGAGAGATTTCCCCTATTAACCACTGTTGTAGGAGAAGCAAATCCTAGCAGAAGACAGCCTTAAGTAAGACATTGATTGTCCTCAGAAATACAGTAGTCACCTGCATGAATCTGATCGATTGCCAATACTGACATTTCCATCTAACATCCCCAATCAGGACTCCACATGTGTCTGTAACAGCACTGTGCACATCATACAAACTTACATTGTATGATGTACACCGTCATGTTGTGGAGTCAGCATTGCACACATTACTACCGCACCACTGGTGTACAGTGCACCGCGGTAATCATGTGTTCATGCACAATAATGCACTACACTGACATTTGAGGATTGTTATTGGCAGAGGAATGGTGTCACACATCAGGTGACATGTTCCAACATATTTGTAGTGTTGGAGATGCACTTAGTAGATCATTTGTTAATGAGGTTTTAAGCACAAACATGGCGGATGCCTGACCTCACTAATGGAAACAAATGCACAAAAAAAAGGTTGCAAAAAAAACTGTTGACGGACAGAATGCAGAACAATGTCATACATTCACCCCAGTACAGAGATCTGGGCCTAAATCCATCGTTTTTTTTGCTCACCATGCCATTCCAGTTTGAACCCAGCCATATGCAAATCAGTCTTGACCCTGTGCCTCATGGGAACAGTCCAGCCCGATCTGCCAGTCAGGTCCTCCCTGGACTGGAAACAAGCATCCTAGGACCGGTTTCGGGGTTTCACCCCTCATCAGCCAGGATAGCTTGACTCCAGTGGCCTGGAGAGCACGGGACCCACGTCTGGGCATAACCGTGCCACTCGGGGTGACAAATGCAAAAAAACGGTTGATGGACAGAATGCAGAACAATGTCATACATTCACCCCAGTAGAGAGATATGGGCCTAAATCCATCGTTTTTTTGTTCACCATGCCATTCCAGTTTGAACCCAGCCATATGCAAATCAGTCTTGACCCTGTGCCTCATGGGAACAGTCCAGCACGAACTGCCAAGTCAGGTCCTCCCTGGACCGGAAACAAGCATCCTAGGACCAGTTTCCAGGTTTCACCCCTCATCAGGCAGGATAGCTTGACTCCAGTTGCATGAAGAGCACGGGACCCATGTCTGGGCATACCCATCTCACTCGGTGACAAATGCAAAGAAAAAAAAGAGAGTTGAAGGACAGACTGCAGAACACTGTCATACATTCACCCCAGTACAGAGGTCTGGGCCTAAATCCATCGTTTTTTTGCTCACCATGCCATTCCAGTTTGAACCCAGCCATATGCAAATCAGTCTTGACCCTGTGCCTCAAGGGAACAGTCCAGCCCGAACTGCCAAGTCAGGTCCTCCCTGGACTGGAAACAAGCATCCTAGGACCAGTTTCGGGGTTTCACCCTTCATCAGCCAGGATAGCTTGACTCCAGTGGCATGGAGATCACAGGACCCACGTCTGGGCATACCCGTCCCACTCGGGGTGACAAATGCAAAAAAACTGTTGATGGCCAGAATGCAGAACAATGTCTTACATTCACCCCAGTACAGAGATATGGGTCTAAATCCATAGTTTTTTTGCTCACAATGCCATTCCAGTTTGGACCCAGCCATATGCAAATCAGTCTTGACCCTGTGCCTTATGGGAACAGTCCAGCCCGAACTGCCAAGTCAGGTCCTCCCTGGACCGGAAACAAGCATCCTAGGACCTGTTTCCAGGTTTCACCCCTCAACAGGCAGGATAGCTTGACTCCAGTGGCCTGGAGAGCACGGGACCCACGTCTGGGCATACCCGTCCCACTCGGGGTGACAAATGCAAAAAAACGGTTGATGGACAGAATGCAGAACACTGTCATACATTCACCCCAGTACAGAGGTATGGGCCTAAATCCATAGTTTTTTTGTTCACCCTGCCATTCCAGTTTGAACCCAGCCATATGCAAATCAGTCTTGACCCTGTGCATCATGGGAACAGTCCAGCCCAAACTGCTAAGTCAGGTCCTCCCTGGACTGAAAACAAGCATCCTAGGACCGGTTTCGGGGTTTCACCCCTCATCAGCGCCAGGAACCCTGGACCTCCCACTACCCATCGCTACGACACCACCACCCTCCTCGCACTCAACCCTGGAAGACTTAGAGAATGCCAACAGGCCTCGCCGAACACGACCCATGGCCAGTTCTCATGCCTCCACTGCCGCCAGACCCTCACCACCACCCCGGCCTCCAACACCGCCGACGCCAGCACCGGTGACACCCTAAAATGCATCCTCCTCAACGTACGCTCCGTACACAAACACGCCATGGAAATCTGGAACCTACTCAACTCTCTTTCGCCCAACATCGTCTTCTTCACAGAGACCTGGACCAACGCATCCTCCGCCCCCGACATCAGCACCGCCATCCCAGATGGATACAAGATCCAGAGGAAAGACCGCCCAACCACCCAGGAGGGGGCCTCGCCATCGCCCACAAGATCACCCTCCGCCTCACCACCTCCAGCGAAACCTTCCCCTCCGCCGAACACCTGCACTTCAAAATCCAGACCAACCCCAAAGCCACACTCTGAGGAACCCTTGTCTACAGACCCCCCGGCCCTCAAACACCCTTCGCCACCACCATCACCGACTTCATCGCACCCCACGCGATCGCCTCAACAAACTACATACTCATTGGAGACCTGAACTTCCACCTCGACAACCCCAGCGACCCCAACTCCACTATCCTTCGTGACAACCTCGCCAGCATCGGACTTAAACAACTCGTCAACACACCGACCCACAGAGCAGGACACACCCTCGACCCCATCTTCGCGGCAGGAAACAGCGTCCATTTCAGCCACACAACGCAGCCGCCATGGACCGACCACCACTGCGTACACTTTGCCTTCAACAAACTCAAGGCACCCAAACCAGCCCCACACCCACCACGAAGGAACTGGAGCAAGGTTACCGACGAGCAACTTAACTCCACCCTCACCCGAGACAACCACACCTGGGCACCCGACGCAAACAGCGCAAACGACGCAGCCAGAGAACTCCTCACCTGGATCTCCAACTGCGCAGATGAGCTCGCCCCGCTACGCAACCCCGACAGACAATGCCCCAGGAAAGTCGCCTGGTTCACAACCGCTCTCCAAGAAGCCAGACGCACCTGCAGACGCCTAGAGAAGAACTGGAGAAACACCAAGACAACCGAAAACCACACCACCTACAAGGACGCCATGACGGACTACCACAACCAGATCAGAGCCACCAAATGGAACTTCATCCACAACAAAATCCTGGCCAACTCCACCAACTCCAAGGAACTTTTCAGTGTCATTCAAGAATTCACCAACCTACGCAGCGAAGCCACATACATCACCCCATCCCAAGACCTCTGCGACAAGCTTGGACCCTATTTCCACCTCAAGATCAAAAACCTCTACGACAACTTCATCGACCATCCACCAGGCACCACAGACGGCTCCCTGCCCCCCAGAAACACCAGCCAGCCCACCATCTCCAACTGGACACCGATCACGGCCGAAGACACCACCTCGACCATGAAAAGCATCAACTCGGGGGCCCCCACCGACCCCTGCCCCCCTCACATCTACCACAGAGCCGTGGCCACCATCGCACCCAAACTACAACGCACCATCAACACCACCTTCAAAACTGGCACCTTCCCAGATGACTGGAAGCGCGCAGAAGTCAGACCCCTGCTCAAGAAGCCCACAGCTGACCCCACCGACCTCAAGAACTATCGGCCCATCTCGCTCCTCCCCTTCGCAGCCAAAGTTGCAGAGAAAACAGTCAACAGGAAACTGACACGATTCATTGAAGAGAACGCCGTCCTCGACCCGTCCCAATCCGGATTCCAAAGCAACCACAGCACAGAGACCGCCCTACTCGCCGCCACAGACGACATCCGCACCCTCCTGGACCAAGGCCACTCCGCAGCCCTCATCCAACTCGACCTATCAGCGGCCTTCGACACCATCTCCCATCGCACACTAGTCGTCAGACTACACGACGCAGGCATAAAAGGAACAGCCCTGGACTGGATCCGATCATTCCTCACCGGAAGAAGCCAAAGGATCAGACTCCCACCCTTCCTCTCCGACCCCACGAAAATCACCTGCGGAGTCCCACAGGGTTCATCACTGAGCCCCACCCTCTTCAACATTTACATGGCCCCCCTCGCAGCCATCGTCCGACAACACGGCCTCAACATCGTATCCTATGCCAACGACACCCAGCTCATCCTCTCCCTCACCAAAGACCCCACCACTGCCAAACTCAACTTCCAGAAAGGAATGCAAGACATCGCAGTCTGGATGACCAACAGCTGCCCGAAGCTCAACGCCGAGAAGACAGAAGTCCTCGTCCTCGGTACCACCCCTTCTGCATGGGACAGCACCTGGTGGCCGACCGCCCTCGGAAGCCCACCTACCCCCTCAGACCACGCCAAGAGCCTCGGCATCGTACTCAACTCATCACTCTCCATGAACCGACAGGTCAACGCCGTCACCTCCAGCTGCTTCAACACCCTCAGCATCCTCCGCAAGACCTTCAAGTGGATCCCCCCCTGAGTCAAGGAAGACAGTCACCCACGCACTCATCACCAGCAGACTGGACTATGGAAACGCACTCTACGCCGGCATCAACAAGTCCCTACTCCGCAAACTCCAGACAGTACAAAACACCGCCGCCAGACTCGTCCTCGGCATTCGCCGACACGAACACATCAGCCAACACCTACGAAGTCTCCACTGGCTCCCCGTGGAGAAAAGAGTCACTTTCAAAATCCTCACTCACGCCTACAAATGCCTACACAACAACGGACCCAAATACCTCAACGACAGAATCAATTCCACGTACCCAAAAGAAACCTCCGATCTTCCAACCTCGCACTGGCCGAAACCCCGCGCATCCACAGAGCCAGAGCAGGCGGAAGATCCTTCTCTCACATTGCAGCCAAGACCTGGAACGAGCTACCAGCAGACATCAGACGCGCCCCCTCCCTGAACACCTTCAGGAAGACCCTCAAGACCTGGCTCTTCGGCTAAACTGATCTGCGGACCCCCCCCCCAGTGCCTTGAGACCCTCACGGGTGAGTAGCGTGCTTACAATTCCCTGATTGATTGATTGATTGATTGCTCAGCCAGGATAGCTTGACTCCAGTAGCATGGAAAGCACAGGACCCACTTCTTGGCATACCGGTCCCACTCAGGGTATCAAATGCAAAAAAAAAACCAGTTGATGGACAGAATGCAGAACAATGTCATACATTCACCCCAGTACAGAGATCTGGGCCTAAATCCATCGTTTTTTTGTTCACCATGCCATTCCAGTTTGAACCCAGCCCATATGCAAATCAGTCTTGACCCTGTGCCTCATGGGAACAGTCCAGCATGAACTGCCAAGTCAGGTCCTCCCTGGACCGGAAACAAGCACCCTAGGACCAGTTTCCAGGTTTCACCCCTCATCAGGCAGGATAGCTTGACTCCAGTTGCATGACGAGCACGGGACCCACGTCTGTGCATACCCATCTCACTCGGGGTGACAAATGCAAAAAAAACAGTTGATGGACAGAATGCAGAACAATGTCATACATTAACCCCAGTACAGAGATCTGGGCCTAAATCCATTGTTTTTTTGCTCGCCATGCCATTCCAGTTTGAACCTAGCCATATGCAAATCAGTCTTAACCCTGTGCCTCATGGGAACAGTCCAGCCTGAACTGCCAAGTCAGGTCCTCCCTGGACTGGAAACAAGCATCCTAGGACCGGTTTCGTGGAACATGCACAATCGCCCACTGCCGGCGGAAGTCAACCGCGCGGTAGGCGACTTCATCCACAGTGGTGACAGCCATAGTCTAACATAGGATAATGTGACCATTGCGGTCCAATGGCTGTGTCCGTCTACAAAGAAGACCCCCTATGTGGGGTACGTATACGTTATGGTTTGAAAATCAACTCACTTGCATCCAGACACTGCTGCTTACACCACCACCTCAACGGTAGCTGCTGTTTGCCACTTCTGGGAGCAGTGTTGATTTTTCTGTTTAATTGTGTTTTTCATGTTCTCCACAACAGGACTTTGAGTGGGATGACTGCACTGTGTTGGTCTCTCACAGGGACATGGGTGATGTACATGAGGGCGTGGCTTACAAGCATGTGAGCTGTACATCTGTGATTGGCATATTGTCCCGCATGAACAATATATTACTACTTCTGTCATTGCACAACATCAAGTTATCTGATACAAGTTACATTGCACCTACAAGAAGCCAGGACTATTGGATTTGCCAATGGTTGTTAGTTGCATTAGATATTGGAGGAACAACTATGGCTTCATTACGTGGATTAAGATAATGCTTCACATCTGACCTGACAGCACTGTGAATGTACTATTACGAGTCTTTTTGCAGTTATATCTGTGGCAGTGGAAGGTGGTACCGCTGCAGAGTTGAATTTATTTTGCACTTTGAGCGTGAGGGCAAATATGGAGAATCCGATGGAACCCATCTCTGTATCTGTTCTTTCAACCTGCCACTTCTAACTACCGGCAGACCCCTGTCCCTCCAGGCCCCCTCATGTCCTGCTTCTCATGAAATATGTACTGGCAAGATGCCCCAGTATAATTACTTGGTTGCTCACACACCCCCATTCATACTGACCAAGCTACGCCCCTATTTTTCCATGGTGGTGCATCGATTTGAAATCTGGGTGTCATTTTTGATACCAAACTATGTTTTTTCAGAACAAATCAATGCTGTGACTTCAGCAGGCATTTTTATGCTGAGTGTACTTAAGAAAATGTTGCCATTCATTCCGTTTGATCTACAGAAGACGGTGATGATTGCACTCATCTTCTCGAAGATAGACTATTGCAATGCCCTAATGGACCTCTAAATATCTGATAAAAAAGCTCCAGTCTCTGCAAAATGCAGCAGCAAGAACAATATTGAAGGTCCCCACATTTGGACTAATCTCTCATCTAATGCATAGCCTCCACTGGTTGCAAGTGGAAAATAGGATTTTATTGAAGGCCCTCTGCATTATCCACAAGGCCCTTCACAGAGCCGGGCCGACCTTTTTTCAGGATCGGTTCTCTTGGTATATCCCTTGTAGGAACCTGAGATCGAACTCTGCACATATGATCACTGTCTCAAGAATAAGCAAAGCAAAGTGGGGTGGAAGAATGCTCCGGTCCCAAGGAGGGAAACTATGGAACACCTTGCCTTTGGCCCTACGCTCACAATCCATCTTGCTGCTTGCTGCTATTCAGAAAGCAGATGAAGACTTGGTTGTTTTCTCAATAGGTCATTAGCTACATTAGAGGCAGGTCCCCTGGGGGCAAGTCTCCTGGTTTCGTACAGTGCTAAAACACCTTCGGGTATTGAGCGCTCTATAAAATTATTTCATTCATTCATTTGCAGAGGACTCCATGTACACAGGTCGGAGTGAGACTTACCGGTGGTTGCGTCAACGACAGTGTTGATTTTGAGCATCATTGAGCATGAAGAGCAGTGGCAGTACATGTGTGATAGGCTTCATGCCGGCACAGGATGTGAGGAGCTGTATTCTGGTAGGGTTTGGCCTTTTATCCCTCCCTTTCCACCAGCTCAGGTGATCCGGTTGGACCGCATATACACCAAAATATCCACGGGTCTACTCAGTCGAAAAATATATATTTATGTGCCTATGAACCACACTGGGCCTCTAGAAACTGCAACACAAAAACCTCTTTACAAACACAAAATATCTTTTAAGAAGGACGGATTCCCATCACTCACCAATGGTGACATGCTTCATCATCTGGGTCTCCTCCTAGTGACACACTACTGTCACTAAGGGCTGAAACCCTTTCAGAGGGAAAGTGGAGCTCACGGATGTTTTTATTATTTTAATTAAAGGGATACAACACTCTATATCAGATCCTACAGATGTGAGCAAAGATTTTGGACCGCCAATGGTCGGCTCGTTGGAAAGGTGCATCATAATTGGGTGGGCGATTCTTAAGGCGGTCCGCTCTCTGACGAGCTCCATTGGTCCTTTCCAACACCATTGCGGTCAAAATTTCCTGGCGGAGTTGGAGGGACCACAGCAGTCAAAATTCTATGTATACGCATGCATCGTAATCCATGGATCGGAGCGACAGCTTCCGACGATAGTGCAGAGTTCTGACCAACTCCAACAAAACCGCGGAAGCCGGTCTGACCGGCATCATAAGGAGGCCCTCAGTGTTTGTGGCAAAGCGTTTCACAGCTTTGGTCCAAGATACGCAAATGCCCAGCCACCTTTATGGGTTCTCTTAACTCTAGGAACCACTGCCAGCTCCTGATGGCCAGAGCGGAGCAAGTGTTTGGTTGTATACCAAGACACCAGAGGTCTCAGCTATATGGGCCCTGTGTTGGATAGGCACTTATACATATAGCATAAGGCCTTGAATTGAACCTGACGTTCAATATGGCAGCCAGTGAAGAGCAAGTAACATACTGGCTGAAGAGGTGAATCTGGGTGGGTTAAGGAAAAGGTGTGCTGCTGCATTTTATATGGTCTGAAGCTGTTTGAGCATAGATTTTGCAGCACCCAGATGCAAGGAATTACTGTAGTACAGCCTGCATATTTATATATAACTTATTGCATTAGAGAACCAATAAAAAACATTTGAAAACGTGAACTTTATTTCAAGCTAAGGCTTTCTAATATGTATCAAGCAAATATGAAGAGCATGAATGCAAGGTACCAAGTGCCTGTAATCGAAATGGCATATTTATTTTTTGTACTTCATATGCAGCATAGTACACAAACAATGGTAATAAAAGTCAGGCATATTATTCAATTAGGATTCCTCTTTAACCTTAATATCAGTGGATAAATACAAGTGAAGATGATCTCCACTCCATTAGCTAATAATCAAAACTAAAAAGGACTGCTCTCCTGGTGCCCACATTAACACTAACATAGCCATTTTCTTGATTCTGAGCTTTAGGTCTTTCTCATTCCAAATTGGTAGTGGGGAAAACATGATTTAAACTGAAAATGGACTCCCTTCTTTGGTGTATTTGAGCCGATGGTAATAATTATGATAGAATTTCCACCTGGTGCCCTTAGAATTAAGCCTGCAGAAACCTTATATTCAACATGAAGCTTCAGTTCTTTGATACAAATGGGTTTACAAACAATATAATAATCAAAACTAAAAAGGACGGCTCTCCTGGTGCTCATATTAACACGAATGTAGCCATTGTCTTAAATCTGAGCTTTAGGTCTTTCTCATTCCAAATTGGTAGTGGGGCGTACATGACTTAAACTGAAAATGGACTCCCTTCTTTGGTGTACTTGAGCCGATGGTAATAATTATGATAGAATTTCCACCTGGTGCCCTTAGAATTAACCCTGCAGAAGCCTTATATTCAACATGAAGCTTCAGTTCTTTGATACAAATGGGTTTACAAACATTATAACAACTACTAGTAAAGGACTGCCAAACATTTTGCTATTTAGATAAGAAATTAATCTATTGAGGGATTACACTCTTAGGTTCAATTATGATTAGTTAGAGTCCACTATGGAAAAGTCTGTGGGCAAGTGGAATGGAGCTTTAATCAGGAAACTCCAAGGGGCCGATTCCGATCTGGGTCAGAAAGCTCTCCGACCGAGCCGGATCCGGAGAGATTTCCGACCGAGCCGGACTCCCCCAGTCCGACCGAGCGAGTACGATGCAGCCGTATGCTGCCCGACTCGATTCGGTCGGACTCCCATTGAAGTCAATGGGAGCCGGTCGTACAACGCGTACACGGGCTCCCATTGACTGAATGGGCACGTCGCGAACAGGGGGGCCCCCTACAGTGGGTACGCATCGGTGCAACTCGCACCGTACATGCATGTGTAGGGGAGACCCTTGGGTCCCCCTGTGTTCGACTCGTGCGGCTACGCGTGCAGGGGGTCCGACCACGGACCCCCAAGTCCGGCTCCGGGTGCTTTTGCGAGCCGGACGCTCCGACTCGATCCGGCCGTCCGACGCGTGCATCGTACTCGCTCGGTCGGGAAACGTCTCCATTGCGTGGTGCGAGCCGTGTCCGTACGAGTCGGTCGGAGCGGTTCGGACCCGGGAACGAGTCAGTCGGCGATTTCGCGTGTGCTCGCATCGTACTTGCTCGCTGGGACGACTGTACGAATCGGTCGGAAAAAAGGCCTCCGAATCGGATCCGGTAAAGCCAAATCCGATTCGGAGCCCTATTGGCCGAGATCGGAATCGCCCCCAAGTCTGGTCTCTCACCAGAGAGCTACAAATCATCCAACAGGCAAGTTCATCAGCAAAGGGGAAAAGGCAAAGCAATGGAAAAGATAGCTGGGCAGGCAAGCTGGATAGGTAGGAAATCAAGAGAGAGATTTCATCCCTCCCCTTGGAAAGTCACTTTTTATACTTCAAATCGTCCATTTGTGACATCCGTTTTCACCATACAATGGTCTGATCATCATGGGCCCATTCTTGCACTCACCAGGTACACAATTGATACTCTAACATATTTTCTCATGTTGCTCATGAGAAATGACTGTCCATTCTGTCCTCACAGGTTAGTTGACAAAGTGGCTATTTACTTTATTGCTCTTTATGAACTAGGCCAAAAGTTCATGTTCCCATGATTTCACTCACAAAGAAGTAGAAAGAAAGTATCTTGTCCTTTTTGGAATGTGAATTGAATATTTTAAAGAAAGCTACATTGTGAAAATGTAACAAGAGGACATCACATCAGGTCATAAAATAATGCAGGCCTATGAGAAAGGCAATTCAATGCATTTAAAGTCAACACTACTTATTTAGTTAAAGAAACTCATAACTAAGTTCAGGAATAATTAAATAAATCTAACATATCATCCATGGAAATAATTGTAACGCTTTCAGTGGTTATTGCATAAAAATGTTCAGCTCTAAATATGGCCTACTACCGCAATTTTAAATGTACCTACATGCAATAATCATTATAATAAAATCATTTAGGAAACCCAAGACTCTAAATGAGGAGAATTTATGCTGAAAGTTTCAGTCATATACAATGAAACATCTTTTATTTGCAACAGTTTTTCATTTGCTATGATGCATTGCAATAAAGGGAATAGAGATTCTAAATGTCATCATTAATATTTGCACAATTGTACATAAGACTCATATATACTAGTTCATATTAAAAAATGTGTGTTATTTTGCATCATAGAAAGCTTTTTCATAAAAAATCTTTGATAATGACTTTGTTAAAATACAAGGTAATCAGTTAATAAACATGTTAAATTAATTATTCTCTTAATCCTGGTATTTTTACAAATCCAAACACACTTTTTACTTTGCTGGTACTTCAAGTTTCCCCAATTTCAATGTTGTTTTCTAGACATGTGCAAAGTGCACATTAGAGTTTCATTGTCAAAATCAGTTTTGTGTCTTGTAAATAATTATCAGCTTTTATGCTGCATCATATGCATGAATCAAAATGCATGCAAACATGTGTGACAAAGTTGGTATGGGATTTCTACTAAAGAGAACCCCTTTCAAGGTGGCCACTTATGCACATGAATGCATTGTAAGCTATGCACATGTGTGCTTTGTGATAAATGTGCAAACGTGCATTGGAATGCAGCAATTAAGACTAGTATTTTAAACAGAAAACTTTTCTGAGCATATCCAATGTAGGAGGGTGCCAGCATGAGGCTTGCCAGTTCCTACAATGTGCCACAGCATGTGTGTTGACCTTCACAGGAACGGATCTGTTCAATCAAGCACCCACATTCCTCCCGAGATAGCAGCAGGGCTTTAGCCACGGGGGGCATTTGAGGGCCGGGCCAGCCCATAAGAACCTTTGCACCCCGAACGACCGAGGCACCTGCCACAGTATAGAGGTGCAGGAGTTCAGAAGGTGAATGAATAATAAAAGCACATTTAAATTTTGGTTTTATCTTGTTACATTTGCTGCGTGTTCCAAGACAGGTTAAATAAATGTCAGGCTGTCTTCTGACAAATTGATGCTTATTCTTTTATTGTGAAGATGTTTGCTTTTCTTCCTTTGACTGCTATCTGATAGCATTTTGTAAAATGAACTATGTGACTATTAGTGGAACATACAGGGCCACTACGGTTAGGCAGGAGTGGAGGCCTAAATTATGCAGCAATATTAACTAACTTATGCAACAAAAAAAATACAAATTGTTCCGTTTAATGCGGCACAATTCTTAATAGTATCACTTCATTATTTTGTCTTTTTTGCACATGTTAGCACTGTCTGGGCAAAGGTTTCACTTTATTCATACCAGTTCCACATCCAAATACCACTCGAAGTAAGTAAATTAAGGTGACCAGTCAACCTTTGTGAAGGACCCTCCACTGCATGGCAGCACGCGTTGCAGCATTTTTAACAATTTTTGATCGGTTTGAGCTAGAAACAAAATGTGATTTTTTGTTAAAGTCTACAGATTATGCAGCAGATGATGGATTTTGTGGCAAATGAGGTAAATTCATAATTACGCGGTAAAGACTGCGGCCACCAAATTGCATAATCCCAGTGGCCTTGTGTACAGTGAGTGTGAAACAAATACTGTAGGATGTCAATTTGTTTCCAATTGACAAAAAATGTAAATATCTGTAAATTAACTGTACAAATATTTCAACATATACCAGCAGTTACAAAAGAACTAATAAAGTACATCTTGTTTTGTAATTCTGAAGTAATGGAAACAAAGATTTTAATAGGATCAGAACAAATCTTGTTTATGTACATGTGATAAATATTGCATTGTACTGCGCAATTGTTTAGCACTTACTACCCATATGTGTGGCACATAGGAAGCAAGCTACGCCAGATAGGGCGGTATATGGTTAGAAGGGTGCTGTCTTTGTTTTGTGATCCAATGTGGGAAGTGTTTCCATGTTAGGTGTAATGACCACAGAGGTGCAGTGATCATGTTATGAGACGTAGCGTGTAGCAGTGTGGCAAATGAAGAGGTGTGAGAAAGATGTGCAATTTAGGGATTTTCAGTACGCTGGCAGCTTTGAACAGCTCTGTTGGTCCCATTATGGTATTTTTTATGATTATAGTCTGCTTAGGTGGTTACTGCACTTGGTTGTCCAATCAGAAATGTTGAGGCAGATTTGTTTACATTTCACACAATTGAACATAGCGAAACAGCTTGCTGCACTACTCTGCGTGAATTTTATGAATCTTCACAGATTCTGGAATTTTCCTTCACAGAAATATGAGGAAAATCTGTGATTTAGCCAATGTTTGGAATGTGCAGGCCATGCTGCGTAAGAAAAAGTATTGGAGTCCATGCAATGGTGTCCTTCCCTGCACAAAAACAATCCTGCCTGTAATATAGGCACCCTTGCAGCTTGGCACAAGGGTGATACATTGGCACCAGGCAGCCTTAAGTAAGTGTCACTCGCAGAAATAACCACTAACCTGTTTTGCCAGAATCCACAGGAGCGAAGAGTAGTCTCCCACTCTCACAGATGATAGCACCCAAGAGGAGTTAAAAATACCCGCTCACTCTTATTACTTTCGTCCGAGAGACAGAGAGGAGGGGGGAACGTTTCTTGGAGGGTCCACACCACTTCACCAGAACAGGAAACGACACCCTGAATAAAGCAGCAATTCTTCTCTGTCTCCAACTGTAACAGAACAACAAGATATTCTGTTAATACCCAGGATTCTATCTCCCCCCTATTTCTAACAACACACTTTGGCTAGTGCATTTTAACGCCAGGGCAATCAAGTATGAACTCATCAAATAATATTTCCAATAATTCTCGATAGGATGGGAGGAATTCCAATCATTCCTCCAGGGTTAGTAACTTCCTTTTTTAAACGGTTTGTAGTAAATCATCAAAGTAAAGTCTTGCAATAAAGGTGACACAAAATAAACAAACAGCGAAGAAAGTTAGAGTACAGGCCTTTAAACGTTCCGGCGCTGAAGAGTTGATTTCTGGGATACGTAGTTGTCTCGAATGACGTTTTGGTGTCGGAAGCGAGGAGGCACTACTCCCGGTGTTCAAGAGGTAGGAGGTTTGGAGTTTTGCATTCCCAGCTGCTTTTAACTGCGAGCACGTCTGCGTCTCGCGAATGCTCTCTCATACTGAAAAGGAAAATACGACTGGCGTAGAATTCCTGAGATGGAGGGTTGCTGTGTTGAGGCTGGGAATGCGGCCAACAATTGCAATCCATAGTACAATTCCAAGAATCATCAGCTGAAGCAGAAACAGGAAGGGAATCCCAAAGATGAAGCTCCGGTATGCAGGCGGGGGAATGGTCAAGGTCTGAACCAGTAAGCCAAGCAACAGCTCGCTGGTGTGAAGCGTCTTTTGAACACTTCGCAAGGGAGCAGGAATAAAGGCTGACTCCGGTCAGCTAACGCAAAGGCATTTTTTCGGTAAGGGACTGGAAAGAAATAGGTTATACCAGGGAAACGTCAGAGGTGGTCGCAGACGCCCAAAGAAAAAAATGCACTTGCCAAACTACAACCTACGCCAATTTATCGCACAGGACGCCAGGGGTCTGACAGTAAGGCAGAGTAGGAAGAGAGCTGGAAAGTTCCATATCTTAGTAGACATGACACTGTTTAGCTCTTTCTTTTACATGCAACACAGCACAACAAATTTGCTTGTTGCCCAGGATTGTGGGATTTTTTGTAAATACGCCCCATAATTTCTTAATACCATTCTCTTGCCTCTGGGACTACTGCATCCTTAAACAGGATAGTGATCACTAACCATTCACTAAGAATCATGTGAAAAAAAATTACTTATCTTCCTCCACACTTTTAATTAATTCATTGTCTCTTTCAGACATAATACACTATTCCAAAATATTATAATACAATATATACAAAGATGAGTATAATTTAAAACACATGAATCCTATCACAGTTATCGTCACAACAACAGGGGCAAGAGACAACCAAGAGATAGGTTGGTACATTAATTATTTTTTCAATTGCTAATTTTTGTACTGAAATATGCAGTTATTAAACTTATGAAACAATCCTGAAATACATATGGACAGTGCATTTTTATATGGCATATGATGTGCTGCTTTCATTTTCTTGGATAAATGTTATCTTATTAAGAATGATATGAGGTATCTAATTAAAATGTATCTGGTCTGTGACTAATGTGAAGCATATTTCTTTATGATGATACAGAGATAGGTTTTTACATTTGAAAGGGTGAAAATCATCTATAAAACACTTGTACAATGCTGTAAACAATATTAAACATGCCATCCTTTTAGTTTCTATTAAATACACTGATTGGACCCTTGTAAAAAAAAAAGTTATTTAAAAAAGTGGACACGAAAGGAGAACAAGGAAATTTGGGTCAAACATGTGTTTTCAATTCTCCAATTGCACTTGCAATTAAATTGGAAATTGAGAGAAAGTAATTTCTCCAAGATTACATACAACATTTTGAGGAGGCAATGCAAATGGTGATAACTGCTTAATGAAATTGTGGTACATCTATTTGTGTTCACCTAAATATCTGTGCTTATCGTAAAATGTGTGCAAATTGCATTAATGCTTGTTTTCATTCTGCATCACTGATCCCTATTACCAATGCGAGCAGTGGAATAATTTCAAGCAAATCTAAAAAATTGCTTGCAAATGAATCTGTAAGCCTCAAGTGCACACCATCATTGGTATCCATCTGAATGATCCATCTCACCTGATACTCCTTTTCCGATAGTGAAATATAAAACATAATTTCTATTTTCTTCAGATGTTATACCATGCAGCCAAAGTTCTTAGAACAAGTACATTCTGCACTATGTTAGTGTCAGTCAGGGACCTGCAGGGAATTCTTAAAGGGTGAAGGATGCAGGATGTTCCTTAGTAGAGTATTTGTCAATTATATGGCTTACTCATTTTCTCAATAGTCCAGGAGACTAGTGTTAATCGCCCTGGATTTTTTTCTTTTTGACTACCCAGCTTTGGAAGACGTTAGAAATGAAAAGGCAGCATGGGGAAATCTTTGACTGTCTGATACATATATATTGGTCTGGGCACACTCTCTCCTCAAGTGGGGACCAAACATATATATATTTATTTTGGACAGCAGTGGAATTTACCAACTTGTGCTATTCCCCCAAATTGTTTGCATTGCTATGCTGAAACCATTTTTGCTAGGCATAGGACTCTGCACGCTTTACCCCTCCTAACCAGGGGTAAAGTGCTTGTGCTCCTCTCTGAAAATGGAAACAAATGGCATACCCCAAATTGGCACAATTAATTTACTAGTAAGTCTGTGGTGTATGTTGCAAAATATTAAGAGGGCCTGTAAAAGATATGCTACTAGTGGGCTGAAGCACTCATTGTGACACTCACTAAAATAGCACTGTAAAACATGTCTTCAGGCCTGCCATTATAGTCTGGATGTGCAGTTTTAAACTAGCATTTCGACCTGGCAAAAGAAGCCAGGCCTAAATGTTCCTTTTTAATACTTATTAGTCACCCCTAAATTAGGCCCTAAATGCCCATAAGGCAGGGTCTGAATGTGGAGTACTTTCTTGGATTGACAACGGACAATATCCGATCAATGTCTAGGTCTTCCTCGACACAGACTTTGGACTTCACCCACTCAGAGGTTTCTCACTGTTGTCTACAACCACACCAGGATTCCACTGTTCAGTAGCCTGCAGTTGTCGAACCCTGCTCCAGATCCAGCTTGCAGCTTGACCTGCAGACAACTCGTCAACAACCAGTTTTCCTCCATAAGGGTTTCTAAGTCAGATGGTAAACTTTCCACTGGGACAAACCTGGTCCCTGTATCTGACAAGTAATCCATCACAGACGATTATAACTTTTGACTTTGACGCGGTCTACCGCGACCATATAACCGTGGCTGGTACTTTATGATTTTTGGTGCTTTTTTTAGTTCAAAACTTAAAAATGAATATTTCCAGTTCTACCTAGTGGATCAATATAATTTATAGTGTCATTTTATTCATAAATAAATACTCTTTTTTATTAAATTAATTTGGGATTTTTATTTTGTTGTATTTTCACTATATTACTGTTACTCAGTACTGCATAAACACTTTGCACATTGCCTCTATGTTAAGGCTGACTGCTTTGTGCTAAGCTGTCAGAGGGTTAAGAACTGGCTATTTAGTGACTTTAGTAGTTCTACATGTCAAGCATTTGTGATAATTATATGAGGTGGGTTCTCACCCTTTTCAACTAATACTTACCTTTTTAACAGACTGTTAGACAGATGTTCCCTCTCTGTCTTTTCATCTCTAATTTCCTGATCCAGGAAAAGGTGGATTCAAAATTGCTCCCTCCACAGGAGAAGGGAGAGGGACCAAACCAATATAAAGTGTATGTCCCCATAATGGCAGATCAGGACAGTCACTTTTTTGCTTAACATCACTAAACATCTAGCTGCAATTAGTTCCTCTTTGTTCTCCAAATGAACATCTAAATAATGATCTATAACCTACACATCGTGCTCTTCTTTAGTTAATTTTACAATCAAATTATTGCAAGACGTTCATGGTGTGTCCCTGTTTTATAAAAAAAGAACCTGAAAACAGAAAATTGTAAAGCAGACAGATGTACACCAGCATAATAATGCTCTCTGATTGGCTACCAGCCAGTCAATATATACACAGTAGATTTGTAGCTAGTAACTAAGGCAAACCTCATTGCATTATCAGCTCACATATCATTATTGTTATGCCTCTTAATAGGGGCCTGTAAAGATCACATAGTAGAAGTAGAGTGTTCACCTAGCTCACAGAATATGAATACTCTATGAGATATGGTACTGGAGAAGAGAGTTTTTAACAATTCACTCTCTTGTGCAGAAAGCTGAGTATGTACATGAAAAGGTTTCTGATCTCGAACTACCTGAAATAAACTACTCCTTGAGAACATTCATTTCCATGCGTTTGCATTACGTAATTGAAGAGTTCTCAGTATTATAGTAATATAATAGTTGCCTCATTGTCCTGTCTGATTGACAATGTTCCATATGTATTAAATACATTTTTACCTAATTGCCTTTGAATTTTTATAAGTGTGTATATCTATCTATCTATCTATCTATCTATCTATCTATCTATCTATCTATCTATATTACCTACTAGCGGTCACCAGTAATTAGTTATAGTTAGGACGTAGTTTCCATAGGAAGAGCATTTTTTCATTTGCCAATAACTTTGGCTTCATTTAACAAATCCTCGCGAAATCTTCAAAACTAGTTTGACGCTCAATTCAGCTGCTGTCTTGAAAGTTTTGGGGTGATCTGTCAAGTGGGGGCAGAGAAAAATGGAGGGGACCCAAAACACGTTTTCCCCATGTTAATTTCCATAGGAACTTTAGACACGGCTACAGTCCACACTGCTGAAAGGAATTACACCAAATTTGTCAGGAACGTAGATAATGGTTCAGAGAAGTGCCTTTCTGTGATTTGGTGAAATCTGTTTAGTAGTTGTGGAGTTATTTTAAGAAATGTTAAATTGTATATCTAAGGACGTGGAGGATCTGCAACCCTTCCCGAGCTCGTGTTAAGACCTGATTTGCAGCTAACAATTCAAACCAAGAAGTGTTGGCAGCCATCTTGTGACTCAGTTAGACCGAGTCACAGAATAAAATGTAAAGAAAATGAGAAAAAGGGGGCAGGGTAGCAACACCCTGTTCCCCTAGGCCTCTTGGGGGGGGGTTCCAACAGGGACCTCGTCGGGCCAAAAAGGCATTTAAGAAAAATAAATTGGCAGGGATCACCATTGATTTAGGAATCCCACCAATTCTTTGTTTAAACAAACTCAGGCTCCTGTGCTTTGTTTCTAATTGGCCAGGTCCCGGGAGAATTTTTAAAAAGGAGGGAGGCGCACAACCCCCCTCAGGAGCTCATTGCTGCCTCTGGGACCACATATGGCCTTCCCTGCAGCCCCAGGGACCACCACCTTCCCGGGGCTTATCAATTTATCAATGTGGGGCCTCTTGGAACCCCAGCCCCGGGGACTGCCACCTCCTGGGGGCTTTGTGTTTAAAGAATGCGGTGGGGACACACAGATTCCCCTGCAGCCCTGGGGGCCGCCACATCTCCGGGGCTTTAAATAGAACTAATGGGGGGCCATGCAGACCCCCCACAGCCCCGGAGATCACCACCTTCCCGGGGCAAATTCAGATACAGGAGGGCACCACACGGTCCCCCCTCGTAGAGCCATAGATGACCCCGGGGACTGCCACCCCCAGGGCCGGCTCCTGCTATGTCCCGGGGTGCCCACCCCCGGAACATAGCTGTTTGCTATGGCTTGGCTGGAGCTTTACAGCTCCCACTAAGCCATAGCAAACTGTGCTCAGCTTTTGGAAGCGAGAGCATTACAAATGCTCTTGCTTGCCGAAAGAAGAGCATAATTGCTTTCACAGAGAGGGAGCTGTATGTTAGCAGCTCCTTCTCTGTAAAAGTAATGCCAGCTCCTCCAGGAGGCAGGGAGACGGCAGGGACCACGGGGCCTTCAGGCTTCCCCCGTAGTGCCTATCAGTGGCAAGTGGGTGCCCTGGCTGTGACCAGGGCACCCACAATTGAGGCCGGGCCCCGGCAGATGGGGTCTCTGGGCTCCTGCCCTTTTTATTTACTAGAAGAAAAAAAAGGCCCAGGTCCCAGAAGAAGGGATTCCCGGGGCCGAAATCGGCCCAGGAGGGGGGCACGTGGCTCCTCCCCTAATAATTTTTTTTAAATGACCTGCAACTAACCAGAGGCCCGGAAATACGATCAGTGTGAGCCTCAAATGGAATGTTTGTAGCAGCCCAGGAAGAAGGGGTCAAGTACCTTGAAACGCATTGGCAAAAACAATATTGAAGTGAAGCATGAAAGCAGGCTGCATTTACACGGTGGCCCATCCGTGGGGAGGAGCACCATCGCCAAGCTGGGAGAAAATGAATATCCAGCTGGCTGAGGCTGTAGTTTTAAACTGCTCAAGACTTTGTGGCACAGCGCTCGATATGCTGATTGAGCCTGCTTTGGTGAGTCACAACCTACTAAAGGAAATGAAAATGCTTTAAAATCAAACGAACATTTGAACTTACCAGAAGGAGACTTTTATGCTCACATTGGGGACTCCGTGTCCCATAAGGCATTGAAACTGATTGCACTGAGCATACGCCCACTGGGGGCTTGTATTTAAATAAATTAACCGGAAATACGATCAGAGTGAGCCTCAAATGAAATGTTTGTAGCAGCCCAGGAAGAAGGGGTCAAGTACCTTGAAACGCGTTGGCAAAAACAATATTGAAGTGAAGCATGAAAGCAGGCTGGATTTTAAGCCAGGAGGCAGAGCGCTGTCGAGTGACCTCCCGCTGCTTGAGGGCACTTTGTTTGAAAATATATTTATATATATGTATATCTATGTTACACTTGTCTCGTTGTTCATATATTTACCTGCGCTTTTGAAGCCAAAGTACATTCATGCAGCAAGATGTAAATACTGACAAAAGAGAAGAGGGAGAAATAAAAAAGTAAAACTTAAAAGACATCAAATGTCCAAGAATCAGGTCTTCTCAAGGGTCCCCTGCCCATAGTAGCACAATTCTATTAATTTTAACCAAAATGTTGCCATTCTAAATTAAAGGGTATTATGCTATAGAGATGACGAATGGAAATGGAATGCTGAAAACAGTTTTAGATCACTTTCATTAACTATTTATAGTCCTTATAGACGTTTCACCATATATATTATGCCATACATGAATACAAATTCAAACATCCCCTCACATATTTATGAAACAGCTGGCTTCACATATGCATTAACTAGTCAGCACATATTTACTTCAGCCAGCTCCAAAGGAAAGATTCTAAATTCAACACTTCATAGTCCATCAACCTGACATTGAGCAGTACTTCACTTTCGTCATGAATCTAGAATGTTAGCACTCTAGTTGCTTATTAGGACTCTGTGGTGAAGCTGCAGTTAGAAGACTGGAGAATCAACGGACAAACTGTGTTCTGTTTTTTTCTTATATACTTTTGGAATCCCACTTGCAAAATGCATTTTCTTATTTGCATATAGCAGCATCTGACCATAAAGGTGATCCTTCATTTGCAAGAGATGATGCATTTACGCTTATTATCATCCACAAATGATATGATATATACACCATACTTTCTCATAGTATACTTCTGTTTCATATCGTCATGTGATCATTTAATTGAATGGTGCTATTTTTGGAAAAGGCCTGGTGGCTTTTGGTTCAACATGAGTATCTAATTGTAAGAAAGTGTATTATTATTTAGGGATGACAGTTGCCCACCTCAATAAATAATCACACTAAATTGTAGGGTGAACCCCAAAGTCATTAAATTGACCTGAGCTCAACTCTTTGGTAACTATGGCACTGAGAAGACAGGCTTAACTGGGGCGAAGTGTAAAGTATGTCAGCAGTACCAAAATAGTAACAAAGTCAAACCACCAAACAATAAATATTCCAAACCAAATTAAAAAAATAGAGTAAAAATATAAGAAACAAAATAACACCAAAAAGCGAAGAAGGGGAACCAAAGATATGATTTTTTAAAGTTTTTTTAATAACAATAGCCCCAGTGATAGTCTTCGGAAATGGTAGAACAGGACCTAGTGCAATTTCAGGCTGACTCCAATGGAGCTCCGGTCTGGTACACAAAGCAGGTTTGTCACAGTCAGAAATGTTACCTTCTGACTAAGTCTTTTTTTGTGGAGTTCAAAATCCTCCAGCAGGGCAAGCCGGAATCTGTATCTGAGGAAACCATCAAATAATTTAGGACATCCCACGGTGCACCTACATCACATCACAACACACCTCAGAGAAATCCACTGGCTGCCGATACACAAGTGCTGCTAATTTAAACTCCTCACAAATGCATACAAGGCACTGCACAACATCGGTCCAGCTTACCTCAATTGTCACCTCCACTTCCACCATCAGCAGACGACCTACACACCTTCTCCAGTACCTGGGTAGCCTTAGGGTGCTAAGTTGTGCTTTCAAAATCCAAATAAGATAACATTACTAGACTCCTGTACCCATGATTATGGTCTACAGTATTTACATATACCGAGTAGAACAGTCTGGGACCACTTGAACACAACTTATGTGACCTCCTATAAAACCTATACTTCTGTGATATTCTTACGAATATGCTGTGGTTGATTAAGTATGCCCTTACGTACCCTTTTTGCAACACACATCCTGTGGTATGATAATATTCACATCCACAAACATCATGAAGACCTCTCCAAGATGGCAGCTAAGAATCACTAATACGACTCTTTGTTAGACATTTGAGTCCATGGTACTCTTCAGTACACCATGGTTTATTGTTGGCTTTTACACTTTATATGTTGGAGTTTAAAAGGCGTTTCACTGTGTAGAACAAGAATAATGTTACACATTAGTATTGATAATGACATACTCAGAGCCACTCTAAGGTGGAAGACACGCACTCCCTTGATTTCATAGCTATCAGCATACCCATTACAAACACACATTCTATGGGGCTATGCCCCCTCTTCTAACCCTGACATGCGAAGACAGCATCCCGGACCGATACTTAAGGGGCCCCCCAAGCAGCCCAGTTATCTCCAGGGTTGCAGAGTGGGGTAGGTTGCTATGGTACTAGCTGCACTGGACACAGTGAGTATGTTCTTTCAGTCTTTGGCCAACATAAGTGTGGTCAGCTTTTCATGGCGCTGATTTACTTCTTTCCCCCATACCTTCCAGTGTTTGCCTCACTTAGCGCAGTTCCTCTATAACACCTAAGGGGCAGGATTTACTCTCTGATAAGGACATTTGTGACATTGCTTAACACTACACTGTGGCCCGGGTTGGGTCTTGTAAATAACTACTTTCTGGGCAAGTTGATCAATGGGCATGTGATGATTACGGTTCACATGAGTGTGTATCACTTTTGCGAAGTTTTTTCTTGTTATTGCATGGTCACCAATGGCAATGTATTGTTATCTTTATATCTACAGTTAATGCTATTTATAGTACATCGTATCCTTGAAGGGTGTATTATTTGATATGTACGTGTTACAGTGATGTATTTTAATTTTTGGTTTTCCAGGGCGGATTTGTTTAGTTTGCACAAGGTACTGGTCTCACCACACTAGTTGGGCGATTTGTAGATTAGGCACCTACTCATAATCACTGACCAATCCATATGTAGATTAGGTACACTACGGTCCTGACGAATTGCCTAGACATGTTGTGGCTGTTAATTGAAAAGAAACACGTTGACCTTTTTCTTATAACTCACTTTTTGACACTTGAAGGATCATTATTTTCTTTTTCGCTATAATCTGTTTTTAACTATGACAAGAGACACCATTCTAATCAATATATTAGGTACCTCTTTGTCATTTATATCCTTTTCACTTAATATCTCAAATCTACATTTTCAGCATCCCACTTCATGCTCATCACGACTGACAACATTCAAAAGATCTCTAGCAAGGAGCCCCCTCAAGGGGCCCTTTAGCCATTGCAGCGCTGGCCCAACAAGGAGCTGGCAATGATGAAGCATGCCACCAAACTGGGTGGGTCTGGGGATTTACTTCTGAATTATTAGATTCTTCGACCTGTCTTAACAATAGAGCGATACCCTAGGATCTCCCTTTCTCTGTAACACTATAGGAACTGCAAGCTCTTAGTTTATTGATTTATCTTTGGGATCTTGTATACTGGAACTCTATGTGCTCCAAGTCCGTCCCGTTTTGTTAATTCTCACTATCTCTAGGAAGATTTGAGGGAGATGTGTGGGTCATAATGTATAGATTCCTTCCTCCTATGTTGGTTATATCTGAGATTACATGATGGCCAAGAAGGTTCTATCACCGTCATGCCCACAAAACATTGTGGAAATGTACCAACTCCTGCTGTAAAAAGTACATTTCACTAAACATGTAAAGCTTTTTTCTCACTTACATGAGGTAGACATTAGTGACTTTGCTGCAAAAGAGTTTTCATATAGTTTTCTGGAGCACCAACAATAATGTCCCCTGGGCTAAAATATTAGAGCTCACAAACATTCCTAATATGAGTATGAATTTATAAGTGAATGATTTAAATTGTGAATAAAATCTGTCAATGCCATTTCTATACCATATTTATGTGATCCCCGAAACCTGACATTCATGCCAATGCATTTCAAGAGGGCAAAAATTGCAGAGCCCTGTCACTAAAGAAATCTAGCAGGTATGCTTCTTTTAAATTTCCCACTAACAAATACCACAAACACACAACATCTACCAAATAATCCTGTGACTTCCACCCCAAATTTGAAAGGTTTGTTTTACAATAGCAATATACTTCAAGGGGAGGGCACATTCTTGTAGATATTGACCAGGATAGAGTTGGACCCTTAGCTTGACCTTGGATCCTCAGATTCCACATAGCTACCAGAGAGTTCTCTCCTCTTTGGAAAATAGTGCTTAAATATTGCACAGTGTGGGGCTCCTTAATTTTAGTTAGGCTTGTTAGACACAACATATTAGGCTATTACATTGCATGGGCTAATATTACCTGTCCTTAACTTACTAAGATAGAGCCATCTATTAAGAAATTCACCTGTGTCTGCTGCTCATAGAGGCTTGCCGATTGAGATGCAGCGCGCGCAATGTAATTCGTTTTTATTTATTTATTTATGTACCTAACTCAGTTCGGCCGTAAGCCGGAGTTTACTACCCCCCACCCTGCCCCTCCCCCACCCTGCCGCCCCGCAGCACTCGCTACTGAATGGCAGTGAATGGCCACAAATGTACTTGTTTGTGGGCATTCACAAACGTCCAAGACTAACTAACCTTTATATTTAAACACCCAGAAATACCCTTTTTGTGTGATTTATGGGTATGGAGATCTATGCACCAGTGGAGGAGATCTTCAACTCTGTAAAAGGGAATATGCCTGCCAGGAATTCCTTTCTGAATTCCTGCAGGGGTTACTGAGGTAAGCTTCATTGTAAATGTACCTTTGCAGCTCAATTTACTTTTGTGAACAGGCCTCTCACATTTTTATTTGAACATATAGAAGATGAGACTTACAGCTGCTCCAAAAACATTTTATTTGACTTGTACATATGTTGTTCCTGAAACAAAAGAGTGGTAAATATGATTTATGGGTATGGGGATCTGTGTACCAGTGGCGGAGATCTTCAAACTTGGAAAAGGGCTTATTCCTGCTAGGAACCCCTTTCTGAATTCCTAAAAGGTTTTTCTGAGGTATTAAATGGATGTTTGAAGCTGAATTTATCTATGTGAATGCAGTGGCGGCTGTCTCGGAACAGAGGTGGTGAGGCAGGGGGTGAAAAAATAAATAAAACTAACTTACTACCATCCCCGCATGCCTCTTCTCCATCCTCGCCAGCACCAGAAGCACCCTGGCTCCCGGACTCTGCCAGCCAATCACAACGCTGCATGAGTAGCATCATGATTAGTCTGAGTGGCTGTGTGGCCGCTCAGGCAGTGCCTGTGAGCCTGGGCATGTTCTCCATCGGGCTGTGCAACATAGCCCAGTGGAGAACATGGTAAGTGTGCATGACTGCTTGGCCGGCCAAGCAGTCATGCTCACTCAGGGAGGGAGTGCAAACCACTCTTGCTCCCTCTCATGGCGGTGAGCCCAGCCCTGCCCCACCCGACCTAGCTCGTAGTTCTGCAAAGAAAAATAAAATGATGATAACGTTTTGTTATTATCATTATATTTTTATTTTTTTCCACTGCTCGCTGAGCAGTGGGGCTATGCTCCTCTACCTTAGCGGAGGAGTAGCCACTGTGTGAATGTGCCCCCCAGATTTCTAATTTACCATTTAGAGGATGATACTTGAGCCTGCTCATAAAATGTTTTATTTAACTCTCAAACACATACATATGTTTTTCCTGGAAGAAAAAAACTAGAGTTAAATAGGAACTGAGGCTGGTTAGCTTTGAGGTTGATAGGGACCACTGGACAAAACCTCAAAAGAAAAGCAATTTACAAGTTATGGTCCAACCTTAATTTGTGAATTGTGATTGATATGAGCTGCAATAGTGAGTTATATCCTGCTCCACATAGAGCATCGTAGGATAATACCTTGTATCCTATGTGTTCCAAATTCTTATCCTCTTAAGTATGGGTTTGTTGTACATTATATAATATGGTTTTGTATGTGTGTGTGTGTGTAAACATGGTTCATTTTGAAAAGAAGGTAAGACAACGTGAGTTCAGTGTTCAGCGTGGCAAAGGCGAAGAGGAGCTGAACTTGTGAATTACATGTGTTGTGAGCTTTTGCATAGAAGCCACCTCTACCCTACCACCAAATTGAATTTCCATTAAACTTTAGATATTTCAGGGACCTGATTGATTTTATCTAAGTGGGTAGCCCAAGGAAGTGGATGGTCAACGTTATCTGTACTGGCCTGAGCTGTGTTTAGGGTGAAGGAAGTGAGAAACCACTTTTAACTGTCCTGTGTGAGAGGCTGGTTCTTGCCCAAGTGTTGGGGTGGTGTGTGTTTTCAACCTGCCTTCCAAGTATGGGGTGCAAATATATCTTCAACCCAACCTTGCCAAGGAACAAGGGAGGCAATCTTCTCCTCTTGCATTACACAAGGACTTGGGGGGTACATTCACTCACCTCCATTTACCATAGGTTAGTCCTATATGTTAAATGACTATGGCAGTGCTGGAACAGAGTGGGAAGCAGATGAATTTAAATTGAGACACATGTTCTTGAGCTGGAGCTAAACACTTGGCCTGTGTTTCACTACATTATGTAAACACCAGGGCACATACATCAGCACCAGTTTTCCTTCAGTCTTTGCTTCACCATACAAGCAGCATACTGCAGTGGTGAATGAATTTTTGAATGACTGAATGAATGAAAACATTTGATTGCACAATATTTAAAATCATTGCAATTTTCGAATTAATACAATCAAATATGTCCAAAGTAAAACGCATTAAAAATATACTGTTGCATGCACTTTTGTCCAAATATGTCCTAAGTAAAACAGATTATAAAATATCGTGCTGCATGCATATTTTAGTCCATAGCTTGACACTTGTACACAATTCACAGTTTTGAGGAATGAGAGGTAAAACCATAAAAAAACAAGCTAAATGTGCATTTCCCTGCCGTTTGTCATTTAATCTTGTATATTTAGCTACATTATCTTTTATTATAAAAACACATTGGTTCCTAGCTAAAGAGACTGCCGTCTAAAGTGCGGATGTGCTTGTTGTGTCAAGAGTGACAGAATGTTTATTATGTTTGGAGGCAAAAAATGTTTGTGTCTCCTTGCCACTGTCAGTCCTAGTGTGCAATTGCTTAGGATGACTTGAAAGAAAGTCTACTCTGGTCATGAAAGTGCAGCTGTCTCTGCCGGCTGTCTGAGGCAGGCACGTCTTCCTTTTCCTTGTTGTCATCAGGACCCTTACGTTCGCTCAACCGGGATTGTACCTCTGCCATGTATTTCCCAAATTTGGCCAACTGTGAGGGAGAGGTGCTATTAGTAAGTGCGGATACTACTCCTACACATGTCCTTACCGCTTTTGAGAGGAACATGGGTTTTAGCAGCTTTCGTTGTTGTTGTAACATGCTTGGAGAACAGTTAACCAAATGCAACAGGGGCTCGCTATAGTTGCAGAGTCTGCAGTTGTCTATGTGAGCTAAAGATTTTCACCTTGGGTTTAGTTCACTAGCCTGGCCTATTGAATATCTTTTAGGCATTTCCTTTCCAGTGCTTGGTTCAGGTGTGGCTGTATTTTGTTTGTCTCGTAAGATGTAATTAGGCCTGGCTGCCCACTGTTGCCCTTGTATCCGATTATATCTGTTTCCCTGGATAACTGATAGATTTGTTTGTTAATGGAATTTTTCATGGCTGCAGGGTTTGTGCCTTCCCAGGACCAGTTTTCTATTGCCACGTCTAGTAACCTCACAGCTTTTTGAATGTAGCTGTTCCAGGGGGAGGCTTTTCCTTCATACATTCCTTTAAGCACCTTCTTTAGGGATCCTGCAGGTGCTTTGAGGACTTGGTAGTAATATTTCTCCTGCATTCCCAAACATTTGTATTTCTGCTGGTTGAGGCCAAACTGCAGGTGGATCAGGCTGTTGTATGTGTATTTTAGTAGCCTGAAGATGCGTTTGTACACCTGATACTGAGAGTTTTCCAACATTGAGTCCATTTGGCCCAGGAACACTTGCTGTGTATACCTTGCAGTCGCCAATAGTTTGGTGTTTATAACCCTCCTGATTGGTACCGTTGTTAGACTGCATAGTTTCCTGTGGGGTTTGCATAAAGCATAGATGGTTGATTGTACTTTGGACTTCATTTTTAGTTGGTGTGTGGATGCCTTCACCATGTCGCTGAGCCATGCCATGAGGTAATTGTACGTTCTTGCTTTTGTAATGGGCTTGGCATTCAGTCTAAACCTGAGTAGAGTCTTTTTGACGTAATATCCGAAAACCACCACTTTAGTTTTGTTTGGGTTAGTGACCACTTTGTTGCTTTCATTGTAGATGTTTAAAGTGTCCATTCCCCTTTGTAAGCCTAGTTTGGTGTGGTCCAATGTTATCAAATCAATCAATCAATCAGGGTTGGTGAAGCACAACTACTCACCAATGAGGGTCTCAAGGTGCTGGGGGGTAGGGGAGGCGGTTCAGTTGAGTGTTGGGGTTATCCGAAGCCAGGTCTTGAGGTCCTTCTTGAACTGGGGCAATGTGGGAGCTTGCCGGAGGTGGTGGGGGAGGTCGTTCCAGGGTTTGAACGTGAGTTAGGAGAAGGACTTTCCTCCCGTTCTGGTCTTGTAGATGTGTGGGATGATGGCAGGAGAGAGATCGGCTGATCGGAGGTGTCTTTTGGGTGCAAGGAAGGAGAGGCGGTTGTTCAGGTATGTGGGTCAAGTGTTGTGAAGAGCCTTGTATGAGTGGATGAGGAATTTGAAAGTTGTTCTTCTTTCAACTGGGAGCCAGTGGAGGTCGTAGAGGTGTTGAGTGATGTGACTGCGACGGGGGATGTCGAGGGTCAGTCTGGCTGTGGCGTTCTGGCTGTGGCGTTCCTCTTACTGTAATATGTGTATCTTGTGTGTCCCAATTTTCGGGATGACTAGATTTGCATTTTGAAGGGCCTTACGCAGGTCGGCCATGTATAAGTTTAAGAGTGTTGGGTCTAGGACACAACCCTGTTTAAAATCCCAGTCAGTATGACATTTCTGCGAGACCGTTTCCCCGGTCCATTTTAATTTTTATACATATTTTGCTAAATAGTGAAACGACTGCATTCAGAAGGGTGTCCTGAATGTTCCAGCTTCTCAGCTTTTTCCCCAGCTTATTGTGGGAGACTCCATCAAACGTTGCTGAGTAATCCACAAAGCAGCAAGCATGGCCTTGTTGGTTTTTGTGTTTTCTTGCTGGGCTATATAGGATAGTGCGACTATATTGTCAATTGTTGAGCTGCCTTATCGGAACCCAGGTTGGCAGATGGGTAATATCTCTCTTTCCTCGATCCATCCAGCTAATTCTGCTAGCAGAGTGCTGGAGTATGCTTTCTCCTCTATATCTAATTGGGCAATTAATCTATAATTTTTTGGGTCTGTGTTGCCGCCCTCTTTATATATCGGCTGTATCAGAGAGCCTCACCAAGAATCCGGGACATCTGGTTGTAGCCTGCATTCTGTGTACAGGGTTGAGAGAGTTTCTGCCCAATAGGCCGGCTCCTCCTTGAACATACCACCCTGGAGGCCATTGGTGTCTCATCCCTTCTTATCTTTTTTTTATTTTTTTGATGGCCGGTTCATACTGTGCTTTTCTTTTTTCTTCCATCACAGGCTTAAAGTCACTTTTTACTCCGTCACTCAGGGGTTCATTCTTGTTTCCTTGTTCGATTTCACCATTGTTTTCTGAGTAAATGTTTGCTACAGGGGTTACCCATACTTCCACAGTCACGGAGTTACGCCTTTCTAGTCGGGCGACATATTCTCAGAACTGCATGTGTTTATTGCTATTTGCTAGCTCGTGGACTTTAAACAATTCCTCCTCTGTGGAGGCGTTTTCTATTTAAGTCGAGTTCTCTCCACATTCTCTCTGAGTCTGGTGTGCCTGCTACTGGTGAATCTTTTTCGTCCATCTCAGTTTGCGGGTGCAGTCCCTTAGGCTTTCATTGTATCGCCGATTTAGCCCTGGTTTCCGGTCACGTTTATATATGTTCTTCTTATCCCCCCTCTAAGAGGGCGGTACATTGATCCAGTACTACAATGGTGAGAGGGATTTATTGATTTCCTTAGCAAAGATAGTTAATTAAGCTCCACACGACATCATACAATCCCAGACCAAGTGCATTAAATCACTGAACTATTTAACTTAAAATTCAAATCTGTGGCCTAGATGTTTAAAACTGTGCAGTGCATCAGGGGCATTAACCTTCTTAGCTATTATATAGTGACTCGAAGGTACAGCCACAGATTGTACACCTATTGCTCCAACAAATACATTAACCTCCCCAGTTAAGTCACCAGAAACGTACTGAAAACAAATGGACATTGTGCAGTGATGTTTCACGAAAGTTCCGTTCTAATATGAAAACATGCAGTTGCATGGAAATCAGGAACGTTTAGTATGATAAATATGAGGTATTTCTATTAGTAGGGAGTTCAAGTATAACTGGAAAATTAATGGACAGCTGTATACACGTATCTTTTTCTCTTAGAACTGTTGATCTCGTTTTTGTGTTTGCTTTAGTTTTGTGTATAAATAAAAATAAATAAGAAAAATGGTAGTGCGAGCAAGAATCCTTAACATATCCTTAACAAACTATTTTGGTAATTCCGTGGCCACAAGCAAAAATATATGATCTATATATAGCTATATACACCAACTTGGAAATCAGGTACTCTAGATGATTTTAAGCACATCGCTAGCTTAATGGTTAATTTAGAAATGCAAATATATTATGCTAGACCCCTAATATAAATAGCAAATTACGTGACTTAAATTCAACAATGTTACACTTTTCAGTTTCTTGTTTCATGCGCTATAATAAGAATGTTTAGCTCACAGCTGAACCTGAGGGGATATGCCAAGCTTTATAAAACACGATGCTGGAAAATCTCTTAATATATTCATATCCTACGTATTATGAGAATTGCCTGGATTCGAAGTTTCACCTATGGGAAATCCAAGTGCTTGATTTTAATGTTATTACACCTCAGTACAATTTGCCAAATGCAAAAGGCATTTAAACGTAATATAGCGCTATGCTGGTACTTACTACAGGATCGTTGGATTTGTTTTATGATTACGTTAATCTGATGTTGAATTTTAGATATCACAGCAACATGGTTTAGAAATGAAAACTTAGATTTCAGGCCATATGCACAGGTTTCCCCCGACGAAATGGCTACAAGTGGAATTGCAGTTTTCAGACCCACAGTTGCATGCTTCAATTTATTATTTCTTTAAGCTTCTCGTCTTTCCTTTTCGTCGTTTCTTCCATATCTTCCTACTTCCTTCTCTTCATTCATCCACTTTGCCTACTTTCTTCTTAGTCACCCAGTTCCATCTTCCAGCATTCCTTCCTTCTCTTGACTTATTGACCCCGGTCCCTTCTTTCCCTCTTTCTTTTTCACACTCTTTACCGTTTCCTACCTTCTCTTTCTTCATCCATTTTTTCACACTCCCTACGTTCCTTCCCTCAACACAACCCTTTCTTTCTTTCTATAATTAATTCCCTTTTTTCTATACTTCTATGGGGACTTCAGGTTCGAAGTCCAAATGTCTTGGTCGGTCGTGGAAGCAGGTTTCCTCCTCGTCGCCACTATGGGGAAGTAGCACTCGGACCACGAAAGCAAATTCTGAAACTACTTTAATCCAGAGTACATCAAGTGCAAGTAAAGCGACCGACCGAGCAGAGGAAACAGCTCCAACCTCCGGTTCGTCTCTTAACCAAACATTCTCCCATCCACATTCTGATTCTAATGCCAAAACCCAACCCAACAACTTCTTTCCTAGCAACCATCAGGGCATATATTGGGGTGAGTGGGACCTTAAACAAAAAAAATTAAATATGTGTACTTTTTTTATTTTGTAATTACAATTGAAAGTCTGATCCTTTTTCATGTCATCAAAGTTTGCTAAAAAGAGTGGTAAGAGCTGCCTGCATCTTGTATACAGAGCCTGTATAAAATGATGGCAAGGAATGTGTAAATTAAACGATGACAAAGAGAGCCCTTGCCATAAGGTGCACACAAGTGATTAAAGTTACAGAAGCCAATTGAACGCCACATCCCTGAAGGACGTTCTCCATTTAGTGCCTGCGTGTGAGATTCCCACAAGTGTATGTGTGAAAGGAACATCCCAACTGTAGGCTGCAGGTGCATGTTGTGTATATGTGTGAACATGTGCACACAGGCCTCTCAGCACAGAAACGTCCAGAGTGTGATATCACCTGCAGGTGAATGAATATGATCACGCCTTAGAAGTGTTGTCTGTGTTATGTGTGTTTGTGTCTGAGTGGGTGTGAGCATATGTGTGAGTGGGTGTGCGCATATGTGTGGGTGTGTGTGCGCATATGTGTGGGTGTGTGTGCTTGTGAGTGAGCGTGTTTATGAGATATGGCAAAAAGCCTCTAAATGCTGCCACCAGTGCAGATCCATCCTCTCGTGCCTGTGCGACCAGACCTTCAGAGGCTCCTGTGGCCTTGAATTTAAACAAGGTCGTATATAGGCCGAGAAAAATAAACAAAGCTCCTTGCTTTGCTTTTTCTCTCTGCAATTGACTACACCTGGCTCAACTGTCAACAATGATGTCCTTGTAAGCTTAGTCCGAAAACAAAACGTGTTAAAGAAGTGTATTATCTAATTCCTCATTCAGTAGCATTTTTGCCAATTCCCCATCAGCTGCACTAGATAATACTACTTCAAATCCCAACTGTCTTCATTCATGCCAATTTCATTCCCAAATTATATTGATATTGCAAAATGTTCAACATTGCAGAAAAATATTAAGCAACTATACCTTCGAAGTGAATTTATCACAACAGTGTTAAATCTCTGATCAAATTGACTCATGATCAAGATGCTCACCCTTTTCCTACCTATATGCTAATCACCTTGGCCATATATATATCAGATTTTTCTTAGTTTTTCATGCCCTAAGTAAACAGCAACTGAACTACAATGCGACATGCTTCACATACATTAGGAATCGTCACAAAAGGGTGATGTGATGGTTATGCGTCCTATTTTTCAATCTCCAACAAAGCACAAAATTGATTTCCAGAAACATCAGTAAAATGCACTCTAACTATGCCATGTGCTCAAGTGCAATAGAAACCCATATCTGATAAAAATAAAAAATAAATAGGCATGCCTATTGTTGGTGACCCATTTATCAACATTTGTGTATGAAACTGCATGACAAGACCGAAAAACCTATAAAAGCGTAAAACGAATCAAATGTCTTGTATTGTGCTCATAAATAGGCTGATGTCAAGTGTGATGTGATAAATACAGCCTTTTTATCATTCAAAAATATAAAAATGGTGAAACATACACGGAACAGTACAGAAAGAGTATTAAAATAATTATCATGTTTAAATCTGATTTGGAATATTATGCCATTTTGCAAGTCAAAGCTTTCATCCGAGCAAGAACATTCTCATTAGCATAAACTGATGCCATTGTTAATTTTACATTATTTCTGCTAATCTTTCACTTCAAAGTGACAGAAACCTTTTAACTTTACTCACCAGCATAATCTGCTCCTTCCAGTGTGCCTCTATATTTGAACAGATCGTTTCTTTGTTTCTGGTGTTAAAGTTAGAACCATGTGCCTATTTTCCCTATCCTCGTCAGAGCATTTGTGTAGTTATACGGGAGCAGTTCTTTTAACATCCACTTTTTTAAAGTCAAGTATGACCAAATGCCAGCCTCTAGAACATTGCGGACCCTATTAAGAAAGGTAAATTCGGTAGTAAACATGAAAATTAAGGACAAGAAAAAAAAATTCGCCTGCAGGAATTTCTGTCATCCCATTTACTTGTGTGGAAAACTCTGCCACGGTTGCGGAGCTTTCCAAATCCATAAATCCCATTTAAGTGGCAGGAAAATGGATGTTCTAAGTAACAGGTAATCTTGGGACTTTGAAAATTTATTGAATTTCCCTTTCCACCCAGGAAGTCATAGAATGTAATTCTAGCCAGAGCTGGTGTAAATCTACTTCCAGAATGGGAAGGAGAACCGATCATCTCTCTACTACTACCACCTGAAATCTGCTAGAGGTAGCCTGTCCTCTTGCTCACTGATTTATCTTGTTATCAAAACCTTTTTGGTTGATTTTAGAGAGTACATGGAAAGCGTGATATTAATATGATTATGATTGGGCCGACATTATACAAGAACGAATGACAACAACACAAGGGAACACAGTAACAGCTCAACAAGAGGGGAAGGCTATGGATTGTGTATGGTAATGACATGATAAGAGAGGCTTAGTGTTGTATAGGTGTTAGATGCATACATCACTGGTAAAGAACCTAATAAAATACTATGTGGCACTATAACAGTCTAGTATTGAAAGAATGAAGAAAGAAATAAGGGGCTGATTTTGATGGGGGCAGTCGGAGACCGCCCGGCAAGCAGGCATCGGTCTGACCGCCACATTTCGATACGACTACCATGCTTGTAGTCAGAAAGAGCTCTGTATCACAGCGGCTTGTGCTGCGGCAACGGAAAAGGGCAGCAACACAAGCCGCCGTGGTATGGAGCACCCCCTGCACATCCATGGACCGTGTGCCATGTGCCATGTCATACATGGCACATGGTGCATGGAAGTGGGTGGGGACACTACATGTGCCCCCATGTATGGAGGGGGCCCTGTTCGGGGGCCCCCATATCCCATTCTGATAGCCTTTTCATGGCAGTCTCTCCATGTGGGATAACATAATCCCAGTCAGGAATACTACTCCAACTGCTGCCCCGTTGTGATCTCTAATCCTGGTGGAGGCAGCGGTCTTCCCTCCGACTGCTGTGGATCTGACTGCAGGAATTGTAATCTGGCAGTAAGACTGAAGAGCTGTTGGTGGTTGGAGCACCACTGACTGCCTGTCGGTGGCAGTCCTACCACCATTATAATCAGGACCTAAGTCCAGGTGCAAAAGGACTGACAGTAAGGAAAGAGAGGAGTACATATACCTCACAGCATCGTATATCAAGTGAGTAGCCCTTCAAGGCGGGAGATAATTAAAAATCATTATTTTATTATTAAGTTGCAAGGCTTCCCAGAGATCAGCAATTGGAACCCGACGGAGACCATGTTTTTTCTCTCTACATGAGAGGTACCCTCAGCCTGTGCGCAGTGTTGATGGTAATTGTGCCAAGACAACAGAGAGGGGGAAGTCGAGGATTTCCAACTTGGGGTAATAGCCCAGCGCGCAAGGAGAAGAGCGAGGACTATGAATCAGCTAGTAAGTTTTGCCCCCTTAGGTAGGGGTTAACTGCCTAGAAGTACAACTAAGGTGGAATGTCGGAGCGGTCCATGATTTATCTTGATATGTGATTCAGTGAGTGATACCGAAGCATAATCCACAACCTTTAGTATCCATTCAGAATGCTTTGTTCATCAAATGAGTTCACAAGACAGGCAAACTCTACAAAACCTTGAAGAAAAGAGATTCCACAAACCACAGACATGAATCATGTCACTTTGCATATTGCTTTAAGCTTCTGATTGTTTATGGGATAGGTTATGTTAGAGAAGACTCCGAATGAGGGCATCTTGGCATTTGAGTTTTGTGGGTTTAGATTTTAGTGTATTTTTTTAAAAGATCAGATATGGCATAGATGCATGGATAAAGAATGCCCAGAGATATTAATTAGGGAAAGGTCAGATGAAAGGAAGGGAATGAAAAAACAAAAAGAAAAATGTATGTTGGATCCCAATTAAGTCTTTCTCGATTTGAATGGGCATCACTAGCATGTTCATTGAGGACAGCAAGGTGATGTTGAATGAGAATGAAACATGCAATCAGGAGGAAAATGATGTTTGTAAGTGCACAGACATTCTGGACAGTAAATTGGCATATAAAAAGGTGCTATAGAGGAGAACTTTGAGTACATAAGTCCTTGAGTTGGAACTCTATAGGAATGAATGCCTTCCCACAAATCCAGGACAATATATACATAAGTGTAGGAAACTGGATTTTTAACTTGATTGTGGAGCAGTGATGAGCTTCCACAGAAGTAGCCAATCTAGTGCCTAGTGACTGTTTTGACACTTGTTTAGTATTTGTAAACTTTTCCTGTGGACTTACCTAAACGCCAAATATGCTATTGTTTGCCACTTAGTTGTCATATTTAGAAGCAGACTCTCTAGGTGCTAGGTGGCAGTCTCCTGGTTCCCAAAAGTAAACATGTGCCAGAAAAGTATAAAAAATAGGATGAACTATGCACAAAAATACTTTTTCATACAATTGGTATAAAGGTATTCGCCTTGCCATGTAAGAGAATTGTTCCAGAGTCAGCAACAAGTTTGTGCTACTTGGGAGTAGTGGTGAATGCCCGTATTTGGCAGAAGAAAGACAGATTCAAACTAGATCACTGACCCAACGGGGCTGATTAGGATGGCGGGCGGAGTCCACCCGCCATCCTAGTGGTAACGGGACCACCCGCCTGCCATGCGGCGGTCCCGCCACCCAAATTATGATATGACCGCCACCGCGGCGCTCGCATCTGGCATTTTAACATTGCGGCGGGTGCTGCTGGCTGCAGCACCCGCCGCAATGGTAAAATGCCATGTTGTGCATTTCCATGCAGAACGTGGCAGGCACCACGCGGTGCCTGCCACCTTGTGCATGGACATGTACATACCCCCATCCCCCCACCCCCGCAGGGGCCCGCAACAGGCCCCCAAAGCAAATCCCCGTTAGCCTTTCCATGGCGGAATCGCCACCATGGAAAGGCCTTGTAATCACAACATCCTAATATGGCTGGCGGTGCCTGCTATGCACCGCCACCATATTACAGCCCCAGATCCACCCGGCCGGCAATCGTAACGATTGCCGACCGGCAGAAAAGCGGCGGACGGACTTTCCGTCCGCCGCGATACCCACCGCCATCGTAATATGGCAGTGGGTATTGCATGTTACGATGGCGTAACGGTCGCCACTGCCGGCCGGGCGGTGGCGAACATTACGCCATCATAATCACCCCCAATATTGGCAACAATAATATTGTGTAACAAAAATATTGTGTCAAAAATATATCTTGCAAAAATTATTGTCTCTTTATACTTATAATGTGAAAAGTACAAAAATATTGAAAACAAATAATTTCACACTATCGCTAAAGAAGATTCATAAATATCATATATATATTGTTTAAAATAGTAAATCTTAACTATTTTAATATATAACATTACTAAAAATGTAAATTAAAATATTTAAATAATATTCAATGCTATATATAAATATAGACTTATATAAATATACATGCATATATATATGTGGGTGTATGTTTATATATACATATGTAAAATGTAGAACTATCATTAAAATATATATTTTACATTATATTAAAATGTTTTGGTTATCTTTTTAATTTACTACTGTAAAACGTGTGTGTATGTATATATATTCACTGAAAAAACCATAGGTTTCAGACACGTTATAGTTAGAAATTAGCATTTAAAAAACCTTTGAAATTCACTGAAAAAACCATAGGTTTTAGGGACAGTTATAGTTAGTTGGACATTTCACTCGTACAAAACCCGTGAAATTCCCCCGTTATAGTTAGTTCAGCTAACTATAACTCGCGCCCCGCAATGCACTGCTGATGACGTCACATATTACATCACTCATGACATGGTCAGTGACATCACTGATGACATCACTGATGACATCTCAAATGACATCACTGATGACATCATCCAGTGACTGTGTGTTTCTATAAAGTTTAAATATGTTTAATATATATGCCAAGGTGTATTGAAGAATGAGTGGGTGTATAAGTGTCTGGATGGATGATTTAGTAGGTGCGTGACTGACTCTATAAGTGAGTGATTAAATGTATCTTACTGAATGCATGGGTTAGTGACTAAACTGTGTGAATGTCTGTATCCGTCTGTCTGTTGCTGTGTAAGTGGCTGCATGGCTTTCTGAATAGCTACATGAGTGTCTATATGAGTTATTGATTGGTTGTCTGAGTATCTGTATGGGTGCCTGAGTGTTTGTGTGGGTGGGATGTGTGTGACTCTGTGCATAGATGTGTTAGTGGGTGATTCACTGGGTGCATGGTTTCAAGAGTGCATCTGTGATGGACTGTATGGGTGGGTGAGTGTGTGTATGGGTGTGTTAGTGAGAGAATGTATATCTAAGTCGTACATGTGTGAGTAACTAAGGCAGTATATATGTGTGTTGGAGTATATAAATGGCTATAAGTGAGAGTGTGTGATTGTGAGAGTGGCTGTATGGATGAGTGTGTACTTGTATCAGTGATTGTATAAGAGCGTAAGAATGTGCTAGTATTTGTATGAGTAAGTGAGCTGGTGTGTGTATCACTGTATAGGTGAGTAAATGGCAGTGTGATTAATTATTTGCATGACTGACTAGGTGTGTGAGTACCTCTATGGATGAGTGGCTGTGTGTGAGTGTCTATGTAGGTGTATGAGTGCATATGATAGTCCTGTACTGAGTGACCATAAGTATGAGTGACTGTACGGGTGAGTGAGTGGATGTGTGTGTAGACCTAAGAATCAGTGAGTGGGTATGTAGTTATTGGTGTTGGAGTGTGTATGGTTTTGAGAATGGCAGTCTGTAATTTAGAGTGGGTGTATCAAAGGTTATTTTAGGGTGTGAGAAGATGCATGAAATTATCACATGGATGATGTCATCAGTGATGTCATTTGAAATGTCATCAGTGATGTCATCAGTGATGTCACTGACCATGTCATGAGTGATGTAATATGTGATGTCATCAGCAGTGCATTGCGGGGGCGCGAGTTATAGTTAGCTGAACTAACTATAACGGGGGAAATTCACAGGATTTGTACGAGTGAAATGTCCAACTAACTATAACTGTCCCTAAAACCTATGGTTTTTCAGTGAATTTCAAAGGTTTTTTAAATGCTAATTTTTAACTATAACGTGTCTGAAACATATGGTTTTTTCAGTGAATTTCAAAGGTTTTTTAAATGTTAATTTCTAACTATAACGTGCCTGAAACCTATGGTTTTTTAAGTGAATTTCAAAGGTTTTTTAAATGCTAGTTTCTAACTATGCCTACAAAGGTAGGACATGTGAAGAAAGAAGAAAGAATGCACAGAACTCCACAAAGACAAAGAAAACTGCAGGAAGAAGCAAAAGATGTGCAGAAAGAAGCAACAGAGGAGCAGAAAGAGGCCTTGTTCCAAAATCATCCTGTGCCCACAACTTTTTCCGACGTGTACTGGTGGTAACTGACTCTGACTAACCAGAGCCAGTGCTATGCTAAAACACACTTAGAATACAGTGAAAACACCTACATACACTAGGGAACACTATGCGTTGGGGTACCCCTGTGATTAGCATGACCTCCTCTGTAAGTCCCTAGTACATAATAGGGCAGGGGGATTAAAACTACCTCTTAAAACGCACTACAGAGCGCGTTTGCACAGTGGTGAAGGGAGGGGGGGCCTGAGGTGACATGTGTGCAAACGCACCCCGTGGCGCGTTTTAAGTTGCGGGATTAAGTCCCCTTGAATCCTGAGTGTCCCTGGGGCCCAACTAGCCCCCCAGGGACCTACAGTTAGGACCACAGAGCTGAGTTGCAGAGAGGCGTTCCGAGGCCACTCACCTTTTTTCACCTCTCTGCAACGCAACTCTGTTGTGCTTACTGAAGGTACCTGGTGGGCTAGTTGGACTCCAGGGACCCTCAGGATTGAAGGGGACTTAATCCCCCAACTTAAAACGCGCCATAGGGCCTGTTTGCACACATGTCACCTCAAGCCCCGCCCCCTCCCTTCACCACTGTGCAAATGCGCCCCGTGCCGCGTTTTAAGTTGGGGATTAAGTCCCCTTGAATCATGAGGGTCCCTGGGGTCCAACTAGCCCACCCTGTACCTCCAGTATGCGCCAGGAGCTGCGTTGCAGAGAGGTGTTCAGAGGCCACGCCCTTTTACACCTCTCTGCAACGCAGCTCTGTGGTGCTTTCTGGACGTACCTGGTGGGCTAGTTGGCCCCCAGGGACCCTCAGGATTGAAGGGGATTTAATTCCCCATCTTAAAACGCGCCACGGGCCTGTTTGCACATATGTCACCTGAAGCCCCGTCCCCTCCGTTCACCACTGTGCAAATGCGCCCCGTGGTGCGTTTTAAGTTGGGGGATTAAGACCCTTGAATCCTGAGGGTCCCTGGAGTCCAACTAGCCCACCATGTACCTCCAAAAAGAGCCACAGAGCTGCGTTGCAGAGAGGTGTAAAAAGGGGCGTGGCGTCTGTACACCTCTCTGCAACGCAGCCCCCTGGCGCATACTGGAGGTTCCTGGTGGGCTAGTTGGCTCCCAGGGACCCCCAGTATTCAAGGGGAATTCGTTTCCCATCTGCAAACGAGCCAGGGGGCGCGTTTGCAGAGTGCTGCAAGGAGGGGGCTGGCCTCCGGCGCGATGCCGGTCTTTTTTTAGTTATTTTTTTAAGAAGGGGGGCTGTGTGGACACCCTTCTTTTCCTAATTTATTGGCCCTGGGGACCCCATCCCCCAGGGCCTGCACCCTAATTTTTTTTTTTTTAATTTGGAAGGGGGCCGCTGGGCCCCCTCCCGAGGCCTAATCGGCCCAGGGGACCCCATCCCCTGGGGCATGGACTTCTTTTTTTTTTTTTTTAACTTATGGAGGGGGGCTGCGTTGCCCCCCTCCTCAGGTCACTTATGGCCCTGGGGACCCCATCCCCCGGGGCCGGCCTTTGTTATATTTTTTATTTTTTTTAAAAAAATCAAATTTTGGGGAGGGGGGCCGCGTGGCTCCCCTCCCGGGCCACTTGTAGCCCCGGGGACCCCATCCCCCGGGGCTGGCCCTCTCTGTTGGAGACCGTGGGGCTCCCCAATCCCCCCACGGTCCCGCTGGCTCCCCGCGTCCCTCGGGAGCCGGCATTGCTTTTCCACATGGGGAGCTGCTAAGATGCAGCTCCCCGTGTGGAAAAGCAATTGTCTTTGGTTTTTGGAAGAGAGAGCTCCCGCCCTGCCATAGCAAACTACAGTGTCCCGGGGGTGGGCAACCCGGGACACTGCAGGAGCCGGCCCTGGGGGGTGGCGGTCCCCAGGGCCATCACTGGCTCCAGGAGGGGGGCCACACGGCCCCCCTCCCAACATCTTGAAAGCCCCGGGAAGGTGGTGGTCCCCGGGGCTCTGGGGGTCCGTAACGGACCCCCATATTTAAATCTTTAGTGCCCCCCACACAGGTACTTTTAATTTAAAAAAAAGAAGCCCCGGGGGGTGGCGGTCCCCGGGGCTGCGGGAGGGCCGAGAGCCCTCCCGCACCATTGTTTTTTGAAAGCCCTGGGGGGTGGCGGTCCCCGGGGCTTGGGGGGCCTTAGAGGCCCCCCCATACATAAATTTGAAAAACCCCCGCATGCCCCCGGGACTTGGCCCACCCGGGGGCCAATTAACAACGAAGCGCGGGAGACCGCGCTTTGTTTTTTTTTTTTCACAACGGTATCCGCGCACCCTAAGCGCATCCCGCCGATTTAAAAAAAATCACTGTAGCTGCGACTAAAGGTTCCTATGGAAAATTGCATGGGGAAAACACGTTTTGGGACCCCCCTTTTTTCTCGGCCCCCACTTGACAAATCACCCCGAAACTTTCAAGATAGGAGCGGACCGGAGCGGGCCATAAGTTTTGAAAATTTCGCGAAGATTCGTCAACCGGCGCCAAAGTTATTTCAAATAGAATGTTGCGGATTTCCTATGGAAAATAGGTCCTAACTATAACTATCTACTGGCGACCGCCAGTAGATAATATATAGATATATATATCAGCAGATGATCCCTGGTTCCACCATAAAAACGCATTGGCACAGACACCAATTGAAGTGAAGAATTTATTTCAAATAAACAAGGTCCAAAATGACGCGTTTCGGCCGCTGACCTGCGGCCTTGATCACACAATGCGCTACGTGCAAGTAGCATTTAAATAGTCAGGTAAGTTCATGTTCACTTATTTTTACGTTGTTTTCGGGTCAAGTGAAAAGCAAAGATTTCATCACACAGTGCATTACGGCCAGGCCACACGTAGTTACACAAGGATGACAGAGCATTTTGAAACAATAGCCACTGTAAACAGACTTACAGTGTAATCGTAAGCTGTACAGAACTGCTAAACAACGATATAGGTAATATTAAAAATTTTAAATTTACCCGAATGGAGCAGCCTTAAATAAATGCATAATGCAAAAATAAAAATAAATAGCTGCTGAATCCAGTTTACCCAATTGCATATGGATTATGCATCAAAAAGAAATGGAAAAAAGATGTTCAGCAGTTGAAGAATATACATCACTCAGACAACAGTTTACAAGGCAATAGGAAATCGGAAATACATGTCTCTCCCGAAAAAAGCTTAAGTCCGATATGTATGCATACGGGTATAATTTGCAAATATCAAACAGATGAATAAAGTAGGCAAAGCAGACCATGGGCGCAAATGTGCAAAACATGTGTACACAAATGGACATGTGTAAATATAAACAAAAAATAATGTGTAAATACAAAAAGAGCGAAAACTAACTATTAAAAAAAACTTATATGGAGTATAAATACTCCAAGTGAAATAAAAAAAATTGTTTATAATATTCCGAAATGGATGTCAGGAACCTCAACGAGGTCACATAATACAAGGTGTACAATACATCATAAGGTCACAGTTAACATAACAGACTACAACAGTGCAAACCTGCATGTAAAATATAGATGAGTGGCTAAAGCATATATCTGCATCAATGCGGGGGAAATGGAAGCCACAATCAGGAAAAAGAGAGAGAAGTAAGGCTACAGTGAATGTGAAAACCGAGCCAAATGGCGAAGTACAGCAGGAAAAAGGGCCCATGTTTCAAGCAGTTAAAGATAGTTATATAAATCCTCACTAATGTTAAGGCCAGCCAGTGATTTAGTATTGAGTTCCAGTATGTATCGTGTCTCTAACTGTCAGAGTTTTTTCTCACGGTTACCACCACGTCTAAGTGCAGGGACATTGCCAATGACAAAGTACTTAAGGTGTTCAAGGTTGTTGTTATGAACCTCCTTAAAGTGTCTGGCAACTGGGTAAGTGGGATCGTTATTCACGATCGCCCTTAAGTGCAGTAGAATTCTCTGGTGGGCTTGGAGTTTAGTGCTGCCCACATATCTGAGCCCACAACTACACTGTAAAACATAAACTGTAAATTCTGTTCTACACGTGAGTCTGCTTTAGATCGTGATAGGTTCCTTGCGGAACATGGCAGTGACTTGAGAGGTATTAATACCAAACTTGCAGGCTCTGCAGGTACTACATTTGTAAAAACCTTTGATATCAGTGAGCCAGTTAGATTTGACAATGACTTCAGGGCTACTCTTCACTAGGGCGTCTCTCATGGAAAAAGCCCGGTGGTATGTGATTGTGGGCCGCTTAGCTACTATGGGTCCAAGAACAGAGTCAGTCAGAATAATGCCCCATTGTTTGTTCACAATAGATCTGATGGCACGTTCGTCCTTGCTATATGTGATGATGAGGCGGGTATCAACCATCCCAACATTGTTGGCATCAGAGATAGTGCTAGGGTCATTGGATGCATCACCCAGGTTACCACCCAATAGATCTTCCCTAGGTATGCTGTTGGCACGTACTTTAGCTGAAGCAACAGTGTGTTTCGAATACCCACGTGATATGAATCTGAGGTAGGCCTCTTTCTGACACTGTTCTAAATCACTGTCAGAGCTGCAGATTCTCCTAAGTCGTAGCATTTCTCCATAAGGGATACTTGCATTGATGTGCCTTGGATGGAAGCTGGATGCATGCAGTGTTGAGTTGCCAGCAGTAGATTTACTGTGGAGTTTGGAATGGAGTGTGTTGTCCTCAATGTAAATAGTGACATCTAAAAATTCAATAGAGGTATTACTGATGTTTGCATTAAATTCAAGGTTGAGATCATTGACATTTAACTCAAAAATAAACCAACGTGCACTCTCACTGCTACCATTCCAGATGTCAAAAACATCGTCAATGTAACGAAGTCAGGAAATTATGTGATTGTTCCATGCTGCATGATGCCTCACCCTGAGAATATGCTCCTCCCACCAGCCCACATGCAAACATGCGTAACTGGGGGAGAAGCAGGCTCCCATTGCGACGCCTCGCAATTGCTGATAGATATCATTATCAAACATAAAGTAGTTATTATTGAGGCACCACTCAATCATAAATAAGATCAAATCATTGTGCTTGTAACAATGTATCGGTCTATTATTAAGGAAATGCTGGCATGCTCTCAGTCCATCACCGTGTTTGATACTAGTGTATAGAGAAGTGATATCCATAGACATATGTATGTAATTCTTGGACCAGGGAATGTCTTTAACCTTCATTAAAAAGTCACTAGTATCACGTAGGTAGGATGGTAGCTGGATGACGAACTCCTGAAGAAAATAGTCCACATATTTAGACATGTTTTCACATAGACTATTACAGGCTGAGATAATAGGACAGCCAGGGACCGGTGATATCCCCTTGTGGACTTTTGGGAGAAAGTATAACACCGGAAGCACTGGTGTTTCATTGTGGAGAAACTGAAATTCATCTTTAGTCAAGAGTCCATCTGATTTGTAGTGAATGAGTTTTTTTTTAATCCTCATCCACTTCTGACCCCAGTCAACTGAAAAAAGTAGAATGTCTATTACCTTTACTCTGTCGCCAGAGACGTAGGCTGTCGAGATAGGATACCGCCCGCCTACAGGTAAAAAAAACCAAACCCACTTAATGTTGCTGACCTCTCAATTTAAAAGAGAGGGTGGTCACACTCTCTTCTGGTTAACCAGTATGGACCGAGAGCTTCACCGAGAGGCATAATCATTGGATAATGTTCATGATGTTAAGTGAGGAGACCAATTAAGCAAGCAATCCCATACTGCTTTCTTCCTACTATTCTGTAATCTGCTTAAATCAATCTTGGAAGTCTTATATAGGGAGGACAGCCAGTCTGCGTGAGTGGGAGGTGTGGCCTCAACCCATCTCCTACATATTTCCCGTCTAGCCAGCAGGATCGCATAAAATAAGAAGCCTCTAACCGGGCCTGTGACTCCGCTAGTTATGCCAAAGATGGTCAGGTCAAGGGAAATATTAACAGGGGTTCCCAAGATGTCTGCTAGAGTTTCCCCTATTCTCTCCCAAAATTCGGCAATGGCTGGACAGTCTCTAAACATGTGTACGTCTGTGGCATTCACCAGGTCACACTTCTTGCAGCTGACAGGTGGGCCCTTTGCTATTTTGGATAATCTAGAGGGAGATAAATAGGCCCTATGGGTAGTGAAATAGTGGTTTCTCCTAAGCCAGGCTGGTTTTACAACAGTAAACAAGATGTTAAAGGAGGTTTGCCACAAAACTTCCCAGTCTTTATCCGGCATAGAGGCTCCCCACAATTCCTCCGCTAATTTGAAATCTCCATCAATGACTTCCTCTATAGCCCAATAGAAGAAAGACACCTCCTTCCTCCCCGCCGGCCTCTGGACCAACTGCTCCTCTAGAGTGTTACCCTTTCCTATAGGTTTTTTTAGGTTCTGTGCCCAGCTCTGTAGTTGTCGGTATTTAAATCTGGACATGCCTTCCTCCAGCTTAACATTCAGTGATGCCCAGGTTAGAAGTGAACCTTCCACAGTCAGATCTCTCCACACCAAGAGACCAGCTGTTTTAAGTGGAACTGCCAGTTTATCCTTCAAACAGTCCGGGGACACTGGCAAGTCCCACAAGGGGGCCAAACTAGAGAAATAATTTAAACCTGTACGTTGCTTAATTCTGGCCCATGTTCGAGCCATACGCAATAAGACTTTCAGTCTGATCTTAAAAAACAACTGGTCTCCAAATTTAAAAAGAAACCCCTCATGTGACAACCCCACTCCCTTAAGCATAGCCGAAAACATATCCCCCCTCCCTGACAAATCAGGAGATTCCAGCAACATTCTCGAATGAGATAACTGGAATGCCCAGGCATAATACTGCAGATCCGGGAGTGCAAACCCCCCTTTCTCCCTCCTACGTCTTAGCTTCTTCCAGGATATTCTCGTGGCCTTGTAGGCCCACACAAATGAATTAATTGATTGCTGCAGTTTTTCAATAGCCTGCTTCTCAAAATATAGAGGAATAGAACTAAAAATCAAAGTAATCTTTGGCAAAATTACCATTTTAACTAAATTAATTCTCCTCAGAATAGTCAATGGGAGATGCGCCAAAGCTTTCATTAGTTTCAAACATTCGTTGGAGATATTTGCTAAATTTACCCCCGCAATTTTATCTATGTTTTGGACAATCCTAACCCCCAAGTATCTTATATTACTCTTGGTCTGGTGTCGACACTCCGGCAGGTTCCAAGACATAAGATCAGTTTTTTCCGCATTTATCTCATAGCCCGACACTTGGCCAAAATCTTGTGCTAACCTGATTACCTGGGGAAAAGACGAATCCAGATCAGATGTAAAGATCAATATATCGTCTGCATACAGGGCTACCTTCCTCTCCCATGCTCCAAACTTAAATGGTGTAATGCCTGTCTCTTCCCTAAGACGCTGAGCAAAAGGCTCGATGTATAAATCAAACAAAAGGGGGGAGAGGGGACATCCCTGTCTAGTTCCCCTAGTGATCTTAAAAGGGTTAGTCAATTTACCATTGACTAAAAGTCTTGCCGAAGTGTCATTATATATTAATTGGATCACTCGGCGAAATTTCAACCCACAGTTGAACTTTTCCAACACTGCCAAGAGATAGACCCAATTGACCCTGTCGAAGGCCTTAGTGGCGTCTAATGTTAATGCTACCAGGGGTAATGAAAAGGTGGAAGCAAGATCAATGGCCCCAATAAAATCATAAGTAAGATCAAAAAGATTCCTGCCTCTTAGGAAACCCTTTTGATCTGAGTGCAACATTCCGTCTGCCACAGCGCCCAATCTATCTGCCAAGATCCATGTAAAAAACCTGGTAATCTGTATTTAACAGAGAAATGGGTCTGTATGACCCACAGTTCTCTGAAGACTTCCCAGGTTTTAGGATCAATGTTACAATAGCTTCTCCCCACGAGACAGGAGGACTAACACCTTCAATTAATATCTTGTTAAATAGTGTAGTCATAGTTGAAATTATTTCCTCTCCCATAAATTTATATATTTCCGCAGGGAGCCCATCGGGCCCTGCGGCCTTACCACCCTTACAGGTGGCAATTGCTTTCCTAACCTCCTGCTGCGAGATCTCAAGCTCTAAATTTTCTCGTTGGGAGGAGTTTAGAGGAGTAAGATTGATCCCACTTAGCCACTCCCAAGCGCCATCATTATCCACCATATTATCTTCATTATATAGATCTTGAAAAAATTTAAAAAAGGCTTCTCCAATCTCGTCGTCTTTAACTACTGATGTGTTGTTGTGTTCAATACCAATTTGATTTATCATGTTTCTTACCCTGTCAGTCTTAACTTTCCATGCTAAAAGTTTACTGGCCCCTTCCCCATATTCAAAATGGGCAAGCTTACTAGCCTCCCATTTTTAGAGATCCTCATCTGAATAGTACTCTCCAGCTGATCTTTCAGGGATGCCAGTTTCGCCAGATATTCTTGACGTTTTACTGTATCAGTAGCCCTATTCAAGCTGAGCTCTACCTCCTTCATTTCATACTCCGTATGCGCTACCTCTTCTCTGTATTGCCTGTTTCTGTAGGACATCCTACTTGTCACCAGGCCTCTAAGATAGGCCTTCCATGCATCCCACACTACTGGAATCTCAGCTGACCCAATATTTATTTTTAGAAAAGAATCTGTCTCCTGGACTAAATAAGTTATTTCTACTTGATCCAAAAGTAGCGTACGATCGAACGTCCACGCCCTTGATTGTTTTTTCGCCGTCCAAGTTAAGTCTAGCCATACCGCCGCATGATCAGATAAGTGAAGAGTCAGATAATCTATTTCCTTTATTTTCTCCCTCAATTCGTGGCTGACCAGGATATAATCAATCCTTGATTTGTGTTTATATTTGTGATTATAAAACGAGACGCCTAATTGTGAGCCCGACCTTTCCCTCCAAATGTCCCTTAATCCATATTGCCTCATCATCATTTGGAGGTATGTCCTAGATGTAGACAATACTTTTACTCTGCTACACGGGGACTTGTCTAACTGTGGATTCAATACTATGTTGAAGTCTCCAGCGAAGACAATTGGTTCTGGAAATTCCAGCAGATTGGAAAAAATTGTTTTCAAACTGGATGGGTCATCTTGGTTAGGACCGTAGTATCCCACCACTGTTAAAACAGAACCCTCAATAGATAAATTGACGATGACCCACCTGCCACCTGGGTCAATCATCGACTTCAACAGGTGGGCGTTTACTTGCTTTTTAACCAAAATGGCCACCCCCCTAATATTAGCACTCTGATTGGAGCTGACGCAATGTTCCACACATCTAAGTTTCCCAAAGATCCCTCGCATTTCCTCCTTTAGGAGATGTGTCTCCTGTAAAATAATTATTTGGGCCGGGGATTCTTTAAGATATTGTAAAATTTTAGCCCTTCTATTTTTCACCCTGAGGCCATTAACATTCCAAGATAAGCACTGTAGCTTACTCATGGCGCCTTGAGCAGCGACACTTTAGGTATGCCAAGTCTCCCCGAATACCGACACCAAACCAAGGGCAGTAGGCATAAGCAAAAAAAAAAAAAAGTGGATGAGATTTATTTTTTATTTTTAACCCCTATGCTCCCCACCCCGTGCTCCCCTTCCCCCCCCCCCCCCTCAAATCCCTCCCTGGAGAACCCTACCCCCATTCTCCTGGACTAATAGTCCAGATGTTGCCTACCGGTGCAACCTTCCCTGTCCCTTACTACAGAAGAAGTCCAAACATAACCCCTATCTCTATCATCATCATGATCTTCATCTAATTTTACGACCTTATGTGTATCAATTTACTCTAAGAAGGAAAAGAAAGAAAAAAAAAGGATGAAAGAAGGAGAATATCTCTATCTAAAAGATCTTTAAATTTTAAGATAGAACAAACTATTTACTAAAAGCGCATTGTGTGAGGATCCTAAGGCTAAACTATTTAGAGGCTCTGGTTAGGTTTTCCAAAAGCTCATCCACCTCTTGCACTGTTTTTAAATTATACATTTTGTTATTGTGCATAACTTTGAGGAGTGCGGGAAATTTTAGCTGGACCACCGCACCCAACTTCTTGAAGTCCTCCATTTTCCTGCCCAACTCCCATTGTCGATCTAAAGTGGCACGGGCTAAGTCCGAACGGATTTCAAAGGCGAAGTCCCTAGGTTTCAGCGATTTTTGTTTTAGGGCACAATTCAGTATCTTTTCTTTCAAGGAGAAAGTAAGAAAGTTTATTAGAATCTTTCTCGGTTTTGTCCGATTCGGATGTTTCCTGAAAGGGTCCCTATGAATCCTCTGTATATCCTTCTTTAGATCCTCTTCAGATTCCTCGATCTGGACTGATTCTTTTATGAGAGTCACAATGAATGTCTTAAGATCTTCTCCCTCCCTCCCCTCAGGGACATTCAAAAGACGTAGATTATTACGCCGCGAGTTGTTTTCCAACATTTCCATTCTGTCTCGGAGCACAATTTCTTCCTTCTTTAACGATGCTATATCCTCTTTAGCTGCTCCCAAATCATCCCTGAGTTCCCCAACTGAGCTCTCTAGGGCCACAGTCCTTGAGTTTAGAAGATCAATTTTCTTTTCAAGAGACTCACAGAACAGCCTGATTTCCCCTTGATTCGACTCTGAGACAGAAAACCCCTTTCTAATATCTGTAGAGAGAGTAGAAAAGAGCGCTTCTACGGATGCCACAGAAGGCCCTGCAATATCACGGGTAACCGATGTTTTCTCCACATCCCCAATTCCGCTGGCTTCACCCCTATCAGGTGGAAGGCTATTGACACCCCCCTCACTGTTGCCCTCCTTTGGTCCCGGAGTTACAGAATTAATCACTGGAGGAGCGATAATCAAATGGGTGTCAGCTACCCCTATCTCTTCCATATCCTTAATGGGGGGCTCTGACTTTAACTGCCCAGCGGACTCTCTAAGAGTCACTCCCTCCTTTGCCATGTTTAACACCTGAGGTTGGATTTTAAAATAAGATCTCAAAGAGGGTGTAATCTTAATTGTTGACTCTGGGGATTTGGCTCTTCCTGTTTTAATACTTCTGCCCTTGATTTCACAAAGCTGGAAGGTCGAACTATTCTCTGATTCTGTAGCAAAGATAAACCCCTCCTTCTTGCCAGTTGTACTATTACAAGAAGTAGATTTACCTTCAGCTAACAGCCTAGTGGTTATATCGGGGAACTTCCCTTTAGTCAGTCCCTTCACTGCCCCTCCCCGTTTCCTGCCTCCCTTTGCAGCTTTTACTATCGGGGTTTTGGGGTGAACAGGGGTAATGATATGTTGAGCAGAGTTTCCCTTTGAAAAACCACCTTGTTGCCCTACTACTGACTGGTCTGGCCGAATTTGCAGCTTGAAATAGGGAGGCAAGACAGGCTTATCGTCGTCTTTTGAGGACGACTCCATCGTCACAACACCTGAATTGCCTCCCTCCGCCCGGCCCCCCTGTACCTCGCGTTGTTGCTGCAGCTGACAATGCAGGAACACCGAGGTAAATCCACCGCTCCCCGCGAGCAAACAACCGCCAGTCTCCTCCAGACCAGTCGCCTTCTCCAGCGTCACCTGTGTAGACAGCCTGCCTGTGCTGCCTCTGCCTCTTCCGGGATCGATCCGCAAGAATCCGCGCGCCGCTACTCTGCGGCTCCTCCTCAGCTCCAGGCCAGCAGCGGACCAGCGTGGAAAGACCGCGGCCGCCCCACGACACATCCCCCAAGTACCTAAAGCAACTCCAAGCTTCTCCAGTAGTAGCGGGGGGGCACAAAAACAGAATTATGTGTTTTGTCAGGTCCTAATTAAGCCATGTGTAAGTGCAGAAAGAAGGTGCCTCCGGAGGCAAGCGACCGCTTAACTAACGGCCGCCATGTTCTCCCCCTAACCCTCAATGGGTCGTGAATGAGTTGTTTTTTAAGTTCTTTGCTCTTAGTTGCTAATTCTTTAGAGTTAGATTTCATATAGCATGTAACATCATTGAGGTGTCTATATATATATATATTATATATATATATATATATATATATATATATATATATTATATATATATTGTATCTATATGGAATAACAAATATTAACAAATCAATTGCAAAACATTTTAAAAAATCAAGTAAATAAAACATTTAGAAATTTAAAATCCAACAAAGACATTTACTAAAAATATTATTAAAAAGATATATATATACCTGTATATACATAATAATCAACAAAAAATTGATAATAAATAATTAAATAATCGGCAATTAAATTTTTACTTACTTCCCACCCATATCCCTACAAACCCAACAGCCCACTCCTAAAATACATATAAAATATGTAGCTATAACACAATTGGCATAATTAATAATAAATTACATAATTAATAACAATGAAAAATATAGTTTTAATGTAATAACAACAACAACAACACAACATTTATAGAGCGCAACAGCTACCTCAAACAGAGGTGTCCCGGCGCTAGCATGATCCAACAGCAGAGGGGAGACAGAACTCCGAAACCGAAACGTAATTTACTAATCCCGGCTAAAAAGCCATGTTTTTAGAGCTTTCCTGAACTCCCCTTCATCCGGTATATGCCGAAGTCTAACTGGAAGTGAGTTCCACAATTTGGTCACTCCAACTGAAAAAGCCCTGCCTCCAATACGAGCCTTTGCAAATCGGGGGACACACAGCAAGTTCTGTGAGTTAGAACGTAACACTCGCCTTTGCTGATAAGGGCGGATACGTTTTTAATGTAATTGGGACCGCTGCCGTTCACGGCCCTGAATGCAATTGTCAAGGCCTTAAACTCTATACGCTGTACAACTGGCAGCCAATGAAGTCGTTTAGCATGTGGGGAAATATGTTGTCTAAATGGCACTCTGCTAATCAATCTTACTGCTGCATTTTGCACCATCTGCAATCTTTTTATCAAGTATGCCGGGAGGCCAAGAAACAGACTGTTGGCATAATCAAGCCTAGAAGTCGCCGTAGCATGAACGACTAGTTTTCGACAGTTTTCCGGCAGAAGAAAGAGAAATTTCCTTAGACTCTTCAAAATTCCGAAACAAATAGATGTAATGGAACGTATTTGGGGAGCAAATGTCATTTCAGCATCCCATTTTACACCCAAATTTTTTACCGTAGAAGATGGAGAAGGTGGAGAGCCCATTTCCTCCGGCCACCACAGACCCGATGGAGGGGGAATTCTTACCAAAAACAACACCTCAGTTTTCTCTGTGTTCAGTTTTAATTTATTATTGTTCATCCATCTAGCAACATCACACAGGCAGCCCCTGAGCCTCTCGAAGGTGTTTGCCGATAGATCCCTGAAGGAGAACACCAATTGAGTGTCATCAGCATAAGACACGGTTTTGATTCCCCATTTAGAAATGAGCACACACAAAGGGGCCAGGTAGATGTTGAAGAGTAGCGGGCTCAACGCCGATCCCTGCGGCACCCCACACCCGAGAGGCTTAGCTTCTGATTTATAAGGGTGTAGTGTCACTCTTTGTGTGCGATCGCTAAGAAAGGACTTGATCCAAGCGAGTACCTTCCCCTTCACTCCCACATTCCTCAATCTAGCCAGCAATGATGAATGGTCCACCGTATCAAATGCGGCGGACAAATCCAACAACACCAGCATAGCTGAGGCTCCTCCGTCCACTTCCATTCTTATTGATTCGGCCACCTCCAAAAGTGCAGTCTCTGTGCTAAAGCTTGCCCGGAAGCCGGACTGAGTTTCATGCAATATATCGTTATTGACCACGAAATTATTAAGTTGGTGCTGTACCAGTTTTTCCAACATCTTTGCCGGCGCTGGGAGAAGGGAAATAGGGCGATAGTTTTTAAATCCATCAGGTCAGCATTAGGTTTTTTAGAAGAGGTTGGAGCATCGCGTGTTTCCAAGCTTCTGGAAATCTGCCAGTACTTAGAGAATTATTCCATAAAAGGTTAAGGGTTGGATTGAGAATATGTGCCAGTGCCACCCACAATTTTGGAGGGCAGGGGTCTGCTGGGGAGCCAGACTTACACTTCAGGATTCCATCCAGGGATGCCTCGAGTGAGATAGGTAAAAAGCAGACAAGGAGACATCCCCCGACTGGTTCTCTCCCACATCAGACTCAACAGTGTCCTGTACAGGCAAAAAAACTCATAAACCTTCAGAATTTTTTCCTCAAAAAGCCTGACAGCTTTTCACAGAGTTTAGGTGATGAGGGTATCTTGCCCTCGAGGGCAGAGGGTTTGGTGAAGGAGCGTACTATATTAAAGATTTCTCTGCTGGAGTTATCTGATAAATTTATGCGCTTCACAAAGTAATCCCTTCTAACTATTTTCATAGCTTTGTGAAACTCCTTTGTGACATCCCTGTACATATTTTTTGCCAGGGGACAGTACGCTTTCCTCCAGACACGCTCGAGGCGCTTACAATTACTCTTTGCCGCTCTCAGCTCCTCTGTAAACCATGGAGCCGAGGGAGCTCTTCTAGGGGAGCTTACTAATCTTGCTGGCGCCAGCTTATCCAGAGCGCCCAGTATCCATGCGTCCATGGACACAGCATCCTTGTCTGGGTCATTGGACCATTGGGGTTGGCTGTCCATCAGAGCTGGTCCTAAGGAAGCAGGCGACAGTCTTTTCCAATTCCTCTTAAGTGCTTGTAGAGGTTTCCCATTACCTTGGGGTATTGTTTTGCCGCATGAAAATGGGATCAAAAGTGATCAGACCAAATCTGTTCTTGCGGTGATTCAATAACCAAGGAGGAGATGTTAGAGAACACCAAATCAAGTATATTGCCGGCACTATGGGTTGGAGATTTTACGTGCTGCATGAGATTGGCACCCTCAAGAGACATCAGCAGTTGTGAAGATTGGGAGCACTTTGTATCAGAAATATGGAGATTAAAATCTCCAAGTGCCAAATAGTTTTTATGTTGTAAGGATTTTTGCACTATAAAATTACAAAGGTCTGACATGAGACCAGGGGGGGAGCTAGGAGGTCTGTAAATGAGAAGTCCAGCTAGGGATGTCGTCGGACTAGTCTTAACACAAAAATGTAGTCCCTCAATATCACCAAGGTTGGACACCTCCGAAGTTACAATCTCACAGGAGTCTCTCACAATGAGTGCAACCCCACCACCCCGTTTATCTCCAGGCCTGTTTGCACAGCAAATCTTAAAGCCGGGCGGAATCGCTAGCGCTAAAACAGGGTTAGAATCCTCTTTTAGCCAGGTTTCAGTGAGGAACATCACGTCCCAGTTATTATTCATGAGGGACATCCAGATGTCCCCCGAATGTTTGGCCAGAGACCTGCAGTTAATAAGGCAAGCTCTGAGCCTGTCCTTAATTAACTTGTCAACATATACCCCTACAAACCCAGTGGCCAGCATCTAAAATATAACTGGAAAATATAATTAATACACAATTTACAAAATTAATATTTAATTAAATATTCGATAATTAACTGTTAATTCATTATTACCTAATTAATTAACTTACCATCCTATACCCCTACAAACCAAGCAGCCCGCATCTGAAATATAACTATTACACAATTTGCACCATTAATATTTAATTACATAATAATTAATAAAGTCATAATTAATTAGTAATTCATTAACTTCTCACCCTATATACCTACAAACCTAGCAACCCGCAACAACACTATTAATTAGCAATTAAATTAAAAATAATAAATCACTTAGAATTACAGAATATATAAAACAATATTATTATCAATTATACAAACTATAATTACATAAAATTAATATCTGAACTAAAATACATTAAGATAATTAAAAAACGATATTCCTAACAACGATATTACTTACCTGAAAAAAACAATATTCTTCACAACAATATTTCTACATCACAATATTTGTTTCTGATATATCTGTCTCCCGATATTTACAACCTGATATTTTGTCCACATAACATTCAAACTACCTCCACTTATCATTCATACGTTAGACTATGTGAGTATTGTAATGTTTATCTGGTACATGGGATCTTTGGCTTAAGGCTCTGTGCACTTGTATAGTTATGCACAAACATGTTGATCTTGTGCTAATGCAAAAGAAAATGAATTTCGGGGCATTTGATTGTTATCAAGATCGTTATTTAATCTCATGAGTAGATTGTTATTTCTCAAAGTGCACAGAACCGGAATATCGCTCTTTTCTCGACTACAAAACATTTAAATAATAAAATAAAATCAAGCTTTCGCTTGTGAGTTTCTAAAACATGTCCAGCAAGCGCATTCTTATTTCTTTCGGAAGTTTATGGAAGTCTATCCATGTTAGCATTCAAAAGAAAGTGTGTTACATCATTTTATTTTTTGTATGATGCTGCTCACAAGGCATAGAGAAAAAGCAACATGAAAACTGTTCAATCCTCCTACTGTGCTCAAGAAATCATTTAAAGAATGAATATACACCTGATGAATTTAAAAACATGTTTCAAGACATTATTTTATCATCACACAGATGGGTGCTTTAATTGCAACTAAATTCCATACAAAAGAGTCATGGATGAACGAACCTCATTAAACGATAAAATAATAGTATTATAAATGAACAATAAAAATGCATTACTTTTTAGTTTATGTATCATAGTATTAATAACATTCATATTGATGTTAGACGAAAAACTGCTGGATACTTTTCCCATTTCTTATTTTGTAAGACTACATTATCTACAGTAAATTATGAGAACTGTTATTCCATGAGCACAGCAGCATAACATCTTACCTCATAAAGTAATGAATGCATATGAATTTTTCCTTGTTATTAAATACGTTGATATAACTTTTTTCGAATATAATACATTTGAATTCTTCCACAAAATAGTGTACTCCCATGTAAGTCTATTTGTGATTTTGTTAATATATTTATTTGCACGTTTTTTGATAGAGCCAGCACTTTGACTAGGCATCCCTACACAGCGTTTCGTGTAAAATTCCAGTGCCTTGTATCTTGGGTAATGAAAGCAGGGAAACACGATTTACGGTTCAGCTTTGATTAGTACATTGTCAGGTGGCTGTTTGCTTTTTGATATATTCATAATGTAGCTATATAATTATCGTTTTGTTATCATTTGTATCGGTATTATTGTATAATGGGCATGGAACAGGTATGTCATCAGGCAGACATGCAGCCTGTTAATAAATCAATCTAACTAGAGGCATTTTCAGTGTCACATATTGTTCAAAATGTATTAAGTCACTGTTTGTAGTGAAGTTGGTATAAGGTATAGGCTGTCTCTTCTTCTGATTGTGTCTTCTGAATTTGTAGACTAGCCTACAGGGGGCTGCTCTTTTGGAGAATTATTGACTGACTTTTTTGCCCCAGGTCAACATCTATAAGCATATTGATCTTACCCTCTACTCTTTTTATCTTTCACCTATTCATAAAAATCCAGCCTATGATTGGGAGTGTTGAGCTGGGTGACACATTTTAGTTACTGACGTCTGCAGCTGCATGTACCCTGGATGCTTTGATATGACAAAATCTGTTGGCTAATGGGTGGTTGGTACTTGTCAGCCCATATTTGTTATGTAATGTTTGCACTGACAACTGCACTGGTTGGAATTCTCCACTTTGGGGTTCTAACATCTAGCTCGCTTCATCTTGGCCTTCAGGACTATGTGCACTTACGTTTCATCAGTTATTAACTTCCTGATGTGTTGGGATGTCATGCTTGTGTTATCAGTCACCTATAGCCACTGGTTATGGCAGAGTAGGGAGGTGGCTCTACTGCCACGATATTGAAATGGACATTCCGTAGTCTTTTCTACTGACATGTTAGAAATTAGGTCTCTAGTTAGCAGAGGTATGCATCCTGCCCAAGTAGGGACCACAATCCTAGTCAGGGTAAGCTAGACATACGCTAAAAGATAACCTGTTCTCACCCTGTGGTAGCTTGGCACAGAGATGTCAGGCTTATCTAAAGAGGCAATGGGTAAATTATTTGTGCAACACACATACACACAGTGTTAGACCTGGCATTTCTTGGCGTGATTACCCCAGACTTTTTGCATCTACCTCCTCTATTTTTGATGCTGTGATGGATTTCGTTCTACTGGCTTAGATGCTTTGGGCACTTTGCCACTGCTGATCAGTGTCAAAGTGCAAGTGCTCCCTGTCTAAAGTGTAATGGTAATTGGTTGTCCATAATTGGTATATTTGTCTTACTAGTAAAGTCCCTAGTAAAGTGCACTCTGTGTGCCAGGGCTGGTAATACAAATGCTACTAGTGGGCCTGCAGCACTAATTGTGCCACCCACACCAGTAGCCTTAAAGAGAGATCTCAGGCCTGCCACTGCAGTGCCTGCGCTCAGTTTGCTAAAACTGCCATGTTGTCCTGACAAGTGCACCCACTTGTCAGGCCTTACCCTTCCCGTTTTATGCACATCAGACACCCCTATGGTAGGTCCAAGGTACACCCCTGGGCAGGGTGCAGTGTATGTGAAAGGTAGGACATGTACTGAGGTGTGTACCATGTCCTGACAGTGAAATACTCTCCATTTCGTTTTTCACTGTTGAAAGGCCATCTTGCCCATAGGACAGAATGGGGAGGCTGTGTAATATGTTTCCCGCCTATCTTCCCATAGGCTTAAGATGGAGGGGTGATGTTTAGTGTGCCGGAACTCACAATTTAATAACACATCTTTTTGTGAAGGTGGTTTTTCCATTGTGTGTTTAGAAACCACACTTTTAGAAGTGGCTGTTTTTTTGTGTTCTAACAATTCTGTGTGTCTCTGCCTGGCTGTGGATTGACTGTCTGGATTTGAAAGTGATAGGATCTGGGGAATGTCTTGACCCAGGGGAGGAGGTGAGACAGCAATAGGCTGACCTGCATCTGGAGTGTAGGGGGGAGGAGTAGCCCCTGGAGGTGAAGAGGCCTGGGCTGCCTCCATAAAACAATGGCTCCATCTCCTGCTGAGTGATTGAGGATCCAGACCCCCACTATCAAAGGGAGACACCCAGAACTGGTTTGGACAGGGGTCAGTGCCCCCTGAACACAAAGACTTCAAAGACATTTAGGGGTATAACTATGAGAGCTGAAACCCCTGAACTTTGGACTGTCCAAGACTGCAATGGACTGATCAAGACTGTAAAGGATTGAAACTACTTCTTGGTCAAGAGGAACCTCTGCCAAGGAAGAAACAGCTAAAGAGACTGAAGGAAAGGACTGACCCTTGCTGTGTGTTCTGGGGCTGGCCTGCAGTTTGCTGATTTAACCAAGGAGAGGCGAAGGGACTTTGCTGTGTGCTGTGTCCCCCTGCTTGAAAGGACTTTGCTGTTTGCTGTGTCCTGAAGTAACTTGTCCCCAAAGGGCCCGAGCAGAGCTGGCTCCCTGTTGTGGAAACTCAGGAACACAAAAGTTTCCAGAGGAGTGTCTCAGCGACGCTGTGTGCATGTGCTTTTTGCAGCCTGAGACCTTCGTAAGAACTGCCCCGTGATCGTGTGCACCCGGAGTCCAAGTGAGTCTCGGCGACGCTGTGTGGGTGTGCTTTGTGCAGCCTGAGACCTTTGTGAGGATTGTCCTGTGATCGTGTGCACCCGGAATCCAAGTGAGTCTCAGCAACGCTGTGTGCGTGTGCTTTGTGCAGCCTGAGACCTTCGTGAGGATTGTGCTGTGATCGTGGGCACCTGGAGTCCAAGTGAGTCTCAGCGACGCTGTGTGCATGTGCTTCGTGCAGCCTGAGACCTTCGTGAGGATTGTCCTGTGACCGTGTACACCCAAAGCTCAAGTGAGTCTCAGCGACGCTGTGTGCGTGTGCTTCGTGCAGCCTGAGACCTTCGTGAGGATTGCCCTGTGATCGTGTACACCCGAAGCTTAAGTGAGTCTCAGCGACGCTGTGTGCGTGTGCCCTGTTGCAGCCTGAAACCTTCATCATTGCCATCGGCTCGGACCGGCATCCCCAGAGGAGCGGTGCCGCCGGCCCGAGCCTGCCTGTGCCAAGGAGAGACCTCGAACCATCACGTCGGGGGTCCGTGTTCCACTGCCCGAGATCAACAAAGTCGCCCCGGAGGCCCAAGCCGCGAGGAGAGGACAGGAGAGCTAGATCGCACCCCCCCAGGTAACCCTCAGCGAGCGTGCGTGTATCGCCGCCTGGGGCGGGGTGCGGTCTCGGAGAAAAACGCTCTCGGCCTTTCCCGACCTTGCAGCGCGAGCCCCCGCTCAAGTGAGAATCAAGGCCCATACTTGCCGAGGAGTGGCAGTACCGGGGCCGGAGTGTGGAGCTGCACTTTGTTTACACCAGACCAGTGTTGGGGGCATATTTTGGCAGTAGCTGACCACGAGTCAGTACGAGTGGCATAGAGTCCATCCAGAGCACTGTGAACGGTGCTGGAGTACATTATTGTTGGCATTACGAACTGCCTGATTGTTGCATTACGCCTTGCATTATTTTTGCATTACGAACTGCCTGATTGTTGCATTATGCATTGCATTATTGTTGGCATTACGAACTGCCTGATTGTTGCATTATGCATTGCATTCTTTTTGCATTACGAACTGCCTGATTGTTGCATTACGCATTGCATTATTTTTGCATTACGAACTGCCTGAATGTTGCATTACGCATCGCATTATTTTGGCATAACGAACTGCATTATTTTTACATTACGAAGTGCCTGATTCTTGCATTACGAACTGCATAGCATTGCATTAGGACTGCATTTGGATAATTGAGAATTGCTCATTAATACTGCAAGAACCTACAAGGGCTTGCTGGCCTAATAACCGGCCAGGTGAAATATTACAAATATGCATATGTTGGATTTTTATCGTGTGGTCTCATCGTATATCTTTTTATATAAACTTATACTTGTTTTGTTATGAAACTCGTGTGGAGTCCATTTGTGGTGTCATCATTGGGTTACTGAGAGCGGGATTGCAAATACTTTACACATTGCCTTGGAGATAAGCCTGGCAGATCATGCCAAGCTACCGAGGGGGTGAGCAGGGGCTATCTGAGAAGGTGTCCTTCCTTTCCCTGACTTAGAAGCAAGGGTCCCTATTTGGACTAAGGTACCTACCTCAGCCAACTGGGGACCCCCAATTCTAACCTTGGGTAGCAACGGGTGGGGATTTGAACCCTCCCCGTTCTAACACACAGTAACACAATGCAAACACCACAGAAAGACTCCACACAGGTTTAGAAAAATTAACACTGTTTATCTGAGTAAAACCAGACCAAAATGACTAATATTCAACAAATAGAACCAGTGTTATGAATTTTTAAAGAATAAAGGAGACATGGTCATTAGACGTCAATAGCGCTAAAAGGTTTCTTGAGGTTGCGCTAGACCAAGGTAAATCTAAAGTTTAGGCTGAACACGATGGAGGGCCAGCCAGCTGCAGGACTCAGGTAGGTTCCACTAACAAATTACCCTGGATGGCGTAGAAGACTCACAGCGAGGAGTCGAGGAGGTGCTGCGTTGTCATCAATCCGTGGATGGAGGTTAGTGCCAATCCACACCGTTGATGGAGATTCAAAGACAAAAACCTTTGTATGATGCAGGCACTGCATCATCGTCGAGATGCGCAGACCGCTGTCATCGAGCCGCGCTGGCTGTAAAACTGCTGTCGTCGGGCAGTCGATGCGTCGAAGGGTGATGTGTCAGTTCCGATCAGCGCAAAGTTGCTTCTACATTGGCGTTGATGTAGAAAAAGCTGAACAAACCCTCTTCTGAGGCTCAGGACTGGAGGGGGCATCTTAGGCAAGGGTAGGACTCACACATGGAATAGTCCAACAGCACAAGCAGAATTGCAAGAAATCTTTTTTGACCCTGAGACTTCAGAAAACAGGAGGCAAGCCCTTGTAGTCACTCTGGGTTCAAGTGAGATGGGTCCAATCCTTGCCCTCAGCAGGGCAGAGATTGGCAAGCAGCAGGGGCAGCTTAGCACAGCAGTGAAGCAGTTCCTTGGAACAGTCAGTCAATCAGAGTGGTAATCCTTGTAGTACAGTAGTTCTTACTCTGGGCAGAGTTCTTCACAGGTCCAGTAGTGCACTGATTTGGTAGGGTCAGAGCCCCAGTATTAATTCCCAAATTTTGCTTTGAAGTGGGGGTGACTTCAAAGCAGCTCCTTGACATGCACAGAACCCCTTTCATCCGAGCCCTGTCTGCCAGGCTATCTGTGGGGGGTAATCAGTTCTTTGTGTGGGGACAGGACAAAACCTATTCAGATGTAAGTGCCAGCTCCCTCTCCTCCTTCATTCCCAGGATAGCTATCAGAATGCAGATGAATGCAGATGAGTCCTCTGTCACACCTACCGTTCCTGTGTTTTTGGCTATCTATAGGGAATGCACACTACAGGCTGCAGGCACACAAAGCTAAGTTAAGAGCAGAGAATTGTCCACTTTCTAAAAGTGGAATTTCTAAATAGTAATGTTAAATCAACGTTACTACTAAAGAGGATTTATCATTACCATTCCAAAGATATGAAACATGATTTAGCTACTCCTTTCTAAATTACAGCTTAAAACTGTTTTAAGGAATTCCCCATGCTAGTCTATGTGAGGAGTAGGCCCCACAGTAGTGAAAAATGAATATAGCTGTTAGCTACTACCAGGACATGTAAAACTTAAAAGTACATGTCCTATTGTTTAGTTACACAGCACCCTGCCTACCTTATGGGTGACCTATGTGCAATAAAGGACGATTTTAAGGCTTAGCAAGGGATTTTAAATGCCAAGTCGAAGGTGTTGTAAACTGCACACACAGACCTTGCAATGGCAGGCATGAGAAAGTTTTGAAAGGCTATTGTGTGTACAACCAGTGATGCAGGCCAACTAGTATCATTTAGATTACAGGTCCTTGGTATATGGTATACCACTTTACAAGGGACTTATAAGTAAACTAAATATGCCAATCAGGTATACACCAATGTCACCATCTTTAGGGGGAAATCTCATACACTTTAGCAGTGGTCAGCAATGGTAAAGTGTTCAGTGTCCTAAGGCCAACACAAAGAAACAGCAGAAAGTGGAGGCAAGCAGGCACAATGTTGGGGGAAGACCACCCTAAGAATGACAGGCTTAACACCACCTATTTAAACAGAAGCACTGCAGTGGTTTGCTATTTTAAGTCTGTCTTTATCATAACAGTCATTGCTATATTTCCATTATTTTCTTGTCATTTTGTTTTCCATTTTTATTCTAAGCTTCTTGCTTTGATATCTCGGCTGGAGTTTGCAAACATTGCAGTTATCTTGTATGCCTTGTAAGTAATCATTGTATAGCACTTTGGATTAGAAATGTTCATAAGTGAATACATATGTGCAGTCTGTTCAAAGAGAGAGAAATGAAGTCGATAATACACAATGATACAACTTTCTTCATAGAACCACCATTCCCAATCTGCATCTTGAGTGACACCTGTGCATCATGCTTAAGGGGGCTATACGTTGCCTATCAATTCTGAATTCAGAATCAAAAGTTACTGCTCCTTGCCATAAATGAAATTGAGCGTTTGTGTTTTTTCACTATGATGCCCTGGTTCCATGTTACTTATTATTGAGTGAGAGAAATGTCTGTGAATTGCAGTGGAAATTCAATTAACTTCTGTCTGTAAAATAGCTGCCACAGAGCATCATAGTAGAACTAGGCCATACATGTATCACCCAGCTCTATGACTGGATAGGGCAGTGGCCGTGGCGTATCTGTGGCTAAAACCATATGAACTACAAGTTTAGATTAGTTAGTTTAGAAATAAAAGACAAAATATTGTTTTGGCTTTGTGTCACCAAAAGCACTTATTCAAAGCTAGTGATGTCACTCAATACATGATGGTGAATGTATGATTAACTCAAATAGCCTAAAATGTCTGCAGTTTAATCATAGCCTTACACTTTCTTGAAATGAGAAGTGGCCGAACTCAGAGACTGTTCATTTGTGGGAAGATGTTTCAGGTGAAAGCTAATTTTCTTACATGAATTTAGTAAATGTATACAAGTAAGTAATAGTTTATGGAAGGCTATGTACTGTTTCTTAAAGTAGAAGGTCCTTAGAACAGTGGCCATATGTATCATTTCTCAGGCCATAAAATATGGGTGCAAATTTTACACAGACATTTAGCAAACTATTCAGCATTTTGCGAAGCAACAAATGTACTAAGTAATAATTTCCCAAATCGTATATTTGTAGAAGGTTGCAAAACCTCCTGCCTCATAAATAGTAATATTTTTTGACGTTGACCCAGTCTCATGTGACTAGATGTCCATGGTTGGCGCTTTGATTTTTTAGATGCTATTTTTTACCTTAAACTTAAAAACATAATAGTTCTGGGTCTACTAATTAGATGTTGGTCTTTTGGTGTCAAATATTTTATTAGAATGTAATCTAGTGTTTTAAATAGATGTGGAATTTTTATTGTGTTGAGTTTTCACTTTATTACTGTTTGGCTGTTGCATAAATACTTTACACATTGCATCTAAGTTAAGCCTGACTGCTTTTGCGGCAAGTTACCACAGGGTTAAGCACAGGCTAATGTAGTGAGATTTTGTTGTTCATCCTGAAAGGAATAATGGCTGTTTCTTGAACAGGGGTCACCCCCATTCAACCAACAACCCCATTTCTCACATTGGTGTCCAGTGGTGGGGCTCATTACTTGTGTTTGTACAGTACCATACAGTGATTTGTGTTACACAAAAATCCTACATAAATAATTTGTCACCAGAGTTGACCTCTTTTTAAATGCTACTTAGTTTGCCATAGCCTGTTTTCTCTTTTTTCTAAACTTAAGTACTCTACATCCCCTTTGTTGTTGTGCCATAGAGATGGAGCAGCTCAACGTTGATACCCTCACCAGGCCTGAGCTGCAGAGGCTCTGCAAGGAAGGTGGGCTGAATACAGGCAGGAAGTCCACAAAGTTAGACCTCCAGATAGCCCTCATGACCTTTGAGTAAGTTAAGAGGTTGCAGGCCACCCCAGAGGAGGATGACCTGGAGAAGGAGGGAACACACATGGATGATGACGAGGAGGTGGAGGACCCAAACCTTACTCCTAAGGTAAGTAGAGCTAAACCCATCCCCGAGGATGCCCAGGATGGATCAGGGAGCAATGTGTCTGCCCGGGGCCTTCCCCAGAAGAGCAGGTGGGCAGGCAGACGGCAAGGGAACTGAAACTACAGCTGGCCAAGATGTAGCTGGAAGCAGAGGAGAGGAAGGCTGAGTCTGGGAGCGCCTTAGCCAGAGGAAAAGCGATTGCTGAGGAGAAAAAGACTGAGGCTGAGAGGGCTTTGGCAAGGGAGAGACTGGTCATGGAAGAAAGGAGGATGGCCAATGAGTTCAGTCTCAAGGAGCTGGACATCAGAGCCAAAAAGGCAGAGTCCAGAAGTATCGGTGGTAGCATTACCCGAGTGTCCACTGTGGAAAAGAGAGTCCAAATCCCAAAAGATCTGGTGCCTAACTTTGTTGTGGGAGATGACATAAACACTGGTTTTAAGGCCTATGAGGTTGCCCTAGAGATGCATAGGGTCCCTGGAGAAGATTGGGGACAGACTCTGAAGGCATATTCCCAATGAAGGGAGGGAGGCCTTGTTAACCCTATGGAAAGGGGACAGGATGAAGTTTCCCCTCATGAAAGGGGCCCTGACCAGGAAATATATAGGCAAAAGTTTAGAGACAGCCATAAGCTACCCCAGCAGATAGAGGAGTATTGGGTGGATCATTTCCGCAAGGCACAGGATGGTTGGGTGGAAGAGCAGTGACATGAGTGATTACAAGGTGCTGTACAGCTTGATTGCTAGAGGACATATGTTCAGTCTTTGTTTTACAGAGCTGCACCAACACCTTTTGGATAGTAAGGTCAATGACCCCAGGGAGCTTGCTAAAGAGGCAGACCACTAGATCATAACCAGTGTCCGCAAGAAGGTATCTCCGGGGAGGGCTCCCAAAAGGGTAGCCAGGGTTCCAACCAGAAGAAGGAGGTGTAAGATAAAAACAAGAGGGAGTTCGCTCAAGACCCTCTAAAGGGACTTAAGGGGAAAGGGTCCAATCACCAATCGTCTGTTAAAGTGATAAGTGCTGTTTTTCTAAAAAAATAAAAAATCATCTGGTGGGAAGACTTTGGCAGTAGCATGCATAAGTTTCATGTATGACTGCTCCACCCAGCGGTTATATGATACAGTTCCCAAATAGGAAACTGTACAAAGAGACAACTTTGCAGTTGAAAATCCGTTCCCACTCTTAAGTCAGGTGTCAGTGACTGATCAATGACTTGCAAATGCAGTCACGAACCTCTGATACAACCCGTTAAGACACACAAGTAGGAGGTGGCCGTCCTTTTTCACGTCCTCATTCATTTGCCATGCAGAAAGAGTCATAAAAGCCCTTTTATGAAATGGAACGACTTTTTCAACTCATTAAAGGATTTTGTACATTGTTAAAAAGGTATTATTCTATTTCAAATACTATGATTTTATGAATTGCAGGCCTTGTAACTGCAAAATAACTTTGTATAACAGGATTCTAAATCAGTTCACCAAGTGCCTATTTGTTTACCGAGACCAAGCACTCAACATACAATACCTATCTATATGCACAACATGTGACTCCTACAACTTGTAGACATCATTGCATAAAGTAACATTTCATTAACATTGATTTACACACTTGTATGACTCATTGTCTCTGTATAATGTTTGTGATGTAAAGCGCTTTGACAGGCTATATTAGGATGGGTAGTACTATAAAATAACTTAGGGCCTCATTACGATGTCGTTTGGAAAGTCTCCGACCGCTGGTCGGAGACTTTCTGACCAACATGGTAGGTTTAAACTCCGACTGCCTCATTTGGATGACGGCGGTTGGAGTTTAAACTGGCGGGGGGATTCGAGGAGCCCGTTGGAGAGTCGGAAATGCACCATAATCCCCTAAGGACGGCGTTTCCGCCATCGGGATTACGATGGCACTTTCCCACAACAGTTTCATGTCGGGCTTTCCAACATGAAAGTGCTGTTGGAAAGTGTCTTTTGGGGGCCCCTAGCAGGGCCCCTGTCCCTCCGCGGCCTCCGCTTTTGGGCCTAAATATCCCTGCATCATGTGGCAGGCACCTGGTGCCTGCCACACAGTGCAGGGATGTTTACAAATTGAATTTTTCAATGGGAGCTTGTGCTGTGGGCGTTTTCAGCCTGCTGCACAGGCGCCCATTGTAAAATGGATGTTTGTGACTGCACCGTGTGGGAATGCATCCTAATGGGGTTGTTGGAACCGTTGACCTATAGTCGGGAGGTTCCATCCCTGAAACGTCATCGTAATAAGGCCCTTAATGTGAGAAAAGGGCTAAGGAGAGATGAGGGGCACCATTGAAGGGTGGTAGTAAGGGAATCTATGTTGAAGGAGGTCATGGGGGGAGACAACATAGATTGATGGACTGGGTGCCACCAACTAAAGCCAGCCCTGCTCAATGCTGTTACGTTGTGTGCTTATACAAGTTCTACAGCGATAGGAAGCTCTATGCACATGCACCTTAAAAACTAATTAACATAACATGCAATCCTGGTAAATGTTCATTGCATAAATACTTAGGAGCCTTCAAAATTATTCACAGAACTGAAGTGTTAACTATACTGTTGTCCTGATCAGCAGGTTTCGATGTTGAAATCTATCAGGACAGACACAGCCTCCCATCCTTTCAAACAGGCGCAACAGCAACACCTGATATTTACAGTACTCAAAGACCTCAGACGTGTAACGGGAAGCACCTATTACCGATAATTCCCTACATATTGAATTGGCAACAGTCCCAAGTACTGCAGCAAGCGCTTTCGATATTGAAGGTGTTGTATGGGCTTTGGTCTGATTGTGCGAACATCTTATTTATTGATCTACAGAGCACAAAATACTATGCTGTCTGGCCACATTTGGACCATAAAAATACTTCTGATAAGAACCATAAATGTAAAAAAAAAAAATGTTGGTTTCTGTGATTATGTTATTATTATTCATCCTAATCCTTTTCTACTAAAAAAATATGTATGTCCCACGTCGCAGGCCGAGATATGATACTATTTTTTTAGCTAAACCTATAAAACCATATCTTCTGCCATTTACAAACTAGTCCTTGAAGAAGCCTGTTACCTTATCATGAATATGTTAACAATGTGTCTGATTAAATTAAACAATAGGGAATTTAGCTATATTAAGATGTAAACTCAAAACAAAAAGCCATAACTTCTACATCTCTATTATTATTCACAGGTGTTTTTTGTTTTTCACTTGCTGTAAGAGAAGTGTTTCAAAGATTCCAAATTGCCTGCTAGCAATTTTTCCCTGGCAATCGATCCTTTACTTTTCATACATAGGAAAGACACTCCATTTACTAGAGAAATATTTGTCTCTTGTCAGACATACTAAGAAAGCTGCCTGAATAGGACATTCAAAAGGTAAAACAGTATTGGCATCTGCCGCTGAGACATTGTTTGTCATGGAAAGCAATTTTACACTATGCCCCTGAGCTAACTTCAATGGCATGGCTTCATGTTTCTCTTTAAATGTCTATTCTGTAGCATGGCCGTTAAAAAAAGCTTCCTGCGTGGCTGGGCTACAAAAACAATCAATTTTGAGTCTGACAGTCTTTAACAGACATCTGTTTTCTTTCTCCAACCTCCAGCATTTTTCAGAAAGGAAAATGTTTATAAGGTTGGTGGCGTTTACGAATGAAACCTTGTGCAGGCGCTCAAATATGTTGTGTTCCAACGCAAATACAATCATGATAGTCAAAATTGAGGATAATCCAGTCACGAAAATTCCCGAAAGTAAAGGATTAAGCTGACATGACTTGGAAACATAGATAATACATCATTTGTGTATATTATTTAAAGGTGGCCGCCTAACTAAACGTTAGTCGAATGACAATAATGTGACTATGTGAGATTGTATACTTGAGGAAACGTATTGCATGGTCTTGAGAGGGCATATGTATGGTTTTTGGAACTGTCCAGTCACCACATGTATCTTTATATTTCACTAATAAAAAAATTAAAAAAATTAAAAAGTTAAACATCATGATAGTTGAGTCATGCCTTTATTTGGAGAACGCTTATAGCACATTGAAGCCCGGATTACCAACATGAATGTAATAAGAATGTGCATTTACAAATAGGTTCTGCGATTTTGGAGCGGTTGTGGTAGAGAGGTTGCCTTAAGAATAACTGAAGATAGAATTTCATTTTGGAAATAGGGATGGAGATCTGGACCTCGATGGAAGGTGTAAGAGTTTGAATTCTCCCATTTTGTGCTGTGCATAAATTATAAAATATGTATCGATAACCATGTCCTGGCGGAAATATAGGTATGGTACAGTGTTGACTATAAAACCAACTTATCTTGAGCCTGTTTTGTGGAGTGCTAGTAGGTGCGTGCGTAGAGATTTGCCACACATACTTCACAGGAACTTACTCATGGAGAACAAGTCCAAAATTCTCAATAATCATAATCATAATAGTAATAATAAAAACAATATAAATGATGATTGGTAAAAAATAAATAAATATTACTACAACTAAATAATCAAAATAATAATACTAATAATTCCAATAATAATAATAATACTGTCAAGTCAAGTCAAGAATAACTTTATTTCAGCTGCGAGAACCATAAAAACATTAGCAACATCAGAAGATAGAATACAATACATCATAAAACCACATTAAAATCTAAAAGTAATCATAAAATTCCAGCTATATCATATTAATCTTTGTATAAAAAGTCAGTTTAGGCAGCAAACTGTTACCCTACTGATCTTTATACAATTTTACTCATAGTGCTTCCTGATCGCAATAGAATCCCTTATATATTTAACTACTGGAGTGCAAATTTCAGCGGTTGCCAGACTGTAAAAAGTTAAAACTATGAATATACGAACAAGGGCGAATATTCCTTAATAATGGCAACAAAAATCTAGGGGCATATTAGCAAGGAATAGCGATATTTATCGCTAAACGCGCTTAGCCCGAATCCTGTTAACGCCGCCTATCGCTGGAAAATATCGCTGAGATAACACCCTATTAGTAAGGTTTATCTCCATAACGATAATATTTCCAGCGATAGCGGCAAAATGCGAGAATATCGCTGGAAAACCAGCGATATTCTTGCATTAACGCTAAGGTGGATTCAGCATTAGAATCCACCTCCTATACCTTAAACAGGTAAGTCATAGTCAGTAGCAGGTGTTAAAATCTAGCGATTTATTTTATCGCTTCGCCTGCCTTGATAATAGGGGTTAGTGGTGTTAGCGACTGTTTACAGTCGCTTTTAGTGGGGAACGCCTACCTTGCATGTCATTAGCGATAAATATCGCTGACATGCAAGGCGATGTAATTCCCGGCCTCTAACGCCTGAAAGCTGTCGCTAACGCCTGTTAGCGACAGCTTGCTAATAGGGCGTTAAAAATATCGCCGCTTTAGTGGCAAAAAGTGCCGCTAAATCGGCGATAAAGCCCTTGATAATATGCCCCCCAGTCCTTACTGATTTATACAATGTACAAAATAATACAAAGTGCATAGTACTTTGACTGGAGGAATTATCACACGGACAGGGCGTCAGCCTGTCTGACCACCATCCTTGGCGTGGAAATGCCAGCAAAAAGTACACAGTGCGTAAACGAAACCTTGTTAGATAAAATCGGAGCTGAGAATTGATAGAAAATGTTAAATAATATTATAGAGGGGCGGGTAACATGCAAGGCTCTCCCATATTGCCATGATGCTGACAATTGCGCATGTTGCCCCTAGTAAAATACGCCTCTTTAACAATGATCTTGGCATTTGGAGGAATAATTTCAGGGTTTTCAAAAATATAATATAAGTACTGTTAATATAACAATAATCGCTTGCCTTTGCATTAGCACAATGACTTTTCAGTGCTATCTCTTGATACTAATATTTCCCAGCTGAGGATATGGATACACAAGTCACAAGTTAAATACCTTTTCAAATGTGTATCCACATTGCCAAACTTAATATGTACTATGAGGAATGTCGATACAGGTGGGAGCGGTTGTGCTAAAAAATGTCACATCTTCATTGCATGAGTGGGGCCACATTGTAGTCAATTTAAATAATTCATACAGGTGTGTTATTTTGGAGTTCAATAAGGTGTCAGGCCAGAAAACATTTAGGATATTAGGGCAAAGAATTTGCGAGGGGTCTAATATTCCTTTCCTTGCAAATAAGCAGTCTAATGTGTTTTGGTCTTGTGTGCTGATTGAGGAATGAGAGCTACGACCATGAATTTTTCAGTGTCACAAGTGGATCTTAATCATTCGTGTCCTCTGACCAGCAGTCCTCGCCTATTAGAACAAATGGTGCATAACCACTGGTTTTACATGCATTGGCTCTCATTCTATGTGTGGATTTATTAACAGAAGCCATCTGTCTTTAGACTCCTTCTATTGTACCCATGTTTCCCATAGTAGTGGCATTCAAATGTGTGGACCTAAAAAACATACATGAACTTTAGTTCATTAAATGACACTTCTACCTCAATACAGAGGTAGAAATGTACATGTTTACTCGACTCCTCATGACTTACATTGCCAGAGTACATGGACTCTGAAAGTCATTGTTAGACCAGTCAGCCTTAGGGAGGTCTTCCCCTAAACCTTTTGCCTCTCCTCCATTTTACTGCACTAATCTTTGTCAGCCTTATACCGTATACCCAATTGGCATATTTAATTTACTTGCAAGTCCCATGTAGAGTGGTATACCATATACTCAGGCCTTGTACATGAAATGCTACCAGTGGGCCTGCAGCACTTAATGTGCCATCCACTTAGGTAGCACCTTAAAACATGTCCCAGGTCTGCCACTGCTGCCTGAATGCAGTTTTGAACTGGCATGTCAACATTACTTTAAACCCCCTTGCCAAGCCTTAAACTTCCCATTTACTACATAGAATTAATTCCCCCCTAAGATAGGTTCTATGTAGCCCCTAGGACAGGATGCTGTGTAATCAAAAAGTTGGACATGTACCTTAAGTTTCACATGTCCTGGTAGTGAAAAATTCCCAAATTCCTTTTTCACTACTCCCACAGGATAACATTGGTATTCCTTACTACATCTAATAAGGTGTAATTTCCAATTGTCATGCTTGGTGTCTTTGGAATTGTAATGAGAAACCCTATTCAATGGTAAAGTTGGGTTTTTATTACAATAACAAAATTCCACTTTTAGAAAGTTGGCATTATTCTGCACTTAGCACTTTTGTGCCTGTAGCCTGGCCTGGGGCACATGACTGGGTGTAACAGACAGTTAGACTTTGTGAATTCCTCTCAGACAGTCACACAAAAGATGGGACTGGGAGTGCCTGAATTGGCCATATGCTTGCAGGATGGGGGTGGATTTGAGGACAGCCCTACTTACAACTGAATAGCATATGCTCTGCCTTCACACAAAGGGCCTAACAACCCCACATATTGTTACTGCAGCCAGCTTGAAGTCAGGGCAGGAAAGGCAGGACATTCCATGTACTTTAAAGTCACTGTCTAGAAGCTTCTCCCACCTTTCAGAACCAGGGCACCAGGGTATAAATGTAGGACCTCAAACGCCAACTGTTCAGTGCACTTCTGAATCTGTGGATACTCTGCCACGAAGAAGGACTGCTGTGCTTCTGGAAGAACTGCCACTCTGCTGGACTGCTGCTCTCAAGGAGTGCTGCCCTGCTGGAATGCTGCCTCGTTGCCCTGCTGCCTGGGTACAAGGACCTGATGTTCATCTGTTCCAGGACCTCCAGAATGACTCACAAGGGCTAGTTTGCTGTCCTCCAAAACTGAGGACTTAGAAAAGGTTTAGCTCAAAAGTGCTCTGAGAACCAGGAGTAGACTGGGACCCACCTGCTTGCCTATCTTCTCGGGATGCATCGCTGGTTGGATTAACTTCACGGCTTCTCCCACTACATTCTTCTCCGCAGCAGCAAATCCTTTTCAGTAGTTCTTTGCCAAGGGTTGCCCGACCTCGTGGGATTGTCTTCGGCTATTGTGCTCTGATTTTCGGCTTCCATGTCATCAACTAAGTCAGTATGTAGAAATCTTCACTGCAGCTTCAACCCAACCAAGGCTATCCAACAACAATGCTCCCTTTTTGAACACCTCCTGCAACCTTGTCCTACTGTAATTCACCTTCTCAGACACGTTTAAGGCTAATTTCTTTTAAGTCTGAAGGTAAGCACTGACCGTGCTCAATCCGTGCTTTGATCTTTTAGGCATTTTTTTTTTTACTAACAACTTTAAAAATTCATAACTTCAGTCCTACTAATTGGATTTTTGACATTCCGGTGTGAAATAATTCATTGATATTTACTCTATTTGCTTAAATTGGTTTTCTTGTGTTGTGTTTTCACTTTATTACCTATTGTGTGCTGCGTAAATACTTTACACATTGCATCTAAGTTAAGCCTGACTGCTTTTTGCACCAAGCTACCCAGGGTTTAGCACAGGTTTCTTTAGTGACTTTTTCGGGTTCACCCTGCAAGGGATTGTGGCTGTTGCTTGACCAGGGCTCACACCCCAGTCAACCAGCAGCCCAATTTTTAACAGTCATTTTGTGTGAAACTATTTATATTCAGTTGTCTCATCAACTTTGGGATAACAGTCATCACTATGGGGCAGATCTACAAGAAAGTGCCGCAGCGTGGCGCTGCAAGCCCTTTGGCTGCGCCACGCTGCGGCACTTTCAGAGCACAGGAATGCGACATATTTACAAGAATATGTCGCATTCCTGTGCTTCTCCCTGCGCTAGCGCACAAACAGCTGCCAGCGCCGGCGCAGGCACCCTTGCACCATGGTGCAAGGATGCCTGCGCCATGGGGAGATTGTTTCTGTGCAGGAAGGGGCACCTTTCTGCACAAAAACAATCAGTACAGAGCTTTTCCTCTTTCAATGCGTGCTGCAGAATGCAGCACGCATTGAAAGAGGAAAACGAGGAGAAATGAAAACATTTCTCCTCGGTGCGCCTCGCTACGCCACCTCTAGGGTGGCGTAGCTTTCAGACGCATCTCCAGAGTTACGATTTCTCGTAATTCTGGAGATGTGTCTTGTTCCATGGGTGTTGCGTGGGAACACCCACAGCAACACCCATGGAACGCCCCTTCAACGCAAAGTGCTGCGTGTGAAGGGACGGTATTTACAAGGAGAGGAAAAGTCACGCATGGTGGCTTTTCCTCTCCTTGTAAATATCGAGGAGCCCCCTGCGCCACCAGTACGTCACGAAAAGTGACGTACTGGTGGCGCAGGGGGCTTGTAAATCTGCCCCTATATATATAGTTATTTTCAGAGACCAGAGAAAAGAGCAGCAAAAGAGAATTGGCTCAAGACAAAAAGAAAAAAATCAAGGAAAGGATACTACGTGAAACGACACATGTGGTATGCATCTTAGAATGCAGATGTGGGAAGCAATACATTGGCCGTACGGTGAACAAGTTAAAATTGCGTATTTTACAACATATGAGAGCAATCACAAATAAAGATTTTACCTATGCCATGTCTAAACACATATGGAAGGAACATGATGGAAGCCTGAACAATTTTACACTCTTTGGCATTGAACATATTCTGTAGAGGATCAGCGGGGAGATCGTGAATTGACTTTAAGAAAGGCAGAATCAAAGTGGACCATAACAATTGGGACTGAGATCATGTGGAGCCA